>JAWZYU010000055.1:0-1200000 GCA_038380435.1 Ryuthela nishihirai
GTCTTGACTCACGATGACGTACTATGGGAAGGAAAATAAGACTGCAAGCACTAAGTTTATTTGCCAATAAAGTGACCAATATATACAACAATTACATATTTTAGGAAATGGCGGTGTACAGTCGCTCAAAAAAAAAATATCCAAACACTATGGTTGATTGCAGAATCCAGAAAAAATATCTGCCAACGATTTTTTTTTTAGAAATTAGTGATCTGGCAACCTTCGTGTCACCTGATTACAGAATTCAGGAAAAATATCTGGAGCGTGTACAGCAACTGTACACGTTCCAGTTACTGTTCACAGCGGAGCGTGTCAGTTACTGCACACGCTCCAGTTTGCTGCGAACGGTAACTGCACACGCTCAATATTTCCGTGAATTAGCCCACAGGATCCAGGTCTCTGCGAGCTCACACGATCCAATGTCCTGTGAACATTAACCGCAACCGCTCCAGTTTGCTGTGAACCGTAACTGCACACGCTCAATATTTCCGTGAGTGAGCCCACACTATCCAGGTCTTTGTGAGCTCACACGATCCAATGTGCAGTGAACATTAACCGCAACCGCTCCAGTTTGCTGTGAACGGTAACTGCACACGCTCAATATTTCCGTGAGTGAGCCCACACGATCCAGGTCTTTGTGAGCTCACACGATCCGATGTGCTGTGAACATTTACCGCAACCGCTCCAGTTTGCTGTGAACGATAACTGCACAAGCTCCATATTCATTGCATTATATATTATTAAAAAATATCCGAAACTATGGTCGATTACAGAATTCAGAAAAAATATCTGGCAACGATTTTCTTTAGAAATCAGTGATCTGGCAACCTTCGTGCCACATGATACGAAGGTTGCCAGATCACTAATTTCTAAAAATATTCGTTGCCAGATATTTTTTCTGAATTCTGCAATCAATCATAATGTTCGGATATTTTTTTCTGAGCGACTGTACATTTTATTTGCGAGCCATTCAAAATACACCAAATTCTGTTTTTACACGGTAGATAGGTTCCCGAAAAAACCGTGCAAAATATACAATGCATGTGAAAAATTAGAAGATTGGTTCCAGACATGAAAACCCTTTACAAATAATAAGTTGTTTTCAAACAAATCATATCAAAATCTTTAATTAAACCTTTATTTGATTTTTATTCATTTAAACACATTTTTTTATTGTATAAACTTATAAAGATAATTATATGTACACATATAAAGTAAATTATCCTTCATGAAGAAAATAATATGTCACTAATTCAAGAATACAAAAGTGCAAAAAAATATGACTTACATATGCTTATTAAATAGATTTTATTCGTTGTCACTTTCTGACAATAGACGCTTTCGTTTGTGTAAGACTGGAATTAAATCACTTTCATCGCTTTTACTGTCCTGCCCACGGTCAGTAGGGGACACCGATGGGCTTGGAAAGGCCGCCGTCCGTCGGATGTGTCGTTAAGCCGTGGCCCCGTGTGCGGGAGAGCCATACTCTGTGCACGTTAAAGAACACGCTGGATGGCCTTGACCGGAGGCTACCATCTGTCTCCCAACAGCTGTTCCAGTGGGTCCCCTCCCCCAACCTTTTCTGAGCCGTCGGGGTCCATGTGACCTGCCATTTAGCCCATGGTGTGCAAAAAAGTGCCGCTCAGAGGTAAAACAACTCAATTCAATCTTCGGGGTCCATGTGACCTGGCCATTTAGCCCATGGTGTGCAAAAAAGTGCCGCTCAGAGGTAAAACAACCCAACCCAACTTTCATCGCTTTAAACATTTTGGCCGTGGTGTTCATACTCCAATGGTTGGGTTGTTTTATCTCTGAGCGGCACTTTTTTGCACACCATGGGCTAAATGGCCAGGTCACATGGACCCCAAATGCTCAGAGAAGGTTGGGGAAGGGGACCCACTGGAACAGCTGTTGGGAGACAGATGGTAGCCTCCCGTCAAAGCCATCCAGCGTGTTCTTTAACGTGCACAGGGTATGGCTCTCCCGCACACGGGGGCCACGGCTTAACGTTCCATCCGACGGACGGCGGCCTTTCCAAGCACATCGGTGTCTCCTACTGACCGTGGGCAGGGCGGGGAATTTTGCGGAGATAAATCTCAACGCTGACCCACCTGGGACTCGGACCTGGGAACTACAGATTACGAGCCTGGCGCGCTACCGACTGAGCCACCCCCGCCCCATGTAGTAGGGGACACCGGATGTCAGTAGGGGACACCCGATGGGCTAGGAAAGGCTAGCGTCCATTTTATGGGACGTTAAGCTGTGGTCCCGTGTAAGGAAGAGAGCCATACCCTGTGCACATTAAAGAACAGGATGAATGTCCTTGACGGGAGGCTATCATCTGTCTCCCAACAGTTTTTCCAGTGGGTCCCCTCCAGCAACTTTCTCTGAGCCTTTGGGGTCCTTTTGACCTGGGCATTTAGCCCATTGTATGCAAAAAAGTGCCTCTCAGAGGAAAAATAACCCAATGTTAAAGAGCACGCTGGATGCCCTTGACAAGAAGCTACCATCTGTTTCCAAACAGCTGTTCCAGTGGGTCTCTTTCCCCAACCTTCTCTGAGACCACGGAGTCCTTGTGGCCTGGTCATTTAGCCCACTGTGTGCAAAAAAGTGCCTCTCGCAGATAAAATAAAACAATGTTAAAGAACACGCTGGATGGCCTTGACAGGAGGCTACGATCTGTCTCCCAACAGCTGTTCCAATGGGTCCCCTACCCCAACCTTCTTTGAGCTCTCGGGGTCCATGTGACCTGGCCATTTAGCCCATGGTGTGCAAAAAAGTGCCGCTCAGAGATAAAACAACCCAACGTTAAAGAACACGCTGAATGGCCTTGACGGGAGGCTACCATCTGTCTCCCAACAGCTGTTCCAGTGGTTCCCCTCCACCAACCTTCTCTGAGCCTTCGGGGTCCATGTGACCTGGCATTTAGCCCATGGTGTGCGAAAAAGTGCCTCTCAAAGGTAAAATAACCAAATGTTACCCAATGTTAAAGAGCACGCTGGATGACCTTGACATGGTCATCTATCTCCCAACAGCTGTTCCAGTGGGTCCCCTCCCCAGACCTTCTCTGTGCCTTCGGGGTACTTGTGACCTTGTCATTTATCCATTGTGTGAAAAAAAATGCCACTCAGAGGTAAAACAACATAAAGCAAATAAAAACAGTTTAATGTCTACAGATAAATAGATGGAGGGACAAAAAAATGATAAAAATTGCTTGTTTATCTTTTAAAGGATGCGAATGCAGAAAAGATGGAAAGATTCTTACTCACTTGTGCTGACTGCTGATAGTTGTAAGGTTTGTTCTCGGGTCGAGTAAATACTGTTGATGTTGGCCAACTTCTGCGGAAATCGTAATTACTTCCTTGATAGAAACTGTAACAAATAAGAATACGTAAATCCAGTCAGTTCGTCCATAACCCGATACACGTGTTCCTGAAGATCATCACTACCAGTTCGTCCATAACCCGATACACGTGTTCCTGAAGATCATCACTACCAGTTCGTTCATAACCCGATGTACGTGTTCCTGAGGATCATCACTACCAGTTCGCCCATAACCCGATACACGTGTTCCTGAAGATCATCACTACCAGTTCGTCCATAACCCGATACACGTGTTCCTGAAGATCATCACTACCAGTTCGTCCATAACCCGATACACGTGTCCCTGAAGATCACTACCAGTTCGTCCATAACCCGATACACGTGTCCCTGAAGATCACTACCAGTTCGTCCATAACCCGATGCACGTGTTCCTGAAGATCATCACTACCAGTTCGTCCATAACCCGATACACGTGTTCCTGAAGATCATCACTACCAGTTCGTCCATAACCCGATACACGTGTTCCCGAAGATCATCACTACCAGTTCGTCCATGACCAGATACACGTGTTCCCGAAGATCATCACTACCAGTTCGTCCATAACCCGATACACGTGTCCCTGAAGATCATCACTACCAGTTCGTCCATAACCCGATACACGTGTTCCTAAGATCATAACTACCAGTTCGTCCATAACACGATACACGTGTTCCTGAAGATCATCACTACCAGCTCGTCCATAACACGATACACGTGTTCCTGAAGATCATCACTACCAGTTCGTCCATAACCCGATACACGTGTTCCCGAAGATCATCACTACCAGTTCGTCCATATCCGGATACACATGTTCCTGAAGATCATCACTACCAGTTCGTCCATAACCCGACACACGTGTTCCCGAAGATCATCACTACCAGTTCGTCCATAACCCGATACACGTGTTCCCGAAGATCATCACTACCAGTTCGTCCATAACCCGATACACGTGTTCCTGAAGATCATCACTACCAGTTCGTCCATAACCCGATACACGTGTTCCTGAAGATCATCTCTACCAGTTCGTCCATAATCCGATACACGTGTTTTACCTCTGAGCGGCACTTTTTTGCACACCATGGGCTAAATGGCCAGGTCACAAGGACCCCGAAGGCTCAGAGAAGGTTGGGTACAGGGACCCACTGGAACAGCTATTGGGAGACAGATGGTAGCCTCCCGTCAAGGCCATCCAGCGCGTTCTATAAGATGCACAGGGTATGGCTCTCCCACACACGGGACCACGGCTTAACGTCCCATCCGACGGTCGGCGGCATTTCCAGCCCATCGGTGTCCCTTACTGACCGTGGGCAAGGCGGGGAATTTTGCGGAGATAAATCTCAACGCTGACTCAGCTGGGACTCGAACCTGGGAACTACAGATTAAGAGCCTGGCGCGCTACCGACTGAGCCACCCCCGCCCCACGCTTTTTCTCTTTCGACTTTGAAGAGTACCTTTGTGCACACGATGAGCTAATATATATACAGATTAAGAGCCTGGCGCGCTACCGACTGAGCCACCCCCGCCCCACGCTTTTTCTCTTTCGACTTTGAAGAGTACCTTTGTGCACACAATGAGCTAAATATGATAGAAGGTCACAAGCAGACAGAGGGGGGAGGGGCCGGAAAATTTCGATTTGGGGAGTAATAGATTTCAGTTTCTGTGAGACTCTGAAAATTTAGCTTTCGGGGGGGGGGGGGGGGGGCGGTTCTGTGAATAAAGACTTGACCAAATTCCGAAAATTATGTTGGGCTAAAATAAAATTATACAAGGTTGGGTTATTTTACCACTAAGTGGCACTTTTTGCACACCATGGGCTAAATGACCAAGTCACAAGGATCCCGAAGTATCAGATAAGTTTGGGGGAGGGGGTCAACTCGAACAACTCTTGGGAGTCAGATGATAGCCTCCCGTCAAATTGTATTTCCCAGGTTCGAGTCCCAGCTGGGTCAGCGTTGAGATTTGTCTCCGCAAAATGCTCCGCCCTGCCCACGGTCAGTAGGGGACACCGATGGACTTGGAAAGGCCGCCTTCCGTCGGATGGGACGTTAAGCCATGGCCCCGTCTGTGGAAGAGTGTGTGTTAAAGAACACGCCCCCTGTGCACGTTAAAGAACACGCTGGATGGCCTTGTCGGGAGGCTACCATCTGTCTCCCAACAGCTGTTCCAGTGGGTCCCCTCCCCCAACCTTCTCTGAGTCTTCGGGGTCCATGTGACCTGGCCATTTAGTCCATAGTGTGCAAAAAAGTGCCGCTCAGAAGTTAAACAACCCAACCCAAACAACCCAGAAAAAGCGTGAAATATTTTACAAATTAATTTCACCTAATAGGAAAGTGAATACCTTTGATAATACTCTCCGGGCATCCACGTGCATGATGTTGACAATTGCTCATCTTCCTCTGTTGGAGCTGTTAAAGAAAAAATAGTGATTGTTTCCTTCTAAAAAACTATCATTAGAAAACAATTTGCATTTTTAAAAACTTTTAGAGGAAATAGTATGTTAGCCAACATTTCTTATAACAGAAAACCTTACAACCAAGTTATGACGTCAGTTTACGTTTTCCTAAAAACCTAGATATATCTTATACACTTTTTTCTATTATTATTACTCGTAAATTTTATATGGGGCTAAAATTACTGGTATATTTTACGTGGGGCTAAAATAAAATTTTACAAATTTGGGTTGTTTTACCTCTGTACGGCACTTTTTGCACACCATGGGCTAAATGGCCAGGTCACATGGACCCCAAAGTCTTAGAGAAGGTTGGGGGAGGGGACCCACTGGAACAGCTATTGGAGACAGATGGTAGCCTCCCGTCAAGGCCATCCAGCGTGTTCTTTAGCATTGTGTTGTTTTACCTCTGAGTGGTACATTTTTGCACACAATGGGTTAAATGACCAGGTCACAAGGACCCCGAAGGTTCAGAGAAGGTTGGGGGAGGGGACCCAATGGAACAGCTGTTGGGATACAGATGGTAGCATCCCGTCAAGGCCATCCAGCGTGTTCTTTAATATTAGGTTGTTTTACATCTGAGTGGTACTTTTTTGCACACCATGGACTAAATGGCCGGATCACATGGACCCTGAAGGCTCAGAGAATGTTGGGGGAGGGGATCCACTGGAACAGCTCTTGGGAGACACATGGTCTCCCGTCAAGGCCATCCAGCGTGTTCTTTAACGTGCACAGGGTCCGGCTCTCCCGCACTCGGGCCCACGGCTTAACGTCCCATCCGATGGACGGCGGCCTTTCCAAGCCCATCGTTGTCCCCTACTGACCGTGGGCAAGGCGGGGAATTTTGCGGAGATAAATCTCAACGCTGACCCAGCTGGGACTCGAACCTGGGAACTACACATTACGAGCCTTGCGCGCTACCGACTGAGCCACCCCCACCCCCGTGTTGGGAAGAAAGAATGCCACTGAAAGGTAAAAATCACTTAACCCGTGTGCGAATAGAAAAAGTGATGGTGAAAAGTAAAAACAACCAAGACAGCAGAAATCAAGATCAACGTGTTTTAATCTAAATTTTCTCTGTTTTTAATTGATCTCACCTGCAGTTACCTCTTCAAATTCCCGAGGCGCTCCTGCAGATGCTGGCACTTCCTGTGCTGGAGGGCTCGTAGTGTTCGGTTCCGACTCACAGGAATATTGCTCTGGAAGGGAAGACCCCGTGTACGCCTGTGGCTCCATCTCCAGGCCAAAGGAAACATTCGAATAATCTGTAAGGAAAATTAAAGGGATTGATGCAAAACTTCGAAGAGAATTTTTCACTCATAGCTTTAAACAAAATCAATTTAAATTACTCATTTTGTAAAGTGATTATTTTAGGGTTTACCTCGCTTGAAACCTATTAATAGTCTATCTAATAAGGTAAAAAATGTAGTAAATATTTATAATTTAAAAAAGATAATTATGGGATAGCAATGGAACCAAACAATGTAGGAAATCTCTTGTGGTACTTATGCTGCGTATGGGTTGGGTTGTTTTACCTCTGCGCGGCACTTTTTTGCACACCATGGGCTAAATGGCCAGGTCACATGGACACCGAAGGCTCAGAGAAGTTTGGGGGAGGGGACCCACTGGAACAGCTGTTGGGATACAGATGGTAGCATCCAGCGTGTTCTTTAACGTGCACAGGGTATGGCTCTCCCGCACACGGGCCCACGGCTTAACGTCCCATCCGACGGGCGGCGGCTTTCCAAGCCCATCGGTGTCTCCTACTGACCGTGGGCAGGGCGGGGAATTTTGCGGAGATAAATCTCAACGCTGACCCAGCTTGGACTCGAACCTGGTAACTACAGATTACGAGCCTGACGCGCTACCGACTGAGACACCCCCGCCCCCTGCTGCGTGTGAATATACTATTTAAATCAAGCGTGTCTAACGCGCGGCCCTGGACAGCTAGTAATGCGGCCCACAAAATCGTAAAGTGTACGTGTTTACGACATAAGCTTTCAACATGATTATGTGATTTTCAGTGAGTTTTTGATGTCCCACTAGTTTTATGTTGAACTTTTTCAATTTTATAATAAAAAATATAGAAAATAAATGAAGTTTTATTATTCATATATATTAACTATATTATATATTTTATGTGCGGCCCAAAACAATTCATCTTCACTCAATGTGGCCTAGGGAAGTCAAAAGTTTGGACACGCTTTATTTAAATGTACAATTGGGTAATTAATTAAATATAAATTTATTTAATAATTTATAATAATTTAATAAATTAATTTAATTAATAATGATTATTATTATTAAATATATAATTAAATTATATAATTAATTTTAAATATAATAATAAAAAAAACTATAATTTCTTTTCTCTAAGGCTATTGATTATATGATGCGAATTTTCTGAAAGGATTTTGGGCTTAAAGAGTCTCAAGTTACGGTTACGCGTTTGGTTACTGATCAAAGGGACCTGGGTGGACCTGGGTTCGAGCCCCGGGTAAGGCATCGCTGTCTGTGTCGTTTTTCTGCTGAGTTCTTGCCATCCACTCAGACCTTCTACTATTGCATATAAACTGATAGTCTCCTTTCAGACCTCTGTGGCAAGCAGCTGCTTGAGGGGGTATTTATTTTTATTTTTATATATTCTACATATTTATTATATGATATTTTTAACATATTTTAATATACTCCAACCTGGGAACTGCAAATCACAAGCCTGGGCGCGCTACCAACTAAACCACACCCGCCCCTTGGAAAAGTCTGAGATAATTGAATCCCAGATACTTACCTCCCAATGCTGAATCTGAAAATTGCGGAGGACTGTCATTAACGATGTTTCTCATGAAATCCTTCATTTGGTCTTCGGTGTGGATGGTCTCCACCAAAAATAAAACGTAATCATCAAACAGCAAGCGCAAAAGATGAAACGATCCTGAAAAAAATAAACGAGTAAAAATTGAATTGAATTGAATAAGTTTATTTCATCCAAACATAAATATATTCGTAGATAAAACACAGACAAGTTCACAGGCGAAAAAGGAGAACATAATAAACCGTAGCTTTTGAATAAATGTTTCCTGAAATACATTTAAATTTAAAACAATGCAGGTGACCTTAATTTATACATTTATATATTTATTTGAACACATCAGTCAATAATATAAATAATAAAAAAAATGATTTTTTAAAAGAGTAAAAAAAGGTACCAAATACTAAAAACGGTATGAAAGAGTAAAAAGCATCCGAACTAAAAAAAAGTAAGAAATACGAAATAAAAAACAGTAAAAGTGATGTAAACTAAAATAGAGTAAAAAAACAAGATCCAGACTTAAAAAAAGTGTAAAAAAGATGCCAAAGACTAAAAACGATATAAAAGCGTAAAAAAGTATCCGAACTAAAAAAGAAGAGAAAAAAAAATACGAAACAAAAAACAGTAAAACGTATGTAAACTAAAATACAGTAAAAAAATCCAAACTAAAACAGAGTAAAAAAAGGTACGAAAGACTAAAAACGACATGAAAGAGTAAAAAGCATCCGAACTAAAAAAGAGTAAAAAATACGAAATAACAACAGTAAAAGTGATGTAAACTAAAATAGAGCAAAAAAAAACAAATTCCAGACTTAAAAAAAGTGTAAAAAAGATGCGAAAGACTAAAAACCATATAAAAGCGTAAAAAATGATTCGAACTAAAAAGAAAGAGTAAAAAAATACGAAATAAAAAACAGTAAAAGTGATGTAAACTAAAATAGAGTAAAAAAAAATCCAAACGAAACCAGAGTAAAAAAGGTACGAAAGACTAAAAACGATATGAAAGAGTAAAAAGCATCCGAACTAAAAAAGAGTAAAAAGTACGAAATAAAAAACAGTAAAAGTGATGTGCACTGAAAGAGAGTAAAAAAACAAGATCCAGACTTAAAAAGTGTAAAAAAGATGCGAAAGACGAAAAACGATATAAAAGCGTAAAAAAGTATCCGAACTAAAAAAAAGAATAAAAAAAATACGAAACAAAAAACAGTAAAACGTATGTAAACTAAAATACAGTAAAAAAAAATCCAAACTAAAACAGAGTAAAAAAAGGTACGAAAGACTAAAAACGATATGAAAGAGTAAAAAGCATCCGAACTAAAAAAGAATAAAAAATACGAAATAAAAAACAGTAAAAGTGATGTAAACTAAAATAGAGTAAAAAAAACAAGATCCAGGCTTCAAAAAAGTGTAAAAAAGATGCGAAAGACTAAAAACGATCTAAAAGCGTAAAAAAGCATCCGAACTAAAAAAAAAGAGTAAAAAAATACGAAATAACAACAGTAAAAGTGATGTAAACTAAAATAGAGTAAAAAAATCCAAACTAAAACAGAGTAAAAAAAGGTACGAAAGACTAAAAACGATATGAAAGAGTAAAAAGCATCCGAACTAAAAAAGAGTAAGAAATACGAAATAAAAAGGAGTAAAAGTGATGTAAACTAAAATAGAGTAAAAAAAACAAGATCCAGGCTTCAAAAAAGTGTAAAAAAGATGCAAAAGACGAAAAACGATATAAAAGCGTAAAAAAGCATCAGAACTAAAAAAAAAGAGTAAAAAAATACGAAATGACAACAGTAAAAGTGATGTAAACTAAAATAGAGTAAAAAAATCCAAACTAAAACAGAGTAAAAAAAGGTACGAAAGACTAAAAACGATATGAAAGAGTAAAAAGCATCCGAACTAAAAAAGAGTAAGAAATACGAAATAAAAAGGAGTAAAAGTGATGTAAACTAAAATAGAGTAAAAAAAACAAGATCCAGGCTTCAAAAAAGTGTAAAAAAGATGCGAAAGACGAAAAACGATATAAAAGCGTAAAAAAGCATCAGAACTAAAAAAAAAGAGTAAAAAAATACGAAATAACAACAGTAAAAGTGATGTAAACTAAAATAGAGTAAAAAAATCCAAACTAAAACAGAGTAAAAAAAGGTACGAAAGACTAAAAACGATATGAAAGAGTAAAAAGCATCCGAAATAAAAAAGAGTAAAAAATACGAAATACAAAAGGGTAAAAGTGATGTAAACTAAAATAGAGTAAAAGAAAAACAAGATCCAGACTTAAAAAAAGTGTAAAAAAGATGCGAAATACTAAAAACGATATAAAAGCGTAAAAAAGTATTCGAACTAAAAAAAAAGAGTAAAAAAATACGAAATAAAAAACAGTAAAAATTATGTAAATTAAAATAGAGTAAAAAAAAACTCCAAACTAAAACAGAGTAAAAAAACTCCAAACTAAAACAGAGCAAAAAAAGGTACGAAAGACTAAAACCGATATGAAAGAGTAAAAAGCATCCGAACTAAAAAAGAGTAAAAAGTATGAAATGAAAAACAGTAAAAGTGATGTACACTAAAATAGAATAAAAAAAAATCCAAACTGAAACAGAGTAAAAAAAGGTACGAAAGACTAAAAACGATATGAAAGAGTAAAAAGCATCCGAACTAAAAAAGAGTAAAAAATACGAAATAAAAAACAGTAAAAGTGATGTAAACTAAAATAGAGTAAAAAAAAAACAAGATCCAGACTTAAAAAAAGTGTAAAAAGGATGCGAAAGACTAAAAACGATATAAAAGCGTAAAAAAGTTTCCGAACTAAAAAAAGAGTAAAAAAATACGAAATAAAAAACAGTAAAAGTGATGTAAACTAAAATAGAGTAAAAAAAAATCCAAACTAAAAGAGAGTAAAAAAAGGTACGAAAGACTAAAAACGATATGAAAGAGTAGAAAGCATCCGAACTAAAAAAGAGTAAAAAATACGAAATAAAAAACAGTAAAACTGATGTAAACTAAAATAGAGTAAAAAAAAATCCCAACTAAGACAGAGTAAGAAAGAAAGGAAAGACTATAAACGATGTGAAAAAGTAAAAAGAAGGGTAAAAAAGAATTCGAAGTGACAAAGAGAAAGAACACGAGTAGAGGGAGGCTCTTTTTAAAAGAGACCTTCTGGCTTCCCTGTACTCATGATCTCGGAAGTAAAAGTGTCTCATGATTACTCACCGAAGCTTGCAGCGCTGTGTAATGTCATGTCTCGAATGATTCTGGTGCCAAATGCTGACCACATGAGTAGGAATTGACGTGCAAGACGACGCACTGATACTTTGCGACGAGTTGTGGGCTGCAACAGAAAAAAAAAGAGATAATTAGTTCAAGAAAAAGACTCAAATGAATAACATTATTATTATTTCTTCAAGAGGCCTGTTTCTGATGAAGGTTGTTGTCGCTAAGCAGACATATAAGGGAAGTTTAACCATATTTTTAAGTGCTTTATTTTGTTAAATAATTAAGTTGGTTTGTTTTACCTCTGAGTGGCACTTTTTTGCACACCATGGGCTAAATGGCCAGGTTACATGGACCCCGTAGGCTCAGAGAAGGTTGGGGGAGGGGACCCACTGGAACAGCTGTTGGGAGACAGATGGTAGCCTCCCGTCAAGCGTGTTCTTTAACGTGCACAGGGTATGGCTCTCCCTTACACTGAGTCACGGCTTAACGTCCCATCCGACGGACGGCGGGCTTTCCAAGCCCATCGGTGTCCCCTACTGACCATGGGCAGGGCGGAGATAAATCTCAACGCTGACCCAGCTGGGACTCGAACCTGGGAACTACAGATTACGAGCTGTAGCGCTGGCGCGCTACCGACTGAGCCACCCTTGCCCCAAATAATTAAGTACTGAAACATTTGTACAAAGAGGCAAGGAACGCTCAAAATTCCTGGAGTTAGTGGCAGTACGGAGGTGGCTCAGTTTGTAGCATGCCAGGCATTCGAGTCCCACCGTTGTGATTTTTCTCGGAAAATTCCTCGCCCTGCTCACGGTCAGTAGGAGATACGGATGAGCTTCGAAAGGTCTCCGTCCGTCGGATGAAACGTTAAGCCGTGGTCCAGTGTGCGAGAGAGACATCGGATGAAAAGTGTGCGAGAGAGTCCGTCGGATGAAACGTTAAGACGTGGTACAGTGTGCACGTTAAAGAACACGCTGGATGGTCTTGATGAGAGACTACCATTTGTCTCCCAACAGCTGTCCCATGAGTCCCCTGTCCCAATATTCTGTGGGCTACGGAGTCCTTGTGAACTGGCCATTTACCCCATGGTGTGATAAAAATGACGCTCAAAGGTAGAAACAACATGATATATGCAGGTTAAAGAACACGCTGAATGGTCCTGATGAGAGACTACCATCTGTCTCCCAGTGGGTCCCCTCACCCATTCTTCTCTGGGCATTCGGGGTCCTTGTGAATTGGCAATTTAGCCCATGGTGTGGTAAAAATGACGCTCATAGGTAGAAACAACCAACATATGAAAGTTAAAGAACACCCTGGATGGTCCTGATGAGAGACTACAATCTGTCTCCCAACAGCTCTCCAGCGGGTCCCCTCTCCCAACCTTCTCTGAACCTTCAGGATCCTTGTGAACTGGCAATTGAGCCCATGGTGTTCTAAAAGTGACGCTCATAGGTAGAAACAACCAACATATGAAGGTTAAAGAACACGCTGGATGGTCCTGATGAGAGACTACCATCTGTCTCCCAACAGCTCTCCAGCGGGTCCCCTCTCCCAACCTTCTCTGAACCTTCAGGATCCTTGTGAACTGGCAATTGAGCCCATGGTGTTCTAAAAGTGACGCTCATAGGTAGAAACAACCAACATATGAAGGTTAAAGAACACGCTGGATGGTCCCGATGAGAGACTACAATCTGTCTCCCAACAGCTCTCCAGCGGGTCCCCTCTCCCAACCTTCTCTGAACCTTCAGGATCCTTGTGAACTGGCAATTGAGCCCATGGTGTTCTAAAAGTGACGCTCATAGGTAGAAACAACCAACATATTCAGGTTGAAGAACACGCTGGATGGTCCTGATGAGAGACTACCATCTGTCTCCCAACAGCTCTCCAGTGGGTCCCCTTTCCCAACCTTCTCTGAACCTTCAGGATCCTTGTGAACTGGAAATTTAGCCCATGGTGTTCTAAAAGTGACGCTCATAGGTAGAAACATCCAACATATGAAGGTTAAAGAACACGCTGGATGGTCCTGATGAGAGACTACCATCTGTCTCCCAACAGTTCTCCAGCGGGTCCCCTCTCCCAACCTTCTCTGAACCTTCAGGATCCTTGTGAACTGGCAATTGAGCCCATGGTGTTCTAAAAGTGACGCTCATAGGTAGAAACAACCAATATATGATGCTTAAAGAACACGCTGGATGGTCCTGATGAGAGACTACCATCTGTCTCCCAACAGCTCTCCAGCGGGTCCCCTCTCCCAACCTTCTCTGAACTTTCAGGATCCTTGTGAACTGGCAATTGAGCCCATGGTGTTCTAAAAGTGACGCTCATAGGTAGAAACAACCAACATATGAAGGTTAAAGAACACGCTGGATGGTCCTGATGAGAGACTACCATCTGTCACCCAACAGCTCTCCAGCGGGTCCCCTCTCCCAACCTTCTCTGAACCTTCAGGATCCTTGTGAACTGGCAATTGAGCCCATGGTGTTCTAAAAGTGACGCTCATAGGTAGAAACAACCAATATATGATGGTTAAAGAACACGCTGGATGGTCCTAATGAGAGACTACCATCTGCCTCCCAACAGCTCTCCAGCGGGTCCCCTCTCCCAACCTTCTCTGAACCTTCAGGATCCTTGTGAACTGGCAATTGAGCCCATGGTGTTCTAAAAGTGACGCTCATAGGTAGAAACAACCAACATATGAAGGTTAAAGAACACGCTGGATGGTCCTGATGAGAGACTACCATCTGTCTCCTAACAGCTCTCCAGCGGGTCCCCTCTCCCAACCTTCTCTGAACCTTCAGGATCCTTGTGAACTGGCAATTGAGCCCATGATGTTCTAAAAGTGACGCTCATAGGTAGAAACAACCAACATATGAAGGTTAAAGAACAGGTTGGATGGTCCTGATGAGAGAATACCATCTGTCTCCCAACAGCTCTCCAGCGGTTCCCTCTCCCAACCTTCTCTGAGATTTCAGGATCCTTGTAAACTGGCAATTTAGCCCATGGTGTGGTAAAAACGAGGCTCATAGGTAGAAACAACCAACATATGAAGGTTAAAGAACACCCTGGATGGTCCTGATGAGAGACTACAATCTGTCTCCCAACAGCTCTCCAGCGGGTCCCCTCTCCCAACCTTCTCTGAACCTTCAGGATCCTTGTGAACTGGCAATTGAGCCCATGGTGTTCTAAAAGTGACGCTCATAGGTAGAAACAACCAACATATGAAGGTTAAAGAACACGCTGGATTGTCCTGATGAGAGACTACCATCTGTCTCCCAACAGCTCTCCAGCGAGTCCCCTCTCCCAACCTTCTCTGAACCTTCAGGATCCTTGTGAACTGGCAATTGAGCCCATGGTGTTCTAAAAGTGACGCTCATAGATAGAAACAACCAACATATGAAGGTTAAAGAACACGCTGGATGGTCCTGATGAGAGACTACCATCTGTCTCCCAACAGCTCTCCAGTGGGTCCCCTTTCCCAACCTTCTGTGAGCTTTCAGGATCCTTGTGAACTGGCAATTGAGCCCATGGTGTTCTAAAAGTGACGCTCATAGGTAGAAACAACCAACATATGAAGGTTAAAGAACATTCTGGATGGTCCTGATGAGAGACTACCATCTGTCACCCAACAGCTCTCCAGCGGGTCCCCTCTCCCAACCTTCTCTGAACCTTCAGGATCCTTGTGAACTGGCAATTGAGCCCATGGTGTTCTAAAAGTGACGCTCATAGGTAGAAACAACCAATATATGATGGTTAAAGAACACGCTGGATGGTCCTAATGAGAGACTACCATCTGCCTCCCAACAGCTCTCCAGGGGGTCCCCTCTCCCAACCTTCTCTGAACCTTCAGGATTCTTGTGAACTGGCAATTGAGCCCATGGTGTTCTAAAAGTGACGCTCATAGGTAGAAACAACCAACATATGAAGGTTAAAGAACACGCTGGATGGTCCTGATGAGAGACTACCATCTGTCTCCTAACAGCTCTTCAGCGGGTCCCCTCTCCCAACCTTCTCTGAACCTTCAGGATCCTTGTGAACTGGCAATTGAGCCCATGATGTTCTAAAAGTGACGCTCATAGGTAGAAACAACCAACATATGAAGGTTAAAGAACACGCTGGATGGTCCTGATGAGAGACTACCATCTGTCTCCTAACAGCTCTCCAGCGGGTCCCCTCTCCCAACCTTCTCTGAACCTTCAGGATCCTTGTGAACTGGCAATTGAGCCCATGGTGTTCTAAAAGTGACGCTCATAGGTAGAAACAACCAACATATGAAGGTTAAAGAACACGCTGGATGGTCCCGATGAGAGACTACAATCTGTCTCCCAACAGCTCTCCAGCGGGTCCCCTCTCCCAACCTTCTCTGAACCTTCAGGATCCTTGTGAACTGGCAATTGAGCCCATGGTGTTCTAAAAGTGACGCTCATAGGTAGAAACAACCAACATATTCAGGTTGAAGAACACGCTGGATGGTCCTGATGAGAGACTACCATCTGTCTCCCAACAGCTCTCCAGTGGGTCCCCTTTCCCAACCTTCTCTGAACCTTCAGGATCCTTGTGAACTGGAAATTTAGCCCATGGTGTTCTAAAAGTGACGCTCATAGGTAGAAACATCCAACATATGAAGGTTAAAGAACACGCTGGATGGTCCTGATGAGAGACTACCATCTGTCTCCCAACAGTTCTCCAGCGGGTCCCCTCTCCCAACCTTCTCTGAACCTTCAGGATCCTTGTGAACTGGCAATTGAGCCCATGGTGTTCTAAAAGTGACGCTCATAGGTAGAAACAACCAACATATGAAGGTTAAAGAACACGCTGGATGGTCCTGATGAGAGACTACCATCTGTCTCCTAACAGCTCTCCAGCGGGTCCCCTCTCCCAACCTTCTCTGAACCTTCAGGATCCTTGTGAACTGGCAATTGAGCCCATGGTGTTCTAAAAGTGACGCTCATAGGTAGAAACAACCAACATATGAAGGTTAAAGAACACGCTGGATGGTCCCGATGAGAGACTACAATCTGTCTCCCAACAGCTCTCCAGCGGGTCCCCTCTCCCAACCTTCTCTGAACCTTCAGGATCCTTGTGAACTGGCAATTGAGCCCATGGTGTTCTAAAAGTGACGCTCATAGGTAGAAACAACCAACATATTCAGGTTGAAGAACACGCTGGATGGTCCTGATGAGAGACTACCATCTGTCTCCCAACAGCTCTCCAGTGGGTCCCCTTTCCCAACCTTCTCTGAACCTTCAGGATCCTTGTGAACTGGAAATTTAGCCCATGGTGTTCTAAAAGTGACGCTCATAGGTAGAAACATCCAACATATGAAGGTTAAAGAACACGCTGGATGGTCCTGATGAGAGACTACCATCTGTCTCCCAACAGTTCTCCAGCGGGTCCCCTCTCCCAACCTTCTCTGAACCTTCAGGATCCTTGTGAACTGGCAATTGAGCCCATGGTGTTCTAAAAGTGACGCTCATAGGTAGAAACAACCAATATATGATGCTTAAAGAACACGCTGGATGGTCCTGATGAGAGACTACCATCTGTCTCCCAACAGCTCTCCAGCGGGTCCCCTCTCCCAACCTTCTCTGAACTTTCAGGATCCTTGTGAACTGGCAATTGAGCCCATGGTGTTCTAAAAGTGACGCTCATAGGTAGAAACAACCAACATATGAAGGTTAAAGAACACGCTGGATGGTCCTGATGAGAGACTACCATCTGTCACCCAACAGCTCTCCAGCGGGTCCCCTCTCCCAACCTTCTCTGAACCTTCAGGATCCTTGTGAACTGGCAATTGAGCCCATGGTGTTCTAAAAGTGACGCTCATAGGTAGAAACAACCAATATATGATGGTTAAAGAACACGCTGGATGGTCCTAATGAGAGACTACCATCTGCCTCCCAACAGCTCTCCAGCGGGTCCCCTCTCCCAACCTTCTCTGAACCTTCAGGATCCTTGTGAACTGGCAATTGAGCCCATGGTGTTCTAAAAGTGACGCTCATAGGTAGAAACAACCAACATATGAAGGTTAAAGAACACGCTGGATGGTCCTGATGAGAGACTACCATCTGTCTCCTAACAGCTCTCCAGCGGGTCCCCTCTCCCAACCTTCTCTGAACCTTCAGGATCCTTGTGAACTGGCAATTGAGCCCATGATGTTCTAAAAGTGACGCTCATAGGTAGAAACAACCAACATATGAAGGTTAAAGAACAGGTTGGATGGTCCTGATGAGAGAATACCATCTGTCTCCCAACAGCTCTCCAGCGGTTCCCTCTCCCAACCTTCTCTGAGACTTCAGGATCCTTGTAAACTGGCAATTTAGCCCATGGTGTGGTAAAAACGAGGCTCATAGGTAGAAACAACCAACATATGAAGGTTAAAGAACACCCTGGATGGTCCTGATGAGAGACTACAATCTGTCTCCCAACAGCTCTCCAGCGGGTCCCCTCTCCCAACCTTCTCTGAACCTTCAGGATCCTTGTGAACTGGCAATTGAGCCCATGGTGTTCTAAAAGTGACGCTCATAGGTAGAAACAACCAACATATGAAGGTTAAAGAACACGCTGGATTGTCCTGATGAGAGACTACCATCTGTCTCCCAACAGCTCTCCAGCGAGTCCCCTCTCCCAACCTTCTCTGAACCTTCAGGATCCTTGTGAACTGGCAATTGAGCCCATGGTGTTCTAAAAGTGACGCTCATAGATAGAAACAACCAACATATGAAGGTTAAAGAACACGCTGGATGGTCCTGATGAGAGACTACCATCTGTCTCCCAACAGCTCTCCAGTGGATCCCCTTTCCCAACCTTCTGTGAGCTTTCAGGATCCTTGTGAACTGGCAATTGAGCCCATGGTGTTCTAAAAGTGACGCTCATAGGTAGAAACAACCAACATATGAAGGTTAAAGAACATTCTGGATGGTCCTGATGAGAGACTACCATCTGTCACCCAACAGCTCTCCAGCGGGTCCCCTCTCCCAACCTTCTCTGAACCTTCAGGATCCTTGTGAACTGGCAATTGAGCCCATGGTGTTCTAAAAGTGACGCTCATAGGTAGAAACAACCAATATATGATGGTTAAAGAACACGCTGGATGGTCCTAATGAGAGACTACCATCTGCCTCCCAACAGCTCTCCAGGGGGTCCCCTCTCCCAACCTTCTCTGAACCTTCAGGATTCTTGTGAACTGGCAATTGAGCCCATGGTGTTCTAAAAGTGACGCTCATAGGTAGAAACAACCAACATATGAAGGTTAAAGAACACGCTGGATGGTCCTGATGAGAGACTACCATCTGTCTCCTAACAGCTCTTCAGCGGGTCCCCTCTCCCAACCTTCTCTGAACCTTCAGGATCCTTGTGAACTGGCAATTGAGCCCATGATGTTCTAAAAGTGACGCTCATAGGTAGAAACAACCAACATATGAAGGTTAAAGAACACGCTGGATGGTCCTGATGAGAGAATACCATCTGTCTCCCAACAGCTCTCCAGCGGTCCCCTCTCCCAACCTTCTCTGAGACTTCAGGATCCTTGTAAACTGGCAATTTAGCCCATGGTGTGGTAAAAACGAGGCTCATAGGTAGAAACAACCAACATATGAAGGTTAAAGAACACGCTGGATGGTCCTGATGAGAGACTACCATCTGTCTCCCAACAGCTCTCCAGCGGGTCCCCTCTCCCAACCTTCTCTGAACCTTCAGGATCCTTGTGAACTGGCAATTGAGCCCATGGTGTTCTAAAAGTGACGCTCATAGATAGAAACAACCAACATATGAAGGTTAAAGAACACGCTGGATGGTCCCGATGAGAGACTACAATCTGTCTCCCAACAGCTCTCCAGCGGGTCCCCTCTCCCAACCTTCTCTGAACCTTCAGGATCCTTGTGAACTGGCAATTGAGCCCATGGTGTTCTAAAAGTGACGCTCATAGGTAGAAACAACCAACATATGAAGGTTAAAGAACACGCTGGATGGTCCCGATGAGAGACTACAATCTGTCTCCCAACAGCTCTCCAGCGGGTCCCCTCTCCCAACCTTTTCTGAACTTTCAGGATCCTTGTGAACTGGCAATTGAGCCCATGGTGTTCTAAAAGTGACGCTAATAGGTAGAAACAAACAACATATGAAGGTTAAAGAACACGCTGGATGGTCCTGATGACAGACTACTATCTGTCTCCCAACAGCTCTCCAGTGGGTCCCCTTTCCCAACTTTCTCTGAGACTTCAGGATCCTTGTGAACTGGCAATTGAGCCCATGGTGTTCTAAAAGTGACGCTCATAGGTAGAAACAACCAACATATGAAGGTTAAAGAACACGCTGGATGGTCCTGATGAGAGACTACCATCTGTCTCCCAACAGCTCTCCAGCGGGTCCCCTCTCCCAACCTTCTCTGAACCTTCAGGATCCTTGTGAACTGGCAATTGAGCCCATGGTGTTCTAAAAGTGACGCTCATAGGTAGAAACAACCAACATATGAAGGTTAAAGAACACGCTGGATGGTCCTGATGAGAGACTACCATCTGTCTCCCAACAGCTCTCCAGCGGGTCCCCTCTCCCAACCTTTTCTGAACTTTCAGGATCCTTGTGAACTGGCAATTGAGCCCATGGTGTTCTAAAAGTGACGCTCATAGGTAGAAACAAACAACATATGAAGGTTAAAGAACACGCTGGATGGTCCCGATGAGAGACTACAATCTGTCTCCCAACAGCTCTCCAGCGGGTCCCCTCTCCCAACCTTCTCTGAACCTTCAGGATCCTTGTGAACTGGCAATTGAGCCCATGGTGTTCTAAAAGTGACGCTCATAGGTAGAAACAACCAATATATGATGGTTAAAGAACACGCTGGATGGTCCTAATGAGAGACTACCATCTGCCTCCCAACAGCTCTCCAGGGGGTCCCCTCTCCCAACCTTCTCTGAACCTTCAGGATTCTTGTGAACTGGCAATTGAGCCCATGGTGTTCTAAAAGTGACGCTCATAGGTAGAAACAACCAACATATGAAGGTTAAAGAACACGCTGGATGGTCCTGATGAGAGACTACCATCTGTCTCCTAACAGCTCTTCAGCGGGTCCCCTCTCCCAACCTTCTCTGAACCTTCAGGATCCTTGTGAACTGGCAATTGAGCCCATGATGTTCTAAAAGTGACGCTCATAGGTAGAAACAACCAACATATGAAGGTTAAAGAACACGCTGGATGGTCCTGATGAGAGAATACCATCTGTCTCCCAACAGCTCTCCAGCGGTCCCCTCTCCCAACCTTCTCTGAGACTTCAGGATCCTTGTAAACTGGCAATTTAGCCCATGGTGTGGTAAAAACGAGGCTCATAGGTAGAAACAACCAACATATGAAGGTTAAAGAACACGCTGGATGGTCCTGATGAGAGACTACCATCTGTCTCCCAACAGCTCTCCAGCGGGTCCCCTCTCCCAACCTTCTCTGAACCTTCAGGATCCTTGTGAACTGGCAATTGAGCCCATGGTGTTCTAAAAGTGACGCTCATAGATAGAAACAACCAACATATGAAGGTTAAAGAACACGCTGGATGGTCCCGATGAGAGACTACAATCTGTCTCCCAACAGCTCTCCAGCGGGTCCCCTCTCCCAACCTTCTCTGAACCTTCAGGATCCTTGTGAACTGGCAATTGAGCCCATGGTGTTCTAAAAGTGACGCTCATAGGTAGAAACAACCAACATATGAAGGTTAAAGAACACGCTGGATGGTCCCGATGAGAGACTACAATCTGTCTCCCAACAGCTCTCCAGCGGGTCCCCTCTCCCAACCTTTTCTGAACTTTCAGGATCCTTGTGAACTGGCAATTGAGCCAATGGTGTTCTAAAAGTGACGCTAATAGGTAGAAACAAACAACATATGGAGGTTAAAGAACACGCTGGATGGTCCTGATGACAGACTACTATCTGTCTCCCAACAGCTCTCCAGTGGGTCCCCTCTCCCAACCTTCTCTGAGACTTCAGGATCCTTGTGAACTGGCAATTGAGCCCATGGTGTTCTAAAAGTGACGCTCATAGGTAGAAACAACCAACATATGAAGGTTAAAGTACACGCTGGATGGTCCTGATGAGAGACTACCATCTGTCTCCCAACAGCTCTCCAGCGGGTCCCCTCTCCCAACCTTCTCTGAACCTTCAGGATCCTTGTGAACTGGCAATTGAGCCCATGGTGTTCTAAAAGTGACGCTCATAGGTAGAAACAACCAATATATGATGCTTAAAGAACACGCTGGATGGTCCTGATGAGAGACTACCATCTGTCTCCCAACAGCTCTCCAGCGGGTCCCCTCTCCCAACCTTCTCTGAACCTTCAGGATCCTTGTGAACTGGCAATTGAGCCCATGGTGTTCTAAAAGTGACGCTCATAGGTAGAAACAACCAACATATGAAGGTTAAAGAACACGCTGGATGGTCCTGATGACAGACTACTATCTGTCTCCCAACAGCTCTCCAGTGGGTCCCCTTTCCCAACTTTCTCTGAGCCTTCAGGATCCTTGTGAACTGGCAATTGAGCCCATGGTGTTCTAAAAGTGACGCTCATAGGTAGAAACAACCAACATATGAAGGTTAAAGAACACGCTGGATGGTCCTGATGAGAGACTACCATCTGTCTCCCAACAGCTCTCCAGCGGGTCCCCTCTCCCAACCTTCTCTGAACCTTCAGGATCCTTGTGAACTGGCAATTGAGCCCATGGTGTTCTAAAAGTGACGCTCATAGGTAGAAACAACCAATATATGAAGGTTAAATAACACGCTGGATGGTCCCGATGAGAGACTACAATCTGTCTCCCAACAGCTCTCCAGCGGGTCCCCTCTCCCAACCTTCTCTGAACCTTCAGGATCCTTGTGAACTGGCAATTGAGCCCATGGTGTTCTAAAAGTGACGCTCATAGGTAGAAACAACCAACATATTCAGGTTGAAGAACACGCTGGATGGTCCTGATGAGAGACTACCATCTGTCTTCCAACAGCTCTCCAGTGGGTCCCCTTTCCCAACCTTCTCTGAACCTTCAGGATCCTTGTGAACTGGAAATTTAGCCCATGGTGTTCTAAAAGTGACGCTCATAGGTAGAAACATCCAACATATGAAGGTTAAAGAACACGCTGGATGGTCCTGATGAGAGACTACCATCTGTCTCCCAACAGTTCTCCAGCGGGTCCCCTCTCCCAACCTTCTCTGAACCTTCAGGATCCTTGTGAACTGGCAATTGAGCCCATGGTGTTCTAAAAGTGACGCTCATAGGTAGAAACAACCAATATATGATGCTTAAAGAACACGCTGGATGGTCCTGATGAGAGACTACCATCTGTCTCCCAACAGCTCTCCAGCGGGTCCCCTCTCCCAACCTTCTCTGAACTTTCAGGATCCTTGTGAACTGGCAATTGAGCCCATGGTGTTCTAAAAGTGACGCTCATAGGTAGAAACAACCAACATATGAAGGTTAAAGAACACGCTGGATGGTCCTGATGAGAGACTACCATCTGTCACCCAACAGCTCTCCAGCGGGTCCCCTCTCCCAACCTTCTCTGAACATTCAGGATCCTTGTGAACTGGCAATTGAGCCCATGGTGTTCTAAAAGTGACGCTCATAGGTAGAAACAACCAATATATGATGGTTAAAGAACACGCTGGATGGTCCTAATGAGAGACTACCATCTGCCTCCCAATAGCTCTCCAGCGGGTCCCCTCTCCCAACCTTCTCTGAACCTTCAGGAACCTTGTGAACTGGCAATTGAGCCCATGGTGTTCTAAAAGTGACGCTCATAGGTAGAAACAACCAACATATGAAGGTTAAAGAACACGCTGGATGGTCCTGATGAGAGACTACCATCTGTCTCCTAACAGCTCTCCAGCGGGTCCCCTCTCCCAACCTTCTCTGAACCTTCAGGATCCTTGTGAACTGGCAATTGAGCCCATGATGTTCTAAAAGTGACGCTCATAGGTAGAAACAACCAACATATGAAGGTTAAAGAACACGTTGGATGGTCCTGATGAGAGAATACCATCTGTCTCCCAACAGCTCTCCAGCGGTTCCCTCTCCCAACCTTCTCTGAGATTTCAGGATCCTTGTATACTGGCAATTTAGCCCATGGTGTGGTAAAAACGAGGCTCATAGGTAGAAACAACCAACATATGAAGGTTAAAGAACACCCTGGATGGTCCTGATGAGAGACTACAATCTGTCTCCCAACAGCTCTCCAGCGGGTCCCCTCTCCCAACCTTCTCTGAACCTTCAGGATCCTTGTGAACTGGCAATTGAGCCCATGGTGTTCTAAAAGTGACGCTCATAGGTAGAAACAACCAACATATGAAGGTTAAAGAACACGCTGGATTGTCCTGATGAGAGACTACCATCTGTCTCCCAACAGCTCTCCAGCGGGTCCCCTCTCCCAACCTTCTCTGAACCTTCAGGATCCTTGTGAACTGGCAATTGAGCCCATGGTGTTCTAAAAGTGACGCTCATAGATAGAAACAACCAACATATAAAGGTTAAAGAACACGCTGGATGGTCCTGATGAGAGACTACCATCTGTCTCCCAACAGCTCTCCACTGGGTCCCCTTTCCCAACCTTCTGTGAGCCTTCAGGATCCTTGTGAACTGGCAATTGAGCCCATGGTGTTCTAAAAGTGACGCTCATAGGTAGAAACAACCAACATATGAAGGTTAAAGAACATTCTGGATGGTCCTGATGAGAGACTACCATCTGTCACCCAACAGCTCTCCAGCGGGTCCCCTCTCCCAACCTTCTCTGAACCTTCAGGATCCTTGTGAACTGGCAATTGAGCCCATGGTGTTCTAAAAGTGACGCTCATAGGTAGAAACAACCAATATATGATGGTTAAAGAACACGCTGGATGGTCCTAATGAGAGACTACCATCTGCCTCCCAACAGCTCTCCAGCGGGTCCCCTCTCCCAACCTTCTCTGAACCTTCAGGATCCTTGTGAACTGGCAATTGAGCCCATGGTGTTCTAAAAGTGACGCTCATAGGTAGAAACAACCAACATATGAAGGTTAAAGAACACGCTGGATGGTCCTGATGAGAGACTACCATCTGTCTCCTAACAGCTCTTCAGCGGGTCCCCTCTCCCAACCTTCTCTGAACCTTCAGGATCCTTGTGAACTGGCAATTGAGCCCATGATGTTCTAAAAGTGACGCTCATAGGTAGAAATAACCAACATATGACCGTTAAAGAACACGCTGGATGGTCCTGATGAGAGAATACCATCTGTCTCCCAACAGCTCTCCAGCGGTCCCCTCTCCCAACCTTCTCTGAGACTTCAGGATCCTTGTAAACTGGCAATTTAGCCCATGGTGTGGTAAAAACGAGGCTCATAGGTAGAAACAACCAACATATGAAGGTTAAAGAACACGCTGGATGGTCCTGATGAGAGACTACCATCTGTCTCCCAACAGCTCTCCAGCGGGTCCCCTCTTCCAACCTTCTCTGAACCTTCAGGATCCTTGTGAACTGGCAATTGAGCCCATGGTGTTCTAAAAGTGACGCTCATAGATAGAAACAACCAACATATGAAGGTTAAAGAACACGCTGGATGGTCCCGATGAGAGACTACAATCTGTCTCCCAACAGCTCTCCAGCGGGTCCCCTCTCCCAACCTTCTCTGAACCTTCAGGATCCTTGTGAACTGGCAATTGAGCCCATGGTGTTCTAAAAGTGACGCTCATAGGTAGAAACAACCAACATATGAAGGTTAAAGAACACGCTGGATGGTCCCGATGAGAGACTACAATCTGTCTCCCAACAGCTCTCCAGCGGGTCCCCTCTCCCAACATTTTCTGAACATTCAGGATCCTTGTGAACTGGCAATTGAGCCCATGGTGTTCTAAAAGTGACGCTAATAGGTAGAAACAAACAACATATGAAGGTTAAAGAACACGCTGGATGGTCCTGATGACAGACTACTATCTGTCTCCCAACAGCTCTCCAGTGGGTCCCCTTTCCCAACTTTCTCTGAGTCTTCAGGATCCTTGTGAACTGGCAATTGAGCCCATGGTGTTCTAAAAGTGACGCTCATAGGTAGAAACAACCAACATATGAAGGTTAAAGAACACGCTGGATGGTCCTGATGAGAGACTACCATCTGTCTCCCAACAGCTCTCCAGCGGGTCCCCTCTCCCAACCTTCTCTGAACCTTCAGGATCCTTGTGAACTGGCAATTGAGCCCATGGTGTTCTAAAAGTGACGCTCATAGGTAGAAACAACCAATATATGATGCTTAAAGAACACGCTGGATGGTCCTGATGAGAGACTACCATCTGTCTCCCAACAGCTCTCCAGCGGGTCCCCTCTCCCAACCTTCTCTGAACCTTCAGGATCCTTGTGAACTGGCAATTGAGCCCATGGTGTTCTAAAAGTGACGCTCATAGGTAGAAACAACCAACATATGAAGGTTAAAGCACACGCTGGATGGTCCTGATGAGAGACTACCATCTGTCTCCCAACAGCTCTCCAGCGGGTCCCCTCTCCCAACCTTCTCTGAACCTTCAGGATCCTTGTGAACTGGCAATTGAGCCCATGGTGTTCTAAAAGTGACGCTCATAGGTAGAAACAACCAACATATGAAGGTTAAAGAACACGCTGGATGGTCCTGATGAGAGACTACCATCTGTCTCCCAACAGCTCTCCAGCGGGTCCCCTCTTCCAACCTTCTCTGAACCTTCAGGATCCTTGTGAACTGGCAATTGAGCCCATGGTGTTCTAAAAGTGACGCTCATAGGTAGAAACAACCAACATATGAAGGTTAAAGAACACGCTGGATGGTCCCGATGAGAGACTACAATCTGTCTCCCAACAGCTCTCCAGCGGGTCCCCTCTCCCAACCTTCTCTGAACCTTCAGGATCCTTGTGAACTGGCAATTGAGCCCATGGTGTTCTAAAAGTGACGCTCATAGGTAGAAACAACCAACATATGAAGGTTAAAGAACACGCTGGATGGTCCCGATGAGAGACTACAATCTGTCTCCCAACAGCTCTCCAGCGGGTCCCCTCTCCCAACATTTTCTGAACATTCAGGATCCTTGTGAACTGGCAATTGAGCCCATGGTGTTCTAAAAGTGACGCTAATAGGTAGAAACAAACAACATATGAAGGTTAAAGAACACGCTGGATGGTCCTGATGACAGACTACTATCTGTCTCCCAACAGCTCTCCAGTGGGTCCCCTTTCCCAACTTTCTCTGAGTCTTCAGGATCCTTGTGAACTGGCAATTGAGCCCATGGTGTTCTAAAAGTGACGCTCATAGGTAGAAACAACCAACATATGAAGGTTAAAGAACACGCTGGATGGTCCTGATGAGAGACTACCATCTGTCTCCCAACAGCTCTCCAGCGGGTCCCCTCTCCCAACCTTCTCTGAACCTTCAGGATCCTTGTGAACTGGCAATTGAGCCCATGGTGTTCTAAAAGTGACGCTCATAGGTAGAAACAACCAATATATGATGCTTAAAGAACACGCTGGATGGTCCTGATGAGAGACTACCATCTGTCTCCCAACAGCTCTCCAGCGGGTCCCCTCTCCCAACCTTCTCTGAACCTTCAGGATCCTTGTGAACTGGCAATTGAGCCCATGGTGTTCTAAAAGTGACGCTCATAGGTAGAAACAACCAACATATGAAGGTTAAAGCACACGCTGGATGGTCCTGATGAGAGACTACCATCTGTCTCCCAACAGCTCTCCAGCGGGTCCCCTCTCCCAACCTTCTCTGAACCTTCAGGATCCTTGTGAACTGGCAATTGAGCCCATGGTGTTCTAAAAGTGACGCTCATAGGTAGAAACAACCAACATATGAAGGTTAAAGAACACGCTGGATGGTCCTGATGAGAGACTACCATCTGTCTCCCAACAGCTCTCCAGCGGGTCCCCTCTCCCAACCTTCTCTGAACCTTCAGGATCCTTGTGAACTGGCAATTGAGCCCATGGTGTTCTAAAAGTGACGCTCATAGGTAGAAACAACCAACATATGAAGGTTAAAGAACACGCTGGATGGTCCTGATGAGAGACTACCATCTGTCTCCAAACAGCTCTCCAGCGGGTCCCCTCTCCCAACCTTCTGTGAGCCTTCAGAATCCTTGCGAACTGGCAATTGAGCCCATGGTGTTCTAAAAGTGACGCTCATAGGTAGAAACAACCAACATATGAAGGTTAAAGAACACGCTGGATGGTCCTGATGAGAGACTACCATCTCTCTCCCAACAGCTCTCCAGCGGGTCCCCTCTCCCAATCTTCTCTGAACCTTCAGGATCCTTGTGAACTGGCAATTGCGCCCATGGTGTTCTGAAAGTGACGCTCATAGGTAGAAACAACCAACATATGAAGGTTAAAGAACACGCTGGTTGGTCCTGATGAGAGACTACCATCTGTCTCCTAATAGCTCTCCAGCGGGTCCCCTCTCCCAACCTTCTCTGAACCTTCAGGATCCTTTTGAACTGGCAATTGAGCCCATGATGTTCTAAAAGTGACGCTCATAGGTAGAAACAACCAACATATGAAGGTTAAAGAACACGTTGGATGGTCCTGATGAGAGAATACCATCTGTCTCCCAACAGCTCTCCAGCAGTCCCCTCTCCCAACCTTCTCTGAGACTTCAGGATCCTTGTAAACTGGCAATTTAGCCCATGGTGTGGTAAAAACGAGGCTCATTAGTAGAAACAACCAACATATGAAGGTTAAAGAACACCCTGGATGGTCCTGATGAGAGACTACAATCTGTCTCCCAACAGCTCTCCAGCGGGTCCCCTCTCCCAACCTTCTCTGAACCTTCAGGATCCTTGTGAACTGGCAATTGAGCCCATGGTGTTCTAAAAGTGACGCTCATAGGTAGAAACAACCAACATATGAAGGTTGAAGAACACGCTGGATTGTCCTGATGAGAGACTACCATCTGTCTCCCAACAGCTCTCCAGCGGGTCCCCTCTCCCAACATTCTCTGAACCTTCAGGATCCTTGTGAACTGGCAATTGAGCCCATGGTGTTCTAAAAGTGACGCTCATAGATAGAAACAACCAACATATGAAGGTTAAAGAACACGCTGGATGGTCCTGATGAGAGACTACCATCTGTCTCCCAACAGCTCTCCAGTGGGTCCCCTTTCCCAACCTTCTGTGAGCCTTCAGGATCCTTGTGAACTGGCAATTGAGCCCATGGTGTTCTAAAAGTGACGCTCATAGGTAGAAACAACCAACATATGAAGGTTAAAGAACATTCTGGATGGTCCTGATGAGAGACTACCATCTGTCACCCAACAGCTCTCCAGCTGGTCCCTCTCCCAACCTTCTCTGAACCTTCAGGATCCTTGTGAACTGGCAATTGAGCCCATGGTGTTCTAAAAGTGACGCTCATAGGTAGAAACAACCAATATATGATGGTTAAAGAACACGCTGGATGGTCCTAATGAGAGACTACCATCTGCCTCCCAACAGCTCTCCAGCGGGTCCCCTCTCCCAACCTTCTCTGAACCTTCAGGATCCTTGTGAACTGGCAATTGAGCCCATGGTGTTCTAAAAGTGACGCTCATAGGTAGAAACAACCAACATATGAAGATTAAAGAACACGCTGGATGGTCCTGATGAGAGACTACCATCTGTCTCCCAACAGCTCTCCAGCGGATCCCCTCTCCCAACCTTCTCTGAACTTTCAGGATCCTTGTGAACTGGCAATTGAGCCCATGGTGTTCTAAAAGTGACGCTCATAGGTAGAAACAACCAACATATGAAGATTAAAGAACACGCTGGATGGTCCTGATGAGAGACTACCATCTGTCTCCCAACAGCTCTCCAGCGGATCCCCTCTCCCAACCTTCTCTGAACTTTCAGGATCCTTGTGAACTGGCAATTGAGCCCATGATGTTCTAAAAGTGACGCTCATAGGTAGAAACAACCAACATATGAAGGTTAAAGAACACGCTGGATGGTCCTGATGAGAGAATACCATCTGTCTCCCAACAGCTGTCCAGCGGTCCCCTCTCCCAACCTTCTCTGAGACTTCAGGATCCTTGTAAACTGGCAATTTAGCCCATGGTGTGGTAAAAACGAGGCTCATAGGTAGAAACAACCAACATATGAAGGTTAAAGAACACGCTGGATGGTCCTGATGAGAGACTACTATCTGTCTCCCAACAGCTCTCCAGCGGGTCCCCTCTCCCAACCTTCTCTGAACCTTCAGGATCCTTGTGAACTGGCAATTGAGCCCATGGTGTTCTAAAAGTGACGCTCATAGATAGAAACAACCAACATATGAAGGTTAAAGAACACGCTGGATTGTCCCGATGAGAGACTACAATCTGTCTCCCAACAGCTCTCCAGCGGGTCCCCTCTCCCAACCTTCTCTGAACCTTCAGGATCCTTGTGAACTGGCAATTGAGCCCATGGTGTTCTAAAAGTGACGCTCATAGGTAGAAACAACCAACATATGAAGGTTAAAGAACACGCTGGATGGTCCCGATGAGAGACTACAATCTTTCTCCCAACAGCTCTCCAGCGGTCCCCTCTCCCAACCTTTTCTGAACTTTCAGGATCCTTGTGAACTGGCAATTGAGCCAATGGTGTTCTAAAAGTGACGCTAATAGGTAGAAACAAACAACATATGAAGGTTAAAGAACACGCTGGATGGTCCTGATGACAGACTACTATCTGTCTCCCAACAGCTCTCCAGTGGGTCCCCTTTCCCAACTTTCTCTGAGCCTTCAGGATCCTTGTGAACTGGCAATTGAGCCCATGGTGTTCTAAAAGTGACGCTCATAGGTAGAAACAACCAACATATGAAGGTTAAAGAACACGCTGGATGGTCCTGATGAGAGACTACCATCTGTCTCCCAACAGCTCTCCAGCGGGTCCCCTCTCCCAACCTTCTCTGAACCTTCAGGATCCTTGTGAACTGGCAATTGAGCCCATGGTGTTCTAAAAGTGACGCTCATAGGTAGAAACAACCAACATATGAAGGTTAAAGAACACGCTGGATGGTCCTGATGAGAGACTACCATCTGTCTCCCAACAGCTCTCCAGCGGGTCCCCTCTCCCAACCTTCTCTGAACCTTCAGGATCCTTGTAAACTGGCAATTGAGCCCATGGTGTTCTAAAAGTGACGCTCATAGGTAGAAACAACCAACATATGAAGGTTAAAGAACACGCTGGATGGTCCTGATGAGAGACTACCATCTGTCTCCCAACAGCTCTCCAGCGGGTCCCCTCTCCCAACCTTCTCTGAACCTTCAGGATCCTTGTGAACTGGCAATTGAGCCCATGGTGTTCTAAAAGTGACGCTCATAGGTAGAAACAACCAACATATGAAGGTTAAAGAACACGCTGGATGGTCCTGATGAGAGACTACCATCTGTCTCCAAACAGCTCTCCAGCGGGTCCCCTCTCCCAACCTTCTGTGAGCCTTCAGGATCCTTGCGAACTGGCAATTGAGCCCATGGTGTTCTAAAAGTGACGCTCATAGGTAGAAACAACCAACATATGAAGGTTAAAGAACACGCTGGATGGTCCTGATGAGAGACTACCATCTCTCTCCCATCAGCTCTACAGCGGGTCCCCTCTCCCAACCTTCTCTGAACCTTCAGGATCCTTGTGAACTGGCAATTGAGCCCATGGTGTTCTGAAAGTGACGCTCATAGGTAGAAACAACCGACATATGAAGGTTAAAGAACACGCTGGATGGTCCTGATGAGAGACTACCATCTGTCTCCCAACAGCTCTCCAGTGGGTCCCCTTTCCCAACCTTCTCTGAACCTTCAGGATCCTTGTGAACTGGCAATTGAGCCCATGGTGTTCTAAAAGTGACGCTCATACGTAGAAATATCCCGACATATTCAGGTTGAAGAACAGGCTGGATGGTCCTGATGAGAGACTACCATCTGTCTCCCAACAGCTCTCAAGTGGGTCCCCTCTCCCAACCTTCTCTGAACCTTCAGGATCCTTGTGAACTGGCAATTGAGCCCATGGTGTTCTAAAAGTGACGCTCATAGGTAGAAACAACCAACATATGAAGGTTAAGGAACACGCTGGATGGTCCTGATGAGAGACTACCATCTGTCTCCCAACAGCTCTCCAGTGGGTCCCGTTTCCCAACCTTCTCTGAACCTTCAGGATCCTTGTGAACTGGCAATTGAGCCCAATGTGTTCTAAAAGTGACGCTCATACGTAGAAATATCATGACATATTCAGGTTGAAGAACAGGCTGGATGGTCATGATGAGAGACTACCATCTGTCTCCCAACAGCTCTCCAGTGGGTCCCCTTTCCCAACCTTCTCTGAACCTTCAGGATCCTTGTGAACTGGAAATTTAGCCCATGGTGTGCTAAAAATGACGCTCATAGGTAGAAACAACCCGACATATGCAGGTTAAAGAACACGCTGGATGGTCTTGATGAGAGACTACCATCTGTTTCCCAACAGCTGTCCAGTGGGCCCCCTCCCCCATTCTTCTCTGGGCCTTTGGGGTCCTTGTGATCTGGCCATTTAGCCCATGGTGTGCAAAAATGACGCTCATAGGTAGAAACAACCCAACTGTTGGATGGCCTTGACGAGAGGCTACCATCTGTCTCCCAACAGCTGTTCCAGTGGGTCCCCTCCCCCAACCTTCTCTGAGCCTTCGGGGTTAATGTGGCCTGGCCATTTAGCCCATGGTGTGCAAAAAAGTGCCGCTCAGAGATAAAACAACCCAACCGAACCCCGTATGTATCAAAGATAAGTTTTTTCATGACCAACTTTCCACTTACCACGACAACACATTTGTTAACAAGAGTTTCCAACCATTCCACGTAATTATCAATCGGGACTTCTTCTTCCAAAAGTGATTCGAAATCTTTTGACACTAAAAAAAACAAGAATTTTCTGATTTGTAACTTTCCATATTTTTCATAAAAATTATTCATATTTTAAAAATTATTATATACTATATATTATTCTATATATATATATTTCTTTTTTTTTACATTTGGTGGCAGATATGGAGAAAAATATATGAAAAATATTCTGACAGAAAATAATGGTAGTTATAAAGAATTCAATATCAATAATCATGATATTTAAATAATTAATGCATTGGGAATTAACCGCTGTTAACTAACTAATTAGCAAACTTTTTGAAGCTGTTCAGACTTTATCTGGTTGAAATTACAGTTCACAATCTTCTATAAATTTCGTATTATTAGAGGAATTTTAGTAGGATTTTATTGGTCGTGCTTTTTGTAGCCTTTTTCAATTTTTTTTTTAATTCTCTTCGTAATTGACCGAGTGGTTAGCGCGCTTGGCTACTGATCTAAGGGACCTGTGTTTGAGCCCCGGTTAAGGCACGGCTGTCTGTGTCGTTTTTCTGCTGAGGTCCTGCCATCCTCTCAGACCTTCTACTATGGCATATAAACTGACAGGCTCCTATCAGACCTCTGTGGCAAGCAGCTGCTTGAGGGGGTATTTATTTAGGCCGTCCCATGGCCGAGTGGTTAGCGCGCTTGGCTACTGATCTAAGGGACCTGGGTTTGAGCCCCGGTTAAGGCATGGCTGTCTGTGTCGCTTTTCTGCTGAGGTCCTGCCATCCTCTCAGACCTTCTACTGTGGCATATAAACTGACAGACTCCTGTCAGACCTCTGTGGCAAGCAGCTGCTTGAGGGGGTATTTATTTTTATTTATTTTTAATATAACAATGTAAAAAACAATTGAAAATGAATGATAAACGAATATTACATTTCAGAATAAGTTCAAAAGTTGTTCCATTCTGATTATGTTCGGTGCTGTAGAGAGTTTCACGGCAGATGGCGTCCAGATCGACTTGTCTCCAGTCGTGCAACATTTAGCCGGTGATGTCGCTGTTGTGCACTACCATCCGCGAAGCCTGAGCCAGATGATTCAGAGACATCTGGCGGCGAAGCATTTGAGCGAAACGTGTTGTCACTAGAATTAAAAAAAAAATACATTAATTATATTAACTAAGGTAACCAAGGTGAACTAAAATTTTTACTTTTGATTTATACAGATCAATATACACTTTTGAGAAGGTCTCTCTAACACTTTCTCTAACACTTTCCCTTTTTTTTGTTTCAAAACACACCTTAAAACATGATTTTGAACAATTTCAATAATCTTTAAATATTTGTTAAATGTACAGTCGCTCAAAAAATATACAAACATTATGGTTGATTACAAAATTCAGAAAAATATCTGGCAACATTTTTTTTTTCTTTTAGAAAATAGTGATCCGGCAACCTTCGTGTACTATACACGAAGGTTGCCAGATCACTAATTTCTAAAAAAAACCTATGCCAGATGTTTTTTCTGAATTCTGTAATCAACCATAGTGTTCGGATATTTTTTAACATATAACATGCCTATGAATATATAATGCAATGAATATGGAGCGTGTGCAGTTACCGTTCACAACAAACTGGAGCGGTTGCGGTTAATGTTCACAGCACATTGGATCGTGTGAGCTCACAAAGACCTGGATCGTGTGGGCTCACTCACGGAAATATTGAGCGTGTGCAGTTACCGTTCACAGCAAACTGGAGCATGTGCAGTAACTGCACACGCTCCAGTTTGCTGTGAACGGTAACTCGACCGTGAACAGTTGCTGTACACGCTCCAGATATTTTTCCTGAATTCTGTAATCACGTGACACGAAGGTTGTCAGATCACTAATTTCTACAAAAAACTTTGCCAGATATTTTTTCTGAATTCTTTAATCAACCACAGTGTTACGGATATTTTTTTGAGCGACTGTATAAAAGAATTTAATGCATATAATTTGAGTAATTCTAAAACACCAAGATATCTAAAACACTCACTTACAGTTTCCCCTTTTTTTTTTGCTTCAAGTGAACAATTTCAATAATCTTTAAATAATCGTTAAATGTACCTCCCCACGATGATAGCCCATATTATAAATATGATTTAATCCATGTGTTATAAATTATTTTAAGCAAAGAAATATCAACAAAATTTCTGATATATTTTTGGATTTGGGTTGGGTTGTTTTGCCTCTGAGAGGCACTTTTTTGCACACCATGGGCTAAATGGCCAGGTCACATGGACCCCGAAGGCTCAGAGAAGGTTGGGGGAGGGGACCCACTGGAACAGCTGTTGGGAGACAGATGATAGCCTCCCGTCAAGGCCATCCAGCGTGTTCTTTAACGTGCACAGGGTATGTCTCTGCCGCACACGGGACCACGTCTTAACGTCCCATCCCACGGACGGCGGCCTTTCCAAGCCCATCGGTGTCCCCTACTGACCGTGGGCAGGGCGGGGAAATTTGCGAAGATAAATCTCAACGCTGACCCAGTTGATACTCGAACCTGGGAACTACAGATTACGAGCCTGGCGCGCTACCGACTGTGCCACCCCCGCCCTATATTTTTGGAATAATGGCATTAATTCTTTTGCACACACTTTGTATGTGACCTTTCCATGTTATTTTCCTGTCCAACATGATTCCTAGATATTTATAGCATTCAACACCCTCTAGGGCTCCACAGTTACACATGATATGTTAATTTTTATGTAAAATTGTCTTCTTCATTACCCCTTAATCTAATATACATATATTTCGTTTTTTGACACTTAATATTAATTTATTTTGAACAAATCAATTTCTAAGAATTCCTAAACTATTTTTGACTTTGTCTATTAGTGATTTTTGTTCACCTGTAAAAACAATTGCTGTATCATCAGCAAATGCAATAATTTTTTCGTTCAGTTATAAATTACAAAGATCGTTTATGTAAATTAAAAATAAAATTGGGCCTAAAACTGAACCTTGAGGCACTCCATAATTCAATTCTCTTTTATCACTTACCCATTTATCTATTTTAACTCTTCGTATTCTACCTCGTAAATAGCTTTCCAATCATTTCTTAATCGTTCCCCTAAAACCAGCCTTTTCAATTTTGACTAAAAGCATTTTGTGAGATACGGTATTGACAGCCTTTTTTATATCTAAGAATAAAATGATTGGTTTCAGATTTTCCTTTAAGTTACAATAAATCCGAAAAGTCAAATCCAAAATTGTATCTTCGGTACCACATCCTTTCCTAAAACCATATTGATTATTAAAAAAATAAATATTTTTCTAATAATCAAGATATAAGGAGGCTCGACTTATGACAGATCAAGATATAAGGAGTCTGAACGATCAAGATATAAGGAGTTATATCCGATCAAGATATAAGAAGTTATGACAGATCAAGATATTAAGGAGTCTGGACTTATGACAGATCAAGATATAAGGAGTCTGGACTTATGACATATCAAGACATAAGGAGTCTGGACTTATGACAGATCAAGATATAAGGAGTCTGGACCTATGACAGATCAAGATATTAAGGAGTCTGTACTAATGACAGATCAAGATATCTTAATACTTAAGATTTTTTGACAATTAATATTAATATTAATACTTGATATCTCCTTAATATCTTGACTCCTTAATATCTCGATCTGTCATAAGTCCAGACTCCTTAATATCTTGATCTGTCATAAGTCCAGACTCCTTATATCTTGATCTGTCATAAGTCCAGACTCCTTGATATCTTTTTCTGTCATAAGTCCAGACTCCTTATATCTTGATCTGTCATATGTCCAGACTCCTTATATCTTGATCTGTCACAAGTCCAGACTCTTTATATCTTGATCTGTCATAAGTCCAGACTCCTTATATCTTGATCTGTCATAAGTCCAGACTCCTTATACCTTGATCTGTCTTAAGTCCAGACTAATTGATATCGTTTTCTGTCATAAATCCAGACTAATTGATATCTTTTTCTGTCATAAGTCCAGACTCCTTATATCTTGATCTGTCATAAGTCCAGACTCCTTATATCTTGATCTGTCATAAGTCCAGACTCCTTGATATCTTTTTCTGTCATAAGTCCAGACTCCTTAATATCTTGATCTGTCATAAGTCCAGACTCCTTATATCTTGATCTGTCATAAGTCCAGATTCCTTTATATCTTTTTCTGTCATAAGTCCAGACTCCTTAATATCTTGATCTGTCATAAGTCCAGACTCCTTAATATCTTGATCGGTCATAAGTCTAGACTCCTTATATCTTGATCTGTCATAAGTCCAGACTCCTTGATATCTTTTTCTGTCATAAGTCCAGACTCCTTAATATCTTGATCTGTCATAAGTCCAGACTCCTTATATCTTGATCTGTCATAAGTCCAGACTCCTTGATATCTTTTTCTGTCATAAGTCCAGACTCCTTAATATCTTGATCTGTCATAAGTCCAGACTCCTTATATCTTGATCTGTCATAAGTCCAGACTCCTTAATGTCTTGATCTGTCACAAGTCCAGACTCCTTGATATCTTTTTCTGTCATAAGTCCAGACTCCTTATATCTTGATCTGTATCAAGTCCAGACTCCTTAATATCTTGATCTGTCATAAATGCAGCCTTAGAACATTTACCCATGCTTTTTCTATTTCTGATAGACTCTTATAAAACGTTTGTAATCCACGGTTTTATTTTTTTATCTTTCTTCTTAAATATTTTTTTTATCTTTGGATTCCTCAGCTATTTCTTCAAAATAGAAACAAAAAAAACTAAACCCTTGATCCGCATTTAAATTTCTTACATGTTGCGAAGTTGATTCCGCTGTTGTAAGTAGGCGTGTAACCTAGATTATTCTTATATATTTATTTCTCTTACTATTATTAGTGGTGTGCTTCTATACTAATGCTTATTTTTAAATATACCTTATTTAGAAGAAAAATTATTCGTATTTATTAGCATTATGATAATTGCTAATCAATCCAAATTTTTTTTCTAAAAAAAATATATTTTAAAACATATTAATAAAAAATTAGTAAAAAATTAGTAAAAGTACACCAGTAATAATAATAATAATTATTATTATTATTATTTACATTACTGGACTGTTTGTGGTGACGTCATAACTTGGTCCACCAGCGTTCTGTTACAGGAGGTGTTGGCTGGAAATGTGAAAATTGGTTTCTGGGGGTGTTTCTGGTTGTAGATTTTGAGAAAGTTACGAAACTTTATATTCAGAAGGTCCTTCGAGGTCAAAGGTCAAATTTAGATTTGCCAGCGTTAGAGGGTTAAAAATTGGTGTGATTCATTTTTCCATTTGAGTCGTAGATCTTCGAAATTTTGTCAAATTTTGGATGATATGGGTCATCCGAAATCTGAAGTCAAATTTCGATACACCGGTGCTGGAGAACTATCGATTGGTCAATAGAGCTATTTCAGGTAGCAAAACCCAGAAATGGGATGAATTTCAGATTCAGTGTTGCGTTGAAGGTCGGAAAATATTCTTGAAGGAAAAAGATTTCGATGATAGCTATCTAAATTTCGATTCTTTTTAATATTCGATCCACATTTACAGAGTTATGGAAGTTGGGACATTTAATAACATACAGTCGCTCGAAGAAATATCCGAACACTATGGTTGAATACCGAATTCAGAAAAAATATCTGGCAATGATTTTTTTTTAGAAATTAGTGATCTGTCAACCTTCGTGTACAGAATTCAGAAAAAGTATCTTATTTTTTTCTAACGATTTTATTAGAAATTAGTATCTGGCAACCTTCGTGTACAGAATTCAGAAAAAATATCTGGTAACCTTTTTCAGAAATTAGTGACCTGGTAACGTTCGGTACAGAATTGAGAAAAATATCTGGCAACGACTTTTTTTTTAGAAATTAGTGATCTGGCAACCTTTGTGTACATACACGAAGACTGCCAGATCACTAAAATCGCTGCCAGATATTTTTTCTGAATTCTGTAAACAACCATAGCGTTCAGATATTTATTTGAGCGACTGCACTTAATTCTTCAAAAATCATTCAATTTGGGAGAAAAAAAATTCTTACTTACTTTCTAATTTCACCAATTTCAGATTCTCCGGCAAATTGCACATTGCCATTTTCAGCCAGCAGTCTAATTCTTGGATGAATCTTCTAACAACTTTGGTTAAACTGTAACCATACATGTTATGTATATATTTGGACACATATTCACAATACAACAAAATACACTGTATAGAATAGAAATTGCTAAACTGTGATATTAAAATTTTTCATATTGCATAGCAAAAGAAAAAAATATTTTATACAGGATGTCTCAAAAATATAGGTACAAACTTTTAGGGAAGGTAGATAACATCTAAAGGAATGAGAATTGCATAGGAACCCATAACCGGAAACGTCATGGGAAAGTGGTAGCAGAGGTACAGTCGCTCAAAAAAGTATCCGAACAATATGGTTGATTACAGAATTCAGAAAAAATATCTGGAAACGATTTTTTTAGAAATTAATGATCTGGCAACCTTCGTGTCACGTGACAAGAAGGTTGCCAGATCACTGATTTCTAAAAAAATCGTTGCCAGATATTTTTTCTGAATTCTGTAATCAAACGTAGTGTTCGGATACTTTTTTGAGCGACTGCACTTTTACTAATTTTTTAACCTGAAAATTTTTTCAAGACTTTTGTGAGAAGAATAGATGCTTGTTTTACCTATCCGGAAGCGTTTGCAGCATGGAAGGTAAGAAAACATTCGAGATAGTTCTGTACAGAATTGAGTCGCAGACGCCGACGAGATTGACTAGAACGATCGTTTCCAAGATGGAGGGCAAATGAGGAAGCATCCCTTGCCAGAAATGAAGGAGAAAGTTTTGCACCTGAGATTGAAAAAAAAAAGTATATCTTAAAACATATCTTAGCAAAAGTGCAATTTTTTTTAAAATAAGAGAACAACAAGAAAATAAAGAAATAAATTATGTTACGTTATTAACTAATATCTGCAGCAGAGTTGTTTTGGGTTTGTTTTACCTAACTGAGTGGCACTTTTTTGCACACCATGGGCTAAATGGCCAGGTCACACGGACCCCGAAGGCTCAGAGAAGGTTGGGAGAGGGGACCCATTGGAACAGCCGTTGGGAGACAGATGGTAACCTCCCGTCAAGCCATCCAGCGTGTTCTTTAACATTGGTTGTTTTACCATTGAGCGGCACTTTTTTGCACACAATGGGCTAAATGGCCAGGTCCCATGGACCCCGACGGCTCAGAGAAGGTTGGGGGAGCGGACTCACTGGAACAGCTGTTGGGAGACAGATGGTAGCCTCCCATGAAGACCATTCAGCGTGTTGTTTAACATTAGGTTGTTTTAACTCTGAGCGGCACTTTTTTGCACACAATGAGCTAAATGGCCAGGTCACATGGACCCCAGGCTCAGAGAAGGTTGGGGGAGGGGATCCACTGGAACAGCTGTTGGGAGACAGATGGTAGCCTCCCGTCAAGGCCATCCAACGTGTTCTTTAACGTGCACAGGGTATGGCTCTCCTGCACACAGTGGGCTAAATGGCCAGGTCACAAGGACCCCGAAGGTTGGGGGAGGGGACCCACTGGAACATCTGTTGGGAGACAGATGGTAGCTTCCCATGAAGGCCATTCAGCGTGTTGTTTAACATTAGGTTGTTTTACCTCTGAGCGGCACTTTTTTGCACACCATGGGCTAAATGGCCAGGTCACATGGACCCCGAAGGCTCAGAGAAGGTTGGGAGAGAGGACCCACTGGAACAGCTGTTGGGAGACAGATTGTAGCCTCACGTCAAGGTCATCCAGCGTGTTCTTTATTGTGCACAGGGTATGGCTCTCCCGCACACACGGCCATAGTTTAACGTCCCATCTGACGGACGGCGGTCTTTCCATGCCCATCGCTGTCCCCTGCTGACCGTGCGCAGGGCTGTGAGTTTTGCGGATATAAGTCTCAACGCTGACGCAGCTGGGACTCGAAACTGGGAACTGCAGATTACGAGCCTGGCCCGCTCCAGACTGAGCCACCCCCGCCCCTACGTGACGGAAAGAAATGATACTTCGGAAGCTATATTTGAAATATTTTATAGGAATGTTTTGCTTTGGATTTGCAATATTGAAAAATTTATAACATTCAACAGTGCTTTTTTTAATCTCGTTTACACTATTATTTGTATTTAGCACCGAAATTTCTTTCCTCTCTCCCAGTCAGCATGAAAAATATCACGAATTGTTTTCTAACATTTGTTTCTAAAGTTCTCAAGAAATACATTTTGAAACTGGATGATGTGGAAACTTTTTTGCATTTATCTGCTATAACTGTTTATATGTAACATGGATATTGAAAGTTTCTGACTTTCTGAATTTCACACTTCTGAATTACTAGAAATTTTTTATTTTGAGTTGTTTTCGTATTATTTTTGTGTATTATTCAATATGACGACTGATGTTTTCAATTGAAATTGTTTCTATATTGAGATCTCACGAACGAGCCTGCTCTTGTGAAACCTGAAAAGTTTTTGTATACTGTAAAACATTATCTGAAATAAAAATTATCTATCAGTCTATCTAAAAAAAACAAGGCAATGATTTTATATTGTCGTCAAAGTAGTCAACGATTTAAGAGATAAATTAAAGATTTTTTTTTTATGTTCGATAAGTATTGGTGAAATATTATGATTCGCATTAGCGAATCTCCGAAACGTTATAATTGCGCTATTTAACGGTGAAAATTTTGAAAATTCCAAACTTCTTAAAGGAATATTACAAACAATATATTTTTGTTAAATTCAGCAGTAAAGAATCACACAGTGTGTCCTGTAGACATGGAACCAATGAAATAACATGCTGCAAAAAATTGTTTTTTGCTGTGAGTGGAATTCGAACCCACGTCTCCTGGAAACATGCCAGTTATGCTAACCACTACACAATCATCAGCTAATGATTTTTTCTTCAGCTGGTGTGACTTATAAATTTTCGCAAATTTTTATTTGATTTGCACAGTGGCGCCATCTATCCGGGACTATATGACATATTCTGTGATGGTTCCACGTCTCCTGGAAACATGCTAATTATGCTAACCACTACACAATCATCAGCTAATGATTTTTTCTTCAGCTGGTGTGACTTATAAACTTTCGCAAATTTTTATTTGATTTGCACAGTGGCGCCATCTATCCGGGACTATAAGACACATTCTGTGATTGTTCCACGTCTCCTGGAAACATGCTAATTATGCTAATCACTACACAATCATCAGCTAATGATTTCTTCTTCACCTGGTGTGACTTATAAACTTTCGCAAATTTTTATTTGATTTGCACAGTGGCGCCATCTATCCCGGACTATAAGACACATTCTGTGATTGTTCCACATCTCCTGGAAACATGCTAATTATGCTAATCACTACACAATCATCAGCTAATGATTTCTTCTTCAGCTGGTGTGACTTATAAACTTTCGCAAGTTTTTATTTGATTTGCACAGTGGCGCCATCTATCCGGGACTATAAGACACATTCTGTGATTGTTCCACTCTCCTGGAAACATGCTAATTATGCTAATCACTACACAATCATCAGCTAATGATTTCTTCTTCAGCTGGTGCAACCTAAATTTTGGCAAATTTTTATTTGATTTGCACAGTGGCGCCATTTATCCGGGACTATAAGACACATTCTGTGATTGTTCCACGTCTCCTGGAAACATGCTAATTATGCTAACCACTACACAATCATCAGCTAATGATTTCTTCTTTAGCTGGTGCGACCTAAATTTTCGCAAATTTTTATTTCATTTGCATAGTGGCGCCATCTATCCGGGACTATAAGACACATTCTGTGATTGTTCCACGTCTCCTGGAAACATGCTAATTATGCTAACCACTACACAATCATCAGCTAATGATTTTTTCTTCAGCTGGTGTGACTTATAAACTTTCGCAAATTTTTATTTGATTTGCACAGTGGCGCCATCTATCCGGGACTATAAGACACATTCTGTGATTTTTCCACGTCTCCTGGAAACATGCTAATTATGCTAACCACTACACAATCATCAGCTAATGATTTCTTCTTCAGCTGGTGCGACCTAAATTTTCGCAAATTTTTATTTGATTTGCATAGTGGCGCCATCTATCCCGGACTATAAGACACATTCTGTGATTGTTCCACATCTCCTGGAAACATGCTAATTATGCTAATCACTACACAATCATCAGCTAATGATTTCTTCTTCAGCTGGTGTGACTTATAAACTTTCGCAAGTTTTTATTTGATTTGCACAGTGGCGCCATCTATCCGGGACTATAAGACACATTCTGTGATTGTTCCACTCTCCTGGAAACATGCTAATTATGCTAATCACTACACAATCATCAGCTAATGATTTCTTCTTCAGCTGGTGCAACCTAAATTTTGGCAAATTTTTATTTGATTTGCACAGTGGCGCCATTTATCCGGGACTATAAGACACATTCTGTGATTGTTCCACGTCTCCTGGAAACATGCTAATTATGCTAACCACTACACAATCATCAGCTAATGATTTCTTCTTTAGCTGGTGCGACCTAAATTTTCGCAAATTTTTATTTCATTTGCATAGTGGCGCCATCTATCCGGGACTATAAGACACATTCTGTGATTGTTCCACGTCTCCTGGAAACATGCTAATTATGCTAACCACTACACAATATCAGCTAATGATTTCTTCTTCAGCTGGTGCGACTAAATTTTCGCAAATTTTATTTGATTTGCACAGTGGCGCCATTTATCCGGGACTATAAGACACATTCTGTGATTGTTCCACGTCTCCTGGAAACATGCTAATTATGCTAACCACTACACAATCATCAGCTAATGATTTCTTCTTTAGCTGGTGCGACCTAAATTTTCGCAAATTTTTATTTAATTTGCATAGTGGCGCCATCTATCCGGGACTATAAGACACATTCTGTGATTGTTCCACGTCTCCTGGAAACATGCTAATTATGCTAACCACTGCACAATCATCAGCTAATGATTTCTTCTTCAGCTGGTGCGACCTAAATTTTCGCAAATTTTTATTTGATTTGCACAATGGCGCCATTTTTCCGGGACTATAAGACACATTCTGTGATTGTTCCACGTCTCCTGGAAACATGCTAATGATGCTAACCACTACACAATCATCAGCTAATGATTTCTTCTTCAGCTGGTGCGACCTAATTTTTCGCAAATTTTTATTTGATTTGCACAGTGGCACCATATATCTGGGACTATAAGACACATTCTGTGATTGTTTACTATTGAATTATTGATTTAACGCCCTGAGCATGTGTGACTAATATTAAATTCCATATCTATGTGACAACACAGTTGTCCTCTTCCTGGGTAGATGGCGCCGATGTGCGAATCAAATGAAAAAAAATCCAGAAATTTTACAAACCACATCAGCTGAACAATAAACGTTAGTCGATGATGGTGTAGTGATTAGGATAACTGGCATGTTTCCAGGAGAGGTGGGTTCGAATTCCTTTAACAGCAAAACCAATCTTTTTTTCCAGCTTATTATTTCATTAGTTCCATGTCTACAGGACATCGATACCCTCCTGTGATTATGGGGGCAGGGTGGCTCAGTCGGTAGCGCGTCATGCTCGTAATCTGCATTTCCCAAGTTTGAGTCCCAGCTGGGTCAGCGTTGAGATTTATCTCCGCAAAACTCCCCGCCCTGCCCACGGCCAGTAGGGAACACCGATGGGCTTGCATAAGACTACCTTCCATTAGATGGGACGTTAAGCCGTGGCCCAGTGTGCGGGAGAGCCATACCCTGTGCACGTTAAAGAACACGCTGGATGGCCTTGACGGGAGGCTACCATCTGTCTCCTAACAGCTATTCCAGTGGTTCCACTCTCGAAACCTTCTGTGAGCCTCCGGGGTCCATGTGACCTGACCATTTAGCCCATGTTGTGCAAAAAAGTGCCGCTCAGAGGTAAAAAACCCAACGATAAAGAACACGCTGGATGGCCTAGACGGGAGACTACCATCTGTCTCCTAACAGCTATTCCAGTGGGTTCACTCCCGCAATCTTCTCTCAGCATTGGGTCCTTGTGACCTGGCCATTTAGCCCATGTTGTGCAAAAAAATGCCGATCAGAGGTAAAACAACCCAACGATAAAGAACAAGCTGGATGGCCCTGACGGGAGGCTACCATCTGTCTCCCAACAGCTATTCCAGTGGGTCCACTCCCGCAACCTTCTCTGAGACTTCGGGGTCCTTGTGACCTGGCCATTTTGCCTATGTTGTGCAAAAAATTGCCGCTCAGAGGTAAAACAACTCAACGATAAAGAACACGCTGGATGGCCTTGACGGGAGGCTACCATCTGTCTCCTAACAGCTATTGGGTCCACTCCCGCAACCTTCTCTGAGCCTTCAGGGTTCTTGTGACCTGGCCATTTAGCCCATGTTGTGCAAAAATGTGCCGCTCAGAGTTAAAACAACCCAACGATAAAGAACACGCTGGATGGCCTTGACGCGAGGCTACCATCTGTCTCCTAACAGCTATTCCATTGGGTCCACACCCGCAACCTTCTCTGAGCCTTCGGGGTCCTTGTGACCTGGCCATTTAGCCCATGTTTTGAAAAAAGTGCCAATCAGAGGTAAAACAACCCAACGATAAAGAACACGCTGGATGGCCTTGACGGGAGGCTACCATCTGTCTCCTAACAGCTATTGGGTTCACTCCCGCAACCTTCTCTGAGCCTTCGGGGGTCTTGTGACCTGGCCATTTAGCCCATGTTGTGCAAAAATGTGCCGCTCAGAGGGAAAACAACCCAACGATAAAGAACACGCTGGATGGCCTTGACGGGAGGCTACCATCTGTCTCCTAACAGCTATTCCATTGGGTCCACTCCCGCAACCTTCTCTGAGCCTTCGGGGTCCTTGTGACCTGGTCATTTAGCCCATGTTGTGAAAAAAGTGCCGCTCAGAGGTAAAACAACCCAACGATAAAGAACACGCTGGATGGCCTTGACGGAAGGCTACCATCTGTCTCCTAACAACTATTCCAGTGGGTCCACTCCCGCAAACTTCTCTGAGCCTCCGGGGTCCTTGTGACCTGGCCATTTAGCCCATGTTTTGCAAAAAAGTACTACTCAGATGAAAAACAACCAAACGATAAAGAACACGCTGGATGGTCTTGACGGGAGGCTACCATCTGTCTCCTAACAGCTATTCCAGTGGGTCCACTCCCGCAACCTTCTTTGATCCTTCGGGGTCCATGAGACCTGGCCATTTAGCCCATGGCGTGCAAAAAAGTGCCGCTCAGAGGTAAAACAACCAAACCCAACCCAGGGGAGAAGAGAGCCAACTTCCATAGGCGTAATGTAAACTTTTCGACTGCAGCGCCCTCTAAACATGGCAAATTCGTGTATTGCAGTGAATAAACCTGACCTGGGAGAGTAGCGAGTTCCCTGCGTTATTTTTCCACTGCCGAGCAAGGTTTACAATGGCTAATTTTACACGTGACTAATTTTACATACACTCTGACTCTGAAAAATATTCATTTCGAAAATTTCTCCTTCATGAAGCACCATCATAATTTCTTTTCGTTTAGACAGAAAATAACAAAGAGTTATTAGAATTGTTTTAATTAATAAAATCCTATTTTGTAAAACAGGTAGCAGCTCTGCTGAACAAGAAAATTTTAATATTTTGGACACTCTACAATATATAATATATTATAATAAAGTGAGATTTATGTCTCAATATACAATAACATGTTCTATATAATTATATTTTATACAATTCTTCGTATTTTCAATAATTATCATAATGAGTTTTATACTTGTATAAACGTTCAACAGATGGCAGCAAGCACTTCCTGTATCAACCATAAAAAAGAATTACACTGTTAGAGCAAAGTGCAGAAGCCTATATTATATCGATGTCCTCCATGGAACATAAACTCGCAATATCATCATCATCATCATCATCATCCTCAAGCAGCCATGGGCTACGGAGGTCCAACCAGACAGCGCAGTTTAATTATCCAAGCATATCTGTCCTGAGCTACATCTGCTGCATCCGGCCACTGTACACCAATTCTAACAAGGTCCTGTTTGACATTGTCTGCCCACCGCATCCTAGGTCTCCCCCTCCTTCTGAGGCCTCTAGGCACACTGTTCATAACCCTATTCGCCAATCTATAATTATCCATACGGGCAACATGGCCAAACCAGCGGAGTCTCTCTCTGCACAATATGCTGCTTAAAGGAGGTTGCAGACTCCTTTGCCTAACCTCATCATTAAACTCGCAATATACATTGCCTTATAATATATTCGTAAGATGATTAAATATATTAATTTACATATTATTTTTAAAACTTCTGCGAAATTACTCAAAATAAACATACAAAGACTTAAAATAATCGTAAAATGCACTCCTGAACGGGATAAAATACTCCTTGAATAACTTTTCGCTAATCCACCACTGTAGGAAAATAGCCATGATCGTTAGACAGGTTGAAACACTAATTAAATCACATTCATTAAATATTTGAAGACTAAGACAAACCATAATTGCAGTGTGCTAAAACGATTGCACTGCGCATGCGCAGATCGCGCCTTACAGTTGTTTCTGTGGCTGCACACCAATTTGCCAGGATCTGGTTCTGAGAAGATCCGCCTAGCGGCGCCATTTACCCTTAGGTAGAGCTCGACTTCTTCTTAGATCTTCTTTGTTCTGAGACCTCGGGATCCTTGTGACCTGGTCATTTATCACATTATGTGCAAAAAACTTGCCGCTCAGAGGCAACCCACTTGCTGTTATTTAATCAGCTAACAAGAGCTTTCCAAAAGATATTTTATTGGTATTTCTTGATAACCATTTTCAATATATTTTATTATCTATATAGTTCACATTTTGAGCAGGAGTTTATGCAAAAATAATTATATGGCTTTAGGAAATATTAATTGTAATATGTTTAAATTCTCTTTAAGTGTTTCATTTGAAATTCCTGATTAAAATAGAAACTACCCATTTTCTTTTAGTTTAAAATATGCAAAGTTAATTTTCGTTCGTTTAATCTCCGACTTAAAATTAGGACTTAAAATTAGACGAAACCTATATCGGGTACGTATCATTCGTGATACGACAAATATATCAACTACAGTTATGAAATCTACATTACCGCAGTACAGACCATAGCACGTTCTTTTTCAAGTTCTGATAGGTTGGGTTGGGTTGTTTTACCTCTGAGCCGCACTTTTTTGCACACCATGTGGTAAATGGGCAGGTCAAAGAAGGTCTAAGGAGAAGAAGGCAAACTTCGCACAAGCGTAAGTGGCGCCGTTCTGCGGAATTTTACCGAAGCTGAACGTGGCAAATTGATGTGCAGGCACAAAACCAACTGTAAGGCGCGATCTGCACATGCGCAGTGCAATCATTTTAGCCCAATGCAGCTATGGTTTCTCTTACTATTGTTTTATATATATTGCGATTAAACCAGTGTTTACAAATGTCTAACAGCCATGGCAGTTTGGCACAGTGTAGCTGACCCTAAAGTTATTCAATGAGTGTTTTATCCCATTCAGGAGTACATTTTACGATACCTGGAAAAACCGTTGTATGTTTATCTTGAGTAAATTTGCAGAATTTTTAAAATTAATATGTAAATTAATAATACAGTTAATCATCTTGCGAATATATATAAGTCAATGTATGTTGCAGGTTTGTGATCCCTGGAGCATATCGATGTATATAGGTGTCTACAGTTTTGTTTAAATAGTAAATTTTTTATGGTTGATACGAGAAGTGCCTGCTGCCATCTATTGACAATTTAGACAAGTAAGAAACTCGATATGATTTTTATTGAAAATATCTATAATTTTATAAAATACAATTAAACAAAACATGTTATCTCGCATAGAGCCATAAATTTCAATTTATTATAATATATTAAATACTGTAGAATATTCAAAATATTAAAATTCTTTTCTTGAGTACCTGTTTTACAATGTGTTTTACAAAATCGGATATAATTAAAGAAAATAATTTAAACTAATCCTTGTAAAAAGAAAATTATGATGGTAAAATTTAAGAAATGAACAATTTGAACAGAGATAAAGTGAATGCAAAATTAGTGACGTGGTGTAAGCCATTGAAAACCTTGCTGGGCGGTGAAAAAATAACGCAAGGAACTGGCTCCCCTCCCTGGCTAAGTGGATTCACTGCAATGCAGGAATTTGCCATATTTAGAGGGCGCTGCATTCGATAAGTTTACATTAAGCTTATGAAAGCTCGCTCTCTTCTCCCTTAGACACTCCTTGGCCAGGTCACATGGACCCCTATGGCTCAGAGAAGGTTGGGGGAGGGGACCCTCTGGAACAGCTGTTGGGGTTGGGTTGTTTTACCACTGAGCGGCAATTTTTTGCACACCATTGGCTAAATGGCCAGGTCACATGGACCCCTAAGGCTCAGAGAAGGTTTGGGGAGGGGACCCTCTGGACTCCTCTCCCTGGCTAGGTGGCTTCACTGTAAGGCAAGAATTTGCGATATTTAGAGGGCGCTGCAATCGAAAAGTTTACATTAAGCTTATGAAAGCTAGCTCTCTTCTCCCTTAGACACTCCTTGTGCAGGTCACGTGGACCCCGAAGGCTCAGAGAAGGTTGGGGGAGGGGACCCTCTGGACTCCTCTCCCTGGCTAGGTGGTTTCACTGCAATGCAGGAATCTACCATATTTAGAGGGCGCTGCAATCGAAAAGTTTACATTAAACTTATGAAAGCTAGCTCTCTTCTCCCTTAAACACTCCTTGGCCAGGTCACATGGACCCCTAAGGCTCAGAGAAGGTTGGGGGATGGGACCCTCTGGACTCCTCTTCCTGGCTAGGTGGCTTCACTGCAATGCACGAATATGCCTTATTTAGAGGGCGCTGCAATCGAAACGTTTACATTAAGCTTATGAAAGCTAGTTCTCTTCTCCCTTAGACACTCCTTGGCCAGGTCACATGGACCCCGAAGGCTCAGAGAAGGTTGGGGGAGGGGACCCTCTGGAATCCTCTTCCTGGCTAGGTGGCTTCACTGCAATGCAGGAATCTGCCATATTTAGAGGACGCTGCAATCGAAAAGTTTACATTAAGCTTATGAAAGCTAGCTCTCTTCTCCCTTAGACACTCCTTGGCCAAGTCACATGGACCCCGAAGGCTGAGAGAAGGTTGGGGGAGGGGACCCTGTGGACTCCTCTCCCTGGCTAGGTGGCTTCACTGCAATGCACGAATTTGCCGTATTTAGAGGGCGCTGCAATCGAAAAGTTTCCATTAAATTTATGGAAGCTAGCTCTCTTCTCCCTTAGACACTCCTTGGCCAGGTCAAATGGACCCCGAAGGCTCAGAGAAGGTTGGGGGAGGGGACCCTCTGGACTCCTCTCCCTGGCTAGGTGGCTTCACTGCAATGCACGAATTTGCCGTATTTAGAGGGCGCTGCAATCGAAAAGTTTCCATTAAACTTATGAAAGCTAGCTCTCTTCTCCCTTAGACACTCCTTGGCCAGGTCAAATGGACCCCGAAGGCTCAGAGAAGATTGGGGGAGGGGACCCTCTCGACTCCTCTCCCTGGCTAGGTGGCTTCACTGCAATGCAGGAATCTCCCATATTTAGAGGGCGCTGCAATCGAAAAGTTTACATTAAGCTTATGAAAGCTAGCTCTCTTCTCCCTTAGACACTCCTTGGCCAGGTCACATGGACCCCTAAGGCTCAGAGTAGGATGGGGGAGGGGACCCTCTGGACTCCTCTCCCTGACTAGGTGGCTTCACTGCAATGCAGGAATCTGCCATATTTAGAGGGCGCTGGAATCGAAAAGTTTACATTAAGCTTATGAAAGCTAGCTCTCTTCTCCCTTAGACACTCCTTGGCCAGGTCACATGGACCCCTAAGGCTCAGAGTAGGATGGGGGAGGGGACCCTCTGGACTCCTCTCCCTGGCTAGGTGGCTTCACTGCAATGCAGGAATCTGCCATATTTAGAGGGCGCTGCAATCGAAAAGTTTACATTAATCTTATGAAAGCTAGCTCTCTTCTCCCTTAGACACTACTTTGCCAGGTCACATGGACCCCGAAGGCACAGAGAAGGTTGGGGGAGGGGACCCTCTCGACTCCTCTCCCTGGCTAGGTGACTTCACTGCAATGCAGGAATCTCCCATATTTAGAGGGCGCTGAAATCGAAAAGTTTACATTAAGCTTATGAAAGCTAGCTCTCTTCTCCCTTAGACACTCCTTGCCAGGTCACATGGACCCGGAAGGTTCAGAGAAGGTTGGGGGCCGGGACCCTCTGGAATCCTCTCCCTGGCTAGGTGGCTTCACTGAAATGCAGGAATCTGCCATATTTAGAGGGCGCTGCAATGGAAAAGTTTACATTAAGCTTATGAAAGCTAAATTTCTTCTCCCTTAGACACTCCTTTGCCAGGTCACATGGACCGCGAAGGCTCAGAGAAGGTTGGGGGAGGGGACCCTCTGGACTCCTATCCCTGGCTAGGTGGCTTCACTGCAAGGCACGAAATTACGATATTTATAGGGCGCTGCAATCGAAAAGTTTACATTGAGCTTATGAAAGCTAGCTCTCTTCTCCCTTAGACACTCCTTGGCCAGGTCATATGGACACGTAAGGCTCAGAGAAGTTTGGGGAAGGGTACCCTCTGGACTCCTCTCCCTGGTTAGGTGGCTTCACTGCAATGCAGGAATCTGCCATATTTAGAGGGCGCTGCAATCGAAAAGTTTACATTAAGATTATGAAAGCTAGCTCTCTTCTCCCTTAGACAATCCTTGACCAGGTCACATAGACCCCAAAGGCTCAGAGAAGGTTGGGGGAGGGGACCCTCTGGACTCCTCTCCCTGGTTAGGTGGCTTCACTGCAATGCAGGAATCTGCCATATTTAGAGGGCGCTGCAATCGAAAAGTTTACATTAAGATTATGAAAGCTAGCTCTCTTCTCCCTTAGACAATCCTTGGCCAGGTCACATAGACCCCAAAGGCTCAGAGAAGGTTGGGGGAGGGGACACTCTTGACTCCTCTCCCTGGCTAGGTGGCTTCACTGCACTGCACGAATTTGCCATGTTTAGAGGGCGCTGCAATCGAAAAGTTTACATTAAACTTATGAAAGCTAGCTCTCTTGTCCCTTAGACACTCCTTGGCCAGGTCGCATGGAACCCGAAGGCTCAGAGATGGTTGGGGGAGGGGACCCTCTGGACTCCTCTCCCTGGCTAAGTGGCTTCATTGCAATGCAGGAATCTGCCATATTTATAGGGCTCTGCAATCGAAAACTTTACATTAAGCTTATGAAAGCTAGCTCTCTTCTCCCTTAGACACTCCTTGGCCAGGTCACAAGGACCCCTGAGTCTCAGAGAAGGTTGTGGGAGGGGACCCTCTGGACTCCTCTCCCTGGCCAGGTAGCTTCACTGCAATGCAGGAATCTGCCATATTTAGAGGGCGCTGGAATCGAAAAGTTTACATTAAGCTTATGAAAGCTAGCTCTCTTCTCCCTTAGACATCACTTGGCCAGGTCACATGGACCCCAAAGGCTCAGAGAAGGTTGGGGGAGGGGACCCTCTGGACTCCTCTCCCTTGGCTAGGTGGCTTCACTGCAATGCAGGAATCTGCCATATTTAGAGAGCGCTGCAATCGAAAAGTTTACATTAATCTTATGAAAGCTAGCTCTCTTCTCCCTTAGACACTACTTTGCCAGGTCACATGGACCCCGAAGGCACAGAGAAGGTTGGGGGAGGGGACCCTCTCGACTCCTCTCCCTGTCTAGGTGACTTCACTGCAATGCAGGAATCTCCCATATTTAGAGGGCGCTGAAATCGAAAAGTTTACATTAAGCTTATGAAAGCTAGCTCTCTTCTCCCTTAGACACTCCTTGGCCAGGTCACATGGACCCGGAAGGTTCAGAGAAGGTCGGGGGCCGGGACCCTCTGGAATCCTCTCCCTGGCTAGGTGGCTTCACTGAAATGCAGGAATCTGCCATATTTAGAGGGCGCTGCAATGGAAAAGTTTACATTAAGCTTATGAAAGCTAAATTTCTTCTCCGTTAGACACTCCTTTGCCAGGTCACATGGACCGCGAAGGCTCAGAGAAGGTTGGGGGAGGGGACCCTCTGAACTCCTATCCCTGGCTAGGTGGCTTCACTGCAAGGCACGAAATTACGATATTTATAGGGCGCTGCAATCGAAAAGTTTACATTGAGCTTATGAAAGCTAGCTCTCTTCTCCCTTAGACACTCCATGGCCAGGTCATATGGACACGTAAGGCTCAGAGAAGTTTGGGGAAGGGTACCCTCTGGACTCCTCTCCCTGGTTAGGTGGCTTTACTGCAATGCAGGAATCTGCCATATTTAGAGGGCGCTGCAATCGAAAAGTTTACATTAAGATTATGAAAGCTAGCTCTCTTCTCCCTTAGACAATCCTTGACCAGGTCACATAGACCCCAAAAGCTCAGAGAAGGTTGGGGGAGGGGACCCTCTGGACTCCTCTCCCTGGTTAGGTGGCTTCACTGCAATGCAGGAATCTGCCATATTTAGAGGGCGCTGCAATCGAAAAGTTTACATTAAGATTATGAAAGCTAGCTCTCTTCTCCCTTAGACAATCCTTGGCCAGGTCACATAGACCCCAAAGGCTCAGAGAAGGTTGGGGGAGGGGACCCTCTTGACTCCTCTCCCTGGCTAGGTGGCTTCACTGCAATGCACGAATTTGCCATGTTTAGAGGGCGCTGCAATCGAAAAGTTTACATTAAACTTATGAAAGCTAGCTCTCTTGTCCCTTAGACACTCCTTGGCCAGGTCGCATGGACCCCGAAGGCTCAGAGATGGTTGGGGGAGGGGACCCTCTGGACTCCTCTCCCTGGCTAAGTGGCTTCATTTCAATGCAGGAATCTGCCATATTTATAGGGCTCTGCAATCGAAAACTTTACATTAAGCTTATGAAAGCTAGCTCTCTTCTCCCTTAGACACTCCTTGGCCAGGTCACAAGGACCCCTGAGTCTCAGAGAAGGTTGTGGGAGGGGACCCTCTGGACTCCTCTCCCTGGCCAGGTAGCTTCACTGCAATGCAGGAATCTGCCATATAAATATGGCAGATTCCTGCATTTGAGGGCGCTGGAATCGAAAAGTTTACATTAAGCTTATGAAAGCTAGCACTCTTCTCCCTTAGACATCACTTGGCCAGGTCACATGGACCCCAAAGGCTCAGAGAAGGTTGGGGGAGGGGACCCTCTGGACTCCTTCACTGCAATGCAGGAATCTGCCATATTTAGAGAGCGCTGCAATCGAAAAGTTTACATTAAGCTTATGAAAGCTAGCTCTCTTCTCCCTTAGACACTCCTTGGCCAGGTCACATGGACCCCGAAGGCTTAGAGAAGGTTGGGGAGGGGACCCCCTGGACTCCAATACCTGGCTAGATGGCTTCATTGCAATGCAGGAATCTGCCATATTTAGAGGGCGCTGCAATCGAAAAAATATATTAAGCATTTGAAATCTAGATTTTTTTTCCGTTAGACACTCCTTGTCCAGGTCGCATGGACCACGAAGGCTCATTGAAGGTTGGGGTAGGGGACCCTCTGGACTCCTCTCCCTGGCTAGGTGGCTTCACTGCAATGCAGGAATCTGCCATATTTAGAGGGCGCTGCAATCGAAAAAATATATTAAGCATTTGAAATCTAGATTTCTTCTCCCTTAGACACTCCTTGTCCAGGTCGCATGGACCACGAAGGCTCATAGAAGGTTGGGGTAGGGGACCCTCTGGAATCCTCTCCCTGGCTAGGTGGCGTCACTGCAATGCAGGAATCTGCCATATTTAGAGGGCGCTGCAATGGAAAAGTTTACATTAAGCTTATGAAAGCTAGCTCTCTTCTCCCTTACACACTCCTTGTCCAGGTCACATTGACCCCGAAGGCTCAGAGAAGGTTGGGGGAGGGGACCCTCTGGAATCCTCTCCCTGGCTAGGTGGCTTCACTGTAATTCAGGAATCTGCCATATTTAGAGGGCGCTGCAATCGAAAAGTTTACATTAAGTTTATGAAAGCTAGCTCTCTTCTCCCTTAGACACTCCTTGGCCAGGTCAAATGGACCCCGAAGGTTCAGAGAAGGTTGGGGGAGGGGACACTCTGGAATTCTCTCACTGGCTAGGTGGCTTCACTGAAATGCAGGAATCTGCCATATTTAGAGGGCGCTGCAATCGAAAATTTATATTAAGCTTAAGAAAGCTAGCTCTCTTCTCCCTTAGACACTCCTTGGCCAGGTCACATGAACCCCTAAGGCTCAGAGAATGTTGGGGGAGGGGACCCTCTGGAATCCTCTCCCTGGCTAGGTGGCTTCACTGCAATGCAGGAATCTGCCATATTTAGAGGGCGCTGAAATCGAAAAGTTTACATTAAGCTTATGAAAGCTAGCTCTCTTCTCCCTTAGACACTCCTTGGCCAGGTCAAATGGACCCCGAAGGCTCAGAGAAGGTTGAGGGAGGGGACCCTCTGGACTCCTCTCCCTGGCTAGGTGGCTTCACTGTAAGGCACGAATTTGCGATATTTAGAGGGCGCTGCAATCGAAAACTTATATTAAGCTTATGAAAGCTAGATTTCTTCTCCCTTAGGCACTCCTTGTCCAGGTCGCATGGACCACGAAGGCTCATAGAAGGTTGGGGGAGGGGACCATCTGGACGCCTCTTCCTGGCTAGGTTGCTTCACTGCAATGCAGGAATCTGCCATATTTAGAGGGCGCTGCAATTGAAAAGATTACATTAAGCTTATGAAAGCTAGATTTCTTCTCCCTTAGACACTCCTTTGCCAGATCACATGGACCGCGAAGGCTCAGAGAAGGTTGGGGGAGGGGACCCTCTGGACTCCTCTCCCTGGCTAGGTGGCTTCACTGTAAGGCAAGAATTTGCGATATTTAGAGGGCGTTGCAATCGAAAAGTTTACATTAAGCTTATGAAAGCTAGCTCTCTTCTCCCTTAGACACTCCTTGTGCAGGTCACGTGGACCCCGAAGGCTCAGAGAAGGTTGGGGGAGGGGACCCTCTGGACTCCTCTCCCTGGCTAGGTGGTTTCACTGCAATGCAGGAATCTGCCATATTTAGAGGGCGCTGCAATCGAAAAGTTTACATTAAGCTTATGAAAGCTAGATCTCTTCTCCCTTAGACACTCCTTGGCCAATTCACATGGACCCCGAAGGCTCAGAGAAGGTTGGGGAGGGGACCCTCTGGACTCCTCTCCTGTCTAGGAGACTTGACTGCAATGCAGGAATCTGCCATATTTAGAGGGTGCTGCAATCGAAAAGTTTACATTAAACTTATGAAAGCTAGCTCTCTTCTCCCTTAAACACTCCTTGGCCAGGTCACATAGACCCCTAAGGCTCAGAGAAGGTTGGGGGAGGGGACCCTCTGGACTCCTCTTCCTGGCTAGGTGGCTTCACTGCAATGCACGAATATGCCTAATTTAGAGGGCGCTGCAATCGAAACGTTTACATTAAGCTTATGAAAGCTAGTTCTCTTCTCCCTTAGACACTCCTTGGCCAGGTCACATGGACCCCGAAGGCTGAGAGAAGGTTGGGGGAGGGGACCCTGTGGACTCCTCTCCCTGGCTAGGTGGCTTCACTGCAATGCACGAATTTGCCGTATTTAGAGGGCGCTGCAATCGAAAAGTTTCCATTAAATTTATGGAAGCTAGCTCTCTTCTCCCTTAGACACTCCTTGGCCAGGTCAAATGGACCCCGAAGGCTCAGAGAAGGTTGGGGGAGGGGACCCTCTGGACTCCTCTCCCTGGCTAGGTGGCTTCACTGCAATGCACGAATTTGCCGTATTTAGAGGGCGCTGCAATCGAAAAGTTTCCATTAAACTTATGAAAGCTAGCTCTCTTCTCCCTTAGACACTCCTTGGCCAGGTCACATGGACCCCGAAGGCTCAGAGAAGATTAGGGGAGGGGACCCTCTCGACTCCTCTCCCTGGCTAGGTGGCTTCACTGCAATGCAGGAATCTCCCATATTTAGAGGGCGCTGCAATCGAAAAGTTTACATTAAGCTTATGAATGCTAGCTCTCTTCTCCCTTAGACACTCCTTGGCCAGGTCACATGGACCCCTAAGGCTCAGAGTAGGATGGGGGAGGGGACCCTCTGGACTCCTCTCCCTGACTAGGTGGCTTCACTGCAATGCAGGAATCTGCCATATTTAGAGGGCGCTGGAATCGAAAAGTTTACATTAAGCTTATGAAAGCTAGCTCTCTTCTCCCTTAGACACACCTTGGCCAGGTCACATGGACCCCTAAGGCTCAGAGTAGGATGGGGGAGGGGACCCTCTGGACTCCTCTCCCTGGCTAGGTGGCTTCACTGCAATGCAGGAATCTGCCATATTTAGAGGGCGCTGGAATCGAAAAGATTACATTAAGCTTATGAAAGCTAGCTCTCTTCTCCCTTAGACACTCCTTGGCCAGGTCACATGGACCCCTAAGGCTCAGAGTAGGATGGGGGAGGGGACCCTCTGGAATCCTCTCCCTGGCTAGGTGGGTTCACTGTAATGCAGGAATCTGCCATATTTAGAGGGCGCTGGAATCGAAAAGTTTACATTAAGCTTATGAAAGCTAGCTCTCTTCTCCCTTAGACACACCTTGGCCAGGTCACATGGACCCCGAAGGCTCAGAGAAGGTTGGGGAGGGGACCCTCTGGATTCCTCTCCTGGCTAGGAGGCTTCACTACAATGCAGGAATTTGCCATATTTAGAGGGCGCTGCAATCGAAAAGTTTACATTAATCTTATGAAAGCTAGCTCTCTTCTCCCTTAGACACTACTTTGCCAGGTCACATGAACCCAGAAGACTCAGAGAAGGTTGGGGGAGGGGACTCTCTGGACTCCTCTTCCTGGCTAGGTGGCTTGACTGCAATGCAGGAATCTCCCATATTTAGAGGGCGCTGCAATCGAAAAGTTTACATTAAGCTTATGAAAGCTAGCTCTCCTCCCTTAGACACTCCTTGGACAGGTCACATGGACCCCGTAGGCTCAGAGAAGGTTGGGGGAGGGGACCGTCTGGACTGCTCTCCCTCTTTAGGTTACTTCACTGCAATGCAGCAATCTGCCATATTTAGAGGGCGCTGCAATCTGAAAGTTTACATTAAGCTTATGAAAGCTAGCTCTATTCTCCCTTAGACACTCTTAGGACAGGTCACATGAAGCCCTAAATCTCAGAGAAGGTTGGGGGAGAGGACCCTCTGCACTCTTCTCACTGGCTAGGTGCCTTCACTGCAATGCACGAATTTGCCATATTTAGAGAGCGCTGCAATCGAAATAATTACATTAAGATTATGAAAGCCAGCTCTCTTCTGCCTTAGACACTACTTGGCCAGGTCACATGGACCCCTAAGGCTCAGAGAAGGTTGGGGGAGGTGAGCCTCTGGACCCCTCTCCTGGCTAGGTGGCTTCACTGCAATGCAGGAATCTGCCATATTTAGAGGGCGCTGCAATCGAAAAGTTTATATTAAGCTTATGAAAGCTAGATTTCTTCTCCCTGAGACATTCCTTGGCCAGGTCACGTGGACCCCGAAGGCTCAGTGAAGGTTGGGGGACTGACCCTCTGGACTCCTCTCCCTGGCTAGGTGGCTTCACTGCAATGCAGGAATCTGCCATATTTAGAGGGCGCTGCAATCGAAAACTTTACATTAATCTCAAGAAAGCTAGCTCTGTTCTCCATTAGACACTCCTTGGCCAGGTCACATGGACCCCAAAGGCTGAGAGAAGGTTGGGGGAGGGGACCCTCTGGACACCTCTCCTTGGCTAGGTGGCTTCACTGCGATGCAGGAATCTGCCATATTTAGAGGACACTGCAATCGAAAACTTTACATTAAGCTTTAGAAAGCTAGCTCTCTTCTCCTTTAGACACTCCTTGGCCAGGTCACATGGACCCCGAATGCTCAGAGAAGGTTAGGGGAGGGGACCCTCTGGACTCCTCTCCCTGGCTAGGTGGCTTCACTGCAATGCAGGAATCTGCCATATTTAGAGAACGCTGCAATCGAAAAGTTTACATTAAACTTATGAAAGCTAGCTCTCTTCTAAATTAGACACTCCTTGTCCAGATCACATGGACCCCGAAGGCTCCGAGAAGGTTGGGGTAGGGGACCCTCTGGACTCCTCTCCCTGGCTAGGAGGCTTCACTGCAATGCAGGAATCTGCCGTATTTAGAGGGTTGGATTGTTGTTGGGTTGTTTTACTTCTGAGCGGCACTTTTTTGCACACCATGGGCTAAATTGCCAGGTCACATGGAACCCGAAGGCTCAGAGAACGTTGGGGGAGGGGACCCACTTTAACAGCTGTTGGGAGACAGATGGTAGCCTCCCGTCAAGGCCATCCAGCATGTTCTTTAACGTGCACAGGGTATGGCTCTCCCGCACACGGCGCCACGGCTTAACGTTACATTCGACGGACGGCGGCCTTTCCAAGCCCATCGGTGTCCCCTACTGACCGTGGGCAGGGCGGGGAATTTTGCGGAGATAAATCTCAACGCTGACCCAGCTAGTACTGGAAACTGGGAACTACAGATTACGAGCCTGACGCGCTACCGACTGAGCCACCCCCGCCCACTTTAGAGTGCGCTGCAATCGAAAGGTTTCCATTAAGCTTATGAAAGCTAGCTGTTTTCTCCCTTAGACACTACTTTGCCAGGTCACATGGACCCAGAAGACTCAGAGAAGGTTGGGGGAGGGGACTCTCTGGACTCCTCTTCCTGGCTAGGTGGCTTGACTGCAATGCAGGAATCTCCCATATTTAGAGGGCGCTGCAATCGAAAAGTTTACATTAAGCTTATGAAAGCTAGCTCTCCTCCCTTAGACACTCCTTGGACAGGTCACATGGACCCCGTAGGCTCAGAGAAGGTTGGGGGAGGGGACCGTCTGGACTGCTCTCCCTGTTTAGGTTGCTTCACTGCAATGCAGCAATCTGCCATATTTAGAGGGCGCTGCAATCTGAAAGTTTACATTAAGCTTATGAAAGCTAGCTCTATTCTCCCTTAGACAATCTTAGGACAGGTCACATGAACCCCTAAATCTCAGAGAAGGTTGGGGGAGAGGACCCTCTGCACTCTTCTCCCTGGCTAGGTGCCTTCACTGCAATGCACGAATTTGCCATATTTAGAGAGCGCTGCAATCGAAATAATTACATTAAGATTATGAAAGCCAGCTCTCTTCTGTCTTAGACACTACTTGGCCAGGTCACATGGACCCCTAAGGCTCAGAGAAGGTTGGGGGAGGTGAGCCTCTGGACCCCTCTCCTGGCTAGGTGGCTTCACTGCAATGCAGGAATCTGCCATATTTAGAGGGCGCTGCAATCGAAAAGTTTATATTAAGCTTATGAAAGCTAGATTTCTTCTCCCTGAGACACTCCTTGGCCAGGTCACATGGACCCCGAAGGCTCAGTGAAGGTTGGGGGACTGACCCTCTGGACTCCTCTCCCTGGCTAGGTGGCTTCACTGCAATGCAGGAATCTGCGATATTTAGAGGGCGCTGTAATCCAAAAGTTTACATTAAGCTTATGAAAGCTTGATATCTTCTCCCTTAGACACTCCTTGGTCAGGTCAAATGGACCCCGAAGGCTCAGAGAAGGTTGGGGGAGGGGACCCTCTGGACTCCTCTCCATGGCTAGGTGGTTTCACTGCAATGCAGGAATGTGCCATATTTAGAGAGCGCTGCAATCGAAAAGTTTACATTAAGCTTATGAAAGCTAACTCTCTTCTCCCTTAGACACTTCTTGGCCAGGTCACATGGACGCCGAAGGCTCAGAGAAGGTTGAGGGAGGGGACCCTCTGGACTCCTCTCCCTGGCTAGTTGGCTTCACTGCAATGCAGGAATCTTCCATATTTAGAGGGCGCTGCAATCAAAAAGTTTACATTAAACTTATGAAAGCTAGCTCTATTCTCCCTTAGACACTTCTTGACCAGGTCACATGGACCCCGAAGGCTCAGAGAAGGTTGGGGGAGGGGACCCTCTGGACACCTCTCCTTGGCTAGGTGGCTTCACTGCGATGCAGGAATCTGCCATATTTAGAGGACACTGCAATCGAAAACTTTACATTAAGCTTTAGAAAGCTAGCTCTCTTCTCCTTTAGACACTCCTTGGCCAGGTCACATAGACCCCGAATGCTCAGAGAAGGTTGGGGGAGGGGACCCTCTGGACTCCTCTCCCTGGCTAGGTGGCTTCACTGCAATGCAGGAATCTGCCATATTTAGAGAACGCTGCAATCGAAAAGTTTACATTAAACTTATGAAAGCTAGCTCTCTTCTAAATTAGACACTCCTTGTCCAGGTCACATGGACCCCGAAGGCTCCGAGAAGGTTGGGGAGGGGACCCTCTGGACTCCTCTCCCTGGTTAGGTGGCTTCACTGCAATGCAGGAATCTGCCATATTTAGAGAACGCTGCAATCGAAAAGTTTACTTTAAGCTTATGAAAGCTAGCTCTCTTCTCCTTTAGACACTCCTTGGCCAGGTCACATGGACCCCGAAGACTCAGTGAAGGTTGGGGGAGGGGACCCTCTGGACTCCTCTCCCTGACTAGGTGGCTTCACTGCAATGCAGGAATCTCCCATATTTAGAGGGCGCTGCAATCGAAAGTTTTCCATTAAGCATGTGGAAGCTAGCTCTCTTCTCCCTTAAACACTCCTTGGCCAGGTCACATGGACCCCTAAGGCTCAGAGAACGATGGGGGACTGGACCCTCTGGACTCCTCTGCCTGGCTAGGTGGCTTCACTGCAAAGCAGGAATCTGCCATATTTAGAGGGCACTGCAATCGAAAAGTTTACATTAAACTTATGAAAGCTAGCTCTCTTCTCCCTTAGACACTCCTTGTCCAGGTCACATGGACCCCGAAGGCTCAGAGAAGGTTGGGGGAGTGGACCCTCTGGACTCCTCTAACTGGTTAGGTGGCTTCACTGCAATGCAGGAATCTGCCATATTTAGAGGGCGCTGCAATCGAAAAGTTTACATGAAGCTTATGAAAGCTAGCTCTCTTCTCCCTTAGACAATCCTTGGCCAGGTCACATGGACCCCGAAGGCTCAGAGAAGGTTGGGGAGGGGACCCTCTGGACTCCTCTCTTGGGTACGTGGCTTCACTGCAATGCAGGAATCTGCCATATTTCGAGGGCGCTGCAGTCGAAAAGTTTATATTAAGCTTATGAAAGCTAGATTTCTTCTCCCTGAGACACTCCTTCGCCAGGTCACATGGACCCCGAAGGCTCAGTGAAGTTTGGGGGAGGGGACCCTGTGGACTCCTCTCCCTGGCTAGGTGTATTCACTGCAATGCAGGAATCTGCCATATTTAGAGGGCGCTGCAATCGAAAATTTTACATTAAGCTTAAGAAATCTAGCTCTCTTCTCCCTTAGACACTCCTTGGCCAGGTCACATGGACCCCGAAGGCTCAGTGAGTGTTGGGGGAGGGGACCCTCTGGACTCCTCTCCCTGGCTAGGTGGTTTCACTGCAATGCAGGAATCTCCCATATTTAGAGGGCGCTGCAATGGAAAGGTTTCCATTAAGCTTATGAAAGCTAGTCCTCTTCTCCCTTAAACACTCCTTGGCCAGGTCACATGGACCCCGAAGGCTCAGTGAGTGTTGGGGGAGGGGACCCTCTGGACTCCTCTCCCTGGCTAGGTGGTTTCACTGCAATGCAGGAATCTCCCATATTTAGAGGGCGCTGCAATCGAAAGGTTTCCATTAAGCTTATGAAAGCTAGTCCTCTTCTCCCTTAAACACTCCTTGGCCAGGTCACATGGACCCCTAAGTATCAGAGAACGATGGGGGAGGGGACCCTCTGGACTCATCTGCCTGGCTAGGTGGCTTCACTGCAATGCAGGAATCTGCCATATTTAGAGGGCGCTGCAATCGAAAAGTTTACATTAAGCTTATGAAAGCTAGCTCTCTTCTCCCTTAGACACTCCTTGGCTATGTCACATGGACTTCGAAGGCTCAGAGAAGTTTGGGGGAGGGGACCCTCTGGACTCCTCTCTGGCTAGGTGGCTTCACTGCAATGCAGGAATCTGCCATATTTAGAGGGGGCTGTAGTCGAAAAGTTTACATTAAGCTTATTAAAGCCAGATTTCTTCTCCCTTAGACACTCCTTGGCCAGGTCACATGGACCCCGAAGGCTCAGTGACGGTTGGGGGAGGGGACCCTCTGGACTCCTCTCCCTGGCTAGGTGGCTTCACTGCAATGCAGGAATCTGCCATATTTAGAGGGCGCTGTAATCCAAAAGTTTACATTAAGCTTATGAAAGCTAGATTTCTTCTCCTTTAGACACTCCTTGGCCAGATCACATGGACCCCGAAGGCTCAGAGAAGGTTGGGGGAGGGGACCCTCTGGACACCTCTCCCTGGCTAGGTGGCTTCACTGCAATGCAGGAATCTGCCATATTTAGAGAACGCTGCAATCGAAAAGTTTACATTAAGGTTATGAAAGTTAGCTCTATTCTCCCTTAGACAGTCCTTGGCCAGGTCACATGGACCCCAAAGACTGAGAGAAGGTTGGGGGAGGGGACCCTCTGGACTCCTCTCCCTGGCTAGGTGGCTTCAATGCAATGCACGAATCTGCCATATTTAGAGGGCGCTGCAATTGAAAAGTTTACATTAAGCTTATGAAAGCTAGATTTCTTCTCCCTGAGACACTCCTTGGCCAGGTCACATGGACCCCGAAGGTTCAGTGAAGGTTGGGGGAGGGGACCTTCTGGACTCCTCTCCCTTACTAGGTGGCTTCACTGCAATGCAGGAATCTCCCATATTTAGAGAACGCTGCAATCGAAAAGTTTAGCTTAAGCTTATGAAAGCTAGCTCTCTTCTCCCTTAGACAATCCTTGGCTAGGTCACATGGACTCCGAAGGCTCAGAGAAGGTTGGGGGAGGGGACCCTCTGGACTCCTCTCTGCCTAGGTGGCTTCACTGCAATGCAGGAATCTGCCATATTTAGAGGTGGCTGCAATCAAAAAGTTTACACTAAGCTTATGAAAGCTAGGTTTCTTCTACCTTAGACACTCCTTGGCCAGGTCACATGGACCCCGAAGGCTCAGTGAAGGTTGGGGGAGGGGACCCTCTGGACTCCTCTCCTTGGCTAGGTGGCTTCACTGCAATGCAGGAATCTGCCATATTTAGAGGGCGCTGTAATCGAAAAGTTTACATTAAGCTTATGAAAGCTAGATATCTTCTCCTTTAGACTCTCCTTGTCCAGATCACATGGACCCCGAAGGCTGAGAGAATGTTGGGGGAGGGGACCCTCTGGACTCCTCTCCCTGGCTAGGTGGCTTCACTGCAATGCACGAATCTGCCATATTTAGAGATCGCTGCAATCGAAAAGTTTACATTAAGCTTATGAAAGCTAGCTCTCTTCTCCCTTAGACACTCCTTGGCCAGGTCACATGGACCCCGAAGGCTCAGAGAAGGTTGGGGGAGGGGACCCTCTGGACTCCTCTCCCTGGCTAGGTGGCTTCACTGCAATGCAGGAATCTGCCATATTTAGAGGTTGCTGCAATCGAAAAGTTTACATTAAGCTTATGAAAGTTAGCTCTCTTCTCCCTTAGACACTCCTTGGCCAGGTCACATGGACCCCCAAGGCTGAGAGAAGGTTGTGGGAGGGGACCCTCTGGACTCCTCTCCCTGGCTAGGTGGCTTCACTGCAATGCACGAATCTGCCATATTTAGAGAACGCTGCAATCGAAAAGTTTACATTAAGCTTATGAAAGCTAGCTCTCTTCTCTCTTAGACACTCCTTTTCCAAGTCACATGGACCCCGAAGGCTGAGAGAAGGTTGGGGGAGGGACCCTGTGGACTCCTCTCCCTGGCTAGGTGGCTTCACTGCAATGAAGGAATCTGCCATATTTAGAGGGCGCTGCAATCCAAAAGTTTACATTAAGCTTATGAAACCTAACTCTCTTCTCCCTTAGACACTCCTTGGCCAGGTCACATGGACCCGGAAGGCTCAGTGAAAGTTGGGGGAGGGGATCCTCTGGACTCTTCTCCCTGGCTAGATGGCTTCTCTGCAATGCAGGAATCTGCCATATTTAGAGATCGCTGTAATCGAAAATTTTACATTAAGCTAATGAAAGCTAGATTTCTCCTCCCTTAGACACTCCTTGGCCAGGTCACATGGACCCCGAACGCTCAGAGAAGGTTGGGGGAGGGGACCCTCTGGACTCCTCTCCCTGGCTAGGTGGCTTCATTGCAATGCTGGAATCTGTCATATTTAGTAAGCGCTGCAATAGAAAAATTTACATTAAGGTTAAGAAAGCTAGCTCTCTTCTCCATTTGACACTTCTTGCCCAGGGCACATGGACCCCGAAGGCTCAGAGAAGTTTGGGGGAGGGGACTCTCTGGACTCCTCTCCCTGGCTAGGTGGCTTCACTGCAATGCAGGAATCTGCCATATTTAGAGAAAGCTGCAATCGAAAAGTTTCCATTAAGCTTATGAAAGCTAGCTCTCTTCTCTCTTAGACACTTCTTGGCCAAGTCACATGGACCCCGAACGCTCAGAGAAGGTTGGGGGAGGGGACCCTCTGGACTCCTCTCCCTGGTTAGGTGGCTTCACTGCAATGCAGGAATCTGCCATATTTAGAGGGCGCTGCAATCGAAAAGTTTACATTAAGCTTATGAAAGATAGCTCTCTTCTCCCTTGGACACTCCTTGGCCAGGTCACATGGACCCTGAAGGCTCAGTGAAAGTTGGGGGATGGGACTCTCTGGACTCCTCTCCCTGGCTAGATGGCTTCTCTGCAATGCAGGAATCTGCCATATTTAGAGGGCGCTGTAATCGAAAATTTTACATTAAGCTAATGAAAGCTAGATTTCTTCTCCCTTAGACACTCCTTGGCCAGGTCACATGGACCCCGAACGCTCAGAGAAGGTTGGGGGAGGGGACCCTCTGGACTCCTCTCCCTGGCTAGGTGGCTTCAGTGCAATGCAGGAATCTGCCATACTTAGAGGGCGCTGCAATCGAAAAGATTATATTAAGCTTTTGAAAGCTAGCTCTCTTCTCCCTTAGACACAAACTTGGCCAGCTGACTTGGACCCCTAAGGCTCAGAGAAAGTTGGGGGAGGGGACCCCCTAGACTCCTCTCCCTGGCTAGGTGGCTTCACAGCAATGAAGGAATCTGCCATATTTAGAGGGCGCTGCAATCGAAAAGTTTACATTAAGCTTATGAAACCTAACTCTCTTCTCCCTTAGACACTCCTTGGCCAGGTCACATGGACCCGGAAGGCTCAGTGAAAGTTGGGGGAGGGGATCCTCTGGACTCCTCTCCCTGGCTAGATGGCTTCTCTGCAATGCAGGAATCTGCCGTGTTTAGAGGGCGCTGCAAACGAAAAGTTTCCATTAAGCTTATGAAAGCTCGCTCTCTTCTCCCTTAGAGACTCCTTGGCCAGGTCACGTGGACCCCGAAGTCTCAGAGAAGGTTCGGGAGGGGACCCTCTGGACTCCTCTCCTGGCTAGGAGGCTTCATTGCAATGCAGGAATCTGCCATATTTAGAGGGCGCTGCAATCGAAAAGTTTACATTAAACTTATGAAAGCTAGCTCTCTTCTCCTTTAAACACTCTTTGGACAGGTCACATGGACCCCTAAGGCTCAGAGAAGGTTGGGGGAGGGGACCCTCTGGACTCCTCTCCCTGGCTAGGTGGTTTCATTGCAATGTACGAATCTGCCTTATTTAGAAGACGCTGCAATCGAAACGTTTACATTAAGCTTATGAAAGCTAGCTCTCCTCTCCCTTAGACACTCCTTGGCCAAGTCACATGGACCCCGAAGACACAGAGAAGGTTGGGGGAGGGGACCCTCTGCAATCATCTCCCTGGCTAGATGGCTTCTCTGCAATGCACGAATCTGCCATATTTAGAGGGCGCTGTAATCGAAAAGTTTACATTAAACTTATGAAAGCTAGATTTCTTCTCCCTTAGACACTGCTTGGCCAGGTCACATGGAACCCGAAAACTCAGTGAAAGTTGGGGGAGGGGACCCTCTGGACTCCTCTCCCTGGCTAGATGGCTTCTCTGCAATGCACGAATCTGCCATATTTAGAGGGCGCTGTAATCGAAAATTTTACATTAAGCTAATGAAAGCTAGATTTCTTCTCCCTTAGACACTCCTTGACCAGGTCACATGAACCCCTAAGGCTCAGAGAAGGTTGGGGGAGGGGACCCTCTGGATTCCTCTCCCTGGCTAGGTGGCTTCACTGTAATACAGGAATCTGCCATATTTAGAGGGCGCTGTAATCGAAAAGTTTACATTAAACTTATGAAATCTAGCTCTCTTCTCCATTAGACACTCCTTGGCCAGGTCACATGGACCCCGAAGGCTCAGAGAAGGTTGGGGCAGGGGACACTCTGGACACCTCTCTTTGGCTAGGAGCCTTCACTGCAATGCACGAATTTGCCATATTTAGAGGGCGATGCAATCGAAAAGTTTACATTAAACTTATGAAAGCTAGCTCTCTTCTGCCTTAGACACTCCTTGACCAGGTCACATGAACCCCTAAGGCTCAGAGAAGGATGGGGGAGGGGACCCTCTGGACTCCTCTCCCTGGCTAGGTGGCTTCACTGCAATGCAGGAATCTGCCATACTTAGAGGGCGCTGCAATCGAAAAGATTATATTAAGCTTATGAAAGCTAGCTCTCTTCTCCCTTAAACACTACTTGGGCAGGTCACATGGACCCCTAAGGCTCAGAGAAGGTTGGGGGAGGGGACCCTCTGGACTTCTATCCCTGGCTAGGTGGCTTCACTGCAATGCAGGAATTTGCCATATTTAGAGAGCGCTGCAATCGAAAAGTTTACATTAAGCTTATGAAAGCTAGTTCTCTTCTCCCTTAGACACTCCTTGGCCAAATCACATGGACCCCGAAGGCTGAGAGAAGGTTGGCGGAGGGGACCCTCTGCACTCCCCTCCCTGGCTAGGTGGATTCACTGCAATGCACGAATTTGCCGTATTTAGAGGGCGCTGCAATCGAAAAATTTGCATTAAACTTATGAAAGCTAGCTTTCTTCTCCCTTCGACACTCCTTGGCCAGGTCACATGGACCCCAAAGGCTCAGAGAAGGTTGGGGCAGGGGACACTATGGACACCTCTCTTTGGCTAGGAGCCTTCACTGCAATGCACGAATTTGCCATATTTAGAGGGCGCTGCAATCGAAAAGTATACATTAAACTTATGAAAGCTAGCTCTCTTCTCCCTTAGACACTCCTTGACCAGGTCACATGAACCCCTAAGGCTCAGAGAAGGATGGGGGAGGGGACCCTCTGGACTCCTCTCCCTGGCTAGGTGGCTTCACTGCAATGCAGGAATCTGCCATTCTTAGTGGGCGCTGCAATCGAAAAGATTATATTAAGCTTATGAAAGCTAGCTCTCTTCTCCCTTAAACACTACTTGGGCAGGTCACATGGACCCCTAAGGCTCAGAGAAGGTTGGGGGAGGGGACCCTCTGGACTTCTCTCCCTGGCTAGGTGGCTTCACTGCAATGCAGGAAACTGCCATATTTAGAGGGCGCTGCAATAGAAAAGTTTACATTAAACTTATGTAAGCTAGATTTCTTCTCTCTTAAACACTCCTTGGCCAGGTCACATGGACCCCTAAGACTCAGAGAAGGTTGGGGGAGCGGACGCTCTGGATTCCTCTCCCTGGCTAGGTGGCTTCCCTGCAATGCACGAATCTGCCTTATTTAGAGGGCGCTGCAATCGAAACGTTTACATTAAGCTTATGAAAGCTAGCTCTCTTCTCCCTTAGACACTCCTTGGCCAGGTCACATGGACCCCGAAGGCTCAGAGAAGGTTGGCGGAGGGGACCCTCTGGACTCCCCTCCCTGGCTAGGTGGCTTCACTGCAATGCACGAATTTGCCGTATTTAGAGGGCGCTGCAATCAAAAAGTTTGCATTAAACTTATGAAAGCTAGCTTTCTTCTCCCTTAGACACTCCTTGGCCAGGTCACATGGACCCCGTAGGCTCAGAGAAGGTTGGGGTAGGGGACCCTCTCGACTCCTCTCCCTGGTTAGGTGGCTTCACTGCAATGCAGGAATCTCCCATATTTAGAGGGCGCTGCAATCGAAAATTTTACATTAAGCTTATGAAAGCTAGCTCTCTTCTCCCTTGGCCAGGTCACATGGACCACTAAGGCTCAGAGAAGGATGGGGGAGGGGACCCTCTGGACTCCTATCCCTGGCTAGGTGGCTTAACTGCAATGCAGGAATCTGCCATATTTAGATGGCGCTGCAATCGAAAAGTTTAGATTAAGGTTATGAAAGCTAGCTCTCTTCTCCCTTAGACACTCCTTGGCCAGGTCACATGGACCTCGAAGGCTCAGAGAAGGTTGGGGAGGGGACCCTCTGGATTCCTCTCCTGGCTAGGAGGCTTCACTGCAATGCAGGAATCTGCCATATTTAGAGGGCGCTGCAATCGAAAAGTTTACATTAAATTTATGAAAGCTAGATTTCTTCTCCCTTAGACACTCCTTGGCCAGGTCACATGGAACCCGAAGGCTCAGTGAAAGTTGGGGGAGGGGACCCTCTGGACTCCTCTCCCTGGCTAGATGGCTTCTCTGCAATGCAGGAATCTGCCATATTTAGAGGGCGCTGTAATCGAAAATTTTACATTAAGCTAATGAAAGCTAGATTTCTTCTCCCTTAGACACTCCTTGGCCAGGTCACATGGACCCCGAACGCTCAGAGAACGTTGGGGGAGAGGACCCTCTGGACTCCTCTCCCTGGCTAGGTGGCTTCAGTGCAATGCAGCAATCTGCCATATTTGGAGACCGCTGCAATCGAAAAGTTTACATTAAGCTTATGAAAGCTAGCTGTCTTCTCCTTTAGACACTCCTTGGCCAGGTCACATGGACCCCGAAGGCTCAGAGAAGGTTGGGGAGGGACCCTCTGGACTCCTCTCCCTGGCTAGGTGGCCTCACTGCAATGCAGGAATCTGCCACACTTAGAGGGCGCTGCAATCGAAAGGATTATATTAAGCTTATGAAAGCTAGCTCTCTTCTCCCTTAGACACTACTTGGCCAGGTCACATGGACCCCTAAGGCTCAGAGAAGGTTGGGGCAGGGGACCCTCTGGACACCTCTCCCTGGCTAGGAGCCTTCACTGCAATGCACGAATTTGCCATATTTAGAGGGCGCTGCAATCGAAAAGTTTACATTAAACTTATGAAAGCTAGCTCTCTTCTCCCATAGACATTCCTTGACCAGGTCACATGAACACCTAAGGCTCAGAGAAGGTTGGGGGAGGGGGACCCCTGGACTCCTCTCCCTGGCTAGGTGGCCTCACTGCAATGCAGGAATCTGCCACACTTAGAGGGCGCTGCAATCGAAAGGATTATATTAAGCTTATGAAAGCTAGCTCTCTTCTCCCTTAGACACTACTTGGCCAGGTCACATGGACCCCTAAGGCTCAGAGAAGGATGCGGGAGGGGACCCTCTGGACTCCTCTCATTGGCTAGGTGGCTTCACTGCAATGCAGGAATCTGCCATATTTTAAGGGCGTTGCAATCGAAAAGTTTACATTAAGCTTATGAAAGCTAGCTCTCTTCTCCCTTAGACACTCTTTGGCCAGGTCACATGGACCCCAAAGGCTGAGAGAAGGTTGGGGAGGGGACCCTCTGGACCTCTCCTGGCTGGGAGGCTTCACTGCAATGCAGGAATCTGCCATGTTTAGAGGGCGCTGCTATCGAAAAGTTTACATTAAACTTATGAAAGCTAGATTTCTTCTCCTTTAGACACTCCTTGTCCAGGTCACATGGACCCCGAAGGCTCAGTGAAAGTTGGGGGAGGGGACCCTCTGGACTCCTCTCCCTGGCTAGGTGGCTTCTCTGCCATATTTAGAGGGCGCTGTAATCGAAAATTTTACATTAAGCTAATGAAAGCTAGATTTCTTCTCCCTTAGACACTCCTTGGCCAGATCACATGGACCCCGAACGCTCAGAGAAGGTTGGGGGAGGGGACCCTCTGGACTCCTCTCCCTGGCTAGGTGGCTTCACTGGAATACAGGAATCTGCCGCATTTAGAGGGTTGGGTTGTTGTTGGGTTGTTTTACCTCTGAGCGGCACTTTTTCGAACACCATTTGCTAAATGGCCAGGTCACATGGACCCCAAAGGCTCAGAGAAGGTTGGGGGAGGGGACCCACTGGAACAGCTGTTGGGAGACAGATGGTAGCCTCCCGTCAAAGCCATCCAGCGTGTTCTTTAACGTGCACAGGGTATGGCTCTCCCGCACACGGCGCCACGGCTTAACGTTACATCCGACGGACGGCAGCCTTTCCAAGCCCATCGGTGTCCGCTACTGACTGTGGGCATGGCGGGGATCGCACACCATGGGCACTTTTTCGCACACCATGGGCTAAATGGCCAGGTCACATGGACCCCGAAGGCTCAGAGAAGGTTGGGGGACGGGACCCACTGGAACAGCTGTTGGTTGACAGATGGTAGCCTCCCGTCAAGGCCATCCAGCGTGTTCTTTAACGTGCAGAGGGTATGGCTCTCCCGCACACGGCGCCACGGCTTAACGTTACAGACGGCGGCCTTTCCAAGCCCATCGGTGTCCGCTACTGACTGTGGGCAGGGCGGGGAAATTTGCGGAGATAAATCTCAACGCTGACCCAGCGTCGAACCTGGGAACTCGAACCTGAGAACTACAGATTACGAGCCTGACGCGCTATCGACTGAGTAACCCCCGCCCACTTTAGAGGGCGCTGCAATCGAAAGGTTTCCATTAAGCTTATGAAAGCTAGCTCTCTTCTCCCTTAGACACTCCTTGGCCAGGTCACATGGACCCCGAAGACTCAGAGAAGGTTGGGGGAGGGGACCCTCTGGACTCCTCTCCCTGGATAGGTTCCTTCACTGCAATGCACGAATTTGCCATATTTAGAGGGCGCTGCGATCGAAAAGTTTGCATTAAACTTATGAAAGCTAGCTCTCTTTTCCCTTAGACACTCCTTGTCCAGGTCACATGGACCCCGAAGGCTCAGAGAATGTTGGGGGAGGAGACCCTCTGGACTCCTCTCCCTGGTTAGGTGGCTTCACTGCAATGCAGGAATCTGCCATATTTAGAGGGCGCTGCAATCGAAAAGTTTACATTAAGCTTATGAAAGCTAGCTCTCTTCTTCCTTAAACACACCGTGGCCAGGTCACATGGACCCCGAAGGCTCAGAGAAGGTTGGGGCAGGGAACCCTCTGGACTCCTCTCCTGGCTAGGTAGCTTCACTGCAATGCAGGAATCTGCCATATTTGGAGGGCGCTGTAATCGAAAAATTTATATTAAGCTTATGAAAGCTAGATTTCTTCTCCCTGAGACACTCCTTGGCCAGGTCACATGGACCCCGAAGGCTCAGAGAAGGTTGGGGCAGGGAACCCTCTGGACTCCTCTCCTGGCTAGGTAGCTTCACTGCAATGCAGGAATCTGCCATATTTGGAGGGCGCTGTAATCGAAAAATTTATATTAAGCTTATGAAAGATAGATTTCTTCTCCCTGAGACACTCCTTGGCCAGGTCACATGGACCCCAAAGGCTCAGAGAAGGTTGGGGGAGGGGACCCTCTGGACTCCTCTCCCTGGCTAGGTGGCTTCACTGCAATGCAGCTGCCATATTTAGAGGGCGCTGCAATCGAAAAGTTTATATTAAGCTTATGAAAGTTAGCTCTCTTCTCCCTTAGACACTCCTTGGCCAGGTCACATGGACCCCAAAGGCTGAGAGAAGTTTGGGGGAGGGGACCCTCTGGACTCCTCTCCCTGGCTAGGTGGCTTCACTGCAATGCAGGAATCTGCCATATTTAGAGGGCGCTGCAATCGAAAACTTTACATTAAGCTTAAGAAAGCTAGCTCTCTTCTCCCTTAGACACTCCTTGGCCAGGTCACATGGACCACGAAGGCTCAGAGAAGGTTGGGGGAGGGGACCCTCTGGACTCCTCTCCCTGGCTAGGTGGCTTCACTGCAATGCAGGAATCTCCCATATTTAGAGGGAGCTGCAATCAAAAGGTTTCCATTAAGCTTATGAAAACTATTTCTCTTCTCCCTTAAACACTCCTTGGCCAGGTCACATGGACCCCTAAGGATCAGAGAACGATGGGGGAGGGGACCATCTGGACTCCTCTCCCTGGCTAGGTGGCTTCACTGCAATGCAGGAATCTGCCATATTTTGAGGGCGTTGCAATCGAAAAGTTTACATTAAGCTTATGAATGCTAGCTCTCTTCTCCCTTAGACACTCCTTGGCTAGGTCACATGGACCCCGAAGGCTCAGAGAAGGTTGGGGGAGGGGACCCTCTGGACTCCTCTCTGTCTAGGTGGCTTCATTGCAATGCAGGAATCTACCATATTTAGAGGGGGCTGTAATCGAAAAGTTTACATTTAGCTTATGAAAGCTAGCTCTCTTCTCCCTTAGACACTCCTTGGCCAGGTCATATGGACCCCGAAGGCTCAGAGAAGGTTGGGGGAGGGGACCCTCTGGACTCCTCTCCCTGGCTCGGTGGCTTCACTGCAATGCAGGAATCTCCCATATTTAAAGGGAGATGCAATCGAAAGGTTTCCATTAAGCTTATGAAAGCTAGTTCTCTTCTCCTTTAAACACTCCTTGGCCAGGTCACATGGACCACGAAGGCTCAGAGAAGGTTGGGGGAGGGGACCCTCTGGACTCCTCTCCCTGGCTAGGTGGCTTCACTGCAATGCACGAATCTGCCATATTTAGAGGGCGCTGCAATCGAAAAGTATACATTAAGCTTATGAAAGCTAGCTCTCTTCTCCCTAAGACACTCCTTGGCCAGGTCACATGGACCACGAAGGCTCAGAGAAGGTTGGGCGAGGGGACCCTCTGGACTCCTCTCCCTGGCTAGGTAGCTTCACTGCAATGCAGGAATCTGCCATATTTAGAGAACGCTGCAATCGAAAAGTTTACATTAAGCTTATGAAAGCTAGCTCTCTTCTCTCTTAGACACTCCTAGGCCAAGTCAGATGGACCCCGAAGGCTGAGAGAAGGTTGGGGGAGGGGACCCTGTGGACTCCTCTCCCTGGCTAGGTGGCTTCACTGCAATGCAGGAATCTGCCATATTTAGAGGGCGCTGCAATCGAAAAGTTTATAGTAAGCTTATGAAAACTAGATTTCTTCTCCCTGAGACACTCCTTGGCCAGGGCACGTGGACCTCGAAGGCTCAGTGAAGGTTGGGGGAGGGGACCCTCTGGACTCCTCTCCCTGGCTAGGTGGCTTCACTGCAATGCAGGAATCTGCCATATTTAGAGGGCGCTGTAATCGAAAAGTTTACATTAAGCTTATGAAAGCTTGATTTCTTCTGCCTTAGACACTCCTTGGCCAGGTCACATGGACCCCAAAGGCTCAGAGAAGGTTGGGGGAGGGGACCCTCTGGACTCCTCTCTCTGGCTAGGTGGCTTCACTGCAATGCAGTAATCTGCCATATTTAGAGGGCGCTGCAATCGGAAACTTTACATTAAGCTTAAGAAAGCTAGCTCTCTTCTCCCTTAGACACTCCTTGGCCAGGTCACATGGATCCCGAAGGCTCAGAGAAGGTTGCGGGAGGGGACCCTCTGGACTCCTCTCCCTGGCTAGGTGGCTTCACTGCAATGCAGGAATCTGCCATATTTAGAGGGTGTTGCAATCGAAAAGTTTACATTAAGCTTATGAAAGCTAGCTCTCTTCTCCCTTAGACACTCCTTGGCCAGGTCACATGGACCCCAAAGGCTGAGAGAAGGTTGGGGAAGGGGACCCTCTGGACTCCTCTCCATGGCTAGGTGGCTTCACTGCAATGCAGGAATCTGCCATATTTAGAGGGCGCTGTAATCGAAAAGTTTACATTAAGCTTATGAAAACTTGATTTCTACTCCCTTAGAAACTCCTTGGCCAGGCCACATGGATACCGAAGGCTCAGAGAAGTTTGGGGGAGGGAACCCTCTGGACTCCTCTCCCTGGTTAGGTGGCTTCACTGCAATGCAGGAATCTGCCATATTTGGAGGGCGCTGCAATCGAAAAATTTATATTAAGCTTATAAAAGCTAGATTTCTTCTCCCTTAAACACTCCTTGGCCAGGTCACATGGACCCGAAGGCTCAATGAAGGATGGGGGAGTGGACCCTCTGGACTCCTCTCCCTGGCTAGGAGGCTTCACTGCATTTCAGGAATCTGCCATATTTAGAGGGCGCTGCAATCGAAAAGTTTACATTAAGCTTATGAATGGTAGCTCTCTTCTGCCTTGGACACTCTTTGGCCAGGTTCCATGGAACACAAAGGCTCAGAGAAGGTTGGGGGAGGGGACCCTCTGGACTCCTCTCCATGGCTAGGTGGCTTCACTGTAATGCAGGAATCTGCCATATTTAGAGGGCGCTGCAATCGAAATTTTTCCATTAAGCTTATAAAAGCTACCTCTCTTCTCCCCTCAACACTCCTTGGCCAGGTCACATGTACCCGGAAGGCTCAGAGAAGTTTGTGGGAGGGGACCCTCTGGATTCCTCTCACTGGTTAGGTGGCTTCACTGCAATGCAGGAATCTGCCTTATTTGGAGGGCGCTGCAATCGAAAAGTTTATATTAAGCTTATGAAAGCTAGATTTCTTCTCCCTTAGACACTCCTTGACCAGGTCACATGGACCCGAAGGCTCCGAGAAGGTTGGGGGAGGGGACCCTCTGGACTCCTCTCCCTGGCTAGGTGGCTTCACTGCAATGCAGGAATCTGCCATATTTAGAGGGCGCTGTAATCGAAAAGTTTACATTAGGCTTATGAAAGCTTGATATTTTCTCCCTTAGACACTCCTTGGCCAGGTCACATGGACCCCGAAGGCTCAGAGAAGATTGGGAGAGGGGACATTCTGGACTCCTCTCCCTGGCTAGGTGGCTTCACTGTAATGTAGGAATCTGCCATGTTTAGAGGGCGCTGCAATCGAAAAGATTACATTAAGCTTATGAAAGCTTGCTCTCTTCTCCTTTAGACACTCCTTGGCCAGGTCACATGGACCCCGAAGGGTCAGAGAAGGTTGCGGGAGTGGACCCTCTGGACTCCTCTCCGTCTAGGTGGCTTCACTGCAATGCAGGAATCTGCCATAATTAGAGGGTGCTGCGATCGAAAAGTTTACATGAAGCTTATTAAAGCTAGATTTCTTCTCGCTTAGACACTCCTTGGCCAGGTCACATGGACCCCGAAGGCTCAGAGAAGGTTGGGGGAGGGGACCCTCTGTACTCCTCTCCCTGGCTAGGTGGCTTCACTGCAATGCAGGAATCTGCCATATTTAGACAGCGCTGCAATCGAAAAGTTTACATTAAGCTTATGAAAGCTAGCTCTCTTCTCCCTTAGACACTCCTTGGCCAGGTCACATGGACCCCGAAGGCTCAGAGAAGGTTGCGGGAGGGGACCCTCTGGACTCCTCTCCCTGGCTAGGTGTCTTCACTGCAATGCACGAATTTGCCATATTTAGAGGGCGCTGCAATCGAAAAGTTTACATTAAACTTATGAAAGCTAGCTCTCTTTTCCCTTAGACTCCTTGGCCAGGTCACATGAACCCCAAATGCTCAGAGAAGGTTAGGGGAGGGGACCCTCTGGACTCCTCTCCCTGGCTAGGTGGCTTCACTGTAATGCAGGAATCTGTCATATTTGGAGGGCGCTGCAATCGAAAGGTTTCCATTAAGCTTATGAAAGCTAGCTCTCTTCTCCCTTAGACACTCCTTGGCCAGGTCACATGGACCCCGAAGGCTCAGAGAAGGTTGTAGGAGGGGACCCTCTGGACTCCTCTCCTGGCTAGGTGGCTTCAGTGCAATGCAGGAATCGGTCATATTTAGAGGGCGCTGCAATCGAAAAGTTTACATTAAGCTTATAAAAGCTAGATTTCTTCTCTCTTAGACACTCGTTGTCCAGGGCACATGGACCCCGAAGGCTCAGTGAAGGTTGGGGGAGGGGACCCTCTGGACTCCTCTCCCTGGCTAGGTGGCTTCACTGCAATGCAGGAATCTGCCATATTTAGAGGGCGCTGCAATCGAAAAGTTTACATTAAGCTTATGAAAGCTTGATTTCTTCTCCCTTAGAAACTCCTTGGCCAGGTCACATGGACCCCGAAGGCTCAGAGAAGGTTGCGGGAGGGGACCCTCTGGACTCCTCTCCCTGGCTAGGTGGCTTCACTGCAATGCAGGAATCTGCCATATTTAGAGAGCGCTGCAATCGAAAAGTTTACATTAAGCTTATGAAATCTAGCTCTCTTCTCCCTTAGACACTCCTTGGCCATTTCACGTGGACTCCGAAGTCTCAGAGAAGGTTGGGGGAGGGTACCCTCAGGAAGAGCTGTTGAAAGACAGATGGTAGCCTCCCGTCAAGGCCATCCAGTGTGTTCTTTAACGTGCACAGGGTATGGCTCTATCGCACACGGGGCCACGGCTTAACGTCCCATCCGACGGATTGCGGCCTTTCCAAGCCCATCGGTGTACCCTACTGACGGTGGGCAGGGCGGGGAGTTTTGCAGAGATAAATCTCAACGCTGACCCAGCTGGGACTCGAACCTGGGAACTACAGATTACGAGCCTGGCGCGCTACCGACTGGCCTTCTGTTATAGGTATTGGATGGACGAAATTATGACGTCACATTAATCGTCGTGTAATCGTGCTAATAACCTATTACGTATTATTTATAAATATATTATATTTAGAAGAAAATTATTCTTATGTATTAGCATTATCATAATTTCCAAGTAGTTTGAGTAATTTTCCTTCTAAATAAAGTCTATATATAAATAAATATTTTTATTATTCATAGTAATTTATGAAGGCAATTTTAACTGTGGAAATAGTAGTAAAATTAGGAAAAAAATTCTACTAATTTTTCTTGACTACTTACGATGACGTCATACTTTGGTCCATAAGCCTTCTGTTATAGGTAAAATACCAGTATTGTTAGCTCTGTGAAATTTCTATATTAATTCCCTGCTTAATTATACACTTTAAAAAATCAGACGCTAGATCTGAAGAAGTGATAAGATTACTGTATCAAGTTAAATAGTTGAAAAGGCGAAAGGTGTTGTTCAATAAATCGAGGAAGCTTATTTAATGAGTCAATAACCTTATGGTTTTCCTTAATAAAAGTATATAAGGCGATTCCACGTACTACAGTCGCTCAAAAAAGTATCCGAACACTGTGGTTGATTATAGAATTCAGAAAAAATATCTGGCAACGATTTCTTTAGAAATTAGTGATCTGGCAACCTTCGTGTCACGTGACATGAAGGTTGGTTGCGGTTAATGTTCACAGCACATTGGATCGTGTGAGCTCACAAAGACCTGGATCGTGTGGGCTCACTCACGGAAATATTGAGCGTGTGCAGTAACCGTTCACAGCAAACTGGAGCGTGTGCAGTAACTGCACACGCTCCAGTTTGTGAAAGGTAACTGGAGCGTGTACAGTTGCTGTACACGCTCCAGATATTTTTCCTGAATTCTGTAATCACGTGATACGAAGGTTGCCAGATCACTAATTTCTAAAACAATCGTTGCCAGATATTTTTTCTGAATTCTATAATCAACCGTAGTGTTCGGATACTTTTTTGAGCGACTGTACAGGAAATATCTGTTCATTCGGCTATAGCAGCAAATATTAAGTACGAGTTCTCTGCTTGAACATTACCTTATTTTGTATTTATTATATTTAAATGATGCATTTATTGTTCACATTTCTGCGACAGAAGAAATCTGCTGCCAAGCAGATTTATTACGAAATATAATTTTCATAGTTTTTTTTCTCTATTTCGTCTTAAGATATTTTCAGTTAGAATGTACTAGAAATCCAGTATGTCCAAATATTTCAAAATTAGCAATTTTGGGATGTGATTACTTCAGATTTCCCAAACTCTGTAAATTTTTAACTGTTATTTTCTCCATCTCGTTATGGTGCTAAAGGAACAGAATAACGTTTGACGTTTTTTAGAAGGGAAGGTGGTGGTGGCACAGTCGGTAGCGCCCTGGGTTCGTAATCTGCTAGTTCCCAGGTTCGAGTCCCAGCTGGGTCAGCGTTGAGATTTACCTCCGCAAACAGACGCTGTTGTGGCTCAGTCGGTAGTGCGCCAGGCTCGTAACCTGTAGTTCCCAGGTTCGAGTCTCAGCTGGGTCAGTGTTGAGATTTATCTCCGCAAAATTTCCCCCGCCCTGCCCACGGTCAGTAGGGGGCACCGATGGGCTTGGAAAGGCCGCCGTCCGTCGGATGGGACGTTAAACCTTGTGAGGGAGAGCCATACCCTGTGCACGTTATAGAACATGCTGGATGGCCTTGACGGGAGGCTACCATCTGTCTCCCAACAGCTGTTCCAGTGGGTCCCCTCCCCCAACCTTCTCTGATCCTTCGGGGTCCATGAAACCTGGTGATTTAGCCCAAGGCGTGCAAAAAAGTGCCGCTCAGAGGTAAAACAACCCAACCCAACCCAACCCAGGGGAGAAGAGAGCCAACTTCCATAGGCGTAATGTAAACTTTTCGATTGCAGCGCCATCTAAACATGGCAAATTCGTGTATTGCAGTGAAGCCACCTGACCTGGGAGCGTAGCGAGTTCCTTGCGTTATTTTTTCATTGCCGAGCAAGGTTTACAATGGCTAATTTTACACGTGACTAATTTTACATACACTCTGACACTGAAAAATATTCATTTCGAAAATTTCTCCTTCATGAAGCACCATCATAATTTCTTTTCGTTTAAACAGAAAATAACAAAGAGTTATTAGAATTGTTTTAAATAATTGAATTCTATTTTGTAAATCAGGTAGTAGCTCTGCTGAACAAGAAAATTTTAATATTTTGGACAGTCTACAATATATAATATATTATAATAAATTGAGATTTATGTCTCAATATACAATAACATGTTCTATATAATTATATTTTATACAATTCTTCGTATTTTCAATAATTATCATAATGAGTTTTATACTTGTATAAACGTTCAACAGATGGCAGCAAGCACTTCCTGTATCAACCATAAAAAAGAATTACACTGTTAGAGCAAAGTGCAGAAGCCTATATTATATCGATGTCGTCCATGGAACACAAACTCGCAATATACATTGCCTTATAATATATTCGTAAGATGATTAAATGTATTAATTTACATATTATTTTTAAAACTTCTGCAAAATTACTCAAAATAAACATACAAAGACTTAAAATAATCGTAAAATGCACTCCTGAACGGGATAAAATACTCATTGAATAACTTTTCGCTAATCCACCACTGTAGGAAAATAGCCATGATCGTTAGACAAGTTGAAACAATAATTAAATCACATTCATTAAATATTTGAAGACTAAGACAAACCATAATTGCAGTGTGCTAAAACGATTGCACTGCGCATGCGCAGATCGCGTCTTACAGTTGTTTCTGTGGCTGCACACCAATCTGCCAGGATCTGGTTCTGAGAAGATCCGCCTAGCGGCGCCACTTACGATTAGCTAGAGCTCGACTTCTCCTTAGACCTTCTTTGTTCTGAGACCTCGGGATCCTTGTGACCTGGCCATTTAGCCCATTATGTGCAAAAAAATTGCCGCTCAGAGGTAACCCACTTGTTGTTATTTAAATCGGGTAACAACAGCTTTCCAAAAGATATTTTATTGGTATTTCCTGATAACCATTTTCAATATATTTTATTATCTATATAGTTCACATTTTGAGCAGGAATTTATGCAAAAATAATTATATGGCTTTAGAAAATATTAATTGTAATATGTTTAAGTTCTCTTTAAGTGTTTCATTTGAAATTTCTTTTTAAAATAGAAACTACCCATTTTCTTTTAGTTTAAAATATAGAAAGTGAATTTTTCGTTCGTTTAATCTTTGACTTTTAATGAGGCGTACATCTATATCGGGTACGTATCATTCGTGATACGACAAATCTATCAGCTACAGTTAGGAAATCTATATTACGCAGTACAGACCATAGCACGTTGTTTTTCAAGGTCTGATAGGGTTTGGTTGGATTGTTTTACCTCTGAGCGGCACTTTTTTGCACACCATGGGCTAAATGGCCAGGTCACATGGACCCCGAAGGCTCAGAGAAGGTTGGGGTAGGGGACCCACTGGAACAGCTGTTGGGAGACAGATGGTAGCCTCCCGTCAAGGCCATCCAGCGTGTTCTTTAACATTGGGTTGTTTTACATCTGAGTGGCACTTTTTTGCACACCATGGGCTAAATGGCCAGGTCACATGGACCCCGAAGGCTCAGAGAAGGTTGGGGGAGGGGACCCACTGGAACAGCTGTTGAGAGACAGATGGTAGCCTCCCGTCAAGGCCATCCAGCGTGTTCTTTAATGTGTACAGGGTATGGCTCTCCCAAACACGGGGCCACGGCTTAACGTCCCATCCGACGGACGGCGGCCTTTCCAAGCCCATCGATGTCCCCTACTGACCGTGGGCAGGGCGGGGAATTTTGCGGAGATAAATCTCAACGCTAACCCAGCTGGGTCTCGAACCTGGGAACTACAGATTACGAGCCTGGCGCGCTACCGACTGAGCCACTCCCTCCTCCTCTGATGGGAAAACAGTCCCAAGGTGCGATGATTGGAATTGGAAAGCATATTAGTTTATGAGCCATAGTGGAAGGTCTGTGAGGAAGGCAATACCTCGGCAAAAAACAACAGAAACATCCATGCCTTACCCGGGGCTCGAAACCCTGTCCTTTTGATTAGTAGCCAAATGCGCTAACCACTATCACGCGACCGAAATCATTCTATACTAAGAAAATAAAATTCGGAGTCTCCATTCCGGCCACGACGACATCCTCGACGTCAAATGGTACATTTTTAATTCTGAAAAATAATAAATAATCAATCTTAGAGCTCGGGCCCGCTTTCTTTTGATACCGAGCTCTGGTATTTACCAGGGCACAAACTTTATACCTTTTAGGAGTTTTCCCTTAAACCCGAAGGTTTTCTCGCAACCAGAGGTTATAAAAAAATAAATAAATACCCCCTCAAGCAGCTGCTTGCCACAGAGGTCTGACAGGAGCCTGTCAGTTAATGTGCCACAGTAGAAGGATCTGTGAGGATGGCAGGACCTCAGCAGAAAAACGACACAAACAGCCCTCCTTTACCTGGGGCGCGAACCAAGGTCCCGTAGATCAGTAGCCAAGCGCGCTAACCACTCGGCCATGGGAACGGCTAAAATAACTACTCCCTCAAGCAGCTGCTTGCCACATAGGTCTGACAGGAGTCTGTCTATTTATATGCCACAGTAGAAGGATCTGAGAGGATGGCAGGACAACAGCAGAAAATAACACAAAAAGCCATGCCTTAACCGGTGCACGAAACCAGGTCCCTTAGATCAGTAGCCAAGCGTGCTAACCACTCGGCCACATAATAAATAAATAATAAATACCCCCTCAACTAGCTGCTTGCCACAGAGGTCTGACAGGAGCCTATCAGTTTATATGACAGTAGGAGATCTGAGAGGATGGCAGGACCTCAGCAGAAAAACGACACACACCTCTAATCCGGGGCTCGAACCCAGGTCCCTTAGATCAGTAGCCAAGCGTTAGTCGGCCGGTTAAATCTCTGATGGTGTTATTCAGAGAGACACAATCACAAATACTGGAGACGCGCTGAGTGATCTTCGCCAGGCCTGGTCAACACAGCGCACGAGCTTGCACAAGTCAGGGGTCTTGCCAATTGCAAAGCTTTTGGTGTAATGTGGGGGAGGTGTTGTGCCACCCACAAGGAACATTGAGTAACTGTGGTCGCTGTTAGTGACTTTGTCAGTAACAGCGACCACAGTTCCAGGACTGTGGACAGCGACCTGGAACAGACCTGGAACAAGCGACCACTGATCTTGGAATCCTGGAACAGCAGCCACTGATCCAGGATTGTCGCTAACGTGCCAATCTGTTACTGTTAATCTGTTACGTGTCAATCTGGATTACGTGCCAATCTATTACTGTTAATCTTACGTGTCAATCTGGATTACGTGCCAATCTGTTACGTGTTACGTGTCGCTGTTAGTGACCTTGTCACTAACAGCGACCACAGTTCCAGGACTGCTGATTGGATTCCAGGACTGCCACAGGATTCCAGGACTGCCACAGGATTCCAGGACTCCCACAGGATTCCAGGATTCCAGGATTGCCACAGGACTGTGGACAGCGACCTGGAACAAGCGACCACTGATCCTGGAATCCTAGAACAGCGGCCACTGATCCAGGATTGTGGCTAACGTGCCAATCTGTTACGTGTCAATCTGTTACGTGTTACGTGCCAATCTGTTACGTGTCAATCTGAATTACGCGCCAATCTCTTACGTGTTACGTGCCAATCTGTTACGTGTCGCTGTTAGTGACCTTGTCACTAACAGCGACCACAGTTCCAGGACTGTGGACAGCGACCTGGAACAAGCGACCACTGATCCTGGAATCCTGGAACAGCGACAACTGATCCTGGAATCCTGGAACAGCGACAACTGATCCTGGAATCCTGGAACAGCGACAACTGATCCAGGATTGTCGGTAACGTGCCAATCCTTGCTCAGTGGAATCGTCTGAGGCGTAACCAGGGTCAAATCAATCCAACTCTGGCCTCTGGGGCCATGAAAAGTAGCTGGTGTATCCAAATCAGCGAGATTCTCTATGCAAGATTCCTCGCTCTGCCCTCCGTGAGTAAGGGCTGGGTTTGCTAACTACTGCCGCCTGTCGTATGGGACGTTAAGCCGTGGTCCCGTGTAGAGGAGAGAGCTATACCATGTTCACGTTAACATTGTAAGTAATGATGAGGTTAGGCAAAGGAGTCTGCAACCTCCATTAAGCAGCATATTGTGCAAAGAGAGACTCCGTTTGTTTGGCGATGTGGCCCGTATGGATAACTATTGATTGGCGAATAGGGTTAAGAACAGTGTGCCTAAAGACCTCAGCCTCAGAAAGAAGAGGAGACCTAGGATGCGGTGGGCAGACAATGTCAAACAGGACCTTGTTAGAATTGGTGTACAGTGGCCATCTGCAGCAGATGTAGCTCAGGACAGACTTGCTTGGAGAACTAAATTGCACGGTCTGGTTGGACATCGGTAGCCCATGGCTGCTTGAGGATGAGGATGATGATGAAGGTTTCCCCGGTATAAAACGTTGGAATGTTGCATGAAAACCATAAATGACAGATTACAAAAGTACAGAGACAAATGAACATTAATTATTCGAATAATAAATTTTACATACAAAACTGTATTTCAGGAAATGAATAAATAAATAATTCGTTTAGAGGAAATTCCATAGTGCAGACGTCAAATCCTTGATTATTTTCTGAAAGTCTTGGCAGCGAAGCTTCTAGCTGCATAAAGTCATGTGATTGGTTGCCATAGTTACCAGTGAACGTGCACACGCTGCATTGTCATTGGGAAAATTGAAAGAAAATTGTTCAATTTCATCGCTGGGAAAAGCACAATTTGAATATGTACTGTAATGATGTTCTGTAGAAAGGAAGTTATTGTGATTGAAGTCAGTTGGATTCTTCAGATCTATATCCGATGAATTCAAGTATTCATTTCTGTGGATCCTTTTTGCTGAAACAGAAATAAGGAATCTATTATGAATTTAATAGAGATACATTAAGCTAATAAATATTCTCTGACAGATATCGAGAACATTACACTGTATATAAGAGTTTTATGGTAACAATATTTCAAAACCCAATTTAATAGCATTCTGGTAAATCCGACTACGGATAATCAAGAGTTTAACTTGTAGGGAATTAAAAGTATATCTAGATAATATTTCTGAAACAAATTTATCGCAAACACGGGGGGAATCGAACCCGCAAATCTCCAGATTCATGCCAGAGCACGATACCATTACAGCACGCATCGGACGAGAAAATCTTTTAGAATTGAGACCTTATAATTCTTTCACTGAGATGTGACGAATCTGGTGCCATCTATATTCCAGCAGAGGCAACATTTTCTAATTATTGCTATTGATTCAAATGTTAATGAGAAGGTCAATCACATTCACGCGTTTATTATTTAAATTCTATCCATAATAAATATCAGATTACAGTTGCTGAAAAAAATTCGAAAACTATGGCTGATTGCAGAATTCATAAAAAATATCTGGCAACGACTTTTTTAGAAATTAGTGATCTGACAATCTTGGTGTACAGAATACAGAAAAATATCTGGCAAAGATTTTTTTAAAAATTAGTGATCTGGCAACCTTCGTGTGCGTACGAAAGGTTGTACGTATATATTTTCTGAATTCTGTACACGAATATTGCCTGATCACTAATTTCTAAAACAATGGTTGCCAAATATTTTTTCTGGATTCTGTACACGAAGGTTGCCTCTTAGCTACACTACTGCTGGCAGGAATAAAATCTTACCAATAATGCTTCGCAGCATTGTTATCGGTTGCACCAGCCTGTAATTATTACGTCACTTACCTTTATGTTTTTTATGTAGTATTTCGCAACAGTACAATCAGCGTGTATATATACTGATGAATAAAGACAACTAATATAGAACGAAATGGGCTTTAGCTTCAGTAGATCAAATTGAAATTTAGAGAGACGGATCATGTACTTGTAGGTGTTTCATAGAATGGGTTTGACTTTCGTTTAGAATTTCGATGGCGTTCTTGATGTCAACAAGACTAAACTGAAAGCAGTTATATCAACACTATAAAAAAATTAGCAAAGAAGAAATAATATTCAAATAGTGCAGTTCTAAAACGCCATTTCTCTACCTACCTGCGAATTCGAAAGGTTTCGGTTGCCACTAGACAGGCGAATTTATGCAAAACGCATAATAACACATCATTTAATTTTTCGTATGCTATTTATCGTTTATTCGATAGGTTGTTTACTTCATTATATGGTGAGTGTCAGGTTAGAAATTACATAAGCTGAACTAATTATAAACTTTAATCAGGAAAATAATAATGTTACAAAAATTATATTAATTATCAGGATGCAATTTGCAATAATTCTAATATTTAAGTATTTACAGCTTTATGTAAGTTATTCTTAGCACGTGAATTGGTAGGACGGAAGGTGAGATCGTAAGGGATGGTAAAATTTAGGAGAAATTACGGAACGCTGGCGGCAGTAGCAATCTGTAATATTAAACAACCGATTTTTAAGAATTCGTTCTTGGAAATTATAAAAACGCTACAGTGTTTCATAGTCGATATCTGAAAATCATTAATTTGATGAATTAATTTTAATCACTTTTAAAATGAAGTACAGATTTCCTGTGGAACGTGAAATACGTGTGTAACCAAATTTCAATATCAGCGTTTGTGATATTATACGGGGTCATTGCTTACGGATATATCTATATAAGTTATTTATTGAAGGTAGTTTTCAGGATGCGCAGAATCTAGATTAGCAGATATGTAGTCGCAGGTGGGATGAGACATGGGCGTCGGCAAGGGGAGGAGGGATGGGTGGGGGGAATATGCAAGTTGCCCCCCTTGCCGAAATATTTTTTGCTTAAATGTTTGTACTGTATATTGATTGCTATGAATTATGTACCATACGTGAGAGTAACTGTTACAGTATTTGATAAAAAGTTGCATTGTTTATCAAAAATATGTGAATTATTATTATTTATCTCTTGGTCACCTGCGACACCGTGCAGCCAAAAATAATCGCAAGAAATAATGAACGAGTTTCAGACTTAGTATTGATCCATAGTAAATACACACAAATTGATTATCTGTAGAGATAGACTTCAAACATGAGATAAAAGGCTCTGAAAAAAAAATTCATCGCCGAGACAGCGGGAATTGACCCCGCAACTTTTCATACCAGAGCACGCTACTATTACAACCCGCATCGGACAATGATATTGTTCAGAATAAATATGATATGACACAGCGGCATCTATAACTCAAGGAGATGCACCTTTTTTCCAATCGTTGCTATTGATTTTAAGATGTTAATGCGAAGGTCGATAACGCTCAAGCGTATATATGATTAAAAATCGATCCATAGTAAATACACAGATTACCTGTAGAGATAGACATCAAACATAACTAATGTTTCAAGTCTATCTCTGTAGGTAATCTGTGTATTTATTATGAATTCGTCGTCACGCTTGGAAGAACAAGTGTTGCTAACTTTGTCGAAACAAATATATGACAACGCTGCGAAAATGTTGGGAAAGTACTCAGGATCACAGGCACGCATTAAAGACTGCAGTCACAGTGCGGGCTACATCTTAAAGTAGTAGTCACTCTTTAAATTTAGTCGGCAATTTTGTTGCAGAAATTTGCAGCGCTGCACTTTAGTATTTTATGTTCGTGCAAAAATTGTTTGCTTTTTTTCTGCATCCACTCATCGCTGGCAAATTTTGTGTAGAATGCTCGAAAAATATGACTTATTTTTATTATTAAATATTAAAGAAAAATACGCCCTCAAGCAGCTGCTTGCCACAGAGGTCTGACAGGAGCCTGTCAGTTTATATGAAACAGTAGAAGGTCTGAGAGGATGCAGGACCTCAGCAGAAAAACAACCCACCCACATGTGCCATTCCTGGGGCTCGAATCCAGATACCTTAAATCAGTAGCCAAGCATGCTAACCACTCGGCAACTTATTAAAAATCGAATTATTAACTTTTCCAGTAGTCGTGGGGGTGGCTCAGTCAGTAGCGCGCCAGGCTCGTAATCTGCAGTTCCCAAGTTCAAGTCCCAGATGGGCAGGCATTGACATTTAGCTCCGAAAAAGTCCCGGCTCTGCATACGATCAGTAAGGGATCATTTGGGCTTGGAAATGACGCCATCCGTAAGACGGGACGTTAAATCATGATCGGTGTGCTGGAGAGCCATACCCTATGCACGTTAAAGAACATGTTGGATGATCTCGGCGGAAGTCTACCCGCTGTTTGATCTCCCAGTTCAGTGCGTTTTTTTTTCAATTCCTATTTTAATGAGAATTTAGTCTGATGTAACCATCTGTCTCTTAACAGTTGTTCCAGTGGGTCCCATTCTCCAGCCCTGTGGGTCTTTGTGACATGGCCATTTTCTCCATTGTAGGAACAGAAAGTGCCGCTCAAAAGTAAAAAAAACCCAATCTACGAGTCCAAGTTTCTAACTGACAATACAGTACCAAATAAAAAAGGCCGTTCTAATTAAACTTCGTTTTTAAAATTAAACTGGTAGCTGTTAATTTTAATATATATGATTACCAATTTTACAATATCTTAATATAGTCAGAATGAATAAATCAATATAATCTCCGAAATATATCTATATAATTTAAAATTAAATATTTTTTTTGTTGTTGAATATCAGAGAAACGAATTTGGAAAATAATACGCATGTATAATTTTGCTCAACAAGCGTAGTGTATCAAATTGTCTCTATATTGTGACTATGGGCTCTATATTGTGACTGTAATTGAGCCTATGGGGTTCTAGTAACTGCTCATTTATAGCCTGTTGTTTAGAAAAAGTGCTCTTCAGAGAAAAACTCAATGCAGTCAACATCTCCTAGAACGGAAAGCTGTACCCCCAAGTTATGACGTCAGCATAAATATATATATATATTTATCAGTATGTAAAAAATTCTAGAAATCTCTTATATATTTATTTCTGTTACCATTACTGCTAAGTTTTAAAATAATTTTTATACTAATTTATATTTATAAATATACATTATTTAAAAACCTCTATTCGTTTCTATACGTTTCTGATAATGATAATATATATATATATGGATAATTTTCATTTTAAATAAGCTGTATTTTTAAATTACCATTAGTGTAAAGATCAGTCATAAATCTTACCAGTAGTAATAATAGAAAAAATATATAAGAAATTTCTAGATCGTTAGCTATCAGGCTGCAAGGTGCCCCAGATGTTATGACTCCTGAATTAATTGCAATTGATATGGCTCTAAAGTGGTGTTTTAAACAACCAAAATCTAATTTTGTTGTACTTACAGATAGTACCTCATCTTTGCTTTTTCTCCGGGGAGATCCATGTAATTTCAAGAGCAATGGGATTTTCTTAAACATCGTTGAGACCATCGATCAAATAACTGATAAAGGATCCATAATTACTTTGCAATGGATCCCTGGACATGTAGGTGTCCAGGGAAACGAAATTGCTGATTTTTTAGCAAAGTCGGCCCTTAACAATGAAAAATACCTTCAGTTGAAAATTGGTAATTTATATGTTTCTAAATTAAATAAAGAAAATCTGAACGAGAACTTATACATCACTTCCAAGTCATCGCTGAAAGAAAGATCAATTATCGGCAATTAGTAGAGAACAAGATTCTTCCACTAAATGATCTGCACCTTTCAAGAAGAAATTTTGTGTGCATCACCAGACTCAGAACAGGTGAATCACTCTTGAATGACTCACTTTTCAAGATGAGAAAGGTTCTTTCCCCCAATTGCCAGACGTGCAACGTAAAGGAAACGGTGATTCATGTTTTGCTGAATTGTACTGCTCACTCGATTCAGAGAAACAACTTAATAGCAAGATTACAAACAGAAAACACCTTTGAACCAAGTCTGCACAGTTCACTTGGACAAGATCTGACTATTCGCAAAGTTTGCTATAATGAAACAACCAAATTTTTAAATGATGCGAATCTCTCCATAGGTTTAAGAATTTTTTATCGAGGTTTTTTATCATAAATGCCATCAGCTTCTTGGCATTATCCAAACGTGCAATCTGGAGGAGAGGGTCGAAAGACTAGAACATATCCACAGGAAACATTTATTTTATTTAATGATGATGATGATAGATAAACAAAAGCCGTACCACTAAGTTATGCTGACGTCATAACTAAGTGATACGGCTTTCTAGGTGGTGTTGACTTAGTTTGATTCCCTCTCTGAGCCAGCATTAATGTTTTTTTCTATCGACTAAATGCGATACCAGTGAGCTTGACGAAAGCTGCCGTCCGTCCCAAGGAACGTTTCAACCGCGGTTCTATGCAGGGGAAATATACTATGTGCACGTGCATTGTGTGCCCAAAATTGCTGCTCAAAGATAAAAAAAAACACCAACTTAGAAAATCGTAATCAAAAAGTAAAAAATTCAGATAATCCGTGCAGCTATCACAAACTGATTATAACTAATAGAAAAATTTGAAAACTTACAACTATAAAATAAATAAATAAATACCTCCTCAAGCAGCTCCTTGCCACAGAGGTCTGACAGGAGCCTCTCAGTTTATATGCCATAGTAGAAGGTCTGTGAGGATGGCAGGACCTCAGTAGAAAAACGACACATACATCCACCTTACCCGGGGCTCGAACCCAGGTATTACATCAGGGAAAATTGCAATCTTTGCCATTTTAATACAACTTGTTTTCCAAAAGGTTGGTATTAAAAAAAACGCTTGTATATCGAACTTGCTTTGTTTTTTCCACATTTTGCAATAGCAAACTCATTTTCTGAAGCTATTATACAAAACCCTTGGAACCTCTGAACGGCATTACCAAGTCCTAAAGAAACTCCAAAAATTCCGAAAAGTTAATTAAAACAGTTTAAGAAATCAGAGATCATAGTCGACCCTAGTAGAGTTCTGGATGCAATGCGCCAGATACTCTACTAGAACATTTCAAATGTTTTAATTAAATTTTGGGGACAATTTTTTGTAGCAGTTAAATATTGCAGATTTCATACCTCTGAATACTGAAAAAATGTTTAAAATCGGGATTTAGATATGTTTGATTGAAAGTTTAATTTATCCTTAGATATATTTTCCATAAAAATCGTATTGAATAAGTTATTGAGCGAAAATATACTTTTATGAAAGGTAATTCGCAATTCATTGCTTATAATAAAAGTACACTGAGTATCCATTGAATTATGACCATCCCATGTGAATGGGACTCTAATTTCGAAGCTCCATAACTTTAAAAAAAAAGCGTTATGTGGGAAAATGTCACAAAATGTAAAATGAAGATTTTAATCAGTTCTATCGAAATATCGATTTTCAACAATATTCGTTCGGTATTTAAAGAGTTATGGATGTTTGAACATTTAACAACAACAATGCAAAATAAAAGAATTTACCTTTGGGTTCGCTGAATCCGAAAAATCGTACCATCATTTCAAACTATTTCAAAAATAACTACGTATTTTTAAAGTGTGCGAAAATAATTTTTTTCGCATTCGTTTAATGTTTGGATAAATTGCTTAGAACACATTGCTGCTTTTGAACACTTTAATCTCCAATATCTGTTTAAATATCGAACAAATATTGTAGGATTGTCCTACTTATGAGCGGCACATATTTTACATACTGGGCTAAATGGCCAGGTCACAAGGACCCCGAAGGCTCAGAGAAGGTTGGGGGAGTTGCCCCCCTTTATTTAAATATGCAAGTTGCCCCCCTTTATTTTAATAGAAATTTTTAAAAGATATATACTTATATCTTTTTTTTTAATAGAAAAAATATATAAGTAATTTCTAGATCGTTAGCTATCAGGCTGCAAGGTGCCCCAGATGTTATGACTCCTGAATTAATTGCAATTGATATGGCTCTAAAGTGGTGTTTTAAACAATCAAAATCTAATTTTGTTGTACTTACAGATAGTACCTCATCTTTGTTTTTTCTCCGGGATGATCCATGTCATTTGAAGAGCAATGGGATTTTCCTAAACATCGTTGAGACCATCGATCAAATAATTGATAAAGGATCCATAATTACTTTGCAATGGATCCCTGGACATGTTGCTGATTTTTTAGCAAAGTCGGCCCTTAACAATGAAAAATACCTTCAGTTGAAAATTGGTAATTTATATGTTTGTAATTTTTTTTAAAATAATAATATCTTTATTAAGCCTTAGTATGGTTATATACATAGATTACCCCGCTAAGCCTTATGGCTTGTCAGCAGGATTCCTTTCAATCACACGAGAGGTTTATTAAAGAATGTGACATGTATCATGGAAAATAAACACATAATTAAAAAAAGAAACTAAAACAATAACAGCAACAAAAAAAAAACACGTATTAAAACACAGACATGAAAAATTAAACACATTTATAAAATAAACCTATAAATATCGGATTACAGCACATATTGCACAAAACTATCACCTATGGTACAAGTCATCATTTCGTATTAAAATTGCACTTGCTTAAAGGATACCAGATACAGGATATGACTTTTTAAACACTACTTTTCAATTATTTACATCTAGTAACCATTTCGAAACTTTAGTTTTAATATCTGAATAAGTGCTCAGGCATAACAGATCTCTCGGTAGAGAATTAAAAATATTGGGTATTTCATAAGATTTAATTAAATAAAGAAAATCTGAACGAGAACTTATACATCACTTCCAAGTCATCGCTGAAAGAGAGATCAATCATCGACAATTAGTAGAGAACAAGATCCTTCCACTAAATGATCTGCACCTTTCAAGAAGAAATTTTGTGTGTATCACCAGACTCAGAACAGGTGAATCACTCTTGAATGACTCACTTTTCAAGATGAGAAAGGTTCTTTCCCCCAACTGCCAGACGTGCAACGTAAAGGAAACGGTGATTCATGTTTTGCTGAATTGTACTGCTCACTCGAACCAGAGAAACAACTTAATAGCAAGATTACAAACAGAAAACACCTTTGAATCAAATCTACACAGTTTACTTGGACAAGTAGATCTGACTATTCGCAAAGTTTGCTATAATGAAACAATCAAATTTTTAAATGATTCGAATCTCTCCATAGGTTTAAGAATTTTTTATCGAGGTTTTGTAGCATAAATGCCATCAGCTTCTTGGCATTATCAAAACGTGCCATCTGGAGGAGAGGGTCGAAAGACTCGAACATATCCACAGGAAACATTTATTTTATTTGATGATGATGATAGATAAGCAAAAGCCGTACCACTAAGTTATGCTGACGTCATAACTAAGTGGTACGGCTTTCTACGTGGTGTTGACTTAGTTTGACTCCCTCCCTGAGCCAGCATTGAGGTTTTTTCCTATCGGCTAATTCTCATTAAAATAGGAATTGGAATAAAATACTCACTGAACTGGGAGATGAGACACATGGTAGACTTCCGCCGAAATCATCCAACGTGATCTTTAACGTGCATAGGGTATGGCTCTCCAGCACACCGATCATGACTTAACGTCCCCTCTTACGGATGGCGTCATTTCCAAGCCCAAACGATCCCTTACTGACCGTATGCAGAGCGGGGACTTTTTCGGAGCTGAATCTCAACGCCTGCCCATGTGGGACTTGAACTTGGGAACTGCAGATTACGAGCCTGGAACGCTACTGACTGAGCTACTCTCGCCCCTGGGTCGTAACTGGTAGGGGAAGGAACCACTAGATGGGTATTAATTAATTTAGAGAGTTTAGATGGGTATTAATAGACAGAAATTGCTGGAAAAAAGGTGCATCTCCTTGAGTTATAGATGGCGCTGTCCGACGGAATATAGATCGACGGAATATAGATCGTCCGATGGAATATAGATCGCCCCATCCGACGGAAGGTGGCCTTTCAAGCCCATCGGTGTTCCTTACTGACCGTGCGCAGGGCGGGAAGTTTTGCGGAGACAAATCTCAACGCTGACCCAGGTGGGACTTGAACCTGGGATCTGCAGTTAAGGAGCCTGGCGCGCTACCGGCTGAGCAACACCCACGACTACTGGTAAACTTATAATTCGATTTTTTAATAAGTTGCCGAGTGGTTACCATGCTTGGCTACTGATTTAAGGGATCTGGATTCGAGCCCCAGGAAAGGCAAATGTGGGTGGATTGTTTTTCTGCTGAGGACCTGCCATCCTCTCAGACCTTCTACTGTGGTATATAAACTGACAGGATCCTCTCAGACCTCTGTGTCAAGCAGTTGCTTGAGGGGGTATTTTTTATTTTTTTAATATTTAATAAAAATAATAATAAATCATATTTCTCCAGCTTTCTACACCAAATTTGCCAGCGATGAATGGATGCAGAAAAAAAGCAAACAATTTTTGCACAAACATAAAATATTGAAGTACCGACTGAGCCAACCCCGCCATTGCTAGTACGGCATCTGCTCTCTCCGATTATCTAGTGTCAGATAATTTTTTTACTGTTAATGCATTTTCATATTTCTCCAGCTTTCTACACAAAATTTGCCAGCGATGAATGGATGCTGAAAAAAAAGCAAACAATTTTTGCACGAACATAAAATACTGAAGTGCAGCGCTGCAAATTTCTGCAACAAAATTGCCGACTAAATTTAAAGAGTGACTACCGCAATGGATGTAGCCCGCACTGGGACTGCAGTCTTTAATGCGTGCCTCTGATCCTGAATAATTTCCCAACATTTTCGCAGCGTTGTCATATGTTTGTCCTCGACAAAGTTAGCAACACTTGTTCTTCCAAACATGACGACGTATCCATAATAAATACAAAGATTACCTGCAGAGATAGACTTGAAACATTAGTTATGTTTGATGTCTATCTCTACAGGTAATCTGTGTATTTACTATGGATCGATTTTTAATCATATATACGCTTGAGCGTTATCGACCTTCGCATTAACGTCTTAAAATCAATAGCAACGATTGGAAAAAAGGTGCATCTCCTTGAGTTATAGATGGCGCTGTGTCATATCATATTTATTCTGAACAATATCATTGTCCGATGCAGGGTGATTTCTTGCGATTATTTTTGGCTCCACGGTGTCCCAAGCGACCAAGAGATAACTAATAATAATTCAAATATTTGTGATAAACAATGCAACTTTTTATCAAATACTGTAACAGTTACTCTCATGTATGGTACATAATTCATAGCAATCAATATACAGTAGTAACATTAAAGCAAAAAATATTTCGGCAAAAAATATTTCGGCAATTATCTAGATACACTTTTAATTCCCTACAAGTTAAACTCTTGATTATCCGTAATCGGATTTACCAGAATGCTATTAAATTGGATTTTGAAATATTGTCACCATAAAACTATTATATACAGTGTAATGTTCTCGATATCTGTCAGAGAATATTTATTAGCTTAATGTACCTCTATTAAATTCATAATAGATTCCTTATTTCTGTTTCAGCAAAAAGGATCCACAGAAATGAATACTTCAATTCATCGGATATAGGGGTGAAGAATCCAACTGACTTCAATCACAATAACTTCCTTCTCAGAGAACACCATTACAGTATATATTCAAATTGTGCTTTTCCCAGCGATGAAATTGAACAATTTTCTTTCAATTTTCCCAATGACAATGCAGCGTGCACGTTCACTGGTAACTATGGCAACCAATCACATGACTTTATGCAGCTAGAAGCTTCGCTGCCAAGACTTTCAGAAAATAATCAAGGATTTGACGTCTGCACTATGGAATTTCCTCTAAACGAATCATTTATATATTCATTTCCTGAAATACAGTTTTGTATGTAAAATTTATTATTCAAATAATTAATGTTCATTTGTCTCTATACTTGTGTAATCTCTCATTTATGGTTTTCATGCAACATTCCAACGTTTTATACCGGGGAATCCTTGATCATCATCCTAATCCTCAAACAGCCATGGGCTACCGATGTCCAACCAGACCGTGCAATTTAGTTCTCCAAGCAAGTCTGTCCTGAGCCACATCTGCTGCATCTGGCCACTGCACACCAATTCTAATAAGGTCCTCTTTGACATTGTCTGCCCCCCGCATCCTAGATCTCCCCCTCTTTCTGAGGCCTTTAGGCACACTATTCATAACCCTATTCGCCAATCTATAATTATCCATACGGGCAACATGGCCAAACCAACGGAGTCTCTCTCTGCACAATATGCTGCTTAAAGGAGGTTGCAGATTCCTTTGCCTAACCTCATCATTAGTTACAAAGTTGAACCACTAAATGCCCAAGATACTGCGTAAGCATCTAGAATCAAAAGCATCTAGTTTCCTGTTACCTTGTTTACAAAGCATCCAAGTTTCACTACCATAACTAACCCTAGAAAGAACCAAACTATTATACAATCTAATTTTAATCATTAGGTGTATACGCCTATTTCTCTACACTCTCCTTAGATTCTTAAAAGTCCCGGCAGCAATCCCTATTCGTCTGTTAATCTCATTCAGGTCTGAGAGGATGGCAGGACCTCAGCAGAAAAACGACACATACATCCATGCCTTAACCCGGGGCTCGAACCCAGGTCCCTTAGATCAGTAGCCAAGCGCGCTTACCACTCGGCCATGGGACGGCTTCAAAATAGAGTTACTCATGAAAACAATTTAAAAAACCTCCTTTACGAAATCTTAAGTTACCCAAAATTGCCATTAAGATTAGTGGCGGAAATGGTTCCCAACTTCATGAGATCTGACCACAAAGGAAGTACAGAAAAACGTCAGATAGCAACCTTTTCTGATAAAGCGCTGATTTGCTATTAAAGAACTGCCATTAAACGGCTTCCTTGTTTACCTGCCAGTCAGAGGAACTGATTCGGCTGCCTTTTGTAAACCGCCACGGGACAACGTGGGCGCGAGCTGCAAATGGGCGGGATTCTTCGTAGCAGCCGAAGTCCAAATGTCAACAGCACTAGGGAATTTGCTCGTGTAGGTAAAGTACTGACTGTCTAACTTTGTGACATTATTTGCAATTCTTTTGACCACTAACTTTAAGAAGAACCAAATGATATTATTTAAATGTTAATATGAATGACTCAAATCAGTACAAGAACTCTGTGATTAAAGGTAAGAAATATTACGTATCTGATTACTAATTTCACAACTCACAACAATAAGTCAAGTTTTTATTGCATATTTTCACTTCGACGAATGATCTTTTTAGCTCACGAGCCGATATTTTCCCTCTGTCGGTCTGTCTCTTCAGATATTTAACATTTTTTCTTAGTTTTAGAGGCATTTTCTATGCTGCAAAAGTATTAAAATACCAAATATACTGGGGCGAAGGTGGCTCAGTCGGTAGCACGCCAGGCTCGTAATCCGTAGTTCACAGGTTCGAGTCCCAGCTGGGTCAGTCGTTGAGATTTATCTCCGCAAACTCCCCGCCCTGCCCACGATCAGTAGATGACAGCGATGGGCTTGAAAAGGCCGCCGTTCTTCGAATGGGACGTTAAGCCGTGGCCCCGTGTGCAGGTAGAGCCATACCCTGTGCACGTTAAAGAACACGCTGGATGGCCTTGACGGGAGGTTACCATCTATCTCCCAAAAGCTGTTCCAGTGGGTTCCCTCCCCCAACCTTCTCTGAGCTATCAGAGTCATTGTGATCTGGTCATTTAGACCATGGTGTGCAAAAAAATGCCGCTCAGATGTAAAGCAATCCACAACCAAATATACTCTGCCAAACCATTACACAATTTTCATGTTATGTCTTCGAAGCTTTTTTACGTCTAAAATAAATATTTATTCGAAAAATATAACTGAAGATAAAGATTAGAATCAAACGTATTTAAATCTCGATTTTCAACAATATTCGTACAATATTAAAGAGTTAATAATAAATAAATACCCCTTCAAGCAGCTGCTTGCCACAGAGGGGTGACAGGAGCCTGTCAGTTTATATGCCATAGTAGAAGGTCTGTGAGGATGACAGGATCTCAGCAGAAAAACCACACACATATCCATGCCTCGAACCCAGGTCCCTTAGATCAGTAACCAAGCGCGCTAACCACTCGGCCACGGGAATGTTTCATAAAAATCATTCACAATTGTCTAATATTGAGATAATCATATACAAACTACTGAAATGCATTTTTATTTTATTAAATGGTTTGAAACATTACATATTACGTTAAATTCTTAGAATGCATTACGTACGTACATACCCCCTCAGGGGCGGGGGTGGCTCAGTCGGTAGCGCGCCAGGCTCGTAATCTGAAGATCCCAGGTTCGAGTCCCAGCTGGGTCAGCGTTGAGATTTATTTCCGCAAAATTCCCCGCCCTGCCCACGGTCAGTAGGGGACACCGATGGGCTTGGAAAGGCCACCGTCCGTCGGATGGGACGTTAAGCCGTGGCCCGTGCGGGAGAGCCATACCCTGTTCACGTTTAAGAACACGCTGGATAGCCTTGACGGGAGGCTACCATCTGTCTCCCAACAGCTGTTCCAGTGGGTCCCCTTCCCCAACCTTCTCTGAGCCTTCGGGGTCCATGTGACCTGGCCATTTAGCCCATGGTGTGCAAAAAAGTGCCGCTCAGAGGTTAAACAACCCAACCCATACCCACTCAAGCAGCTGCTTGCCATAGAGGTCTGACAGGAACGTGTCAGTTTATACGTCATAGTAAAAGGTCTGTGAGGATGGCGGGATCTCAGCAGATAAACAACACAAATTTCCATGTCTTACACTGGGGTTGAACCCAGTTCCCTTTTATCAGTAGCCAGGGGCGTAGCGAAAGACTATAGTTGCCGGGGGGGGGGGGGGGGGGCAGGCATTTTCAAAACTCTCCTGCATTTTGCCATGTAACTCCCAATTTTGCCAACTACCCATAATTTCATCTCGCCTGAATTGTAGCAAGTCAGTATGAATTTTCCCAACTCTCCTTATTTTCACAGAACCAATCCCAATCTTTACATTTCTCCTGAATTTAATAACTGCAAATTTTACAAACTGCACAATATTTTGCCAAGTTTTCTCCATTTTGTCAACTATCTTTAATTTCAGAAACCCAATTCCTATTATCACAACTCACCCGTATTTTACCAAGTGGATTCGAATTTTACCAACTCCTCTAGATTTTGCCAAGAGTTCTTGATTTTTCCAACTATCCCTAAATTAAAAAAATCCCAATTTTCACAACTCACCTGTACTTTACCAAATGGTTTCCAATTTTGCCAACTCCCCTAGATTTTGTCAAGTTGCCTCGATTTCACCATCTCTCCTTTAATTTCGCAAAACAATCCCAATTTTTACATCTCTCCTGAATTTGCCAGGTCACTTCAAATTTTTGAAACTCCCAAAAATTTTGCCAAGTTTTCTCGATTTTGTCAACTCTCCTTAATTTCACAAAAATAATCCCAATTTTTACAACTCGCCCGTATTTAACAAATGGATTCGAATTTTGCTACTTGCCCTAGATTTTGCCAAATCACTCCGAATTTTGCCAACTCCCCAAGATTTGCCTACTTTCCTAGATTTTGCCAACTTGCCATAATTTTATAGAAAAAAAAGTCGCAATTTTTACATCTCACCTGAATTTTCCCAACTCCCCAAAGTTTTGCCAAGTCACTCCAAATTTTGCCAACTGCTCCTAGATTTCGCCAAGTTTCCTCAATTTTGCCAACTCGCCATAATTTTACAAAACAAAAATCCCAATTTTTACATCTCACCTGAATTTTGCTAACTCCCCACGATTTTGCCAAGTTACTCCGAATTTTCCAACTCCCCAAGATTTAACAAGTCACTCCGAATTTTGCCAAGTTGTCCCCATTTTGTCAACTCCTTCTATTTTACTAAGTGGTTTCGAATTTTGTCAGCTGCTCTAGATTTTGCCGTCTCGAATTTCTCAACTAACTTAGATTTGCCAAATTGCCTCGATTTTTTAGATTGTCAATTGCCTCGAAAAATATTAACTGGTTCCTAAAAGAAATTACCCTAGATTTTGCCAATGATTTGGAAAATTGCCCTAGATTTTGCCAAGTTGTCTAGATTTTACTAGCTCCCCTTAATTTTACAAAAATTTAGCCTCACCCCATACCTACGCCCCTCTCAGTAGTCAAGCGCGCTAACCACTCGCCACGGTACTGTTCTGAAATATTCCAGCCTCCATATTCTTTAAATACTGAACGAATACTGTTGAAAAATCGATATTTAAACACATTTGTTTATGCTCTTTAATTTATTTTCAGTCATATTTTTAAAAGAAATTTCTGAGTATTTATTAAAAAGGGCTGGAATTGAAAATTTAATTATTGTTGGTGATATTAATATTGATGTGGCAAATACTAATAAATATGGTTGTGTTATGTATTTAAATACTTTGATTGAATTTGGTTTAGAACAAATCGTTAAGGGTTTTACTAGAGAGGACGAAACATTAACTAAAATTACAAGGATGTTAATTGATCATGTTTTGGTTAAAACAAGTAGTTTTGATGTTAAAAGTAAAACATATAGAAATAAATTTCCAGATCATTATGGTATCTTAATAAAGATTTTCAAAAAGAATATTAGCTCTAATGATGTTACATTTTTGAAAGAGGATTCAAACCTAGGTTTTAAAAAATTTTATAATGATATTTTATTATTCAGAAATTGCAAATGACGCAATGGAATGATATAGTTGATGAAGACATGAGTACAGAATTAGTATATCAGAAAATATTAAGTAAAATTGATGAAATTTGGGAAAATTCTTGTTGTAGTAAACAAATTAATAATTGTAAAACTAAGAGAATAAGGAAAGAATGGATTACAGATGACATTATTTTAGCAATTAAAAATAGAGATAAATTATGGAAAAGATATAAAGATAATGTAAATAATAAACAAAAAAATGACCTATAAAATGGAAAGAAATAGGGTAAACATCATTATAAGGAACCAAAAACGCATATTTTATTCAAATAAATTAGCAATTAATAAAGGTAATAATAATAGAATATGGGAATAAATTAATGATATTATTGATGGTAAAAAAAGGATGTCAATCGAATAAAATGTTGGAAGACACTTGATTAGAGATAACACTCCAAAAGAAATTCTAAATAGTTTTGTTAATTTTTTTGTAACAATTATTAGTGAGATGCAAACAGAATTTGCGACGATGAATACCAGGTCAGATAAGGTTTACGAATTATTTTACATAAATAAGAATTCTATGCATTTTCCACTAGCTAGTAACTTCCATGTTGCCAATATTATAGATCACTTAAAATATAACACATCTCCTGATTTGACAATATTAAACCAAAATATATAAAGGAAAGTAAATGCAATTTTGTTCATGTAATAACAATTCTTATAAATAAAATTTTTGAAAATTCGCAAATCCCAATAGCTATGAAAATTGGAATTATTCGTCTGGTATATAAAAGTGGATCAAAAAAGAATTTTAATAATTATAGACCAATCACTCTATTAAAAACAAAGAAAAATACGTTGGAGATCGCTTGCAAAATTTTTTGAATAAAATTAATTTTCTGTCAAGTCAGCAATTTGGGTTCCGTAAAGGTATGGGAACACAGTCTTTTGGAAGATCTTATTAATAATATAGATATTAATTTAAATATAGGAAAGAAATGCGTTGCGGTATTTATGGACTTAAATAAAGCATTTGATTCAGTTGACATTGATATCTTGCTACAGAAATTATATTTTCTTGGTATAAGAGGGAATATTTTTGAATGGTTTAAAAGCTACTTATTACATAGAGAAATAGTATGAAAATAAATGATAATTTTAGCGATAAATATCAGATCAATTTTGGAGTTCCACAATGATCTATTCTCGGCCCTATGCTATTCCAAATATACATAAATGATTTGGCTAATATTAATTTCGATAGTAAATTATATATGTATGCTGATGATACACTGCTAATCAACTTTCACTCTGATTTAGAATACGCTATTTGCAATCTGCAAAGTGATTTCAATAAAGCAGTTAAATGGTTTGTTCTTAACAAACTGAGTGTAAACGAGAAAAAAACTAAATTTATGTGTATTGGTTCTCAACAACCTACACTTAATAGAAGAATTACTAAGCATCGAATAAGTTGTACTAGGCTGGATGGTTTATCACATGGCACATGCAATTGTTCTGAAATAAAAAGAAGTAAATGAAATAAATTACCTAGGCTTGAAAATGAATTCGAAAATGAAATGGAATAAACATATTGATTGGATGTGTTCAAGACTACGATTTGTAGCATTTAAAATTAGGAAACTTAACATGTTTGCTGATACACAGATAACTATTTTAGTATATAAAGCACTTTTTGAATCTATAATTAGGTATGGGATAACAGTTTATAGGACAGCCTATAAGACAGAATTAAATAAAATTAAAAGAATACAATTTAGTCTGCTAAAAGGATTGTGTAATACAGAAGTTAAATATTCCCTTACAACGAAAGATGATATATTCAGTTTGTTCAAAATTTTACCTATTGAAAGTTTATATGTGTTTGTTTCTGTTATCAATAACTTCTTTGATGATACCTATAAACAAAATATTTACCACAATAAGTTTACTAGAAAAAAGGCTATGGGTTTTTTGAAACAACCAAAATTTTATAATAATTACGGAAGAAATTCCAAAGAATATCAAACTCCCTACCTATTTAACTTGCTTCCTCGAGAAATAGTTAACGTAAAAAAAAATTGTGATGTTAAAGATAAATTATTTCAGTGGTTGATGAAAAAGTGATGTTTTTATTTGGAAACTTTCATCATTTTGTCGGTTTCCTTTCTCATTTATTCCTTTTTTTTCTCTCCTTCATTTTATGTACTACTGAGGCAATCTAGATCATATCTGTAAAAACATATGTGTACATTCCCGCTGATAAGATTCCGCTTAGTGGGATTTTCTATGTAATATAATTATAGATAATACTTATTGAAAATAAATTTGAATTTTGAATACTATAACAATAGTTTTATCCATCTATACAAGGGGTACGCAAGTTAATACACATTTCCAGGGTGTACGTGAAGCATAAAAGGTTCAGAACCATTGATATATATGTTTTATTTTATTCCCATTGCTATATTATAAGTATAGTTTTATCTATCTATACAAGGGGTACCCCAGTTACATACACATTTCCAGGGGGTACGTGAGGCATAAAAGGTTGAGTTGGGTTGGGTTGTTTTACGTCTGAGCGGCACTTTTTTGCACACAATGGGCTAAATGGCCAGGTCACATGAACCCCGAAGGCTCAGAGAAGGTTGGGGAGGGGACCCACTGGAACAGCTGTTGGGAGACAGATGGTAGCCTCCCGTCAAGGCCATCCAGCGTGTTCTTTAACGTGCACAGGGTATGGCTCTCCCGCATACGGGGCCACCGCTTAACGTCCTATCCGACGGACGGCGGCCGTTCCAAGCCCATCGGTGTCACCTACTGACCGTGGGCAGGGCGGGGAATTTTTGTGGAGATAAATCTCAACGCTGACCCAGCTTGGACTCGAACCTGGGAACTACAGATTCCCGATCCTGGCGCGCTACCGATTGAGCCACCCCCGCCCCTCAATAAAAGTTTGAGAACCACTGATCTGTGTGTTTTATTTTATTCTCATTGTTATAACAATCGTTTTATCCATCTATACAAGGGGTACGCCAGTTACATACACATTTCCAGGGGGTACGTGAATCATAAAAGATTGAGAACCATTGATATATGTGTTTTATTTTATTCCCATTGTTATACTGTAACTATAGTTTTATCTATCTATATAAGGGGTACGCCAGTTACATACACATTTCCAGGGAGTACGTGAAGCATAAAAGATTGAAAACCACTGATATATATGTTTTATTTTATTCTCATTGTTATACTATAAATATAGTTTTATATATCTATACAAGGGGTACGCCAGTTACATACACATTTCCAGGGGGTACGTGAAGTATAAAAGGTTGAGAACCACTGATATATATGTTTTATTTTATACCCATTGTTATACTATAAATATAGTTTTATATATCTATACAAGGGGTACGCCAGTTACATACACATTTCCAGGGGGTACGTGAAGTATAAAAGGTTGAGAACCACTGATATATACGTTTTATTTTATTCCCATTGTTATACTAAAACTATAGATTTATCTATCTATACAAGGGGTACGCCAGTTACATACACATTTCCAGGGGGTACGTGAAGCATAAAAGGTTGAGAACCACTGATATATACGTTTTATTTTATTCCCATTGTTCTACTATAACTATAATTTTATCTATCTACACAAGGGGTATTCCAGTTACATATACATTTCCAGGGGGTACGTGAAGCATAAAAGTTTGAGAATCACTGTATTATTAAATTGATCTTACTTGAAGATTTGTAGCAAATTGCGTAACATGAAACTTGTATTTTTTTCTTACAGATTACTGCCATTTTGAAGAAATAACGCCTAGAAATTGCAACAAGAAATTGAATTCAAGGGCTGCAAAAAGTCAGCAAATCCAAACTACCATCGAATGGTTAGAACGTTTTCTTTTTAGTCTGTTAAATAACGTTTTATATACTGCTCTACGAAAATATTGAAATTTCATGTTATGTCAATGGTGACTGAAGATAAAGATTATAATTAAATCTATTTAAATATTGATTTTCAAACAATATTCGTTATTGTTATGGAAACTGGAATATTTCACAATGAGAATGCGACATAAGAATTTACTTGAGAATCAAGAGTTTTCCGCATTTTACCTAGGTAATATGCACACTAACGGCTTCCGTATCGTTAAAGTTCAAAAGTTTGTTTCTCTCATAGTGGTGAATCTCTTGAATATGAATCATCGTGTCACGTGATTCACTCGTCCGCATTATAAAAAACGCCCCGGATGAGCGGAGGCCAAGTGAGAACGAATCGGTAAAGTGATTCATTCTTCATAACGAATCACTAAAATAATTCGTCTCACTTGGCCTGCTCATTTTGGGGGCGTTTTTTATAATTCGGACGACTGATTCATGTTAGCAGAGGGATGACCTTGGTTTCAACTCTACTCTCGGACACTAGATAAATAACATTATGTTAATTTAAGCGTACAGAAACGTTCCTGTTGTTCCAGCAAAGATCTTATTTTCACTTTAACGAGTGCCTAGTAGGTAATGTGCAGATAATCAAGGTAATTTGCAGATTATCCAGGTAATTTGAGAAATGAAACAATTTTTTTTTTTTTTTTTTTAGAATATAATTTTTATTCATAAGAGTAAAGAATACAAATACATTTACACTTTGACCCGCAAAGCTAAATAGCTTTTCTGCAGGAAAATGAATAAATTATATTAACATAAGTCATTCAGCCACAAAAATGGTGTACATCAAATAAATCCACAAAACACAACACATAAAAATCAGCTAACTAGAAAGTACCAAATAATTTTTTAATTCCATTTTAAGTCTTCTAAAAGAATCTATATTTAGTAATTCTTTTGGAATAGCATTAAATATAAGTGGTACTTGATATTCGGAAGTATGTTTCCCGTAATTATTTCGAAAATTTGGCAATTTGTAATAACCCTGGTTTTGAAGTCTTGTATTTTTATTATGTTGAATTTTTTGTTTGTAAGTTTCGTCAAAAATTTTTTAATTATTACATTATATTTATATAAATTGCTGTAGGACAAAAGATTTAAAAATTTTAATCTATCGGCAGAAGTTTATAAATTTTTTGCTAATGAAACGGAATAATATTTTTAGCTATTATAGACTGCAGTTTTTCTATTTTATTTATGTTAGTTAAGTTAGTTGTTCCATGCACAATTATTCCATAATTTAAAACAGATTCGCATATTGCTTTATAAAATAGGACACATGTTTACATATTTAATACGTATTTCAATTTTTGAATTTTTATCGCCGATATTCTCAAGCTTTCACATATGTGGGATATATGGGCATTCCACCTGAAATATTCATCAAAAATGATTCCTAAGTAATTTATTTTATTTACTTGCTCAACAAGTGGGCAGCTGCATAATGAATCACAATTCGAAGCATCCTTTTTTCTGCAATTTATTTTATGAGTTTTGATAAAGAGGTTTTGATGGATATGAAATCCTGGTGAATGAATAATTATCAGTTTTGTTTTTTTCTCATTTAAATAGATTTTATTATAATTTAACCATCTAATAATATTATTGTAATCTGTTTGAACCTCTGAAATGCTATCATTTAAATATTTCTGACTGTTTATTAAAACAATGTCGTCAGCATATAGATAAATAGCACTATTTAATTTTGTATTGAACAAATCATTTATGTACACTAGGAACAAATAAAGGACCTAAAATTGAGCCTTGGGGAATTCCACATCGTGTAATTACTTTTCTGCTGTAGCAGTTTTTTATTTTAGTAATTGTGTATCTGTCTGATAAATAATTTCTAAACCAATCTAACAATATACCGCGAATACCGTAATTTTCCAATTTATTTAGTAAAATGCTATGATCTATTGTATCGAAGGCTTTCTTTAAATCTAAGAACATAGTTACAATTTTTCCCTATTATTCAATGATTTATTAATATTATTTGCAATTTTGGAAATTAGTTGAATTGTGTTTTTTCCTTTTTGAAAGTCAAACTGATTTTCATTAATTATGCTGTGTTTAAGTAAAAAGTTAAAAACAGTATTATAAATATATTTTTCCATTATTTTCGAAAAAATAGGCAGAATTGTTATTGGTCGATAGTTAGAAAAATCCTCCTTAATACCACCTTTAAAAATAGGTCTTAAAATACCTGTTTTGAGTTCAGTAGGTATGTTCCCAGTAAATATAATCTGATTTATAATTTTTGGTATAATATTTAGTAGTGTCTCTTTATTAAATTTTATATGTTTAATGCAAACATTATCGTAACCAGGTGATTTATTGGTGTCTAATGAAGTAATTATTTCATCAGTTTGTTTTTCCGTGATTTCATGTATAGAGATAGATTTCAAAACTCTTTGTATCATGGTTGGAACATAATTTATATCGTCTTGGTGATTTGTATTTCTTATCTGTAAAATTAGTGTATTATAAAAGTCATTGTAATTATTTGCTATTTCTTCCACAGATAATTTCTTTTTGGTCATATTATCAATTATTACATCGTCCGATGATTTTTTCTGTTTTCCTTCTAATATTTCATATATTAATTGCCAGGTAGCCTTCATATCATTTTTTTTTCATTATAAGTTTATTTCTATAATAAAGTTGTTTCTGATTTCTAATCTGAATATTAACCCTATTCCTTAATTTTTATAGCTATTTTTATAAGCATCACTTTTATCATTGTTTTTAAATTTAATCCAAGCTTTATCTCTTTCTTCAATTAATTCTATCAAGTTCGGTGTTATTCAATTTTTGCTATGATTTCTTTTTACCTTTCAAACTCTTCTCATATATATTCTATTTTTTCCTAAAATTCCATCATAAATGTCTTTAAATACTTTATATAGGTTTAATTCATCCTTTGAGTTGCCTCCATAATTTTCTAAATTCCAATTCGTTTCAGAAATAGTTTTGTTTATATTGTCATGGTCAAATGACCAATTCTTATTTTCCTGGTCTGTTTCATTATAATTAGTATTATTTAAATTGTTATTGGTGTTGCTAATCAGTGTTAAAATCATATAGTGGTCTGCTATTTTGCTTGTTTGAATTATTGAATTTGCTGACATATTTTTAATCAGTTTAATATTAATATGGTCTATACAGGTTTTGGTAATTTTATTTTTTACTATTTCTTCTCTTGTAGCTTCCCTTATTAATCTTTCAAAATTCATTTCAGCAAATAGTGTGATATATTTTTCTGTGCCATGTTTTTTAGTATTCATTGTATCGATATTAAAATCACCTATTAAAATCTGATTTTGGTCTTTTTCTGTATTTTCCATCCAGTTTCGGAAATTCAACAGAAAAGAGTTCACATCTGTACTAGGCGATCTGTATAGTGCTAAAACATGATATATTATTTTTTTTTACTTTTATATATATAGTTTCCGCTGGAAGTGTTTGTTGTGAAATAATTTCAATATCTAAATTTTCTTTATAATATACTGAAATCCCCCTGATATTTTTTTTTATATTATCATTTGTGATTTTATTAAATTTATCAATGTTATATAAGTAATTTTCATATTAATTTACATTTGTTTCAGTTAAAACAAGCAAATCAATGTGTTTCATGTAATTGTTAATACTTAATTTTAATGAATCCCAATGTTTTCTTTGACTTCTCATATTAACATGAGCAATTCCAAATTTATTTTTGTGAATAAATTTACTATAATTATTTTCGAACCAAGCCTCCACTTCTAAACCTGTAGTTACATAAGCAACATCATAGTTGCTATAAAAACCTTCAAAATTCAAATCCTACTTCCATGGGTTAAACGAGCGACCTATGCTAAGAGATAGGACGGGCGCCTCCCTCTCTTCCTACCTCCATGGGTTACACTAGCGACCTATGCTAAGAGATAGGACGGGCGCATCCCTCTCTTCCTACCTCCATGGGTTAAACTAGCGACCTATGCTAAGAGATAGGACGGGCGGCTCTCTCTCTTCCTACCTCCATGGGTTAAACTAGCGACCTATGCTAAGAGATAGGACGGGCGCCTCCCTCTCTTCCTACATCTATGGGTTAAACTAGCGACATATGCTAAGAGATAGGACGGGCGCCTCCCTCTCTTCCTACCTCCATGGGTTACACTAGCGATCTATGCTAAGAGATAGGACGGGCGCCTCCCTCTCTTCCTACCTTCATGGGTTACACTACCGACCTATGCTAAGAGATAGGACGGGCGGCTCTCTCTCTTCCTACCTCCATGGGTTAAACTAGCGACCTATGCTAAGAGATAGGATGGGGGCCTCGCTCTCTTCCTACCTGCATGGGTTAAACTAGCGACCTATGCTAAGAGATTGGACGGGCGCCTCCCTCTCTTCCTACATCCATGGGTTAAACTAGCGACCTATGCTAAGAGATAGGACGGGCGCCTCCCTCGCTTCCTACCTTCATGGGTTAAACTAGTGACCTATGCTAAGAGATAGTACGGGCGGCTCTCTCTCTTTCTACCTCCATGGGTTAAACTAGCGACCTATGCTAAGAGATAGGACGGGCGCCTCCCTCTCTTCCTACCTCCATGGGTTACACTAGCGACCTATGCTAAGAGATAGGACCGGCGCGTGCCTCTTTTCCTAACTCCATGGGTTAAACTAGCGACCTATGCTAAGAGATAGGACGGGCGCATCCCTCTCTTCCTACCTCCATGGGTTAAACTAGCGACATATGCTAAGAGGTAGGACGGGCGCCACCCTCTTTTCCTACCACCATGGGATACACTAGCGACCTATGCTAAGAGATAGGACTTGCGCCTCCCTCTCTTCCTACCTCCATGGGTTAAACTAGCGACCTATGCTAAGAGATAGGACGGGCGACTCCCTCTCTTCCTACCTCCATGGGATAAACTAGCGACCTATGCTAAGAGATAGGACGGGCACCTCCCTCTCTTCCTACCTCCATGGGATAAACTAGCGATCTATGCTAAGAGATAGGACATGCGCCTCCATCTCTTCCTACATCCATGGGTTATATTAGCGACCTATGCTAAGAGATAGGACGGGCGCCTCGCTCTCTTCCTTGCTCCATGGGTTACACTAGCGACCTATGCAAAGAGATAGGACGGGCGCCTCCCTCTCTTCCTACCTCCATGGGATATATTAGCGACCTATGCCAAGAGATGGGACAGCGCCTCCCTCTCTTCCTACCTCCATGGGTTACACTAGCGACCTATGCTAAGAGGTAGGACGGGAGCCTCTCTCTCTTCCTACCTCCATGGGTTAAACTAGCGACCTATGCTAAGAGATAGGACGGGCGCCTCCCTCGCTTCCTACCTTCATGGGTTAAACTAGTGACCTATGCTAAGAGATAGTACGAGCGGCTCTCTCTCTTTCTACCTCCATGGGTTAAACTAGCGACCTATGCTAAGAGATAGGACGGGCGCCTCCGTCTCTTCCTACCTCCATGGGTTAAACTAGCGGCCTATGCTAAGAGATAGGACGGGCGCCTCCCTCTCTTCCTACCTCCATGGGTTACACTAGCGACCTATGCTAAGAGATAGGACCGGCGCGTGCCTCTTTTCCTAACTCCATGGGTTAAACTAGCGACCTATGCTAAGAGATAGGACGGGCGCATCCCTCTCTTCCTACCTCCATGGGTTAAACTAGCGACATATGCTAAGAGGTAGGACGGGCGCCACCCTCTTTTCCTACCACCATGGGATACACTAGCGACCTATGCTAAGAGATAGGACTTGCGCCTCCCTCTCTTCCTACCTCCATGGGTTAAACTAGCGACCTATGCTAAGAGATAGGACGGGCGACTCCCTCTCTTCCTACCTCCATGGGATAAACTAGCGACCTATGCTAAGAGATAGGACGGGCACCTCCCTCTCTTCCTACCTCCATGGGATAAACTAGCGATCTATGCTAAGAGATAGGACATGCGCCTCCATCTCTTCCTACATCCATGGGTTATATTAGCGACCTATGCTAAGAGATAGGACGGGCGCCTCGCTCTCTTCCTTGCTCCATGGGTTACACTAGCGACCTATGCAAAGAGATAGGACGGGCGCCTCCCTCTCTTCCTACCTCCATGGGATACATTAGCGACCTATGCCAAGAGATGGGACAACCGCCTCCCTCTCTTCCTACCTCCATGGGTTACACTAGCGACCTATGCTAAGAGGTAGGACGGGCGCCTCTCTCTCTTCCTACCTCCATGGGTTAAACTAGCGACCTATGCTAAGAGATAGGACGGGCGCCTCCCTCTCTTCCTACCTCCATGGGATACGCTAGCGACCTAAGCTAAGAGATAGGACGAACACCTCCCTCTCTTCCTACATCCATGGATTACACTAGCGACCTACGCAAAGAGATAGGACGGGCGCCTCACTCTCTTCCTACCTGCATGGGTTAAACTAGCGACCTATGCTAAGAGATAGGATGGGCGCCTCCCTCTCTTCCTACATCCATGTGTTAAACTACCGACCTATGCTAAGAGATAGGACGGGCGGCTTTCTCTCTTCCTACCTCCAAGGGTTAAACTAGCGACCTATGCTAAGAGATAGGACGGGCGGCTCTCTCTCTTCCTACCTCCATGGGTTAAACTAGCGACCTGTGCTAAGAGATACGACGGGCGCCACCCTCTCTTCCTACCTCCATGGGTTACACGAGCAACCTATGCTAAGAGATAGGACGGGCGCCTCCCTCTCTTCCTACCTCCATGGGTTAAACTAGCGACCTATGCTAAGAGATGGGACGGGCTCCTCTCTCTCTTCCTACCTCCATGGGTTAAACTAGCGACCTATGCTAAGAGATAGGACGGCCGCCTAACTCTCTTCCTACCTCCATAGGTTACACTAGCGACCTATGCTAAGAGATAGGACGGGCGCCTCCATTTCTTCCTACATCCATGGGTTACACTAGCGACCTATGCTAAGAGATAGGACGGGCGCCTCCCTCTCTTCCTACCTCCATGGGTTACACTAGCGACCAATGCTCAGAGATAGGACGGGCGGCTCTCTCTCTTCCTACCTCCATGGTTTAAACTAGCGACCTATGCTAAGAGATAGGACGGGCGCCTCCCTCTCTTCCTACCTCCATGAGTTAAACTAGCGACATATGCTAAGAGATAGGATGGGCGGCTCCCTCTCTTCCTACCTCCATGGGTTAAACTAGCGACCTATGCTAAGAGATAGGACGGGCGCCTCCCTCTCTTCCTACCTCCATGGGATACATTAGCGACCTATGCTAACAGATAGGACGAGCGCCTCCCTCTCTTCCTACCTCCATGGGTTACACTAGCGACCTATGCTAAGAGGTAGGACGGGCGCCTCCCTCTCTTCCTACCTCCATGGGTTAAACTAGCGACCTATGCCAAGAGATAGGACGCGCGTCTCCCTCTCTTCCTACCTCCATGGGTTAAACTAGCGACCTATGCTAAGAGATAGGATGGGCGCATCCCTCTCTTCCTACCTCCATGGGTTAAACTAGCGACATATGCTAAGAGGTAGGACGGGCGCCACCCTCTTTTCCTACCACCATGGGATACACTAGCGACCTATGCTAAGAGATAGGACTTGCGCCTCCCTCTCTTCCTACCTCCATGGGTTAAACTAGCGACCTATGCTAAGAGATAGGACGGGCGACTCCCTCTCTTCCTACCTCCATGGGATAAACTAGCGACCTATGCTAAGAGATAGGACGGGCACCTCCCTCTCTTCCTACCTCCATGGGATAAACTAGCGATCTATGCTAAGAGATAGGACATGCGCCTCCATCTCTTCCTACATCCATGGGTTATATTAGCGACCTATGCTAAGAGATAGGACGGGCGCCTCGCTCTCTTCCTTGCTCCATGGGTTACACTAGCGACCTATGCAAAGAGATAGGACGGGCGCCTCCCTCTCTTCCTACCTCCATGGGATACATTAGCGACCTATGCCAAGAGATGGGACAAGCGCCTCCCTCTCTTCCTACCTCCATGGGTTACACTAGCGACCTATGCTAAGAGGTAGGACGGGCGCCTCTCTCTCTTCCTACCTCCATGGGTTAAACTAGCGACCTATGCTAAGAGATAGGACGGGCGGCTCTCTCTCTTCCTACCTCCATGGTATAAACTAGCGACCTATTCTAAGAGATAGGACGGGCGCCTCCCTCTCTTCCTACCTCCATGAGTTAAACTAGCGACATATGCTAAGAGATAGGATGGGCGGCTCCCTCTCTTCCTACCTCCAAGGGTTAAACTAGCGACCTATGCTAAGAGATAGGACGGGCGCCTCCCTCTCTTCCTACCTCCATGGGATACATTAGCGACCTATGCTAACAGATAGGACGAGCGCCTCCCTCTCTTCCTACCTCCATGGGTTACACTAGCGACCTATGCTAAGAGGTAGGATGGGCGCCTCCCTCTCTTCCTACCTCCATGGGTTAAACTAGCGACCTATGCCAAGAGATAGGACGCGCGTCTCCCTCTCTTCCTACCTCCATGGGTTAAACTAGCGACCTATGCTAAGAGATAGGACGGGCGCCTCCCTCTCTTCCTACCTCCATGGGATAAACTAGCGATCTATGCTAAGAGATAGGACATGCGCCTCCATCTCTTCCTACATCCATGGGTTATATTAGCGACCTATGCTAAGAGATAGGACGGGCGCCTCGCTCTCTTCCTTGCTCCATGGGTTACACTAGCGACCTATGCAAAGAGATAGGACGGGCGCCTCCCTCTCTTCCTACCTCCAAGGGATACATTAGCGACCTATGCCAAGAGATGGGACAAGCGCCTCCCTCTCTTCCTACCTCCATGAGTTACACTAGCGACCTATGCTAAGAGGTAGGACGGGCGCCTCTCTCTCTTCGTACCTCCATGGGTTAAACTAGCGACCTATGCTAAGAGATAGGACGGGCGCCTCCCTCTCTTCCTACCTCCATGGGATACGCTAGCGACCTATGCTAAGAGATAGGACGAACACCTCCCTCTCTTCCTACATCCATGGATTACACTAGCGACCTACGCAAAGAGATAGGACGGGCGCCTCACTCTCTTCCTACCTGCATGGGTTAAACTAGCGACCTATGCTAAGAGATAGGATGGGCGCCTCCCTCTCTTCCTACATCCATGTGTTAAACTACCGACCTATGCTAAGAGATAGGACGGGCGGCTCTCTCTCTTCCTACCTCCAAGGGTTAAACTAGCGACCTATGCTAAGAGATAGGACGGGCGGCTCTCTCTCTTCCTACCTCCATGGGTTAAACTAGCGACCTGTGCTAAGAGATACGACGGGCGCCACCCTCTCTTCCTACCTAAATGGGTTACATGAGCAACCTATGCTAAGAGATAGGACGGGCGCCTCCCTCTCTTCCTACCTCCATGGGTTAAACTAGCGACCTATGCTAAGAGATGGGACGGGCTCCTGTCTCTCTTCCTACCTCCATGGGTTAAACTAGCGACCTATGCTAAGAGATAGGACGCCCGCCTAACTCTCTTCCTACCTCCATAGGTTACACTAGCGACCTATGCTAAGAGATAGGACGGGCGCCTCCATTTCTTCCTACATCCATGGGTTACACTAGCGACCTATGCTAAGAGATAGGACGGGCGCCTCCCTCTCTTCCTTCCTCCATGGGTTAAACTAGCGACCAATGCTAAGAGATAGGACGGGCGGCTCCCTCACTTCCTACCTCCATGGGTTAAACTAGCGACCTATGCTAAGAGATAGAACGGACACCTCCCTCTCTTCCTACATCCATGGGTTACACTAGCGACCTATGCTAAGAGATAGGACGGGCGCCTCCCTCTCTTCCTACCTCCATGGGTTACACTAGCGACCAATGCTCAGAGATAGGACAGGCGGCTCTCTCTCTTCCTACCTCCATGGGTTAAACTAGCGACCTATGCTAAGAGATAGGACGGACACCTCCCTCTCTTCCTACGTCCATGGGTTACACTAGCGACCTATGCTAAGAGATAGGACGGGCGCCTCCCTCTCTTCCTACCTCCATGGGTTACACTAGCGACCAATGCTCAGAGATAGGACGGGCGGCTCTCTCTCTTCCTACCTCCATGGTTTAAACTAGCGACCTATGCTAAGAGATCGGACGGGCGCCTCCCTCTCTTCCTACCTCCATGAGTTAAACTAGCGACATATGCTAAGAGATAGGATGGGCGGCTCCCTCTCTTCCTACCTCCATGGGTTAAACTAGCGACCTATGCTAAGAGATAGGACGGGCGCCTCCCTCTCTTCCTACCTCCATGGGATACATTAGCGACCTATGCTAACAGATAGGACGAGCGCCTCCCTCTCTTCCTACCTCCATGGGTTACACTAGCGACCTATGCTAAGAGGTAGGACGGGCGCCTCCCTCTCTTCCTACCTCCATGGGTTAAACTAGCGACCTATGCCAAGAGATAGGACGCGCGTCTCCCTCTCTTCCTACCTCCATGGGTTAAACTAGCGACCTATGCTAAGAGATAGGACGGGCGCCTCCCTCTCTTCCTACCTCCATGGGTTAGACTAGCGACGTATGCTAAGAGATAGGACGGGCGCCTCCCTCACTAGCGACCTATGCTAAGAGATAGGACGGGCGCCTTCCTCTCTTCCTACCTCCATGGGTTAAACTAGCGACCTATGCTAAGAGATAGGACATGTGCCTCCATCTTAACCTACATCCATGGGTTACATTAGCGACCTATGCTAAGAGATAGGATGGGCGCCTCCCTCTCTTCCTTCCTCCATTGGTTAGACTAGCGACCTATGCTAAGAGATAGGACGGGCGCCTCCCTCTCTTCCTACCTCCATGTGATACATTAGCGACCTATGCCAAGAGATAGGACGGGGGGCTCCCTCTCTTCCTACCTCCATGTGTTAAACTAGCGACTTATGCTAAGAGATAGGACGGGCGCCTCCCTCTCTTCCTACCTCCATGGCTGACACGAGCAACCTAGGCTAAGAGATAGGACGGGCGCCTCCCTCTCTTCCTACCTCCATGGGTTAAACTAGCGACCTATGCTAAGAGATAGGACATGTGCCTCCATCTCTTCCTACATCCATGGGTTACATTAGCGACCTATGCTAAGAGATAGGATGGGCGCCTCCCTCTCTTCCTTCCTCCATTGGTTAGACTAGCGACCTATGCTAAGAGATATGACGGGCGCCTCCCTCTCTTCCTACCTCCATGGGATACATTAGCGACCTATGATAAGAGATAGGACGGGCGGCTCCCTCTCTTCCTACCTCCATGTGTTAAACTAGCGACCTATGCTAAGAGATAGGACGGGCGCCTCCCTCTCTTCCTACCTCCATGGCTGACACGAGCTACCTATGCTAAGAGATAGGACGGGCGCCTCCCTCTCTTCCTACCTCCATGGGTTAAACTAGCGACATATGCTAAGAGACACGACGGGCGCCTCCCTGTATTCCTACCTCCATGGGTTAAACTAGCGACCTATGCTAAGAGATAGGACGGGCGCCTCCCTCGCTTCCTACCTTCATGGGTTAAACTAGTGACCTATGCTAAGAGATAGGACGGGCGGCTCTCTCTCTTTCTACCTCCATGGGTTAAACTAGCGATCTATGCTAAGAGATAGGACGGGCGCCTCTGTCTCTTCCTTCCTCCATGGGTTAAACTAGCGACCTATGCTAAGAGATAGGACGGGCGCCTCCCTCTCTTCCTACCTCCATGGGTTAGACTAGCGACCTATGCTAAGAGATAGTACCGGCGCGTGCCTCTCTTCCTACCTCCATGGGTTAAACTAGCGACATATGCTAAGAGGTAGGACGGGCGCCACCCTCTTTTCCTACCTCCATGGGATACATTAGCGACCTATGCTAAGAGATAGGATTTGCGCCTCCCTCTCTTCCTACCTCCATGGGTTAAACTAGCGACCTATGCTAAGAGATAGTACGGGCGACTCCCTCTCTTCCTACCTCCATGGGTTACACTAGCGACCAATGCTCAGAGATAGGACGGGCGGCTCTCTCTCTTCCTACCTCCATGGTATAAACTAGCGACCTATTCTAAGAGATAGGACGGGCGCCTCCCTCTCTTCCTACCTCCATGAGTTAAACTAGCGACATATGCTAAGAGATAGGATGGGCGGCTCCCTCTCTTCCTACCTCCAAGGGTTAAACTAGCGACCTATGCTAAGAGATAGGACGGGCGCCTCCCTCTCTTCCTACCTCCATGGGATACATTAGCGACCTATGCTAACAGATAGGACGAGCGCCTCCCTCTCTTCCTACCTCCATGGGTTACACTAGCGACCTATGCTAAGAGGTAGGATGGGCGCCTCCCTCTCTTCCTACCTCCATGGGTTAAACTAGCGACCTATGCCAAGAGATAGGACGCGCGTCTCCCTCTCTTCCTACCTCCATGGGTTAAACTAGCGACCTATGCTAAGAGATAGGACGGGCGCCTCCCTCTCTTCCTACCTCCATGGGTTAGACTAGCGACGTATGCTAAGAGATAGGACGGGCGCCTCCCTCACTAGCGACCTATGCTAAGAGATAGGACGGGCGCCTTCCTCTCTTCCTACCTCCATGGGTTAAACTAGCGACCTATGCTAAGAGATAGGACATGTGCCTCCATCTCTTCCTACATCCATGGGTTACATTAGCGACCTATGCTAACAGATAGGATGGGCGCCTCCCTCTCTTCCTTCCTCCATTGGTTAGACTAGCGACCTATGCTAAGAGATAGGACGGGCGCCTCCCTCTCTTCCTACCTCCATGGGATACATTAGCGACCTATGATAAGAGATAGGACGGGCGGCTCCCTCTCTTCCTACCTCCATGTGTTAAACTAGCGACCTATGCTAAGAGATAGGACGGGCGCCTCCCTCTCTTCCTACCTCCATGGCTGACACGAGCAACCTATGCTAAGAGATAGGACGGGCACCTCCCTCTCTTCCTACCTCCATGGGTTAAACTAGCGACATATGCTAAGAGATAGGACGGGCGCCTCCCTCGCTTCCTACCTTCATGGGTTAAACTAGTGACCTATGCTAAGAGATAGGACGGGCGGCTCTCTCTCTTTCTACTTCCATGGGTTAAACTAGCGACCTATGCTAAGAGATAGGACGGGCGCCTCCGTCTCTTCCTACCTCCATGGGTTAAACTAGCGACCTATGCTAAGAGATAGGACCGGCGCGTGCCTCTTTTCCTAACTCCATGGGTTAAACTAGCGAACTATGCTAAGAGATAGGACGGGCGCATCCCTCTCTTCCTACCTCCATGGGTTAAACTAGCGACATATGCTAAGAGGTAGGACGGGCGCCACCCTCTCTTCCTACCTCCATGTGATACATTAGCGACCTATGCCAAGAGATAGGACGGGGGGCTCCCTCTCTTCCTACCTCCATGTGTTAAACTAGCGACCTATGCTAAGAGATAGGACGGGCGCCTCCCTCTCTTCCTACCTCCATGGGTTAAACTAGCGACCTATGCTAAGAGATAGGACATGTGCCTCCATCTCTTGCTACATCCATGGGTTACATTAGCGACCTATGCTAAGAGATAGGATGGGCGCCTCCCTCTCTTCCTTCCTCCATTGGTTAGACTAGCGACCTATGCTAAGAGATAGGACGGGCGCCTCCCTCTCTTCCTTCCTCCATTGGTTAGACTAGCGACCTATGCTAAGAGATAGGACGGGCGCCTCCCTCTCTTCCTACCTCCATGGGATACATTAGCGACCTATGATAAGAGATAGGACGGGCGGCTCCCTCTCTTCCTACCTCCATGTGTTAAACTAGCGACCTATGCTAAGAGATAGGACGGGCGCCTCCCTCTCTTCCTACCTCCATGGCTGACACGAGCAACCTATGGTAAGAGATAGGACGGGCGCCTCCCTCTCTTCCTACCTCCATGGGTTAAACTAGCGACATATGCTAAGAGACACGACGGGCGCCTCCCTGTCTTCCTACCTCCATGGGTTAAACTAGCGACCTATGCTAAGAGATAGGACGGGCGCCTCCCTCGCTTCCTACCTTCATGGGTTAAACTAGTGACCTATGCTAAGAGATAGGACGGGCGGCTCTCTCTCTTTCTACCTCCATGGTTTAAACTAGCGACCTATGCTAAGAGATAGGACGGGCGCCTCCGTCTCTTCCTTCCTCCATGGGTTAAACTAGCGACCTATGCTAAGAGATAGGACGGGCGCCTCCCTCTCTTCCTACCTCCATGGGTTACACTAGCGACCTATGCTAAGAGATAGGACCGGCACGTGCCTCTCTTCCTACCTCCATGGGTTAAACTAGCGACATATGCTAAGAGGTAGGACGGGCGCCACCCTCTTTTCCTACCTCCATGGGATACACTAGCGACCTATGCTAAGAGATAGGATTTGCGACTCCCTCTCTTCCTACCTCCATGGGATAAACTAGCGACCTATGCTAAGAGATAGGACGGGCGCCTCCCTCTCTTCCTACCCCCATGGGTTACACTAGCGACCTATGCTAAGAGATAGGACGGGCGCCTACCTCTCTTCCTACCTCCATGGGTTAAATTGCGATCTATGCTAAGAGATAGGACATGCGCCTCCATCTCTTCCTACATCCATGGGTTATATTCGCGACGTATGCTAAGAGATAGGACGGGCGCCTCGCTCTCTTCCTTGCTCCATGGGTTACAATAGCGAACTATGCTAAGAGATAGGACGGGCGCCTCCCTCTCTTCCTACCTCTATAGGATACATTAGCGACCTATGCCAGAGATAGGACAAGCGCCTCCCTCTCTTCCTACCTCCATGGGTTACACTAGCGACCTATGCTAAGAGGTAGGACGGGCGCCTCTCTCTCTTCCTACCTCCATGGGTTAAACTAGCGACCTATGCTAAGAGATAGGACGGGCGCCTCCCTCGCTTCCTACCTTCATGGGTTAAACTAGTGACCTATGCTAAGAGATAGGACATGCGGCTCTCTCTCTTTCTACTTCCATGGGTTAAACTAGCGACCTATGCTAAGAGATAGGACGGGCGCCTCCGTCTCTTCCTACCTCCATGGGTTAAACTAGCGACCTATGCTAAGAGATAGGACGGACGCCTCCCTCTCTTCCTACCTCCATGGGTTACACTAGCAACCTATGCTAAGAGATAGGACCGGCGCGTGCCTCTTTTCCTAACTCCATGGGTTAAACTAGCGAACTATGCTAAGAGATAGGACGGGCGCATCCCTCTCTTCCTACCTCCATGGGTTAAACTAGCGACATATGCTAAGAGGTAGGACGGGCGCCACCCTCTTTTCCTACCTCCATGGGATACACTAGCGATCTATGCTAAGAGATAGGATTTGCGCCTCCCTCTCTTCCTACCTCTATGGGTTAAACTAGCGACCTATGCTAAGAGATAGGACGGGCGACTCCCTCTCTTCCTACCTCCATGGGATAAACTAGCGACCTATGCTAAGAGATAGGACGGGCGCCTCCCTCTATTCCTACCTCCATGGGTTACACTAGCGACCTATTCTAAGAGATAGGACGGGCGCCTCCCTCTCTTCCTACCTCCTTGGGTTAAATTGCGATCTATGCTAAGAGATAGGACATGCGCCTCCATCTCTTCCTACATCCATGGGTTATATTAGCGACCTATGCTAAGAGATAGGACGGGCGCCTCGCTCTCTTCCTTGCTCCATGGGTTACACTAGCGACCTATGCTAAGAGATAGGACGGGCGGCTCCCTCTCTTCCTACCTGCATGGGTTAAACTAGCGACCTATGCTAAGAGATAGGACGGGCGCCTCCCTCTCTTCCTACCTCCATGGGTTAAACTAGCGACCTATGCTAAGAGATAGGACGGGCGCCTCCCTCTCTTCCTACCTCCATGGGTTACACTAGCGACCTATGCTAAGAGATAGGACCGGCGCGTGCCTCTTTTCCTAACTCCATGGGTTAAACTAGCGACCTATGCTAAGAGATAGGACGGGCGCATCCCTCTCTTCCTACCTCCATGGGTTAAACTAGCGACATATGCTAAGAGGTAGGACGGGCGCCACCCTCTTTTCCTACCACCATGGGATACACTAGCGACCTATGCTAAGAGATAGGACTTGCGCCTCCCTCTCTTCCTACCTCCATGGGTTAAACTAGCGACCTATGCTAAGAGATAGGACGGGCGACTCCCTCTCTTCCTACATCCATGGGATAAACTAGCGACCTATGCTAAGAGATAGGACGGGCACCTCCCTCTCTTCCTACCTCCATGGGATAAACTAGCGTTCTATGCTAAGAGATAGGACATGCGCCTCCATCTCTTCCTACATCCATGGGTTAAACTAGCGACCTATGCTAAGAGATAGTACGGGCGACTCCCTCTCTTCCTACCTCCATGGGTTACACTAGCGACCAATGCTCAGAGATAGGACGGGCGGCTCTCTCTCTTCCTACCTCCATGGTATAAACTAGCGACCTATGCTAAGAGATAGGACGGGCGCCTCCCTCTCTTCCTACCTCCATGAGTTAAACTAGCGACATATGCTAAGAGATAGGATCGGCGGCTCCCTCTCTTCCTACCTCCAAGGGTTAAACTAGCGACCTATGCTAAGAGATAGGACGGGCGCCTCCCTCTCTTCCTACCTCCATGGGATACATTAGCGACCTATGCTAACAGATAGGACGAGCGCTTCCCTCTCTTCCTACCTCCATGGGTTACACTAGCGACCTATGCTAAGAGGTAGAATGGGCGCCACCCTCTCTTCCTACCTCCATGGGTTAAACTAGCGACCTATGCCAAGAGATAGGACGCGCGTCTCCCTCTCTTCCTACCTCCATGGGTTAAACTAGCGACCTATGCTAAGAGATAGGACGGGCGCCTCCCTCTCTTCCTACCTCCATGGGTTAGACTAGCGACGTATGCTAAGAGATAGGACGGGCGCCTTCCTCTCTTCCTACCTCCATGGGTTAAACTAGCGACCTATGCTAAGAGATAGGACATGTGCCTCCATCTCTTCCTACATCCATGGGTTACATTAGCGACCTATGCTATCAGATAGGATGGGCGCCTCCCTCTCTTCCTTCCTCCATTGGTTAGACTAGCGACCTATGCTAAGAGATAGGACGGGCGCCTCCCTCTCTTCCTACCTCCATGGGATACATTAGCGACCTATGATAAGAGATAGGACGGGCGGCTCCCTCTCTTCCTACCTCCATGTGTTAAACTAGCGACCTATGCTAAGAGATAGGACGGGCGCCTCCCTCTCTTCCTACCTCCATGGCTGACACGAGCAACCTATGCTAAGAGATAGGACGGGCACCTCCGTCTCTTCCTACCTCCATGGGTTAAACTAGCGACATATGCTAAGAGACACGACGGGCGCCTCCCTGTCTTCCTACCTCCATGGGTTAAACTAGCGACCTATGCTAAGAGATAGGACGGGCGCCTCCCTCGCTTCCTACCTTCATGGGTTAAACAAGTGACCTATGCTAAGAGATAGGACGGGCGGCTCTCTCTCTTTCTACTTCCATGGGTTAAACTAGCGACCTATGCTAAGAGATAGGACGGGCGCCTCCGTCTCTTCCTACCTCCATGGGTTAAACTAGCGACCTATGCTAAGAGATAGGACCGGCGCGTGCCTCTTTTCCTAACTCCATGGGTTAAACTAGCGAACTATGCTAAGAGATAGGACGGGCGCATCCCTCTCTTCCTACCTCCATGGGTTAAACTAGCGACATATGCTAAGAGGTAGGACGGGCGCCACCCTCTCTTCCTACCTCCATGTGATACATTAGCGACCTATGCCAAGAGATAGGACGGGGGGCTCCCTCTCTTCCTTCCTCCATGTGTTAAACTAGCGACCTATGCTAAGAGATAGGACGGGCGCCTCCCTCTCTTCCTACCTCCATGGGTTAAACTAGCGACCTATGCTAAGAGATAGGACATGTGCCTCCATCTCTTGCTACATCCATGGGTTACATTAGCGACCTATGCTAAGAGATAGGATGGGCGCCTCCCTCTCTTCCTTCCTCCATTGTTTAGACTAGCGACCTATGCTAAGAGATAGGACGGGCGCCTCCCTCTCTTCCTACCTCCATGGGATACATTAGCGACCTATGATAAGAGATAGGACGGGCGGCTCCCTCTCTTCCTACCTCCATGTGTTAAACTAGCGACCTATGCTAAGAGATAGGACGGGCGCCTCCCTCTCTTCCTACCTCCATGGCTGACACGAGCAACCTATGATAAGAGATAGGACGGGCGCCTCCCTCTCTTCCTACCTCCATGGGTTAAACTAGCGACATATGCTAAGAGACACGACGGGCGCCTCCCTGTATTCCTACCTCCATGGGTTAAACTAGCGACCTATGCTAAGAGATAGGACGGGCGCCTCCCTCGCTTCCTACCTTCATGGGTTAAACTAGTGACCTATGCTAAGAGATAGGACGGGCGGCTCTCTCTCTTTCTACCTCCATGGGTTAAACTAGCGATCTATGCTAAGAGATAGGACGGGCGCCTCCGTCTCTTCCTTCCTCCATGGGTTAAACTAGCGACCTATGCTAAGAGATAGGACGGGCGCCTCCCTCTCTTCCTACCTCCATGGGTTAGACTAGCGACCTATGCTAAGAGATAGTACCGGCGCGTGCCTCTCTTCCTACCTCCATGGGTTAAACTAGCGACATATGCTAAGAGGTAGGACGGGCGCCACCCTCTTTTCCTACCTCCATGGGATACATTAGCGACCTATGCTAAGAGATAGGATTTGCGCCTCCCTCTCTTCCTACCTCCATGGGTTAAACTAGCGACCTATGCTAAGAGATAGTACGGGCGACTCCCTCTCTTCCTACCTCCATGGGTTACACTAGCGACCAATGCTCAGAGATAGGACGGGCGGCTCTCTCTCTTCCTACCTCCATGGTATAAACTAGCGACCTATTCTAAGAGATAGGACGGGCGCCTCCCTCTCTTCCTACCTCCATGAGTTAAACTAGCGACATATGCTAAGAGATAGGATGGGCGGCTCCCTCTCTTCCTACCTCCAAGGGTTAAACTAGCGACCTATGCTAAGAGATAGGACGGGCGCCTCCCTCTCTTCCTACCTCCATGGGATACATTAGCGACCTATGCTAACAGATAGGACGAGCGCCTCCCTCTCTTCCTACCTCCATGGGTTACACTAGCGACCTATGCTAAGAGGTAGGATGGGCGCCTCCCTCTCTTCCTACCTCCATGGGTTAAACTAGCGACCTATGCCAAGAGATAGGACGCGCGTCTCCCTCTCTTCCTACCTCCATGGGTTAAACTAGCGACCTATGCTAAGAGATAGGACGGGCACCTCCCTCTCTTCCTACCTCCATGGGTTAGACTAGCGACGTATGCTAAGAGATAGGACGGGCGCCTCCCTCACTAGCGACCTATGCTAAGAGATAGGACGGGCGCCTTCCTCTCTTCCTACCTCCATGGGTTAAACTAGCGACCTATGCTAAGAGATAGGACATGTGCCTCCATCTCTTCCTACATCCATGGGTTACATTAGCGACCTATGCTAACAGATAGGATGGGCGCCTCCCTCTCTTCCTTCCTCCATTGGTTAGACTAGCGACCTATGCTAAGAGATAGGACGGGCGCCTCCCTCTCTTCCTACCTCCATGGGATACATTAGCGACCTATGATAAGAGATAGGACGGGCGGCTCCCTCTCTTCCTACCTCCATGTGTTAAACTAGCGACCTATGCTAAGAGATAGGACGGGCGCCTCCCTCTCTTCCTACCTCCATGGCTGACACGAGCAACCTATGCTAAGAGATAGGACGGGCACCTCCCTCTCTTCCTACCTCCATGGGTTAAACTAGCGACATATGCTAAGAGATAGGACGGGCGCCTCCCTCGCTTCCTACCTTCATGGGTTAAACTAGTGACCTATGCTAAGAGATAGGACGGGCGGCTCTCTCTCTTTCTACTTCCATGGGTTAAACTAGCGACCTATGCTAAGAGATAGGACGGGCGCCTCCGTCTCTTCCTACCTCCATGGGTTAAACTAGCGACCTATGCTAAGAGATAGGACCGGCGCGTGCCTCTTTTCCTAACTCCATGGGTTAAACTAGCGAACTATGCTAAGAGATAGGACGGGCGCATCCCTCTCTTCCTACCTCCATGGGTTAAACTAGCGACATATGCTAAGAGGTAGGACGGGCGCCACCCTCTCTTCCTACCTCCATGTGATACATTAGCGACCTATGCCAAGAGATAGGACGGGGGGCTCCCTCTCTTCCTACCTCCATGTGTTAAACTAGCGACCTATGCTAAGAGATAGGACGGGCGCCTCCCTCTCTTCCTACCTCCATGGCTGACACGAGCAACCTAGGCTAAGAGATAGGACGGGCGCCTCCCTCTCTTCCTACCTCCATGGGTTAAACTAGCGACCTATGCTAAGAGATAGGACATGTGCCTCCATCTCTTCCTACATCCATGGGTTACATTAGCGACCTATGCTAAGAGATAGGATGGGCGCCTCCCTCTCTTCCTTCCTCCATTGGTTAGACTAGCGACCTATGCTAAGAGATAGGACGGGCGCCTCCCTCTCTTCCTACCTCCATGGGATACATTAGCGACCTATGATAAGAGATAGGACGGGCGGCTCCCTCTCTTCCTACCTCCATGTGTTAAACTAGCGACCTATGCTAAGAGATAGGACGGGCGCCTCCCTCTCTTCCTACCTCCATGGCTGACACGAGCAACCTATGGTAAGAGATAGGACGGGCGCCTCCCTCTCTTCCTACCTCCATGGGTTAAACTAGCGACATATGCTAAGAGACACGACGGGCGCCTCCCTGTCTTCCTACCTCCATGGGTTAAACTAGCGACCTATGCTAAGAGATAGGACGGGCGCCTCCCTCGCTTCCTACCTTCATGGGTTAAACTAGTGACCTATGCTAAGAGATAGGACGGGCGGCTCTCTCTCTTTCTACCTCCATGGGTTAAACTAGCGACCTATGCTAAGAGATAGGACGGGCGCCTCCGTCTCTTCCTTCCTCCATGGGTTAAACTAGCGACCTATGCTAAGAGATAGGACGGGCGCCTCCCTCTCTTCCTACCTCCATGGGTTACACTAGCGACCTATGCTAAGAGATAGGACCGGCACGTGCCTCTCTTCCTACCTCCATGGGTTAAACTAGCGACATATGCTAAGAGGTAGGACGGGCGCCACCCTCTTTTCCTACCTCCATGGGATACACTAGCGACCTATGCTAAGAGATAGGATTTGCGACTCCCTCTCTTCCTACCTCCATGGGATAAACTAGCGACCTATGCTAAGAGATAGGACGGGCGCCTCCCTCTCTTCCTACCCCCATGGGTTACACTAGCGACCTATGCTAAGAGATAGGACGGGCGCCTACCTCTCTTCCTACCTCCATGGGTTAAATTGCGATCTATGCTAAGAGATAGGACATGCGCCTCCATCTCTTCCTACATCCATGGGTTATATTCGCGACGTATGCTAAGAGATAGGACGGGCGCCTCGCTCTCTTCCTTGCTCCATGGGTTACAATAGCGAACTATGCTAAGAGATAGGACGGGCGCCTCCCTCTCTTCCTACCTCTATAGGATACATTAGCGACCTATGCCAGAGATAGTACAAGCGCCTCCCTCTCTTCCTACCTCCATGGGTTACACTAGCGACCTATGCTAAGAGGTAGGACGGGCGCCTCTCTCTCTTCCTACCTCCATGGGTTAAACTAGCGACCTATGCTAAGAGATAGGACGGGCGCCTCCCTCGCTTCCTACCTTCATGGGTTAAACTAGTGACCTATGCTAAGAGATAGGACATGCGGCTCTCTCTCTTTCTACTTCCATGGGTTAAACTAGCGACCTATGCTAAGAGATAGGACGGGCGCCTCCGTCTCTTCCTACCTCCATGGGTTAAACTAGCGACCTATGCTAAGAGATAGGACGGACGCCTCCCTCTCTTCCTACCTCCATGGGTTACACTAGCAACCTATGCTAAGAGATAGGACCGGCGCGTGCCTCTTTTCCTAACTCCATGGGTTAAACTAGCGAACTATGCTAAGAGATAGGACGGGCGCATCCCTCTCTTCCTACCTCCATGGGTTAAACTAGCGACATATGCTAAGAGGTAGGACGGGCGCCACCCTCTTTTCCTACCTCCATGGGATACACTAGCGATCTATGCTAAGAGATAGGATTTGCGCCTCCCTCTCTTCCTACCTCTATGGGTTAAACTAGCGACCTATGCTAAGAGATAGGACGGGCGACTCCCTCTCTTCCTACCTCCATGGGATAAACTAGCGACCTATGCTAAGAGATAGGACGGGCGCCTCCCTCTATTCCTACCTCCATGGGTTACACTAGCGACCTATTCTAAGAGATAGGACGGGCGCCTCCCTCTCTTCCTACCTCCATGGGTTAAATTGCGATCTATGCTAAGAGATAGGACATGCGCCTCCATCTCTTCCTACATCCATGGGTTATATTAGCGACCTATGCTAAGAGATAGGACGGGCGCCTCGCTCTCTTCCTTGCTCCATGGGTTACACTAGCGACCTATGCTAAGAGATAGGACGGGCGGCTCCCTCTCTTCCTACCTGCATGGGTTAAACTAGCGACCTATGCTAAGAGATAGGACGGGCGCCTCCCTCTCTTCCTACCTCCATGGGTTAAACTAGCGACCTATGCTAAGAGATAGGACGGGCGCCTCCCTCTCTTCCTACCTCCATGGGTTACACTAGCGACCTATGCTAAGAGATAGGACCGGCGCGTGCCTCTTTTCCTAACTCCATGGGTTAAACTAGCGACCTATGCTAAGAGATAGGACGGGCGCATCCCTCTCTTCCTACCTCCATGGGTTAAACTAGCGACATATGCTAAGAGGTAGGACGGGCGCCACCCTCTTTTCCTACCACCATGGGATACACTAGCGACCTATGCTAAGAGATAGGACTTGCGCCTCCCTCTCTTCCTACCTCCATGGGTTAAACTAGCGACCTATGCTAAGAGATAGGACGGGCGACTCCCTCTCTTCCTACATCCATGGGATAAACTAGCGACCTATGCTAAGAGATAGGACGGGCACCTCCCTCTCTTCCTACCTCCATGGGATAAACTAGCGTTCTATGCTAAGAGATAGGACATGCGCCTCCATCTCTTCCTACATCCATGGGTTAAACTAGCGACCTATGCTAAGAGATAGTACGGGCGACTCCCTCTCTTCCTACCTCCATGGGTTACACTAGCGACCAATGCTCAGAGATAGGACGGGCGGCTCTCTCTCTTCCTACCTCCATGGTATAAACTAGCGACCTATGCTAAGAGATAGGACGGGCGCCTCCCTCTCTTCCTACCTCCATGAGTTAAACTAGCGACATATGCTAAGAGATAGGATCGGCGGCTCCCTCTCTTCCTACCTCCAAGGGTTAAACTAGCGACCTATGCTAAGAGATAGGACGGGCGCCTCCCTCTCTTCCTACCTCCATGGGATACATTAGCGACCTATGCTAACAGATAGGACGAGCGCTTCCCTCTCTTCCTACCTCCATGGGTTACACTAGCGACCTATGCTAAGAGGTAGAATGGGCGCCACCCTCTCTTCCTACCTCCATGGGTTAAACTAGCGACCTATGCCAAGAGATAGGACGCGCGTCTCCCTCTCTTCCTACCTCCATGGGTTAAACTAGCGACCTATGCTAAGAGATAGGACGGGCGCCTCCCTCTCTTCCTACCTCCATGGGTTAGACTAGCGACGTATGCTAAGAGATAGGACGGGCGCCTTCCTCTCTTCCTACCTCCATGGGTTAAACTAGCGACCTATGCTAAGAGATAGGACATGTGCCTCCATCTCTTCCTACATCCATGGGTTACATTAGCGACCTATGCTATCAGATAGGATGGGCGCCTCCCTCTCTTCCTTCCTCCATTGGTTAGACTAGCGACCTATGCTAAGAGATAGGACGGGCGCCTCCCTCTCTTCCTACCTCCATGGGATACATTAGCGACCTATGATAAGAGATAGGACGGGCGGCTCCCTCTCTTCCTACCTCCATGTGTTAAACTAGCGACCTATGCTAAGAGATAGGACGGGCGCCTCCCTCTCTTCCTACCTCCATGGCTGACACGAGCAACCTATGCTAAGAGATAGGACGGGCACCTCCGTCTCTTCCTACCTCCATGGGTTAAACTAGCGACATATGCTAAGAGACACGACGGGCGCCTCCCTGTCTTCCTACCTCCATGGGTTAAACTAGCGACCTATGCTAAGAGATAGGACGGGCGCCTCCCTCGCTTCCTACCTTCATGGGTTAAACAAGTGACCTATGCTAAGAGATAGGACGGGCGGCTCTCTCTCTTTCTACTTCCATGGGTTAAACTAGCGACCTATGCTAAGAGATAGGACGGGCGCCTCCGTCTCTTCCTACCTCCATGGGTTAAACTAGCGACCTATGCTAAGAGATAGGACCGGCGCGTGCCTCTTTTCCTAACTCCATGGGTTAAACTAGCGAACTATGCTAAGAGATAGGACGGGCGCATCCCTCTCTTCCTACCTCCATGGGTTAAACTAGCGACATATGCTAAGAGGTAGGACGGGCGCCACCCTCTCTTCCTACCTCCATGTGATACATTAGCGACCTATGCCAAGAGATAGGACGGGGGGCTCCCTCTCTTCCTTCCTCCATGTGTTAAACTAGCGACCTATGCTAAGAGATAGGACGGGCGCCTCCCTCTCTTCCTACCTCCATGGGTTAAACTAGCGACCTATGCTAAGAGATAGGACATGTGCCTCCATCTCTTGCTACATCCATGGGTTACATTAGCGACCTATGCTAAGAGATAGGATGGGCGCCTCCCTCTCTTCCTTCCTCCATTGGTTAGACTAGCGACCTATGCTAAGAGATAGGACGGGCGCCTCCCTCTCTTCCTACCTCCATGGGATACATTAGCGACCTATGATAAGAGATAGGACGGGCGGCTCCCTCTCTTCCTACCTCCATGTGTTAAACTAGCGACCTATGCTAAGAGAGAGGACGGGCGCCTCCCTCTCTTCCTACCTCCATGGCTGACACGAGCAACCTATGATAAGAGATAGGACGGGCGCCTCCCTCTCTTCCTACCTCCATGGGTTAAACTAGCGACATATGCTAAGAGACACGACGGGCGCCTCCCTGTCTTCCTACCTCCATGGGTTAAACTAGCGACCTATGCTAAGAGATAGGACGGGCGCCTCCCTCGCTTCCTACCTTCATGGGTTAAACTAGTGACCTATGCTAAGAGATAGGACGGGCGGCTCTCTCTCTTTCTACCTCCATGGGTTAAACTAGCGACCTATGCTAAGAGATAGGACGGGCGCCTCCGTCTCTTCCTTCCTCCATGGGTTAAACTAGCGACCTATGCTAAGGGATAGGACGGGCGCCTCCCTCTCTTCCTACCTCCATGGGTTACACTAGCGACCTATGCTAAGAGATAGGACCGGCGCGTGCCTCTCTTCCTACCTCCATGGGTTAAACTAGCGACATATGCTAAGAGGTAGGACGGGCGCCACCCTCTTTTCCTACCTCCATGGGATACACTAGCGACCTATGCTAAGAGATAGGATTTGCGCCTCCCTCTCTTCCTACCTCCATGGGTTAAACTAGCGACCTATGCTAAGAGATAGTACGGGCGACTCCCTCTCTTCCTACCTCCATGGCTGACACGAGCAACCTATGATAAGAGATAGGACGGGCGCCTCCCTCTCTTCCTACCTCCATGGGTTAAACTAGCGACATATGCTAAGAGACACGACGGGCGCCTCCCTGTCTTCCTACCTCCATGGGTTAAACTAGCGACCTATGCTAAGAGATAGGACGGGCGCCTCCCTCGCTTCCTACCTTCATGGGTTAAACTAGTGACCTATGCTAAGAGATAGGACGGGCGGCTCTCTCTCTTTCTACCTCCATGGGTTAAACTAGCGACCTATGCTAAGAGATAGGACGGGCGCCTCCGTCTCTTCCTTCCTCCATGGGTTAAACTAGCGACCTATGCTAAGGGATAGGACGGGCGCCTCCCTCTCTTCCTACCTCCATGGGTTACACTAGCGACCTATGCTAAGAGATAGGACCGGCGCGTGCCTCTCTTCCTACCTCCATGGGTTAAACTAGCGACATATGCTAAGAGGTAGGACGGGCGCCACCCTCTTTTCCTACCTCCATGGGATACACTAGCGACCTATGCTAAGAGATAGGATTTGCGCCTCCCTCTCTTCCTACCTCCATGGGTTAAACTAGCGACCTATGCTAAGAGATAGTACGGGCGCCACCCTCTCTTCCTACCTCCATGTGATACATTAGCGACCTATGCCAAGAGATAGGACGGGGGGCTCCCTCTCTTCCTACCTCCATGTGTTAAACTAGCGACCTATGCTAAGAGATAGGACATGTGCCTCCATCTCTTGCTACATCCATGGGTTACATTAGCGACCTATGCTAAGAGATAGGATGGGCGCCTCCCTCTCTTCCTTCCTCCATTGGTTAGACTAGCGACCTATGCTAAGAGATAGGACGGGCGCCTCCCTCTCTTCCTACCTCCATGGGATACATTAGCGACCTATGATAAGAGATAGGACGGGCGGCTCCCTCTCTTCCTACCTCCATGTGTTAAACTAGCGACCTATGCTAAGAGATAGGACGGGCGCCTCCCTCTCTTCCTACCTCCATGGCTGACACGAGCAACCTATGATAAGAGATAGGACGGGCGCCTCCCTCTCTTCCTACCTCCATGGGTTAAACTAGCGACCTATGCTAAGAGATAGGACGGGCGCCTCCCTCGCTTCCTACCTTCATGGGTTAAACTAGTGACCTATGCTAAGAGATAGAACGGACAACTCCCTCTCTTCCTACATCCATGGGTTACACTAGCGACCTATGCTAAGAGATAGGACGGGCGCCTCCCTCTCTTCCTACCTCCATGGGTTACACTAGCGACCAATGCTCAGAGATAGGACGGGCGGCTCTCTCTCTTCCTACCTCCATGGGTTAAACTAGCGACCTATGTTAAGAGATAGGACGGGCGCCTCCCTCTCTTCCTACCTCCATGGGTTACACTAGCGACCAATGCTCAGAGATAGGACGGGCGGCTCTCTCTCTTCCTACCTCCATGGTTTAAACTAGCGACCTATGCTAAGAGATAGGACGGGCGCCTCCCTCTCTTCCTACCTCCATGAGTTAAACTAGCGACATATGCTAAGAGATAGGATGGGCGGCTCCCTCTCTTCCTACCTCCATGGGTTAAACTAGCGACCTATGCTAAGAGATAGGACGGGCGCCTCCCTCTCTTCCTACCTCCATGGGATACATTAGCGACCTATGCTAACAGATAGGACGAGCGCCTCCCTCTCTTCCTACCTCCATGTGTTAAACTAGCGACCTATGCTAAGAGATAGGACGGGCGCCTCCCTCTCTTCCTACCTCCATGGCTGACACGAGCAACCTATGCTAAGAGATAGGACGGGCACCTCCGTCTCTTCCTACCTCCATGGGTTAAACTAGCGACATATGCTAAGAGACACGACGGGCGCCTCCCTGTCTTCCTACCTCCATGGGTTAAACTAGCGACCTATGCTAAGAGATAGGACGGGCGCCTCCCTCGCTTCCTACCTTCATGGGTTAAACTAGTGACCTATGCTAAGAGATAGGACGGGCGGCTCTCTCTCTTTCTAATTCCATGGGTTAAACTAGCGACCTATGCTAAGAGATAGGACGGGCGCCTCCGTCTCTTCCTACCTCCATGGGTTAAACTAGCGACCTATGCTAAGAGATAGGACCGGCGCGTGCCTCTTTTCCTAACTCCATGGGTTAAACTAGCGAACTATGCTAAGAGATAGGACGGGCGCATCCCTCTCTTCCTACCTCCATGGGTTAAACTAGCGACATATGCTAAGAAGTAGGACGGGCGCCACCCTCTTTTCCTACCTCCATGGGATACACTAGCGATCTATGCTAAGAGATAGGATTTGCGCCTCCCTCTCTTCCTACCTCCATGGGTTAAACTAGCGACCTATGCTAAGAGATAGGACGGGCGACTCCCTCTCTTCCTACCTCCATGGGATAAACTAGCGACCTATGCTAAGAGATAGGACGGGCGCCTCCCTCTATTCCTACTTCCATGGGTTACACTAGCGACCTATTCTAAGAGATAGGACGGGAGCCTCCCTCTCTTCCTACCTCCATGGGTTAAATTGCGATCTATGCTAAGAGATAGGACATGCGCCTCCATCTCTTCCTACATCCATGGGTTATATTAGCGACCTATGCTAAGAGATAGGACGGGCGCCTCGCTCTCTTCCTTGCTCCATGGGTTACACTAGCGACCTATGCTAAGAGATAGGACGGGCGGCTCCCTCTCTTCCTACCTGCATGGGTTAAACTAGCGACCTATGCTAAGAGATAGGACGGGCGCCTCCCTCTCTTCCTAAATCCATGGGTTAAACTAGCGACCTATGCTAAGAGATAGGACGGGCGCCTCCCTCTCTTCCTACCTCCATGGGTTACACTAGCGACCTATGCTAAGAGATAGGACCGGCGCGTGCCTCTTTTCCTAACTCCATGGGTTAAACTAGCGACCTATGCTAAGAGATAGGACGGGCGCATCCCTTTCTTCCTACCTCCATGGGTTAAACTAGCGACATATGCTAAGAGGTAGGACGGGCGCCACCCTCTTTTCCTACCACCATGGGATACACTAGCGACCTATGCTAAGAGATAGGACTTGCGCCTCCCTCTCTTCCTACCTCCATGGGTTAAACTAGCGACCTATGCTAAGAGATAGGACGGGCGACTCCCTCTCTTCCTACATCCATGGGATAAACTAGCGACCTATGCTAAGAGATAGGACGGGCACCTCCCTCTCTTCCTACCTCCATGGGATAAACTAGCGTTCTATGCTAAGAGATAGGACATGCGCCTCCATCTCTTCCTACATCCATGGGTTATATTAGCGACCTATGCTAAGAGATAGGACGGGCGCCTCGCTCTCTTCCTTGCTCCATGGGTTACACTAGCGACCTATGCAAAGAGATAGGACGGGCGCCTCCCTCTCTTCCTACCTCCATGGGATACATTAGCGACCTATGCCAAGAGATGGGACAAGCGCCTCCCTCTCTTCCTCCTCCATGGGTTACACTAGCGACCTATGCTAAGAGGTAGGACGGGCGCCTCTCTCTCTTCCTACCTCCATGGGTTAAACTAGCGACCTATGCTAAGAGATAGGACGGGCGCCTCCCTCTCTTCCTACCTCCATGGGATACGCTAGCGACCTATGCTAAGAGATAGGACGAACACCTCCCTCTCTTCCTACATCCATGGATTACACTAGCGACCTACGCAAAGAGATAGGACGGGCGCCTCACTCTCTTCCTACCTGCATGGGTTAAACTAGCGACCTATGCTAAGAGATAGGATGGGCGCCTCCCTCTCTTCCTACATCCATGTGTTAAACTACCGACCTATGCTAAGAGATAGGACGGGCGGCTCTCTCTCTTCCTACCTCCAAGGGTTAAACTAGCGACCTATGCTAAGAGATAGGACGGGCGGCTCTCTCTCTTCCTACCTCCATGGGTTAAACTAGCGACCTGTGCTAAGAGATACGACGGGCGCCACCCTCTCTTCCTACCTCCATGGGTTACCCGATCAACCTATGCTAAGAGATAGGACGGGCGCCTCCCTCTCTTCCTACCTCCATGGGTTAAACTAGCGACCTATGCTAAGGGATGGGACGGGCTCCTCTCTCTCTTCCTACCTCCATGGGTTAAATTAGCGACCTATGCTAAGAGATAGGACGGCCGCCTAACTCTCTTCCTACCTCCATAGGTTACACTAGCGACCTATGCTAAGAGATAGGACGGGCGCCTCCATTTCTTCCTACATCCATGGGTTACACTAGCGACCTATGCTAAGAGATAGGACGGGCGCCTCCCTCTCTTCCTTCCTCCATGGGTTAAACTAGCGACCTATGCTAAGAGATAGGACGGGCGTCTCCCTCACTTCGTACCTCCATGGGTTAAACTAGCGACCTATGCTAAGAGATAGAAAGGACACCTCCCTCTCTTCCTACATCCATGGGTTACACTAGCGACCTATGCTAAGAGATAGGACGGGCGCCTCCCTCTCTTCCTACCTCCATGGGTTACACTAGCGACCAATGCTCAGAGATAGGACGGGCGGCTCTCTCTCTTCCTACCTCCATGGGTTAAACTAGCGACCTATGCTAAGAGATAGGACGGACACCTCCCTCTCTTCCTACATCCATGGGTTACACTAGCGACCTATGCTAAGAGATAGGACGGGCGCCTCCCTCTCTTCCTACCTCCATGGGTTACACTAGCGACCAATGCTCAGAGATAGGACGGGCGGCTCTCTCTCTTCCTACCTCCATGGTTTAAATTAGCGACCTATGCTAAGAGATAGGACGGGCGCCTCCCTCTCTTCCTACCTCCATGAGTTAAACTAGCGACATATGCTAAGAGATAGGATGGGCGGCTCCCTCTCTTCCTACCTCCATGGGTTAAACTAGCGACCTATGCTAAGAGATAGGACGGGCGCCTCCCTCTCTTCCTACCTCCATGGGATACATTAGCGACCTATGCTAACAGATAGGACGAGCGCCTCCCTCTCTTCCTACCTCCATGGGTTACACTAGCGACCTATGCTAAGAGGTAGGACGGGCGCCTCCCTCTCTTCCTACCTCCATGGGTTAAACTAGCGACCTATGCCAAGAGATAGGACGCGCGTCTCCCTCTCTTCCTACCTCCATGGGTTAAACTAGCGACCTATGCTAAGAGATAGGACGGGCGCCTCCCTCTCTTCCTACCTCCATGGGTTAGACTAGCGACGTATGCTAAGAGATAGGACGGGCGCCTCCCTCACTAGCGACCTATGCTAAGAGATAGGACGGGCGCCTTCCTCTCTTCCTACCTCCATGGGTTAAACTAGCGACCTATGCTAAGAGATAGGACATGTGCCTCCATCTTAACCTACATCCATGGGTTACATTAGCGACCTATGCTAAGAGATAGGATGGGCGCCTCCCTCTTTTCCTTCCTCCATTGGTTAGACTAGCGACCTATGCTAAGAGATAGGACGGGCGCCTCCCTCTCTTCCTACCTCCATGTGATACATTAGCGACCTATGCCAAGAGATAGGACGGGGGGCTCCCTCTCTTCCTACCTCCATGTGTTAAACTAGCGACCTATGCTAAGAGATAGGACGGGCGCCTCCCTCTCTTCCTACCTCCAGGGCTGACACGAGCAACCTAGGCTAAGAGATAGGACGGGCGCCTCCCTCTCTTCCTACCTCCATGGGTTAAACTAGCGACCTATGCTAAGAGATAGGACATGTGCCTCCATCTCTTCCTACATCCATGGGTTACATTAGCGACCTATGCTAAGAGATAGGATGGGCGCCTCCCTCTCTTCCTTCCTCCATTGGTTAGACTAGCGACCTATGCTAAGAGATATGACGGGCGCCTCCCTCTCTTCCTACCTCCATGGGATACATTAGCGACCTATGATAAGAGATGGGACGGGCGGCTCCCTCTCTTCCTACCTCCATGTGTTAAACTAGCGACCTATGCTAAGAGATAGGACGGGGGCCTCCCTCTCTTCCTACCTCCATGGCTGACACGAGCAACCTATGCTAAGAGATAGGACGGGCGCCTCCCTCTCTTCCTACCTCAATGGGTTAAACTAGCGACATATGCTAAGAGACACGACGGGCGCCTCCCTGTATTCCTACCTCCATGGGTTAAACTAGCGACCTATGCTAAGAGATAGGACGGGCGCCTCCCTCGCTTCCTACCTTCATGGGTTAAACTAGTGACCTATGCTAAGAGATAGGACGGGCGGCTCTCTCTCTTTCTACCTCCATGGGTTAAACTAGCGACCTATGCTAAGAGATAGGACGGGCGCCTCCCTCTCTTCCTACCTCCATGGGTTAGACTAGCGACCTATGCTAAGAGATAGTACCGGCGCGTGCCTCTCTTCCTACCTCCATGGGTTAAACTAGCGACATATGCTAAGAGGTAGGACGGGCGCCACCCTCTTTTCCTACCTCCATGGGATACATTAGCGACCTATGCTAAGAGATAGGATTTGCGCCTCCCTCTCTTCCTACCTCCATGGGTTAAACTTGCGACCTATGCTAAGAGATAGTACGGGCGACTCCCTCTCTTCCTACCTCCAAGGGTTAAACTAGCGACCTATGCTAAGAGATAGGACATGTGCCTCCATCTCTTCCTACATCCATGGGTTACATTAGCGACCTATGCTAAGAGATAGGATGGGCGCCTCCCTCTCTTCCTTCCTCCATTGGTTAGACTAGCGACCTATGCTAAGAGATAGGACGGGCGCCTCCCTCTCTTCCTACCTCCATGGGATACATTAGCGACCTATGATAAGAGATAGGATGGGCGGCTCCCACTCTTCCTACCTCCATGTGTTAAACTAGCGACATATGCTAAGAGATAGGATGGGCGGCTCCCTCTCTTCCTACCTCCAAGGGTTAAACTAGCGACCTATGCTAAGAGATAGGACGGGCGCCTCCCTCTCTTCCTACCTCCATGGGATATATTAGCGACCTATGCTAACAGATAGGACGAGCGCCTCCCTCTCTTCCTACCTCCATGGGTTACACTAGCGACCTATGCTAAGAGGTAGGATGGGCGCCTCCCTCTCTTCCTACCTCCATGGGTTAAACTAGCGACCTATGCCAAGAGATAGGACGCGCGTCTCCCTCTATTCCTACCTCCATGGGTTAAACTAGCGACCTATGCTAAGAGATAGGACGGGCGCCTCCCTCTCTTCCTACCTCCATGGGTTAGACTAGCGACGTATGCTAAGATATAGGACGGGCGCCTCCCTCACTAGCGACCTATGCTAAGAGATAGGACGGGCGCCTTCCTCTCTTCCTACCTCCATGGGTTAAACTAGCGACCTATGCTAAGAGATAGGACATGTGCCTCCATCTCTTCCTACATCCATGGGTTACATTAGCGACCTATGCTAACAGATAGGATGGGCGCCTCCCTCTCTTCCTTCCTCCATTGGTTAGACTAGCGACCTATGCTAAGAGATAGGACGGGCGCCTCCCTCTCTTCCTACCTCCATGGGATACATTAGCGACCTATGATAAGAGATAGGATGGGCGGCTCCCACTCTTCCTACCTCCATGTGTTAAACTAGCGACCTATGCTAAGAAATAGGACGGGCGCCTCCCTCTCTTCCTACCTCCATGGCTGACACGAGCAACCTATGCTAAGAGATAGGACGGGCGCCTCCCTCTCTTCCTACCTCCATGGATTAAACTAGCGACATATGCTAAGAGACACGACGGGCGCCTCCCTGTCTTCCTACCTCCATGGGTTAAACTAGCGACCTATGCTAAGAGATAGGACGGGCGCCTCCCTCGCTTCCTACCTTCATGGGTTAAACTAGTGACCTATGCTAAGAGATAGGACGGGCGGCTCTCTCTCTTTCTACTTCCATGGGTTAAACTAGCGACCTATGCTAAGAGATAGGACGGGCGCCTCCGTCTCTTCCTACCTCCATGGGTTAAACTAGCGACCTATGCTAAGAGATAGGACCGGCGCGTGCCTCTTTTCCTAACTCCATGGGTTAAACTAGCGAACTATGCTAAGAGATAGGACGGGCGCATCCCTCTCTTCCTACCTCCATGGGTTAAACTAGCGACATATGCTAAGAGGTAGGACGGGCGCCACCCTCTCTTCCTACCTCCATGTGATACATTAGCGACCTATGCCAAGAGATAGGACGGGGGGCTCCCTCTCTTCCTACCTCCATGTGTTAAACTAGCGACCTATGCTAAGAGATAGGACGGGCGCCTCGCTCTCTTCCTACCTCCATGGCTGACACGAGCAACCTAGGCTAAGAGATAGGACGGGCGCCTCCCTCTCTTCCTACCTCCATGGGTTAAACTAGCGACCTATGTTAAGAGATAGGACATGTGCCTCCATCTCTTCCTACATCCATGGGTTACATTAGCGACCTATGCTAAGAGATAGGATGGGCGCCTCCCTCTCTTCCTTCCTCCATTGGTTAGACTAGCGACCTATGCTAAGAGATAGGACGGGCGCCTCCCTCTCTTCCTACCTCCATGGGATACATTAGCGACCTATGATAAGAGATAGGACGGGCGGCTCCCTCTCTTCCTACCTCCATGTGTTAAACTAGCGACCTATGCTAAGAGATAGGACGGGCGCCTCCCTCTCTTCCTACCTCCATGGCTGACATGAGCAACCTATGGTAAGAGATAGGACGGGCGCCTCCCTCTCTTCCTACCTCCATGGGTTAAACTAGCGACATATGCTAAGAGACACGACGGGCGCCTCCCTGTCTTCCTACCTCCATGGGTTAAACTAGCGACCTATGCTAAGAGATAGGACGGGCGCCTCCCTCGCTTCCTACCTTCATGGGTTAAACTAGTGACCTATGCTAAGAGATAGGACGGGCGGCTCTCTCTCTTTCTACCTCCATGGGTTAAACTAGCGACCTATGCTAAGAGATAGGACGGGCGCCTCCGTCTCTTCCTTCCTCCATGGGTTAAACTAGCGACCTATGCTAAGAGATAGGACGGGCGCCTCCCTCTCTTCCTACCTCCATGGGTTACACTAGCGACCTATGCTAAGAGATAGGACCGGCGCGTGTCTCTCTTCGTACCTCCATGGGTTAAACTAGCGACATATGCTAAGAGGTAGGACGGGCGCCACCCTCTTTTCCTACCTCCAAGGGATACACTAGCGACCTATGCTAAGAGATAGGATTTGCGCCTCCCTCTCTTCCTACCTCCATGGGTTAAACTAGCGACCTATGCTAAGAGATAGTACGGGCGACTCCCTCTCTTCCTACCTCCATGGGATAAACTAGCGACCTATGCTAAGAGATAGGACGGGCGCCTCCCTCTCTTCCTACCCCCATGGGTTACACTAGCGACCTATGCTAAGAGATAGGACGGGCGCCTACCTCTCTTCCTACCTCCATGGGTTAAATTGCGATCTATGCTAAGAGATAGGACATGCGCCTCCATCTCTTCCTACATCCATGGGTTATATTAGCGACGTATGCTAAGAGATAGGACGGGCGCCTCGCTCTCTTCCTTGCTCCATGGGTTACAATAGCGAACTATGCTAAGAGATAGGACGGGCGCCTCCCTCTCTTCCTACCTCTATATGATACATTAGCGACCTATGCCAGAGATAGGACAAGCGCCTCCCTCTCTTCCTACCTCCATGGCTTACACTAGCGACCTATGCTAAGAGGTAGGACGGGCGCCTCTCTCTCTTCCTACCTCCATGGGTTAAACTAGCGACCTATGCTAAGAGATAGGACGGGCGCCTCCCTCGCTTCCTACCTTCATGGGTTAAACTAGTGACCTATGCTAAGAGATAGGACATGCGGCTCTCTCTCTTTCTACTTCCATGGGTTAAACTAGCGACCTATGCTAAGAGATAGGACGGGCGCCTACGTCTCTTCCTACCTCCATGGGTTAAACTAGCGACCTATGCTAAGAGATAGGACGGACTCCTCCCTCTCTTCCTACCTCCATGGGTTACACTAGCAACCTATGCTAAGAGATAGGACCGGCGCGTGCCTCTTTTCCTAACTCCATGGGTTAAACTAGCGAACTATGCTAAGAGATAGGACGGGCGCATCCCTCTCTTCCTACCTCCATGGGATAAACTAGCGACCTATGCTAAGAGATAGGACGGGCGACTCCCTCTCTTCCTACCTCCATGGGATAAACTAGCGACCTATGCTAAGAGATAGGACGGGCGCCTCCCTCTATTCCTACCTCCATGGGTTACACTAGCGACCTATTCTAAGAGATAGGACGGGCGCCTCCCTCTCTTCCTATCTCCATGGGTTAAATTGCGATCTATGCTAAGAGATAGGACATGCGCCTCCATCTCTTCCTACATCCATGGGTTATATTAGCGACGTATGCTAAGAGATAGGACGGGCGCCTCGCTCTCTTCCTTGCTCCATGGGTTACAATAGCGAACTATGCTAAGAGATAGGACGGGCGCCTCCCTCTCTTCCTACCTCTATAGGATACATTAGCGACCTATGCCAGAGATAGGACAAGCGCCTCCCTCTCTTCCTACCTCCATGGGTTACACTAGCGACCTATGCTAAGAGGTAGGACGGGCGCCTCTCTCTCTTCCTACCTCCATGGGTTAAACTAGCGACCTATGCTAAGAGATAGGACGGGCGCCTCCCTCGCTTCCTACCTTCATGGGTTAAACTAGTGACCTATGCTAAGAGATAGGACATGCGGCTCTCCTTCTTTCTACTTCCATGGGTTAAACTAGCGACCTATGCTAAGAGATAGGACGGGCGCCTCCGTCTCTTCCTACCTCCATGGGTTAAACTAGCGACCTATGCTAAGAGATAGGACGGACGCCTCCCTCTCTTCCTACCTCCATGGGTTACACTAGCAACCTATGCTAAGAGATAGGACCGGCGCGTGCCTCTTTTCCTAACTCCATGGGTTAAACTAGCGAACTATGCTAAGAGATAGGACGGGCGAATCCCTCTCTTCCTACCTCCATGGGATAAACTAGCGACCTATGCTAAGAGATAGGACGGGCGCCTCCCTCTATTCCTACCTCCATGGGTTACACTAGCGACCTATTCTAAGAGATAGGACGGGCGCCTCCCTCTCTTCCTACCTCCATGGGTTAAATTGCGATCTATGCTAAGAGATAGGACATGCGCCTCCATCTCTTCCTATATCCATGGGTTATATTAGCGACCTATGCTAAGAGATAGGACGGGCGCCTCGCTCTCTTCCTTGCTCCATGGGTTACACTAGCGACCTATGCTAACAGATAGGACGGGCGGCTCCCTCTCTTCCTACCTGCATGGGTTAAACTAGCGACCTATGCTAAGAGATAGGACGGGCGCCTCCCTCTCTTCCTACCTCCATGGGTTAAACTAGCGACCTATGCTAAGAGATAGGACGGGCGACTCCCTCTCTTCCTACCTCCATGGGATAAACTAGCGACCTATGCTAAGAGATAGGACGGGCGCCTCCCTCTATTCCTACCTCCATGGGATAAACTAGCGACCTATGCTAAGAGATAGGACGGGCGCCTCCCTCTATTCCTACCTCCATGGGTTACACTAGCGACCTATTCTAAGAGATAGGACGGGCGCCTCCCTCTCTTCCTACCTCCATGGGTTAAATTGCGATCTATGCTAAGAGATAGGACATGCGCCTCCATCTCTTCCTATATCCATGGGTTATATTAGCGACCTATGCTAAGAGATAGGACGGGCGCCTCGCTCTCTTCCTTGCTCCATGGGTTACACTAGCGACCTATGCTAACAGATAGGACGGGCGGCTCCCTCTCTTCCTACCTGCATGGGTTAAACTAGCGACCTATGCTAAGAGATAGGACGGGCGCCTCCCTCTCTTCCTACCTCCATGGGTTAAACTAGCGACCTCTGCTAAGAGATAGGACGGGCGCCTCCGTCTCTTCCTACCTCCATGGGTTAAACAAGCGACCTATGCTAAGAGATAGGACGGGCGCCTCCCTCTCTTCCTACATCCATGGTTTACATTAGCGACCTATGCTAAGAGATAGGGCGGGCGCCTCCCTCTCTTCCTACCTCCATGAGTTACATTAGCGACCTATGCTAAGAGATAAGACAGGCGCCTTCCTCTATTCATAACTCCATGGGTTACGCTAGCGACCTATGCTAAGAGATAGGATGGGTGCCTCCCTCTCTTCCTACTCCATGGGTTAAGCTAGCGACCTATGCTAAGAGATAGGACGGGCGCCTCCCTCACTTCCTACCTCCATTGGTTAAACTAGCGACCTATGCTAAGATATAGGACGGGCGATTCCCTCTCTTCCTACATCCATGGGTTAAACTAGCGACCTATGCTAAGAGGTAGGACGGGCGCCACCCTCTCTTCCTACCTGCATGGGCTAAATTAGCGACCTATGCTAAGAGATAGGACGGGCGGCTCCCTCTCTTCCTAACCCCATGGGTTAAACTAGCGACCTATGCTCTGATATAGGACGGGCGCCACCCTCTCTTCCTACCTCCATGGGTTACACTAGCGACCTATGCTAAGAGATAGGACGGGCGCCTCCCTCTTTTCCTATATCCATGGGTTAAACTAGCGACCTATTCTAAGAGATGGGACGGGCGCCTCCCTCTCTTCCTACCTCCATGGGTTAAACTAGCGACCTATGCTAAGAGAGAGGACGGGCACCTCTCTCTCTTCCTACCTCCATAGGGTACACTAGCGGCGTATGCTAAGAGATAGCACCGGCGCCACCCTCTCTTCCTAATTCCATGGGTTAAACTAGCGACCTATGCTAAGAGATAGGACGGGCGGCTCTCTCTCTTCCTACCTCCATGGGTTAAACTAGCGACCTATGCTAAGAGATAGTACGGGCGACTCCCTCTCTTCCTACCTCCATGGGTTACACTAGCGACCAATGCTCAGAGATAGGACGGGCGGCTCTCTCTCTTCCTACCTCCATGGTTTAAACTAGCGACCTATGCTAAGAGATAGGACGGGCGCCTCCCTCTCTTCCTACCTCCATGAGTTAAACTAGCGACATATGCTAAGAGATAGGATGGGCAGCTCCCTCTCTTCCTTCCTTCCTTGGTTAGACTAGCGACCTATGCTAAGAGATAGGACGGGCGCCTCCCTCTCTTCCTACCTCCATGGGATATATTAGCGACCTATGATAAGAGATAGGACGGGCGGCTCCCTCTCTTCCTACCTCCATGTGTTAAACTAGCGACCTATGCTAAGAGATAGGACGGGAGCCTCCCTCTCTTCCTACCTCCATGGCTGAGACGAGCAACCTATGCTAAGAGATAGGACGGGCGCCTCCCTCTCTTCCTACCTCCATGGGTTAAACTAGCGACATATGCTAAGAGATAGGACGGGCGCCTCCCTCTCTTCCTACCTCCATGGGTTAAACTAGCGACCTCTGCTAAGAGATAGGACGGGCGCCTCCGTCTCTTCCTACCTCCATGGGTTAAACAAGCGACCTATGCTAAGAGATAGGACGGGCGCCTCCCTCTCTTCCTACATCCATGGTTTACATTAGCGACCTATGCTAAGAGATAGGGCGGGCGCCTCCCTCTCTTCCTACCTCCATGAGTTACATTAGCGACCTATGCTAAGAAATAAGACAGGCGCCTTCCTCTATTCATAACTCCATGGGTTACACTAGCGACCTATGCTAAGAGATAGGATGGGCGCCTCCCTCTCTTCCTACTCCATGGGTTAAGCTAGCGACCTATGCTAAGAAATAGGACGGGCGGCTCTCTCTCTTCCTACCTCCATGGGTTAAACTAGCGACCTATGCTAAGAGATAGTACGGGCGACTCCCTCTCTTCCTACCTCCATGGGTTACACTAGCGACCAATGCTCAGAGATAGGACGGGCGGCTCTCTCTCTTCCTACCTCCATGGTTTAAACTAGCGACCTATGCTAAGAGATAGGACGGGCGCCTCCCTCTCTTCCTACCTCCATGAGTTAAACTAGCGACATATGCTAAGAGATAGGATGGGCGGCTCCCTCTCTTCCTACCTCCAAGGGTTAAACTAGCGACCTATGCTAAAAGATAGGACGGGCGCCTCCCTCTCTTCCTACCTCCATGAGTTAAACTAGCGACATATGCTAAGAGATAGGATGGGCGGCTCCCTCTCTTCCTACCTCCATGGGTTAAACTAGCGACCTATGCTAAGAGATAGGACGGGCGGCTCTCTCTCTTCCTACCTCCATGGGTTAAACTAGCGACCTATGCTAAAAGATAGTACGGGCGACTCCCTCTCTTCCTACCTCCATGGGTTACACTAGCGACCAATGCTCAGAGATAGGACTGGCGGCTCTCTCTCTTCCTACCTCCATGGTTTAAACTAGCGACCTATGCTAAGAGATAGGACGGGCGCCTCCCTCTCTTCCTACCTCCATGAGTTAAACTAGCGACATATGCTAAGAGATAGGATGGGCGGCTCCCTCTCTTCCTACCTCCAAGGGTTAAACTAGCGACCTATGCTAAGAGATAGGACGGGCGCCTCCCTCTCTTCCTACCTCCATGGGATACATTAGCGACCTATGCTAACAGATAGGACGCGCGTCTCCCTCTCTTCCTACCTCCATGGGTTAAACTAGCGACCTATGCTAAGAGATAGGACGGGCGCCTCCCTCTCTTCCTACCTCCATGGGTTAGACTAGCGACGTATGCTAAGAGATAGGACGGGCGCCTCCCTCACTAGCGACCTATGCTAAGAGATAGGAAGGGCGCCTTCCTCTCTTCCTACCTCCATGGGTTAAACTAGCGACCTATGCTAAGAGATAGGACATGTGCCTCCATCTCTTCCTACATCCATGGGTTACATTAGCGACCTATGCTAAGAGATAGGACGGGCGCCTCCGTCTCTTCCTACCTCCATGGGTTAAACAAGCGACCTATGCTAAGAGATAGGACGGGCGCCTCCCTCTCTTCCTACATCCATGGTTTACATTAGCGACCTATGCTAAGAGATAGGGCGGGCGCCTCCCTCTCTTCCTACCTCCATGAGTTACATTAGCGACCTATGCTAAGAGATAAGACAGGCGCCTTCCTCTATTCATAACTCCATGGGTTACGCTAGCGACCTATGCTAAGAGATAGGATGGGCGCCTCCCTCTCTTCCTACTCCATGGGTTAAGCTAGCGACCTATGCTAAGAGATAGGACGGGCGCCTCCCTCACTTCCTACCTCCATTGGTTAAATTAGCGACCTATGCTAAGATATAGGACGGGCGATTCCCTCTCTTCCTACATCCATGGGTTAAACTAGCGACCTATGCTAAGAGGTAGGACGGGCGCCACCCTCTCTTCCTACCTGCATGGGCTAAATTAGCGACCTATGCTAAGAGATAGGACGGGCGGCTCCCTCTCTTCCTAACCCCATGGGTTAAACTAGCGACCTATGCTCTGATATAGGACGGGCGCCACCCTCTCTTCCTACCTCCATGGGTTACACTAGCGACCTATGCTAAGAGATAGGACGGGTGCCTTCCTCTTTTCCTATATCCATGGGTTAAACTAGCGACCTATTCTAAGAGATGGGACGGGCGCCTCCCTCTCTTCCTACCTCCATGGGTTAAACTAGCGACCTATGCTAAGAGAGAGGACGGGCACCTCTCTCTCTTCCTACCTCCATAGGGTACACTAGCGGCGTATGCTAAGAGATAGCACCGGCGCCACCCTCTCTTCCTAATTCCATGGGTTAAACTAGCGACCTATGCTAAGAGATAGGACGGGCGGCTCTCTCTCTTCCTACCTCCATGGGTTAAACTAGCGACCTATGCTAAGAGATAGTACGGGCGACTCCCTCTCTTCCTACCTCCATGGGTTACACTAGCGACCAATGCTCAGAGATAGGACGGGCGGCTCTCTCTCTTCCTACCTCCATGGTTTAAACTAGCGACCTATGCTAAGAGATAGGACGGGCGCCTCCCTCTCTTCCTACCTCCATGAGTTAAACTAGCGACATATGCTAAGAGATAGGATGGGCGGCTCCCTCTCTTCCTTCCTTCCTTGGTTAGACTAGCGACCTATGCTAAGAGATAGGACGGGCGCCTCCCTCTCTTCCTACCTCCATGGGATATATTAGCGACCTATGATAAGAGATAGGACGGGCGGCTCCCTCTCTTCCTACCTCCATGTGTTAAACTAGCGACCTATGCTAAGAGATAGGACGGGAGCCTCCCTCTCTTCCTACCTCCATGGCTGACACGAGCAACCTATGCTAAGAGATAGGACGGGCGCCTCCCTCTCTTCCTACCTCCATGGGTTAAACTAGCGACATATGCTAAGAGATAGGACGGGCGCCTCCCTCTCTTCCTACCTCCATGGGTTAAACTAGCGACCTCTGCTAAGAGATAGGACGGGCGCCTCCGTCTCTTCCTACCTCCATGGGTTAAACAAGCGACCTATGCTAAGAGATAGGACGGGCGCCTCCCTCTCTTCCTACATCCATGGTTTACATTAGCGACCTATGCTAAGAGATAGGGCGGGCGCCTCCCTCTCTTCCTACCTCCATGAGTTACATTAGCGACCTATGCTAAGAGATAAGACAGGCGCCTTCCTCTATTCATAACTCCATGGGTTACACTAGCGACCTATGCTAAGAGATAGGATGGGCGCCTCCCTCTCTTCCTACTCCATGGGTTAAGCTAGCGACCTATGCTAAGAGATAGGACGGGCGGCTCTCTCTCTTCCTACCTCCATGGGTTAAACTAGCGACCTATGCTAAGAGATAGTACGGGCGACTCCCTCTCTTCCTACCTCCATGGGTTACACTAGCGACCAATGCTCAGAGATAGGACGGGCGGCTCTCTCTCTTCCTACCTCTATGGTTTAAACTAGCGACCTATGCTAAGAGATAGGACGGGCGCCTCCCTCTCTTCCTACCTCCATGAGTTAAACTAGCGACATATGCTAAGAGATAGGATGGGCGGCTCCCTCTCTTCCTACCTCCAAGGGTTAAACTAGCGACCTATGCTAAAAGATAGGACGGGCGCCTCCCTCTCTTCCTACCTCCATGAGTTAAACTAGCGACATATGCTAAGAGATAGAATGGGCGGCTCCCTCTCTTCCTACCTCCATGGGTTAAACTAGCGACCTATGCTAAGAGATAGGACGGGCGGCTCTCTCTCTTCCTACCTCCATGGGTTAAACTAGCGACCTATGCTAAAAGATAGTACGGGCGACTCCCTCTCTTCCTACCTCCATGGGTTACACTAGCGACCAATGCTCAGAGATAGGACGGGCGGCTCTCTCTCTTCCTACCTCCATGGTTTAAACTAGCGACCTATGCTAAGAGATAGGACGGGCGCCTCCCTCTCTTCCTACCTCCATGAGTTAAACTAGCGACATATGCTAAGAGATAGGATGGGCGGCTCCCTCTCTTCCTACCTCCAAGGGTTAAACTAGCGACCTATGCTAAGAGATAGGACGGGCGCCTCCCTCTCTTCCTACCTCCATGGGATACATTAGCGACCTATGCTAACAGATAGGACGCGCGTCTCCCTCTCTTCCTACCTCCATGGGTTAAACTAGCGACCTATGCTAAGAGATAGGACGGGCGCCTCCCTCTCTTCCTACCTCCATGGGTTAGACTAGCGACGTATGCTAAGAGATAGGACGGGCGCCTCCCTCACTAGCGACCTATGCTAAGAGATAGGAAGGGCGCCTTCCTCTCTTCCTACCTCCATGGGTTAAACTAGCGACCTATGCTAAGGGATAGGACATGTGCCTCCATCTCTTCCTACATCCATGGGTTACATTAGCGACCTATGCTAAGAGATAGGATGGGCGCCTCCCTCTCTTCCTTCCTCCATTGGTTAGACTAGCGACCTATGCTAAGAGATAGGACGGGCGCCTCCCTCTCTTCCTACCTCCATGGGATATATTAGCGACCTATGATAAGAGATAGGACGGGCGGCTCCCTCTCTTCCTACCTCCATGTGTTAAACTAGCGACCTATGCTAAGAGATAGGACGGGCGCCTCCCTCTCTTCCTACCTCCATGGCTGACACGAGCAACCTATGCTAAGAGATAGGACGGGCGCCTCCCTCTCTTCCTACCTCCATGGGTTAAACTAGCGACATATGCTAAGAGGCACAACGGGCGCCTCCCTGTCTTCCTACCTCCATGGGTTAAACTAGCGACCTATGCTAAGAGATAGGACGGGCGCCTCCCTCGCTTCCTACCTTCATGGGTTAAACTAGTGACCTATGCTAAGAGATAGGACGGGCGGCTCTCTCTCTTTCTACTTCCATGGGTTAAACTAGCGACCTATGCTAAGAGTTAGGACGGGCGCCTCCCTCTCTTCCTACCCCCATGGGTTACACTAGCGACCTATGCTAAGAGATAGGACGGGCGCCTCCCTCTCTTCCTACCTCCATGGGTAAAATTGCGATCTATGCTAAGAGATAGGACTGGCACGTGCCTCTCTTCCTACCTCCATGGGTTAAACTAGCGACATATGCTAAGAGGTAGGACGGGCGCCACCCTCTTTTCCTACCTCCATGGGATACACTAGCGACCTATGCTAAGAGATAGGATTTGCGCCTCCCTCTCTTCCTACCTCGATGGGTTAAACTAGCGACCTATGCTAAGAGATAGTACTGGCGACTCCCTCTCTTCCTACCTCCATGGGATAAACTAGCGACCTATGCTAAGAGATAGGACGGGCGCCTCCCTCTCTTCCTACCCCCATGGGTTACACTAGCGACCTATGCTAAGAGATAAGACGGGCGCCTCCCTCTCTTCCTACCTCCATGGGTAAAATTGCGATCTATGCTAAGAGATAGGACATGCGCCTCCATCTCTTCCTACATCCATGGGTTATATTAGCGACGTATGCTAAGAGATAGGACGGGCGCCTCGCTCTCTTCCTTGCTCCATGCGTTACAATAGCGAACTATGCTAAGAGATAGGACGGGCGCCTCCCTCTCTTCCTACCTCTATAGGATACATTAGCGACCTATGCCAGAGATAGGACAAGCGCCTCCCTCTCTTCCTACCTCCATGGGTTACACTAGCGATCTATGCTAAGAGGTAGGACGGGCGCCTCTCTCTCTTCCTACCTCCATGGGTTAAACTAGCGACCTATGCTAAGAGATAGGACGGGCGCCTCCCTCGCTTCCTACCTTCATGGGTTAAATTAGTGACCTATGCTAAGAGATAGGACATGCGGCTCTCTCTCTTTCTACTTCCATGGGTTAAACTAGCGACCTATGCTAAGAGATAGGACGGGCGCCTCCGTCTCTTCCTACCTCCATGGGTTAAACTAGCGACCTATGCTAAGAGATAGGACGGGCGCCTCCCTCTCTTCCTACATCCATGGTTTACATTAGCGACCTATGCTAAGAGATAGGGCGGGCGCCTCCCTTTCTTCCTACCTCCATGAGTTACATTAGCGACCTATGCTAAGAGATAAGACAGGCGCCTTCTTCTATTCATAACTCCATGGGTTACACTAGCGACCTATGCTAAGAGATAGGATGGGCGCCTCCCTCTCTTCCTACTCCATGGGTTAAGCTAGCGACCTATGCTAAGAGATAGGACGGGCGCCTCCCTCACTTCCTACCTCCATTGGTTAAACTAGCGACCTATGCTAAGATATAGGACGGGCGATTCCCTCTCTTCCTACATCCATGGGTTAAACTAGCGACCTATGCTAAGAGGTAGGACGGGCGCCTCCCTCTCTTCCTACCTGCATGGGTTAAATTAGCGACCTATGCTAAGAGATAGGACGGGCGGCTCCCTCTCTTCCTAACCCCATGGGTTAAACTAGCGACCTATGCTCTGATATAGGACGGGCGCCACCCTCTCTTCCTACCTTCATGGGTTACACTAGCGACCTATGCTAAGAGATAGGACGGGCGCCTCCCTCTTTTCCTATATCCATGGGTTAAACTAGCGACCTATTCTAAGAGATAGGACGGGCGCCTCCCTCTCTTCCTACCTCCATGGGTTAAACTAGCGACCTATGCTAAGAGAGAGGACGGGCACCTCTCTCTCTTCCTACCTCCATGGGTTAAACTAGCGACCTCTGCTAAGAGATAGGACGGGCGCCTCCGTCTCTTCCTACCTCCATGGGTTAAACAAGCGACCTATGCTAAGAGATAGGACGGGCGCCTCCCTCTCTTCCTACATCCATGGTTTACATTAGCGACCTATGCTAAGAGATAGGGCGGGCGCCTCCCTCTCTTCCTACCTCCATGAGTTACATTAGCGACCTATGCTAAGAGATAAGACAGGCGCCTTCCTCTATTCATAACTCCATGGGTTACACTAGCGACCTATGCTAAGAGATAGGATGGGCGCCTCCCTCTCTTCCTACTCCATGGGTTAAGCTAGCGACCTATGCTAAGAGATAGGACGGGCGGCTCTCTCTCTTCCTACCTCCATGGGTTAAACTAGCGACCTATGCTAAGAGATAGTACGGGCGACTCCCTCTCTTCCTACCTCCATGGGTTACACTAGCGACCAATGCTCAGAGATAGGACGGGCGGCTCTCTCTCTTCCTACCTCTATGGTTTAAACTAGCGACCTATGCTAAGAGATAGGACGGGCGCCTCCCTCTCTTCCTACTTCCATGAGTTAAACTAGCGACATATGCTAAGAGATAGGATGGGCGGCTCCCTCTCTTCCTACCTCCAAGGGTTAAACTAGCGACCTATGCTAAAAGATAGGACGGGCGCCTCCCTCTCTTCCTACCTCCATGAGTTAAACTAGCGACATATGCTAAGAGATAGGATGGGCGGCTCCCTCTCTTCCTACCTCCATGGGTTAAACTAGCGACCTATGCTAAGAGATAGGACGGGCGGCTCTCTCTCTTCCTACCTCCATGGGTTAAACTAGCGACCTATGCTAAAAGATAGTACGGGCGACTCCCTCTCTTCCTACCTCCATGGGTTACACTAGCGACCAATGCTCAGAGATAGGACGGGCGGCTCTCTCTCTTCCTACTCCATGGGTTAAGCTAGCGACCTATGCTAAGAGATAGGACGGGCGCCTCCCTCTCTTCCTACCTCCATGAGTTAAACTAGCGACATATGCTAAGAGATAGGATGGGCGGCTCCCTCTCTTCCTACCTCCATGGGTTAAACTAGCGACCTATGCTAAGAGATAGGACGGGCGGCTCTCTCTCTTCCTACCTCCATGGGTTAAACTAGCGACCTATGCTAAAAGATAGTACGGGCGCCTTCCTCTATTCATAACTCCATGGGTTACACTAGCGACCTATGCTAAGAGATAGGATGGGCGCCTCCCTCTCTTCCTACTCCATGGGTTAAGCTAGCGACCTATGCTAAGAGATAGGACGGGCGGCTCTCTCTCTTCCTACCTCCATGGGTTAAACTAGCGACCTATGCTAAGAGATAGTACGGGCGGCTCCCTCTCTTCCTACCTCCAAGGGTTAAACTAGCGACCTATGCTAAAAGATAGGACGGGCGCCTCCCTCTCTTCCTACCTCCATGAGTTAAACTAGCGACATATGCTAAGAGATAGGATGGGCGGCTCCCTCTCTTCCTACCTCCATGGGTTAAACTAGCGACCTATGCTAAGAGATAGGACGGGCGGCTCTCTCTCTTCCTACCTCCATGGGTTAAACTAGCGACCTATGCTAAAAGATAGTACGGGCGACTCCCTCTCTTCCTACCTCCATGGGTTACACTAGCGACCAATGCTCAGAGATAGGACGGGCGGCTCTCTCTCTTCCTACCTCCATGGTTTAAACTAGCGACCTATGCTAAGAGATAGGACGGGCGCCTCCCTCTCTTCCTACCTCCATGAGTTAAACTAGCGACATATGCTAAGAGATAGGATGGGCGGCTCCCTCTCTTCCTACCTCGAAGGGTTAAACTAGCGACCTATGCTAAGAGATAGGACGGGCGCCTCCCTCTCTTCCTACCTCCATGGGATACATTAGCGACCTATGCTAACAGATAGGACGCGCGTCTCCCTCTCTTCCTACCTCCATGGGTTAAACTAGCGACCTATGCTAAGAGATAGGACGGGCGCCTCCCTCTCTTCCTACCTCCATGGGTTAGACTAGCGACGTATGCTAAGAGATAGGACGGGCGCCTCCCTCACTAGCGACCTATGCTAAGAGGTAGGACGGGCGCCTTCCTCTCTTCCTACCTCCATGGGTTAAACTAGCGACCTATGCTAAGAGATAGGACATGTGCCTCCATCTCTTCCTACATCCATGGGTTACATTAGCGACCTATGCTAAGAGATAGGATGGGCGCCTCCCTCTCTTCCTTCCTCCATTGGTTAGACTAGCGACCTATGCTAAGAGATAGGACGGGCGCCTCCCTCTCTTCCTACCTCCATGGGATATATTAGCGACCTATGATAAGAGATAGGACGGGCGGCTCCCTCTCTTCCTACCTCCATGTGTTAAACTAGCGACCTATGCTAAGAGATAGGACGGGCGCCTCCCTCTCTTCCTACCTCCATGGCTGACACGAGCAACCTATGCTAAGAGATAGGACGGGCGCCTCCCTCTCTTCCTACCTCCATGGGTTAAACTAGCGACATATGCTAAGAGACACGACGGGCGCCTCCCTGTCTTCCTACCTCCATGGGTTAAACTAGCGACCTATGCTAAGAGATAGGACGGGCGCCTCCCTCTCTTCCTACCTCCATGAGTTAAACTAGCGACATATGCTAAGAGATAGGATGGGCGGCTCCCTCTCTTCCTACCTCCAAGGGTTAAACTAGCGACCTATGCTAAAAGATAGGACGGGCGCCTCCCTCTCTTCCTACCTCCATGAGTTAAACTAGCGACATATGCTAAGAGATAGGATGGGCGGCTCCCTCTCTTCCTACCTCCATGGGTTAAACTAGCGACCTATGCTAAGAGATAGGACGGGCGGCTCTCTCTCTTCCTACCTCCATGGGTTAAACTAGCGACCTATGCTAAAAGATAGTACGGGCGACTCCCTCTCTTCCTACCTCCATGGGTTACACTAGCGACCAATGCTCAGAGATAGGACGGGCGGCTCTCTCTCTTCCTACCTCCATGGTTTAAACTAGCGACCTATGCTAAGAGATAGGACGGGCGCCTCCCTCTCTTCCTACCTCCATGAGTTAAACTAGCGACATATGCTAAGAGATAGGATGGGCGGCTCCCTCTCTTCCTACCTCCAAGGGTTAAACTAGCGACCTATGCTAAGAGATAGGACGGGCGCCTCCCTCTCTTCCTACCTCCATGGGATACATTAGCGACCTATGCTAACAGATAGGACGCGCGTCTCCCTCTCTTCCTACCTCCATGGGTTAAACTAGCGACCTATGCTAAGAGATAGGACGGGCGCCTCCCTCTCTTCCTACCTCCATGGGTTAGACTAGCGACGTATGCTAAGAGATAGGACGGGCGCCTCCCTCACTAGCGACCTATGCTAAGAGGTAGGACGGGCGCCTTCCTCTCTTCCTACCTCCATGGGTTAAACTAGCGACCTATGCTAAGAGATAGGACATGTGCCTCCATCTCTTCCTACATCCATGGGTTACATTAGCGACCTATGCTAAGAGATAGGATGGGCGCCTCCCTCTCTTCCTTCCTCCATTGGTTAGACTAGCGACCTATGCTAAGAGATAGGACGGGCGCCTCCCTCTCTTCCTACCTCCATGGGATATATTAGCGACCTATGATAAGAGATAGGACGGGCGGCTCCCTCTCTTCCTACCTCCATGTGTTAAACTAGCGACCTATGCTAAGAGATAGGACGGGCGCCTCCCTCTCTTCCTACCTCCATGGCTGACACGAGCAACCTATGGTAAGAGATAGGACGGGCGCCTCCCTCTCTTCCTACCTCCATGGGTTAAACTAGCGACATATGCTAAGAGACACGACGGGCGCCTTCCTGTCTTCCTACCTCCATGGGTTAAACTAGCGACCTATGCTAAGAGATAGGACGGGCGCCTCCCTCGCTTCCTACCTTCATGGGTTAAACTAGTGACATATGCTAAGAGATAGGACGGGCGGCTCTCTCTCTCTTTCTACCTCCATGGGTTAAACTAGCGACCTATGCTAAGAGATAGGACGGGCGCCTCCGTCTCTTCCTTCCTCCATGGGTTAAACTAGCGACCTATGCTAAGAGATAGGACGGGCGCCTCCCTCTCTTCCTACCTCCATGGGTTAAACTAGCGACATATGCTAAGAGATAGGACGGGCGCCACCCTCTTTTCCTACCTCCATGGGATACACTAGCGACCTATGCTAAGAGATAGGATTTGCGCCTCCCTCTCTTCCTACCTCGATGGGTTAAACTAGCGACCTATGATAAGATATAGGACGGGCGATTCCCTCTCTTCCTACATCCATGTGTTAAACTAGCGACCTATGCTAAGAGGTAGGACGGGCGCCTCCCTCTCTTCCTACCTGCATGGGTTAAATTAGCGACCTATGCTAAGAGATAGGACGGGCGGCTCCCTCTCTTCCTAACCCCATGGGTTAAACTAGCGACCTATGCTCTGATATAGGACGGGCGCCACCCTCTCTTCCTACCTCCTTGGGTTACACTAGCGACCTATGCTAAGAGATAGGACTTGCGCCTCCCTCTTTTCCTATATCCATGGGTTAAACTAGCGACCTATTCTAAGAGATAGGACGGGCGCCTCCCTCTCTTCCTACTTCCATGGGTTAAACTAGCGACCTATGCTAAGAGAGAGGACGGGCACCTCTCTCTCGTCCTACCTCCATAGGGTACACTAGCGGCCTATGCTAAGAGATAGCACGGGCGCCACCCTCTCTTCCTAATTCCATGGGTTAAACTAGCGACCTATGCTAAGAGATAGGACGGGCGGCTCTCTCTCTTCCTACCTCCATGGGTTAAACTAGCGACCTATGCTAAGAGATAGTACGGGCGACTCCCTCTCTTCCTACCTCCATGGGTTACACTAGCGACCAATGCTCAGAGATAGGACGGGCGGCTCTCTCTCTTCCTACCTCCATGGTTTAAACTAGCGACCTATGCTAAGAGATAGGACGGGCGCCTCCCTCTCTTCCTACCTCCATGAGTTAAACTAGCGACATATGCTAAGAGATAGGATGGGCGGCTCCCTCTCTTCCTACCTCCAAGGGTTAAACTAGCGACCTATGCTAAGAGATAGGACGGGCGCCTCCCTCTCTTCCTACCTCCATGAGTTAAACTAGCGACATATGCTAAGAGATAGGATGGGCGGCTCCCTCTCTTCCTACCTCCATGGGTTAAAGTAGCGACCTATGCTAAGAGATAGGACGGGCGGCTCTCTCTCTTCCTACCTCCATGGGTTAAACTAGCGACCTATGCTAAGAGATAGTACGGGCGACTCCCTCTCTTCCTACCTCCATGGGTTACACTAGCGACCAATGCTCAGAGATAGGACGGGCGGCTCTCTCTCTTCCTACCTCCATGGTTTAAACTAGCGACCTATGCTAAGAGATAGGACGGGCGCCTCCGTCTCTTCCTACCTCCATGGGTTAAACTAGCGACCTATGCTAAGAGATAGGACGGGCGCCTCCCTCTCTTCCTACATCCATGGTTTACATTAGCGACCTATGCTAAGAGATAGGGCGGGCGCCTCCTTCTCTTCCTACCTCCATGAGTTACATTAGCGACCTATGCTAAGAGATAAGACAGGCGCCTTCCTCTATTCATAACTCCATGGGTTACACTAGCGACCTATGCTAAGAGATAGGATGGGCGCCTCCCTCTCTTCCTACTCCATCGGTTAAGCTAGCGACCTATGCTAAGAGATAGGACGGGCGCCTCCCTCACTTCCTACCTCCATTGGTTAAACTAGCGACCTATGCTAAGATATAGGACGGGCGATTCCCTCTCTTCCTACATCCATGGGTTAAACTAGCGACCTATGCTAAGAGGTAGGACGGGCGCCTCCCTCTCTTCCTACCTGCATGGGTTAAATTAGCGACCTATGCTAAGAGATAGGACGGGCGGCTCCCTCTCTTCCTAACCCCATGGGTTAAACTAGCGACCTATGCTCTGATATAGGACGGGCGCCACCCTCTCTTCCTACCTTCATGGGTTACACTAGCGACCTATGCTAAGAGATAGGACGGGCGCCTCCCTCTTTTCCTATATCCATGGGTTAAACTAGCGACCTATTCTAAGAGATAGGACGGGAGCCTCCCTCTCTTCCTACCTCCATGGGTTAAACTAGCGACCTATGCTAAGAGAGAGGACGGGCACCTCTCTCTCTTCCTACCTCCATAGGGTACACTAGCGGCGTATGCGAAGAGATAGCACGGGCGCCACCCTCTCTTCCTAATTCCATGGGTTAAACAAGCGACCTATGCTAAGAGATAGGACGGGCGGCTCTCTCTCTTCCTACCTCCATGGGTTAAACTAGCGACCTATGCTAAGAGTTAGTACGGGCGACTCCCTCTCTTCCTACCTCCATGGGTTACACTAGCGACCAATGCTCAGAGATAGGACGGGCGGCTCTCTCTCTTCCTACCTCCATGGTTTAAACTAGCGACCTATGCTAAGAGATAGGACGGGCGCCTCCCTCTCTTCCTACCTCCATGAGTTAAACTAGCGACATATGCTAAGAGATAGGATGGGCGGCTCCCTCTCTTCCTACCTCCAAGGGTTAAACTAGCGACCTATGCTAAGAGATAGGATGGGCGCCTCCCTCTCTTCCTACCTCCATGGGATACATTAGCGACCTATGCTAACAGATAGGACGAGCGCCTCCCTCTCTTCCTACCTCCATGGGTTACACTAGCGACCTATGCTAAGAGGTAGGACGGTCGCCTCCCTCTCTTCCTACCTCCATGGGTTAAACTAGCGACCTATGCCAAGAGATAGGACGCGCGTCTCCCTCTCTTCCTACCTCCATGGGTTAAACTAGCGACCTATGCTAAGAGATAGGACGGGCGCCTCCCTCTCTTCCTACCTCCATGGGTTAGACTAGCGACGTATGCTAAGAGATAGGACGGGCGCCTCCCTCACTAGCGACCTATGCTAAGAGATAGGACGGGCGCCTTCCTCTCTTCCTACCTCCATGGGTTAAACTAGCGACCTATGCTAAGAGATAGGACATGTGCCTCCATCTCTTCCTACATCCATGGGTTACATTAGCGACCTATGCTAAGAGATAGGATGGGCGCCTCCCTCTCTTCCTTCCTCCATTGGTTAGACTAGCGACCTATGCTAAGAGATAGGACGGGCGCCTCCCTCTCTTCCTACCTCCATGGGATATATTAGCGACCTATGATAAGAGATAGGACGGGCGGCTCCCTCTCTTCCTACCTCCATGTGTTAAACTAGCGACCTATGCTAAGAGATAGGACGGGCGCCTCCCTCTCTTCCTACCTCCATGGCTGACACGAGCAGCCTATGCTAAGAGATAGGACGGGCGCCTCCCTCTCTTCCTACCTCCATGGGTTAAACTAGCGACATATACTAAGAGACACGACGGGCGCCTCCCTGTCTTCCTACCTCCATGGGTTAAACTAGCGACCTATGCCAAGAGATAGGACGCGCGTCTCCCTCTCTTCCTACCTCCATGGGTTAAACTAGCGACCTATGCTAAGAGATAGGACGGGCGCCTCCCTCTCTTCCTACCTCCATGGGTTAGACTAGCGACGTATGCTAAGAGATAGGACGGGCGCCTCCCTCACTAGCGACCTATGCTAAGAGATAGGACGGGCGCCTTCCTCTCTTCCTACCTCCATGGGTTAAACTAGCGACCTATGCTAAGAGATAGGACATGTGCCTCCATCTCTTCCTACATCCATGGGTTACATTAGCGACCTATGCTAAGAGATAGGATGGGCGCCTCCCTCTCTTCCTTCCTCCATTGGTTAGACTAGCGACCTATGCTAAGAGATAGGACGGGCGCCTCCCTCTCTTCCTACCTCCATGGGATATATTAGCGACCTATGATAAGAGATAGGACGGGGGGCTCCCTCTCTTCCTACCTCCATGTGTTAAACTAGCGACCTATGCTAAGAGATAGGACGGGCGCCTCCCTCTCTTCCTACCTCCATGGCTGACACGAGCAACCTATGCTAAGAGATAGGACGGGCGCCTCCCTCTCTTCCTACTTCCATGGGTTAAACTAGCGACATATGCTAAGAGACACGACGGGCGCCTCCCTGTCTTCCTACCTCCATGGGTTAAACTAGCGACCTATGCTAAGAGATAGGACGGGCGCCTCCCTCTATTCCTACCTCCATGGGTTAAACTAGCGACCTCTGCTAAGAGATAGGACGGGCGCCTCCGTCTCTTCCTACCTCCATGGGTTAAACAAGCGACCTATGCTAAGAGATAGGACGGGCGCCTCCCTCTCTTCCTACATGTATGGTTTACATTAGCGACCTATGCTAAGAGATAGGGCGGGCGCCTCCCTCTCTTCCTACCTCCATGAGTTACATTAGCGACCTATGCTAAGAGATAAGACAGGCGCCTTCCTCTATTCATAACTCCATGGGTTACACTAGCGACTTATGCTAAGAGATAGGATGGGCGCCTCCCTCTCTTCCTACTCCATGGGTTAAGCTAGCGACCTATGCTAAGAGATAGGACGGGCGCCTCCCTCACTTCCTACCTCCATTGGTTAAACTAGCGACCTATGCTAAGATATAGGACGGGCGATTCCCTCTCTTCCTACATCCATGTGTTAAACTAGCGACCTATGCTAAGAGGTAGGACGGGCGCCTCCCTCTCTTCCTAACTGCATGGGTTAAATTAGCGACCTATGCTAAGAGATAGGACGGGCGGCTCCCTCTCTTCCTAACCCCATGGGTTAAACTAGCGACCTATGCTCTGATATAGGACGGGCGCCACCCTCTCTTCCTACCTCCTTGGGTTACACTAGCGACCTATGCTAAGAGATAGGACTTGCGCCTCCCTCTTTTCCTATATCCATGGGTTAAACTAGCGACCTATTCTAAGAGATAGGACGGGCGCCTCCCTCTCTTCCTACCTCCATGGGTTAAACTAGCGACCTATGCTAAGAGAGAGGACGGGCACCTCTCTCTCTTCCTACCTCCATAGGGTACACTAGCGGCCTATGCTAAGAGATAGCACGGGCGCCACCCTCTCTTCCTAATTCCATTGGTTAAACTAGCGACCTATGCTAAGAGATAGGACGGGCGGCTCTCTCTCTTCCTACCTCCATGGGTTAAACTAGCGACCTATGCTAAGAGATAGTACGGGCGACTCCCTCTCTTCCTACCTCCATGGGTTACACTAGCGACCAATGCTCAGAGATAGGACGGGCGGCTCTCTCTCTTCCTACCTCCATGGGTTAAACTAGCGACCTATGCCAAGAGATAGGACGCGCGTCTCCCTCTCTTCCTACCTCCATGAGTTAAACTAGCGACATATGCTAAGAGATAGGATGGGCGGCTCCCTCTCTTCCTACCTCCAAGGGTTAAACTAGCGACCTATGCTAAGAGATAGGACGGGCGCCTCCCTCTCTTCCTACCTCCATGGGATACATTAGCGACGTATGCTAACAGATAGGACGCGCGTCTCCCTCTCTTCCTACCTCCATGGGTTAAACTAGCGACCTATGCTAAGAGATAGGACGGGCGCCTCCCTCTCTTCCTACCTCCATGGGTTAGACTAGCGACGTATGCTAAGAGATAGGACGGGCGCCTCCCTCACTAGCGACCTATGCTAAGAGATAGGACGGGCGCCTTCCTCTCTTCCTACCTCCATGGGTTAAACTAGCGACCTATGCTAAGAGATAGGACATGTGCCTCCATCTCTTCCTACATCCATGGGTTACATTAGCGACCTATGCTAAGAGATAGGATGGGCGCCTCCCTCTCTTCCTTCCTCCATTGGTTAGACTAGCGACCTATGCTAAGAGATAGGACGGGCGCCTCCCTCTCTTCCTACCTCCATGGGATATATTAGCGACCTATGATAAGAGATAGGACGGGCGGCTCCCTCTCTTCCTACCTCCATGTGTTAAACTAGCGACCTATGCTAAGAGATAGGACGGGCGCCTCCCTCTCTTCCTACCTCCATGGCTGACACGAGCAACCTATGCTAAGAGATAGGACGGGCGCCTCCCTCTCTTCCTACCTCCATGGGTTGAACTAGCGACATATGCTAAGAGACACGACGGGCGCCTCCCTGTCTTCCTACCTCCATGGGTTAAACTAGCGACCTATGCTAAGAGATAGGACGGGCGCCTCCCTCGCTTCCTACCTTCATGGGTTAAACTAGTGACCTATGCTAAGAGATAGGACGGGCGGCTCTCTCTCTTTCTACCTCCATGGGTTAAACTAGCGACCTATGCTAAGAGATAGGACGGGCGCCTCCGTCTCTTCCTTCCTCCATGGGTTAAACTAGCGACCTATGCTAAGAGATAGGACGGGCGCCTCCCTCTCTTCCTACCTCCATGGGTTACACTAGCGACCTATGCTAAGAGATAGGACTGGCACGTGCCTCTCTTCCTACCTCCATGGGTTAAACTAGCGACATATGCTAAGAGGTAGGACGGGCGCCACCCTCTTTTCCTACCTCCATGGGATACACTAGCGACCTATGCTAAGAGATAAGATTTGCGCCTCCCTCTCTTCCTACCTCGATGGGTTAAACTAGCGACCTATGCTAAGAGATAGTACTGGCGACTCCCTCTCTTCCTACCTCCATGGGATAAACTAGCGACCTATGCTAAGAGATAGGACGGGCGCCTCCCTCTCTTCCTACCCCCATGGGTTACACTAGCGACCTATGCTAAGAGATAGGACGGGCGCCTCCCTCTCTTCCTACCTCCATGGGTAAAATTGCGATCTATGCTAAGAGATAGGACATGCGCCTCCATCTCTTCCTACATCCATGGGTTATATTAGCGACGTATGCTAAGAGATAGGACGGGCGCCTCGCTCTCTTCCTTGCTCCATGGGTTACAATAGCGAACTATGCTAAGAGATAGGACGGGCGCCTCCCTCTCTTCCTACCTCTATAGGATACATTAGCGACCTATGCCAGAGATAGGACATGCGCCTCCCTCTCTTCCTACCTCCATGGGTTACACTAGCGACCTATGCTAAGAGGTAGGACGGGCGCCTCTCTCTCTTCCTACCTCCATGGGTTAAACTAGCGACCTATGCTAAGAGATAAGACGGGCGCCTCCCTCGCTTCCTACCTTCATGGGTTAAATTAGTGACCTATGCTAAGAGATAGGACATGCGGCTCTCTCTCTTTCTACTTCCATGGGTTAAACTAGCGACCTATGCTAAGAGATAGGACGGGCGCCTCCGTCTCTTCCTACCTCCATGGGTTAAACTAGCGACCTATGCTAAGAGATAGGACGGACGCCTCCCTCTCTTCCTACCTCCATGGGTTACACTAGCGACCTATGCTAAGAGATAGGACCGGCGCGTGTCTCTTTTCCTAACTCCATGGGTTAAACTAGCGAACTATGCTAAGAGATAGGACGGGCGCGTGCCTCTCTTCCTACCTCCATGGGTTAAACTAGCGACATATGCTAAGAGGTAGGACGGGCGCCACCCTCTCTTCCTACCTCCATGTGATACATTAGCGACCTATGCCAAGAGATAGGACGGGGGGCTCCCTCTCTTCCTACCTCCATGGCTGACACGAGCAACCTAGGCTAAGAGATAGGACGGGCGCCTCCCTCTCTTCCTACCTCCATGGGTTAAACTAGCGACCTATGCTAAGAGATAGGACATGTGCCTCCATCTCTTCCTACATCCATGGGTTACATTAGCGACCTATGATAAGAGATAGGACGGGCGGCTCCCTCTCTTCCTACCTCCATGTGTTAAACTAGCGACCTATGCTAAGAGATAGGACGGGCGCCTCCCTCTCTTCCTACCTCCATGGCTGACACGAGGAACCTATGCTAAGAGATAGGACGGGCGCCTCCCTCTCTTCCTACCTCCATGGGTTAAACTAGCGACATATGCTAAGAGACACGACGGGCGCCTCCCTGTCTTCCTACCTCCATGGGTTAAACTAGCGACCTCTGCTAAGAGATAGGACGGGCGCCTCCGTCTCTTCCTACCTCCATTGGTTAAACAAGCGACCTATGCTAAGAGATTTGACGGGCGCCTCCCTCTCTTCCTACATCCATGGTTTACATTAGCGACCTATGCTAAGAGATAGGGCGGGCGCCTCCCTCTCTTCCTACCTCCATGAGTTACATTAGCGACCTATGCTAAGAGATTAGACAGGCGCCTTCCTCTATTCATAACTCCATGGGTTACACTAGCGACCTATGCTAAGAGATAGGATGGGCGCCTCCCTCTCTTCCTACTCCATGGGTTAAGCTAGCGACCTATGCTAAGAGATAGGACGGGCGATTCCCTCTCTTCCTACATCCATGGGTTAAACTAGCGACCTATGCTAAGAGATAGGACGGGCGCCTCCCTCTCTTCCTACCTGCATGGGTTAAATTAGCGACCTATGCTAAGAGATAGGACGGGCGGCTCCCTCTCTTCCTAACCCCATGGGTTAAACTAGCGAACTATGCTAAGAGATAGGACGGGCGCATCCCTCTCTTCCTACCTCCATGGGTTAAACTAGCGACATATGCTAAGAGGTAGGACGGGCGCCACCCTCTTTTCCTACCTCCATGGGTTAAACTAGCGATCTATGCTAAGAGATAGGACATGCGCCTCCATCTCTTCCTACATCCATGGGTTATATTAGCGACCTATGCTAAGAGATAGGACGGGCGCCTCGCTCTCTTCCTTGCTCCATGGGTTACACTAGCGACCTATGCTAAGAGATAGGACGGGCGGCTCCCTCTCTTCCTACCTGCATGGGTTAAACTAGCGACCTATGCTAAGAGATAGGACGGGCGCCTCCCTCACTTCCTACCTCCATGGGTTAAACTAGTGACCTCTGCTAAGAGATAGGACGGGCGCCTCCGTCTCTTCCTACCTCCATGGGTTAAACAAGCGACCTATGCTAAGAGATAGGACGGGCGCCTCCCTCTCTTCCTACATCCATGGTTTACATTAGCGACCTATGCTAAGAGATAGGGCGGGCGCCTCCCTCTCTTCCTACCTCCATGAGTTACATTAGCGACCTATGCTAAGAGATAAGACAGGCGCCTTCCTCTATTCATAACTCCATGGGTTACACTAGCGACCTATGCTAAGAGATAGGATGGGCGCCTCCCTCTCTTCCTACTCCATGGGTTAAGCTAGCGACCTATGCTAAGAGATAGGACGGGCGCCTCCCTCACTTCCTACCTCCATTGGTTAAACTAGCGACCTATGCTAAGATATAGCACGGGCGATTCCCTCTCTTCCTACATCCATGGGTTAAACTAGCGACCTATGCTAAGAGATAGGACGGGCGCCTCCCTCTCTTCCTACCTGCATGGGTTAAATTAGCGACCTATGCTAAGAGATAGGACGGGCGGCTCCCTCTCTTCCTAACCCCATGGGTTAAACTAGCGACCTATGCTCTGAGATAGGACGGGCGCCACCCTCTCTTCCTACCTCCATGGGTTACACTAGCGACCTATGCTAAGAGATAGGACGGGCGCCTCCCTCTTTTCCTATATCCATGGGTTAAACTAGCGACCTATTCTAAGAGATAGGACAGGCGCCTCCCTCTCTTCCTACCTCCATGGGTTAAACTAGCGACCTATGCTAAGAGAGAGGACGGGCGCCTCTCTCTCTTCCTACCTCCATAGGGTACACTAGCGGCGTATGCTAAGAGATAGAACGGGCGCCACCCTCTCTTCCTAATTCCATGGGTTAAACTAGCGACCTATGCTAAGAGATACAACGGGCGGCTCTCTCTCTTCCTACCTCCATGGGTTAAACTAGCGACCTATGCTAAGAGATAGGAAGGGCGCCTCTCTCTCTTCCTACCTCCATGTGTTACACTAGCGACCTATGCTTACAGATAGGACGGGCACGTCCCTCTCTTCCTACCTCCATGGGTTAAACTAGCGACCTATGCTAAGAGATAGGAAGGGCGCCTCCATCTCTTCCTACCTCCATGGGTTAAATTAGCGACCTATGCTAAGAGATAGGACGGGCGCCTCCCTCTCTTCCTACCTCCATGGGTTACACTAGCGACCTATGCTAACAGATAGGATGGGCGGCTCCCTCTCTTCCTACCTCCATGGTTTAAACTAGCGACCTATGCTAAGAGATAGGACGGGCGCCTCCCTCTCTTCCTACCTCCATGGGATATATTAGCGAAATATGCTAAGAGATAGGACGAGCGCATCCCTCTCTTCTTTTATCCATTGCTTACACTAGCGACCTATGCTAAGAGGTAGGACGGGCGCCTCCCTCTGTTCCTACATCTTTGGGTTAAACTAGCGACCTATGCTATGAGATAGGACGGGCGCATCCCTCTCTTCCTACCTCCATAGGTTAGACTAGCGACCTATGCTAAGAGGTAGGATGGGCGCCTCCCTCTCTTCCTACCTCCATGGGATAAACTAGCGACCTATGCTAAGTGATAGGACGGGCGCCTCCCTCTCTTCCTCCCTCCATGTGTTACACTAGCGACCTATGCTAAGAGAGAGGACTGTCGTGTCCCTCTTTTCCTAACTCCATGGGATAAACTAGCGACCTATGCTGAGAGATAGGACGGGCGCATCCCTCTCTTCCTACCTCCATGGGTTAAACTAGCGACCTCTGCATAGAGATAGGACGGGCGGCTCCCTCTCTTCCTACCTGCATGGGTTAAACTAGCGACCTATGCTAAGATATAGGACGGGCGCCTCCCTCTCTTCCTACCTCCATATGTTAAACTAGCGACCTATGCTAAGAGATAGTACGGGCGGCTCCCTCTCTTCCTACCTCCATGGGTTAAACTAGCGACTTATGCTAAGAGATAGGACGGGCGCCTCCCTCTCTTCCTACCTCCATGGGATAAACTAGCTACCTATGCTAAGAGATAGGACGAGCGCCTCCCTCTCTTCCTACCTCCATGGGTCAAACTAGCCACCTATGCTAAGAGAGAGGACGGGCGGCTCCCTCTCTTCCTACCTCCATGGGTTAAACTAGCGACATATGCTAAGAGATAGGAGGGGCGCCTCCCTCTTTTTCTACCTCCATGGGTTAAACTAGCGACATATGCTAAGATATAGGACGGGCCCCTCCCTCTCTTCCTACCTCCATCATTTAAACTAGCGACCTATGCTAAGAGAGAGGACGGGCGCCTCCCTCTCTTCCTACCTCCATGGGTTAAACTAGCGACCTATGCTAAGAGAGAGGACGGGCGGCTCCCTCTCTTCCTACCTGCATGGGTTAAACTAGCGACCTATGCTAAGAGATAGGACGGGCGCCTCCCTCTTTTCCTACCTCCATGGGTTAAACTAGCGACCTATGCTAAGAGATAGGACGGGCGCCTCCCTCTCTTCCTACCTCCATGGGATAAACTAGCTACCTATGCTAAGAGATAGGACGAGCGCCTCCCTCTCTTCCTACCTCCATGGGTCAAACTAGCCACCTATGCTAAGAGAGAGGACGGGCGGCTCCCTCTCTTCCTACCTCCATGGGTTAAACTAGCGACATATGCTAAGAGATAGGAGGGGCGCCTCCCTCTTTTCCTACCTCCATGGGTTAAACTAGCGACATATGCTAAGATATAGGACGGGCCCCTCCCTCTCTTCCTACCTCCATCGTTTAAACTAGCGACCTATGCTAAGAGAGAGGACGGGCGCCTCCCTCTCTTCCTACCTCCATGGGTTAAACTAGCGACCTATGCTAAGAGAGAGGACGGGCGGCTCCCTCTCTTCCTACCTGCATGGGTTAAACTAGCGACCTATGCTAAGAGATAGGACGGGCGCCTCCCTCTCTTCCTACCTCCATGGGTTAAACTAGCGACCTATGCTAAGAGATAGGACGGGCGCCTCCCTCTCTTCCTACCTCCATGGGTTAAACTAGCGACCTATGCTAAGAGATAGGACGGGCGGCTCTCTCTCTTCCTAGCTCCATGTGTTAAACTAGCGACCTATGCTAAGAGATAGGACGGGCGCCTCGCTCTCTTCCTACCTCCATGGGTTAAACTAGAGACCTATGCTATGAGATAGGACTGGCGGCTCCCTCTCTTCCTACCTCCATGGGTTAAACTAGCGACCTATGCTAAGAGAGAGGACGGGCGGCTCCCTCTCTTCCTACCTGCATGGGTTAAACTAGCGACCTATGCTAAGAGATAGGACGGGCGACTCCCTCTCTTCCTACCTCCATGGGATAAACTAGCGACCTATGCTAAGAGATAGGACGGGCGCCTCCCTCTATTCCTACCTCCATGGGTTACACTAGCGACCTATTCTAAGAGATAGGACGGGCGCCTCCCTCTCTTCCTACCTCCATGGGTTAAATTGCGATCTATGCTAAGAGATAGGACATGCGCCTCCATCTCTTCCTACATCCATGGGTTATATTAGCGACCTATGCTAAGAGATAGGACGGGCGCCTCGCTCTCTTCCTTGCTCCATGGGTTACACTAGCGACCTATGCTAAGAGATAGGACTGTCGGCTCCCTCTCTTCCTACCTGCATGGGTTAAACTAGCGACCTATGCTAAGAGATAGGACGGGCGCCTCCCTCTCTTCCTACCTCCATGGGTTAAACTAGCGACCTCTGCTAAGAGATAGGACGGGCGCCTCCGTCTCTTCCTACCTCCATGGGTTAAACAAGCGACCTATGCTAAGAGATAGGACGGGCGCCTCCCTCTCTTCCTACATCCATGGTTTACATTAGCGACCTATGCTAAGAGATAGGGCGGGCGCCTCCCTCTCTTCCAACCTCCATGAGTTACATTAGCGACCTATGCTAAGAGATAAGACAGGCGCCTTCCTCTATTCATAACTCCATGGGTTACACTAGCGACCTATGCTAAGAGATAGGATGGGCGCCTCCCTCTCTTCCTACTCCATGGGTTAAGCTAGCGACCTATGCTAAGAGATAGGACGGGCGCCTCCCTCACTTCCTACCTCCATTGGTTAAACTAGCGACCTATGCTAAGATATAGGACGGGCGATTCCCTCTCTTCCTACATCCATGGGTTAAACTAGCGACCTATGCTAAGAGATAGGACGGGCGCCTCCCTCTCTTCCTACCTGCATGGGTTAAATTAGCGACCTATGCTAAGAGATAGGACGGGCGGCTCCCTCTCTTCCTAACCCCATGGGTTAAACTAGCGACCTATGCTCTGAGATAGGACGGGCGCCACCCTCTCTTCCTACCTCCATGGGTTACACTAGCGACCTATGCTAAGAGATAGGACGGGCGCCTCCCTCTTTTCCTATATCCATGGGTTAAACTAGCGACCTATTCTAAGAGATAGGACGGGCGCCTCCCTCTCTTCCTACCTCCATGGGTTAAACTTGCGACCTATGCTAAGAGAGAGGACGGGCGCCTCTCTCTCTTCCTACCTCCATAGGGTACACTAGCGGCGTATGCTAAGAGATAGCACGGGCGCCACCCTCTCTTACTAATTCCATGGGTTAAACTAGCGACCTATGCTAAGAGATAGGACGGGCGGCTCTCTCTCTTCCTACCTCCATGGGTTAAACTAGCGACCTATGCTAAGAGATAGGAAGGGCGCCTCTCTCTCTTCCTACCTCCATGTGTTACACTAGCGACCTATGCTTACAGATAGGACGGGCACGTCCCTCTCTTCCTACCTCCATGGGTTAAACTAGCGACCTATGCTAAGAGATAGGACGGGCGCCTCCATCTCTTCCTACCTCCATGGGTTAAATTAGCGACCTATGCTAAGAGATAGGACGGGCGCCTCCCTCTCTTCCTACCTCCATGGGTTACACTAGCGACCTATGCTAAGAGATAGGATGGGCGGCTCCCTCTCTTCCTACCTCCATGGTTTAAACTAGCGACCTATGCTAAGAGATAGGACGGGCGCCTCCCTCTCTTCCTACCTCCATGGGATATATTAGCGACCTATGCTAAGAGATAGGACGAGCGCATCCCTCTCTTCTTTTATCCATTGCTTACACTAGCGACCTATGCTAAGAGGTAGGACGGGCGCCTCCCTCTGTTCCTACATCCTTGGGTTAAACTAGCGACCTATGCTATGAGATAGGACGGGCGAATCCCTCTCTTCCTACCTCCATAGGTTAGACTAGCGACCTATGCTAAGAGGTAGGATGGGCGCCTCCCTCTCTTCCTACCTCCATGGGATAAACTAGCGACCTATGCTAAGTGATAAAACGGGCGCCTCCCTCTCTTCCTCCCTCCATGGGTTACACTAGCGACCTATGCTAAGAGAGAGGACTGTCGTGTCCCTCTTTTCCTAACTCCATGGGATAAACTAGCGACCTATGCTAAGAGATAGGACGGGCGCATCCCTCTCTTCCTACCTCCATGGGTTAAACTAGCGACCTCTGCTAAGAGATAGGACGGGCGGCTCCCTCTCTTCCTACCTGCATGGGTTAAACTAGCGACCTATGCTAAGATATAGGACGGGCGCCTCCCTCTCTTCCTACCTCCATATGTTAAACTAGCGACCTATGCTAAGAGATAGGACGGGCGGCTCCCTCTCTTCCTACCTCCATGGGTTAAACTAGCGACTTATGCTAAGAGATAGGACGGGCGCCTCCCTCTCTTCCTACCTCCATGGGATATATTAGCGACCTATGCTAAGAGATAGGACGAGCGCATCCCTCTCTTCTTTTATCCATTGCTTACACTAGCGACCTATGCTAAGAGGTAGGACGGGCGCCTCCCTCTGTTCCTACATCCTTGGGTTAAACTAGCGACCTATGCTATGAGATAGGACGGGCGCATCCCTCTCTTCCTACCTCCATGGGTTAAACTAGCGACCTCTGCTAAGAGATAGGACGGGCGGCTCCCTCTATTCCTACCTGCATGGGTTAAACTAGCGACATATGCTAAGATATAGGATGGGCGCCTCCCTCTCTTCCTACCTCCATGGGATAAACTAGCGACCTATGCTAAGTGATAGGACGGGCGCCTTCCTCTCTTCCTCCCTCCATGGGTTACACTAGCGACCTATGCTAAGAGAGAGGACGGGCGCCTCCCTCTCTTCCTACCTCCATGGGTTAAACTAGCGACCTATTCTAAGAGAGAGGACGGGCGGCTCCCTCTCTTCCTACCTGCATGGGTTAAACTAGCGACCTATGCTAAGAGATAGGACGGGCGCCTCCCTCTTTTCCTACCTCCATGGGTTAAACTAGCGACCTATGCTAAGATATAGGACGGGCGCCTCCCTCTCTTCCTACCTCCATGGGTTAAACTAGCGACCTATGCTAAGAGATAGGACGGGCGCCTCCCTCTCTTCCTACCTCCATGGGTTAAACTAGCGACCTATGCTAAGAGATAGGACGGGCGGCTCTCTCTCTTCCTAGCTCCATGTGTTAAACTAGCGACCTATGCTAAGAGATAGGACGGGCGCCTCGCTCTCTTCCTACCTCCATGGGTTAAACTAGAGACCTATGCTATGAGATAGGACTGGCGGCTCCCTCTCTTCCTACCTCCATGGGTTAAACTAGCGACCTATGCTAATAGAGAGGACGGGCGGCTCCCTCTCTTCCTACCTGCATGGGTTAAACTAGCGACCTATGCTAGGAGATAGTACGGGCGCCTCCCTCTCTTCCTACCTCTATGGGTTACACTAGCGACCTATGCTAAGAGATAGGACGGACGCCTCCCTCTCTTCCTACCTCGACGGGGTTAAACTAGCGACCTATGCTAAGAGATAGGACGGGCGCCTCCCTCTTTTCCTACCTCCATGGGTTAAACTAGCGACCTATGCTAAGAGATAGGACGGGCGGCTCTCTCTCTTCCTACCTCCATGTGTTAAACTAGCGACCTATGCTAAGAGATAGGACGGGCGCCTCCCTCTCTTGCTACCTCCATGGGTTACACGAGCAACCTACGCTAAGAGATAGGACTGGTGCCTCCCTCTCTTCCTACCTGCATGGGTTAAACTAGCGACATATGCTAAGAGATGGGACGGGCTCCTCCCTCTCTTCCTACCTTCATGGGTTAAAGTAGCGACGTATGCTAAGAGATAGGACGGACGCCTCCCTCTCTTCCTACTTCCATATTTTACACAAGCGACCTGTGCTAAGAGATAGGACGGGCGCCTCCCTCTCTTCCTACCTCCATGGGTTAAACTAGCGACCTATGCTAAGAGATAGGACTGGCGCCTCCCTCTCTTGCTACCTCCATGGGTTACACGAGCAACCTATGCTAAGAGATAGGACTGGTGCCTCCCTCTCTTCCTACCTGCATGGGTTAAACTAGCGACATATGCTGAGAGATAGGACGGGCGCCTCCCTCTCTTCCTACCTCCATATTTTAAACTAGCGACCTATGCTAAGAGATGGGACGGGCTCCTCCCTCTCTTCCTACCTTCATGGGTTAAAGTAGCGACGTATGCTAAGAGATAGGACGGGCTCCTCCCTCTCTTCCTACCTCTATGGGTTACACTAGCGCCCTATGCTAAGACATAGGACGGGCGCCTCCCTCTCTTCCTACCTCTATGGGTTACACTAGCGACCTATGCTAAGAGATAGGACGGGCGCCTCCCTCTCTTCCTACCTCGACGGGGTTAAACTAGCGACCTATGCTAAGAGATAGGACGGGCGCCTCCCTCTTTTCCTACCTCGACGGGGTTAAACTAGCGACCTATGCTAAGAGATAGGACGGGCCCTCCCTCTTTTCCTACCTCCATGGGTTAAACTAGCGACCTACGCTAAGAGATAGGACTGGTGCCTCCCTCTCTTCCTATCTCCATGGGTTAAACTAGCGACCTGTGCTAAGAGATAGGACGGGCGCCTCCCTCTCTTCCTAGCTCCATGGGTTAAACTAGCGACCTATGCTAAGAGATAGGACGGGCGCCTCCCTCTCTTCCTACCTCCATGGGTTAAACTAGCGACCTATGCTAAGAGATAGGACGGGCGCCTCCCTCTCTTCCTACCTCCATGGGTTAAACTAGCGACCTATGCTAAGAGATAGGACGGGCGCCTCCCTCTCTTCCTACCTCCATGGGTTAAACTAGCGACCTATGCTAAGAGATAGGATGGGCGCCTCCCTCTCTTCCATTTGTGCATCTCCCATTAGTGGTTCCCGCCGTTGAACTTGTGAGCCAAAACTCTCTACACAATGAATTCATTGTGTTACAGCTGTGGAGAAAAATTGCTCCTAATGCCGACCATATCCTATGCAGTGGATGCAAAGGGAAACTGCATTTTGGGTGCTCTGGCACAACGGAGAGAAACTATAAAAAGATGACTCAAGAGAAGAAAAAAACGTGGCTCTGTACTGACTGCAAATTAAGCAGGACAAACAACAGGCCCGTTTCAGATAAAGAAAACAGAGATAATACGCCTCTAATGAATAACACACGTGTATCACCCTCACCGACATCGAATAACAATAGTGACTATAGCCAGGAGACATTCTTGGGTCACCGCTCCCCTAAGACACCTGGAGAAGGATGTAACTCTAATAGTATACGGCCCCCGTCTTCGGCGCAACAAGAAGCTAGAAACTTTCAAACATTACTGAATGAAATAACGCACTTAAGAAACGAAATCAAAGACTTAAGGCCTTCAGTAGAATTTTCCTCATCTCAATATGATACACTATTGAATAAATTTCACGAATATGAAGCGACGCAAATAGACACTATGAGTAAACTAGCTACCATTGAAACTACATGTGCAGATCTCACTCAAGAGAATACGGCTCTAAAGTCGCAAATTAATGATCTTGAACAATACGGCAGAAACCGAAATATCGAGATACATGGCATTCCAATGGACGACCAGGATGAGAAAGAAAATCTAAATCAGATAATGATCAACGTTGCAAAAGCGCTAGATATAAATAATTTTAACATTGATCAACTTGAAGCCTTGCATAGACTGCCAACAAGGAACAAGAAATAAACACCTGCGATTATTGCCCAATTTAAATCTAGAACCGAACGTGAACAATGGATGTCAAAAAAGAAATCGAAAATCTTTGCCAGTAACGTTATTGATGACGCTAAAAAAACGCCAGTGTATATAAATGAAAATTTAACTCCAATAAACAGAGAACTTTTCTGGAAAGCGAGGTGCCTGGCTAAATCAAAAAATTTTAAATACGTCTGGTTTCGGAACGGAAAAATCATGATGAGAAAAACTGATGGTGACAGCGTAATTCGAATTGATATGCAGACGAATTTCGACGAATTTTAAATGGGGAATACATTGTTTATTTGCTCCACCTTATTTGTTCTGCCATGGCGACTTTTCATTTTGATGACTTACCAACATTTGATCACAACGAAAATGTTCGTGCGACTATGAAGAAGTTAAGAAATGGTTCTTGACTAGTAAACTATGTTATGAATCTGATGAACATTTAAGCTTTCTGCATGTGAACATTCGAAGTCTGAAAAAAAACTGGGATACTCTCTGTGTTTATCTTAAAGATATCTTGAATTTCTTAGATATTATTATATTAACAGAAACTAACATCCTCAGCACGGATGCTCCATTGTTCAATCTAGAAAATTTTAATCAACTTTTTACGAGAACTCCTGGTGCGTTTGAACATGGAATTCTACTTTTCTTCCGCGACACATTACTAGTCAAAACGATACCTTCACTTGTAATTCCTGCTGAAACATTGAATATAAATATCTACAAGGGTAATTTAACTTTCAATTTACTTGCTATTTACAGATCACCAAGCTCAAACGTTAACACTTTTCTTTCTAATCTCAAAAATTGGTTCGAAACAACAGATAAACATCGCAATCAAATACTAGTTGGAGACTTTAATTTAGATATCAAAAATATCAAAAAACACGGAGTTGCCAAATACGTAGAATTGTTAACCGAGTTTGGTTTCTCACCTATCATTACTGATATCACCAGGGAAGACATCATTGGTGACTCACTTTCTCAGACATGCATTGATCACATTAACGTCCGACTTGACATTAAACTCGACACAAATTCAATGATTTTTGGCAGTAGGATCGCAGACCACTACTTAATCGCGGCAATTTGCGGAGGAAAAAAACTTGGGAATTCGTCCAATCACACTAAAAAGCTAGACAGCAATTCTAACACGAAAACTATCTTAGATCATAAAAACATATGCAAAGAAATAAGTCTAACAGACTGGCTGGACAGAGGCACTGGAAACGAAACCCCAAATTCAGAACTAATAGACGTACTTTATGAAACATTCATAAAAATATATACGGCGATTGTTAACAATAACAAAATTAATAAACTATCGGATGGCTCAAAAATGAAACAACGCAATTGTAGCAAAGACTGGATAAATCAGGAAATAATACACTTAATACGTAAAAGAGACTCGGCTTGGATTGATTACAAAAATAACAAGAGAAACAGAAATTTTAAATTACTATACACAAACTTAAGAAACACAGTCACGTCCGTTATTAGGCAGGAAAAGAAAAAATATTACTTCAAACAACTTGAGTCATGTAAAAATAAACCAAAACAAAATTGGGAACTCATCAACCAAATTATTAACAATAAACCTAAAACTGCCATTGACGATTTTATCATGAAGAATATGCCACAAGGTATGTCTGAAACTCAAGCAGCAGAGAAATTTAACAACACCTTTGCAGACATTATTGTCAATCTCAGAGACGATAACCGTATACAGAATCTCTCTACAGTTCCTAAACATATCCAACCTTCTGTCCCCTCAATTTTTATTCCTCCCATCTCGAAACAAGAAACTTTCAAAATTCTAAGTGACTTAAATGAAAGAAAATCATGTGGATACGATCAGGTACACATAAAGCACATTAAAGCATGCAAAACCTCCTTAGCTGATCTCGTGACAAACTTTATCAATGAAAGCATATCTACAGGAAACATCCCTAGTAAATTCAAAATTGCTATTCTAAGACCAATTTACAAAAGTGGAACTAAATCCGATTGCACTAACTATAGGCCCATTGCCATCTTACCCGTCCTTCACAAAATACTTGAAAGATATGTAGCTAACGTTCTAGCCAATTTCTTGAAAAAGCATAACATTATTAGTGAAAAGCAATATGGTTTCCAAAAAGGTAAAAATACAATTACACTTTTAACGGAGTTTTCTGACGTCATTAACGGAACTTTAAACAACGGGAAAAAAGCATCAGCTATCTTTCTGGACTTTCGTAAGGCATTTGATACGTTGGATCACGATATTTTGCTTCAAAAATTGTATATTTATGGTGTCCGAGGTATTACCCTTAAATGGTTTGAAAATTATTTAAAAAATAGAGTGCATGTTACCAAAATTAATGGCGTTTTTAGTGAGAAGAGAACAGTGTACACTGGTGTTCCACAAGGTTCAATTTTGTGATTCACGTTAACCAAGGCGGTGATGACACCGCCTTGGTTAACGTGAATCACAATATAGGAGACGCAGTCCGAGATACACAGGATGATTTTAACAAAATTATTTACTGGTCTAACATTAATCGTATTTACATAAATTCAGAAAAAACCAAATGGATGAGCTTTCATTCACCAGGATACTATGATCTCTCATCTTATGCAATTAAAAACCACGAACCCTTGTGTCCCCACAACATGATAACTCATGATCCTGACTGCTGCGACTGTGATGTTATTGAGCGTGTTGAGAGCCATAAATATCTTGGACTCTACATGGACACAACCTTCCGATGGAATACACATATTCAAAAGTTAGCAGGGAAACTGCGTCTATGTGCATCTAAACTTTATAAACTACAATTTGTTGCAAGCACACATACATGTATTTTGGTTTACAAAGTTATCTGTGAATCTATATTGACCTATGGTTTGACAATATACGGCTCAACTAACCTCACAAATATAAAGAAAATAGAAACTATTCAATCATCTATTGCTAAAAATATAATCCCATACAACTTAAGAAATTCATTTTATCATAGCGAAGAAAGACTAAATTATCTAGGCGTACTCTCTTTTCACAACCTTTACAAATACAGCATCACTTTAAAATATTTTTTTGATAATCAATTTAAATCTAAAATCTCTCATGGGAAAAACACAAGGTTACAATCCAAAAATTATTTCCAACTTCCAAAAATATTAAAAAATTACGGGAAATGTACAAGGGCATATACAATACCTTACGTGTTCAATCAACTGCCAAGGGAAATTATTTTAGTAAACAATTTTAAAGAAATCAGAAATAAGACAAAAAATTTTATTCTAGGCACTAAATTTAAAAAAAAAATTTCAACCACTACAATGGAGATTCCACTGAAATTCATATAATTTGATGACATTGTTATAAACCATATCTTATGTATTTTCATGTAACGTTATTATTCTTCTCTCCTGCAGATAAGCAGATGCTTTGCGGGTCATTTGTTTAAACTTTTGTATAACTAACATGAATATGAATAAAGATTATTATTATTATTATTATTATTATTATTATTATTATTATTATTATTATTATTATTATTATTATTATTATTATTATTATTATTATTATTATTATTATTATTATTATTATTATTATTATTATTATTATTATTATTACCTCCATGGGTTAAACTAGCGACCTCTGCTAAGAGATAGGACGGGCGCCTAAGTCTCTTCCTACCTCCATGGGTTAAACTAGCGACCTATGCTAAGAGATAGGACGGGCGCCTTCCTCTCTTCCTACATCCATGGTTTAAATTAGCGACCTGTGCTAAGAGAGAGGGCGGCGCCTCCCTCTCTTCCTACCTCCATGAGTTACCTTAGCGACCTATGCTAAGAGATAGGACAGGCGCCTCCCTCTATTCATACCTCCATGGGTTACACTAGCGACCTATGCTAAGAGATAGGATGGGCGCCTCCCTCTCTTCCTACCTGCATGGGTTAAACTACTGACCTATGCTAAGAGATAGGACGGGCGGCTCCTTCTCTTCCTACCTCCATGGGTTAAACTAGTGACCTATGCTAAGAGATAGGACGGGCGCCTAAGTCTCTTCCTACCTCCATGGGTTAAACTAGCGACCTATGCTAAGAGATAGGACGGGCGCCTTCCTCTCTTCCTACATCCATGGTTTAAATTAGCGACCTGTGCTAAGAGAGAGGGCGGCGCCTCCCTCTCTTCCTACCTCCATGAGTTACCTTAGCGACCTATGCTAAGAGATAGGACAGGCGCCTCCCTCTATTCATACCTCCATGGGTTACACTAGCGACCTATGCTAAGAGATAGGATGGGCGCCTCCCTCTCTTCCTACTCCATGGGGTAAGCTAGCGACCTATGCTAAGAGATAGGACGGGCGGCTCCCTCTCTTCCTACCTCCACGGGTTAAACTAGCGACCTATGCTAAGAGATTGGACGGGCGCCTCCCTCTCTTTCTACCTCCATGGGTTAAACTAGCGACCTATGCTAAGAGATAGAACGGGCGCCTCCCTCTCTTTCTACCTCCATGGGTTAAACTAGCGACCTGTGCTAAGAGATAGGACGGGCGGCTCCCTCTCTTCCTACCTCCATGGGTTAAACTAGCGACCTATGCTATGAGATAGGACGGGCGCCTCCCTCTCTTCCTACCTCCATGGGTTACACTAGCGACCTATGCTAAGAGATAGGACGGGCGCCTCCCTCTTTTCCTATATCCATGGGTTAAACTAGCGACCTATGCTAAGAGATAGGACGGGCGCCTCCCTCTATTCCTAATTCCATGGGTTAAACTAGCGACCTATGCTAAGAGATAGGACGGGCGGCTCCCTCTCTTCCTACCTCCATGGTTTAAACTAGCGACCTATGCTAAGAGATAGGAAGAGCGCCTCCCTCTCTTCCTACCTCCATGGGTTACACTAGCGACCTATGCTAACAGATAGGACGGGCACGTCCCTCTCTTCCTACCTCTATGGATTAAACTAGCGACCTATGCTAAGAGATAGGACGGGCGCCTCTATCTCTTCCTACCTCCATGGGTTAAACTAGCGACCTATGCTAAGAGATAGGACGGGCGCCTCCCTCTCTTCCTACCTCCATGGGTTAAACTAGCGACCTATGCTAAGAGATAGGATGGGCGGCTCCCTCTCTTCCTACCTCCATGGTTTAAACTAGCGACCTATGCTAAGAGATAGGACGGGCGCCTCCCTCTCTTCCTACCTCCATGGGATATATTAGCGACCTATGCTAAGAGGTAGGACGGGCGCCTCCCTCTCTTCCTACATCCATCCAAAAATTATTTCCGACTTTCAAAAATATTAAACAATTACGGGAATTGTACAAGGGCATATACAATACCTTACGTGTTCAATCAACTGCCAAGGGAAATTATTTTATTAAACAATTTTAAAGAAATCAAAATTAAGACAAAATATTTTCTTCTAGTCACTAAATTTTAAATAAAAATTTCAATCACTACAATGGAGCTTCCACTGAAATTCACATAATTTGATGACATTGTTTTAAACTATATGTTATGTATTTTCATGTAACGTTATTATTCTTCTCTCCTGCAGATAAGCAGATGCTTTGCGGGTCATTTGTTTACAATTTTGTATAACTAACATAAATATGAATAAAGATTATTATTATTATTAAAAAAAAAACTAGCGACCTATGCTAAGAGATAGGACGGGCGCCTCCCTCTCTTTCTACATTAATGGGTTACACTAGCGACCTATGCTAAGAGATAGGATGGGCGGCTCCCTCACTTCCTACCTCCATGGGATAAACTAGCGACCTATGCTAAGAGATAGGACGGGCGCCTCCATCTCTTCCTACCTCCATGGGATACATTAGCGACCTATGCTAAGAGATAGGACGAGCACCTCCCTCTTTTCCTACCTCCATGGGTTACACTAGCGACCTATGCTAAGAGATAGGACGGGCGCCTACCTCTCTTCCTACCTCGACGGAATTAAACTAGCGACCTATGCTAAGAGATAGGAAGGGCGACTCCCTCTCTTCCTAACTCCATGGGTTAAACTAGAGACCTATGCTAAGAGATAGGACGGGCGGTTCTCTCTCTTCCTACCTCCATGTGTTAAACTAGCGACCTATGCTAAGAGATAGGACGGGCGCCTCCCTCTCTTCCTACCTCCATGGGTTACACGAGCAACCTACGCGAAGAGATAGAACGGGCGCCTCCCTCACTTCCTACCTCCATGGGTTAAACTAGCGACCTATTCTAAGATATAGGACGGGCGCCTCCCTCTCTTCCTACATCCATGGGTTAAACTAGCGACCTATGCTAAGAGATAGAACGGGCGCCTCCCTCTCTTCCTACCTTCATGGGTTAAACTAGCGACCTATGCTAAGAGATAGGACGGGCGGCTCCCTCTCTTCCTACCTCCATGGGTTAAACTAGCGACCTATGCTATGAGACACGACTGGCGCCTCCCTCTTTTCCTACCTCCATGGGTTACACTAGCGACCTATGCTAAGAGATAGGACAGGCACCTCCCTCTCTTCCTACCTCCATGGGTTAAACTAGCGACCTATGCTAAGAGATTGGACGGGCGACTCTCTCTCTTCCTACCTCCATGGTTATACTAGCGACCTATGCTAAGAGATAGGACAGGCGCATCCCTCTCTTCCTACCTCTATGTGTTAAACTAGCGACCTATGCTAAGAGATACGACGGGCGGCTCCCTGTCTTCCTACCTCCATGGGTTAAACTAGCGACCTATGCTATGAGATAGGACGGGCGCCTCACTCTGTTCCTACCTCCATGGGTTACACTAGCGACCTATGCTAAGAGATAGGACGGGCACCTCCCTCTCTTCCTACCTCCATGAGTTACATTAGCGAGCTATGCTAAGAGATAGGACAGGCGCCTCCCTCTATTCATACCTCCATGGGTTACACTAGCGACCTATGCTAAGAAATAGGATGGGCGCCTCCCTCTCTTCCTACTCCATGGATTAAGCTAGCGACCTATGCTAAGAGATAGGACGGGCGCCTCCCTCACTTCCTACCTCCATGGGTTAAACTAGCGACCTATGCTAAGATATAGGACGGGCGCCTCCCTCTCTTCCTACATCCATGGGTTAAACTAGCGACCTATGCTAAGAGATAGAACGGGCGCCTCCCTCTCTTTCTACCTCCATGGGTTAAACTAGCGACCTATGCTAAGAGAGAGGACGGGCGGCTCCCTCTCTTCCTACCTCCATGGGTTAAACTAGCGACCTATGCTATGAGATAGGACGGGCGCCTCCCTCTCTTCCTACCTCCATGGGTTACACTAGCGACCTATGCTAAGAGATAGGACGTGCGCCTCCCTCTCTTCCTAACTCCATGGGTTAAACTAGCAACCTATGCTAAGAGAGAGGACGGGCGCCTCCCTCTCTTCCTACCTCCATAGGGTACACTAGCGGCGTATGCTAAGAGATAGGACGGGCGCCACACTCTCTTCCTACTTCCATGGGTTAAACTAGCGACCTATGCTAAGAGATAGGACGGGCGGCTCCCTCTCTTCCTACCTCCATAGTTTAAACTAGCGACCTATGCTAAGAGATGGGGAAGAGCGCCTCCCTCTCTTCCTACTTCCATGGGTTACACTAGCGACCTATGCTAACAGATAGGACGGGCACGTCCCTCTCTTCCTACCTCTATGGATTAAACTAGCGACCTATGCTAAGACATAGGACGGGCGCCTCCATCTCTTCCTACCTCCATGGGTTAAACTAGCGACCTATGCTAAGAGATAGGACGGGCGCCTCCCTCTCTTCCTACCTCCATGGGTTACACTAGCAACCTATGCTAAGAGATAGGATGGGCGGCTCCCTCTCTTCCTACCTTCATGGTTTAAACTAGCGACCTACGCTAAGAGATAGGACTGGCGCCTCCCTCTCTTCCTACCTCCATGGGATATATTAGCGACCTATGCTAAGAGATAGGACGAGAGCCTCCCTCTCTTCCTACCTCCATTGGTTACACTAGCGACCTATGCTAAGAGGTAGGACGGGCGCCTCCCTCTCTTCCTACATCCATCCAAAAATTATTTCCAACTTCCAAAAATATTAAACCATTACGGGAAATGTACAAGGGCATATACAATACCATACGTGTTCAATCAACTGCCAAGGGAAATTATTTTATTAAACAATTTTAAAGAGATCAAAATTAAGACAAAATATTTTCTTCTAGTCACTAAATTTTAAATAAAAATTTCAATCACTACAATGGAGCTTCCACTGAAATTCATATAATTTGATGACATTGTTTTAAACTATATCTTATGTATTTTCATGTAACGTTATTATTCTTCTCTCCTACAGATAAGCAGATGCTTTGCGGGTCATTTGTTTACAATTTTGTATAACTAACATGAATATGAATAAAGATTATTATTATTATTAAAAAAAAAACTTGCGACCTATACTAAGAAATAGGACGGGCGCCTTCCTCTCTTCGTACCTCCTTAGGTTACACTAGCGACGTATGCTAAGAGATAGGATGGGCGCATCCCTCTCTTCCTACCTCCATAGGTTACACTAGCGACCTATGCTAAGAGATAGGACGGGCGCCTCCCTCTCTTTCTACATTAATGGGTTACACTAACGACCTATGCTAAGAGATAGGATGGGCGGCTCCCTCTCTTCCTACCTCCATGGGATAAACTAGCGACCTATGCTAAGAGATAGGACGGGCGCCTCCATCTCTTCCTACCTCCATGGGATACATTAGCGACCTATGCTAAGAGATAGGAAGAGCACCTCCCTCTCTTCCTACCTCCATGGGTTACACTAGCGACCTATGCTAAGAGATAGGACGGGCGCCTCCCTCTCTTCCTACCTCGACGGAATTAAACTAGCGACCTATGCTAAGAGATAGGAAGGGCGACTCCCTGTCTTCCTATCTCCATGGGTTAAACTAGAGACCTATGCTAAGAGATAGGACGGTCGGTTCTCTCTCTTCCTACCTCCATGTGTTAAACTAGCGACCTATGCTAAGAGATAGGACGGGCGCCTCCCTCTCTTCCTACCTCCATGGGTTACACGAGCAACCTACGCTAAGAGATAGGACGGGCGCCTCCCTCACTTCCTACCTCCATGGGTTAAACTAGCGACCTATTCTAAGATATAGGACGGGCGCCTCCCTCTCTTCCTACATCCATGGGTTAAACTAGCGACCTATGCTAAGAGATAGAACGGGCGCCTCCCTCTCTTCCTACCTCCATGGGTTAAACTAGCGACCTATGCTAAGAGATAGGACGGGCGGCTCCCTCTCTTCCTACCTCCATGGGTTAAACTAGCGACCTATGCTATGAGATAGGACTGGCGCCTCCCTCTCTTCCTAACTCCATGGGTTACACTAGCGACCTATGCTAAGAGATAGGACAGGCGCCTCCCTCTCTTCCTACCTCCATGGGTTAAACTAGCGACCTATGCTAAGAGATTGGACGGGCGACTCTCTCTCTTCCTACCTCCATGGTTATACTAGCGACCTATGCTAAGAGATAGGACAGGCGTATCCCTCTCTTCCTACCTCTATGTGTTAAACTAGCGACCTATGCTAACAGATACGACGGGCGGCTCCCTGTCTTCCTACCTCCATGGGTTAAACTAGCAACCTATGCTATGAGATAGGACGGGCGCCTCCCTCTGTTCCTACCTCCATGGGTTACACTAGCGACTTATGCTAAGAGATAGGACGGGCACCTCCCTCTCTTCCTACTTCCATGAGTTACATTAGCAAGCTATGCTAAGAGATAGATCAGGCGATTCCCTCTATTCATACCTCCATGGGTTACACTAGCGACCTATGCTAAGAAATAGGATGGGCGCCTCCCTCTCTTCCTACTCCATGGGTTAAGCCAGCGACCTATGCTAAGAGATAGGACGGGCGCCTCCCTCACTTCCTACCTCCATGGTTTAAACTAGCGACCTATGCTAAGATATAGGACGGGCGCCTCCCTCTCTTCCTACATCCATGGGTTAAACTAGCGACCTATGCTAAGAGATAGAACGGGCGCCTCCCTCTCTTTCTACCTCCATGGGTTAAACTAGCGACCTATGCTAAGAGATAGGACGGGCGCCTCCCTCTTTTCCTATATCCATGGGTTAAACTAGCGACCTATGCTAAGAGATAGGACGGGCGCCTCCCTCTATTCCTAATTCCATGGGTTAAACTAGCAACCTATGCTAAGAGAGAGGACGGGCGCCTCCCTCTCTTCCTACCTCCATAGGGTACACTAGCGGCGTATGCTAAGAGATAGGACGGGCGCCACCCTCTCTTCCTACTTCCATGGGTTAAACTAGCGACCTATGCTAAGAGATAGGACGGGCGGCTCCCTCTCTTCCTACCTCCATGGTTTAAACTAGCGACCTATGCTAAGAGATAGGAAGAGCGCCTCCATCTCTTCCTACCTCCATGGGTTACACTAGCGACCTATGCTAACAGATAGAACGGGCACGTCCCTCTCTTCCTACCTCTATGGATTAAACTAGCGACCTATGCTAAGAGATAGGACGGGCGCCTCCATCTCTTCCTACCTCCATGGGTTAAACTAGCGATCTATGCTAAGAGATAGGACGGGCGCCTCCCTCTCTTCCTACCTCCATGGGTTACACTAGCGACCTATGCTAAGAGATAGGATGGGCGGCACCCTCTCTTCCTACCTCCATGGTTTAAACTAGCGACCAATGCTAAGAGATGGGACGGGCGCCTCCCTCTCTTCCTACCTCCATGGGATATATTGGCGACATATGCTAAGAGATAGGACGAGCGCCTCACTCTCTTCCTACCTCCATTGGTTACATTAGCGACCTATGCTAAGAGGTAGGACGGGCGCCTCCCTCTCTTCCTACATCCATCCAAAAATTATTTCCAACTTCCAAAAATATTAAACAATTACGGGAAATGTACAAGGGCATATACAATACCATACGTGTTCAATCAACTGCCAAGGGAAATTATTTTATTAAACAATTTTAAAGAAATCAAAATTAAAACAAATATTTTCTTCTAGTCACTAAATTTTAAATAAAAATTTCAATCACTACAATGGAGCTTCCACTGAAATTCATATAATTTGATGACATTGTTTTAAACTATATCTTATGTATTTTCATGTAACGTTATTATTCTTCTCTCCTGCAGATAAGCAGATGCTTTGCGGGTCATTTGTTTACAATTTTGTATAACTAACATGAATATGAATAAAGATTATTATTATTATTAAAAAAAAACTTGCGACCTATGCTAAGAGATAGGACGGGCGCCTCCCTCTCTTCCTACCTCCTTAGGTTACACTAGCGACGTATGCTAAGAGATAGGACGGGCGCCTCCCTCTCTTCCTATCTCCATAGGTTACACTAGCGACCTATGCTAAGAGATAGGACGGGCGGCTCCCTCTCTTCCTACCTCCATGGGATAAACTAGCGACCTATGCTAAGAGATAGGACGGGCGCCTCCATCTCTTCCTACCTCCATGGGATACATTAGCGACCTATGCTAAGAGATATGACGGGAGCCTCCCTCTCTTTTTACATCCATGGGTTACACTAGCGAACTATGCTAAGAGATAGGATGGGCGGCTCCCTCTCTTCCTACCTCCATGGGTTAAACTAGCGACCTATGCTAAGAGATAGGACGGGCGCCTCCATCTCTTCCTACCTCGACGGGGTTAAACTAGCGACCTATGCTAAGAGATAGGACGGGCGCCTCCCTCTCTTCCTATCTCCATGGGTTAAACTAGAGACCTATGCTAAGAGATAGGACGGGCGGCTCACTCGCTTCCTACCTCCATGGGTTAAACTAGCGACCTATGCTAAGAGAGAGGACGGGCGCCTCCCTCTCTTCCTACTTCCATGGGTTACACTAGCGACCTATGCTAAGAGATAGGACGCGCACCTCCCTCTCTTCCTACCTCCATGGGTTAAACTAGCGACCTATGCTAAGAGATAGGACGAGCGCCTCCCTCTCTTCCTACTTCCATGGGTTAAACTAGCGACCTATACTAAGAGATAGGACGGGCGCCTCCCTCTCTTCCTACCTCCATAGGTTACACTAGCGACCTATGCTAAGAGATATGACGGGAGCCTCCCTCTCTTTTTACATCCATGTGTTACACTAGCGAACTATGCTAAGAGATAGGATGGGCGGCTCCCTCTCTTCCTACCTCCATGGGTTAAACTAGCGACCTATGCTAAGAGATAGGACGGGCGCCTCCATCTCTTCCTACCTCCATGGGATACATTAGCGACCTATGCTAAGAGATAGGACGAGCGCCTCCCTCTCTTCCTACCTCCATTGGTTACACTAGCGACATATGCTAAGAGGTAGGACGAGCACCTCCCTCTCTTCCTACCTCCATGGTTTACACTAGCGACCTATGCTAAGAGATAGGACGGGCGCCTCCCTCTCTTTCTATCTCCATGGGTTAAACTAGAGACCAATGCTAAGAGATAGGACGGGCGCCTCAATCTCTCTTCCTACCTCCATGGGTTACACGAGCAACCTACGCTAAGAGATAGGACAGGCGCCTCCCTCACTTTCTACTTCCATGGGTTAAACTAGCGACCTATTCTAAGATATAGGACTGGCGCTTCCCTCTCTTCCTACCTCCATGGGTTACACTAGCGACCTATGCTAAGAGATAGGACGGACGGTCCCCACTCTTCCTACCTCCATGGGTTAAACTAGCGACCTATGCTAAGAGATAGGACAGGCGCCTCCCTCTCTTCCTAACTCCATCGGTTAAACTAGCGACCTATGCTAAGAGATTGGACGGGCGACTCTCTCTCTTCCTACCTCCATGGTTATACTAGCGACCTATGCTAAGAGATAGGACGGGCGTCTCCCTCTCTTCCTACCTCTATGGGTTAAACTAGCGACCTATGCTAAGAGATAGGACGGGCGGCTCCCTCTCTTCCTACCTCCATGGGTTAAACTAGCGACCTATGCTATGAGATAGGACGGGCATCTCCCTGTGTTCCTACGTCCATGGGTTACACTAGCGACCTATGCTAAGAGATAGGACGGGCACCTCCCTCTCTTCCTACCTCCATGAGTTACATTAGCGAGCTATGCTAAGAGATAGGACAGGCGCCTCCCTCTATTCATACCTCCATGGGTTACACTAGCGACCTATGCTAAGAAATAGGATGGGCGCCTCCCTCTCTTCCTACTCCATGGGTTAAGCTAGCGACCTATGCTAAGAGATAAGACGGGCGCCTCCCTCACTTCCTACCTCCATGGGTTAAACTAGCGACCTATGCTAAGAGATTGGACGGACGCCTCCCTCTCTTTCTACCTCCATGGGTTAAACTAGCGACCTATGCTAAGAGATAGAACGGGCGCCTCCCTCTCTTTCTACCTCCATGGGTTAAACTAGCGACCTTTGCTAAGAGATAGGACGGGCGGCTCCCTCTCTTCCTACCTCCATGGGTTAAACTAGCGACCTATGCTATGAGATAGGACGGGCGCCTCCCTCTCTTCCTACCTCCATGGGTTACACTAGCGACCTATGCTAAGAGATAGGACGGGCGCCTCCCTCTTTTCCTATATCCATGGGTTAAACTAGCGACCTATGCTAAGAGATAGGACGGGCGCCTCCCTCTATTCCTAATTCCATGGGTTAAACTAGCAACCTATGCTAAGAGAGAGGACGGGCGCCTCCTTCTCTTCCTACCTCCATAGGGTACACTAGCGGCGTATGCTAAGAGATAGGACGGGCGCCACCCTCTCTTCCTACTTCCATGGGTTAAACTAGCGACCTATGCTAAGAGATAGGACGGGCGGTTCTCTCTCTTCCTAACTCCATGTGTTAAACTAGCGACCTATGCTAAGAGATAGGACGGGCGCCTCCCTCTCTTCCTAACTCCATGTGTTAAACTAGCGACCTATGCTAAGAGATAGGACGGGCGCCTCCCTCTCTTCCTACCTCCATGGGTTACACGAGCAACCTACGCTAAGAGATAGGACGGGCGCCTCCCTCACTTCCTACCTCCATGGGTTAAACTAGCGACCTATTCTAAGATATAGGACGGGCGCCTCCCTCTCTTCCTACATCCATGGGTTAAACTAGCGACCTATGCTAAGGGATAGAACGGGCGCCTCTCTCTCTTCCTACCTCCATGGGTTAAACTAGCGACCTATGCTAAGAGATAGGACGGGCGCCTCCCTCTCTTCCTACCTCCATGGGTTACACTAGCAACCTATGCTAAGAGATAGGATGGGCGGCTCCCTCTCTTCCTACCTTCATGGTTTAAACTAGCGACCTACGCTAAGAGATAGGACTGGCGCCTCCCTCTCTTCCTACCTCCATGGGATATATTAGCGACCTATGCTAAGAGGTAGGACGGGCGCCTCCCTCTCTTCCTACATCCATCCAAAAATTATTTCCGACTTTCAAAAATATTAAAAAATTACGGGAAATGTACAAGGGCATATACAATACCTTACGTGTTCAATCAACTGCCAAGGGAAATTATTTTAGTAAACAATTTTAAAGAAATCAGAAATAAGACAAAAAATTTTATTCTAGGCACTAAATTTAAAAAAAAAATTTCAACCACTACAATGGAGATTCCACTGAAATTCATATAATTTGATGACATTGTTATAAACCATATCTTATGTATTTTCATGTAACGTTATTATTCTTCTCTCCTGCAGATAAGCAGATGCTTTGCGGGTCATTTGTTTAAACTTTTGTATAACTAACATGAATATGAATAAAGATTATTATTATTATTATTATTATTATTATTATTATTATTATTATTATTATTATTATTATTATTATTATTATTATTATTATTATTATTATTATTATTATTATTATTATTACCTCCATGGGTTAAACTAGCGACCTCTGCTAAGAGATAGGACGGGCGGCTCCTTCTCTTCCTACCTCCATGGGTTAAACTAGTGACCTATGCTAAGAGATAGGACGGGCGCCTAAGTCTCTTCCTACCTCCATGGGTTAAACTAGCGACCTATGCTAAGAGATAGGACGGGCGCCTTCCTCTCTTCCTACATCCATGGTTTAAATTAGCGACCTGTGCTAAGAGAGAGGGCGGCGCCTCCCTCTCTTGCTACCTCCATGAGTTACCTTAGCGACCTATGCTAAGAGATAGGACAGGCGCCTCCCTCTATTCATACCTCCATGGGTTACACTAGCGACCTATGCTAAGAGATAGGATGGGCGCCTCCCTCTCTTCCTACTCCATGGGTTAAGCTAGCGACCTATGCTAAGAGATAGGACGGGCGGCTCCCTCTCTTCCTACCTCCACGGGTTAAACTAGCGACCTATGCTAAGAGATTGGACGGGCGCCTCCCTCTCTTTCTACCTCCATGGGTTAAACTAGCGACCTATGCTAAGAGATAGAACGGGCGCCTCCCTCTCTTTCTACCTCCATGGGTTAAACTAGCGACCTGTGCTAAGAGATAGGACGGGCGGCTCCCTCTCTTCCTACCTCCATGGGTTAAACTAGCGACCTATGCTATGAGATAGGACGGGCGCCTCCCTCTCTTCCTACCTCCATGGGTTACACTAGCGACCTATGCTAAGAGATAGGACGGGCGCCTCCCTCTTTTCCTATATCCATGGGTTAAACTAGCGACCTATGCTAAGAGATAGGACGGGCGCCTCCCTCTATTCCTAATTCCATGGGTTAAACTAGCGACCTATGCTAAGAGATAGGACGGGCGGCTCCCTCTCTTCCTACCTCCATGGTTTAAACTAGCGACCTATGCTAAGAGATAGGAAGAGCGCCTCCCTCTCTTCCTACCTCCATGGGTTACACTAGCGACCTATGCTAACAGATAGGACGGGCACGTCCCTCTCTTCCTACCTCTATGGATTAAACTAGCGACCTATGCTAAGAGATAGGACGGGCGCCTCTATCTCTTCCTACCTCCATGGGTTAAACTAGCGACCTATGCTAAGAGATAGGACGGGCGCCTCCCTCTCTTCCTACCTCCATGGGTTAAACTAGCGACCTATGCTAAGAGATAGGATGGGCGGCTCCCTCTCTTCCTACCTCCATGGTTTAAACTAGCGACCTATGCTAAGAGATAGGACGGGCGCCTCCCTCTCTTCCTACCTCCATGGGATATATTAGCGACCTATGCTAAGAGGTAGGACGGGCGCCTCCCTCTCTTCCTACATCCATCCAAAAATTATTTCCGACTTTCAAAAATATTAAACAATTACGGGAATTGTACAAGGGCATAAACAATACCTTACGTGTTCAATCAACTGCCAAGGGAAATTATTTTATTAAACAATTTTAAAGAAATCAAAATTAAGACAAAATATTTTCTTCTAGTCACTAAATTTTAAATAAAAATTTCAATCACTACAATGGAGCTTCCACTGAAATTCACATAATTTGATGACATTGTTTTAAACTATATGTTATGTATTTTCATGTAACGTTATTATTCTTCTCTCCTGCAGATAAGCAGATGCTTTGCGGGTCATTTGTTTAGAATTTTGTATAACTAACATAAATATGAATAAAGATTATTATTATTATTAAAAAAAAAACTAGCGACCTATGCTAAGAGATAGGACGGGCGCCTCCCTCTCTTTCTACATTAATGGGTTACACTAGCGACCTATGCTAAGAGATAGGATGGGCGGCTCCCTCACTTCCTACCTCCATGGGATAAACTAGCGACCTATGCTAAGAGATAGGACGGGCGCCTCCATCTCTTCCTACCTCCATGGGATACATTAGCGACCTATGCTAAGAGATAGGACGAGCACCTCCCTCTTTTCCTACCTCCATGGGTTACACTAGCGACCTATGCTAAGAGATAGGACGGGCGCCTACCTCTCTTCCTACCTCGACGGAATTAAACTAGCGACCTATGCTAAGAGATAGGAAGGGCGACTCCCTCTCTTCCTAACTCCATGGGTTAAACTAGAGACCTATGCTAAGAGATAGGACGGGCGGTTCTCTCTCTTCCTACCTCCATGTGTTAAACTAGCGACCTATGCTAAGAGATAGGACGGGCGCCTCCCTCTCTTCCTACCTCCATGGGTTACACGAGCAACCTACGCGAAGAGATAGAACGGGCGCCTCCCTCACTTCCTACCTCCATGGGTTAAACTAGCGACCTATTCTAAGATATAGGACGGGCGCCTCCCTCTCTTCCTACATCCATGGGTTAAACTAGCGACCTATGCTAAGAGATAGAACGGGCGCCTCCCTCTCTTCCTACCTCCATGGGTTAAACTAGCGACCTATGCTAAGAGATAGGACGGGCGGCTCCCTCTCTTCCTACCTCCATGGGTTAAACTAGCGACCTATGCTATGAGACACGACTGGCGCCTCCCTCTTTTCCTACCTCCATGGGTTACACTAGCGACCTATGCTAAGAGATAGGACAGGCACCTCCCTCTCTTCCTACCTCCATGGGTTAAACTAGCGACCTATGCTAAGAGATTGGACGGGCGACTCTCTCTCTTCCTACCTCCATGGTTATACTAGCGACCTATGCTAAGAGATAGGACAGGCGCATCCCTCTCTTCCTACCTCTATGTGTTAAACTAGCGACCTATGCTAAGAGATACGACGGGCGGCTCCCTGTCTTCCTACCTCCATGGGTTAAACTAGCGACCTATGCTATGAGATAGGACGGGCGCCTCACTCTGTTCCTACCTCCATGGGTTACACTAGCGACCTATGCTAAGAGATAGGACGGGCACCTCCCTCTCTTCCTACCTCCATGAGTTACATTAGCGAGCTATGCTAAGAGATAGGACAGGCGCCTCCCTCTATTCATACCTCCATGGGTTACACTAGCGACCTATGCTAAGAAATAGGATGGGCGCCTCCCTCTCTTCCTACTCCATGGATTAAGCTAGCGACCTATGCTAAGAGATAGGACGGGCGCCTCCCTCACTTCCTACCTCCATGGGTTAAACTAGCGACCTATGCTAAGATATAGGACGGGCGCCTCCCTCTCTTCCTACATCCATGGGTTAAACTAGCGACCTATGCTAAGAGATAGAACGGGCGCCTCCCTCTCTTTCTACCTCCATGGGTTAAACTAGCGACCTATGCTAAGAGAGAGGACGGGCGGCTCCCTCTCTTCCTACCTCCATGGGTTAAACTAGCGACCTATGCTATGAGATAGGACGGGCGCCTCCCTCTCTTCCTACCTCCATGGGTTACACTAGCGACCTATGCTAAGAGATAGGACGTGCGCCTCCCTCTCTTCCTAACTCCATGGGTTAAACTAGCAACCTATGCTAAGAGAGAGGACGGGCGCCTCCCTCTCTTCCTACCTCCATAGGGTACACTAGCGGCGTATGCTAAGAGATAGGACGGGCGCCACACTCTCTTCCTACTTCCATGGGTTAAACTAGCGACCTATGCTAAGAGATAGGACGGGCGGCTCCCTCTCTTCCTACCTCCATAGTTTAAACTAGCGACCTATGCTAAGAGATAGGAAGAGCGCCTCCCTCTCTTCCTACTTCCATGGGTTACACTAGCGACCTATGCTAACAGATAGGACGGGCACGTCCCTCTCTTCCTACCTCTATGGATTAAACTAGCGACCTATGCTAAGACATAGGACGGGCGCCTCCATCTCTTCCTACCTCCATGGGTTAAACTAGCGACCTATGCTAAGAGATAGGACGGGCGCCTCCCTCTCTTCCTACCTCCATGGGTTACACTAGCAACCTATGCTAAGAGATAGGATGGGCGGCTCCCTCTCTTCCTACCTTCATGGTTTAAACTAGCGACCTACGCTAAGAGATAGGACTGGCGCCTCCCTCTCTTCCTACCTCCATGGGATATATTAGCGACCTATGCTAAGAGATAGGACGAGCGCCTCCCTCTCTTCCTACCTCCATTGGTTACACTAGCGACCTATGCTAAGAGGTAGGACGGGCGCCTCCCTCTCTTCCTACATCCATCCAAAAATTATTTCCAACTTCCAAAAATATTAAACCATTACGGGAAATGTACAAGGGCATATACAATACCATACGTGTTCAATCAACTGCCAAGGGAAATTATTTTATTAAACAATTTTAAAGAGATCAAAATTAAGACAAAATATTTTCTTCTAGTCACTAAATTTTAAATAAAAATTTCAATCACTACAATGGAGCTTCCACTGAAATTCATATAATTTGATGACATTGTTTTAAACTATATCTTATGTATTTTCATGTAACGTTATTATTCTTCTCTCCTACAGATAAGCAGATGCTTTGCGGGTCATTTGTTTACAATTTTGTATAACTAACATGAATATGAATAAAGATTATTATTATTATTAAAAAAAAAACTTGCGACCTATACTAAGAAATAGGACGGGCGCCTTCCTCTCTTCGTACCTCCTTAGGTTACACTAGCGACGTATGCTAAGAGATAGGACGGGCGCATCCCTCTCTTCCTACCTCCATAGGTTACACTAGCGACCTATGCTAAGAGATAGGACGGGCGCCTCCCTCTCTTTCTACATTAATGGGTTACACTAACGACCTATGCTAAGAGATAGGATGGGCGGCTCCCTCTCTTCCTACCTCCATGGGATAAACTAGCGACCTATGCTAAGAGATAGGACGGGCGCCTCCATCTCTTCCTACCTCCATGGGATACATTAGCGACCTATGCTAAGAGATAGGAAGAGCACCTCCCTCTCTTCCTACCTCCATGGGTTACACTAGCGACCTATGCTAAGAGATAGGACGGGCGCCTCCCTCTCTTCCTACCTCGACGGAATTAAACTAGCGACCTATGCTAAGAGATAGGAAGGGCGACTCCCTGTCTTCCTATCTCCATGGGTTAAACTAGAGACCTATGCTAAGAGATAGGACGGTCGGTTCTCTCTCTTCCTACCTCCATGTGTTAAACTAGCGACCTATGCTAAGAGATAGGACGGGCGCCTCCCTCTCTTCCTACCTCCATGGGTTACACGAGCAACCTACGCTAAGAGATAGGACGGGCGCCTCCCTCACTTCCTACCTCCATGGGTTAAACTAGCGACCTATTCTAAGATATAGGACGGGCGCCTCCCTCTCTTCCTACATCCATGGGTTAAACTAGCGACCTATGCTAAGAGATAGAACGGGCGCCTCCCTCTCTTCCTACCTCCATGGGTTAAACTAGCGACCTATGCTAAGAGATAGGACGGGCGGCTCCCTCTCTTCCTACCTCCATGGGTTAAACTAGCGACCTATGCTATGAGATAGGACTGGCGCCTCCCTCTCTTCCTAACTCCATGGGTTACACTAGCGACCTATGCTAAGAGATAGGACAGGCGCCTCCCTCTCTTCCTACCTCCATGGGTTAAACTAGCGACCTATGCTAAGAGATTGGACGGGCGACTCTCTCTCTTCCTACCTCCATGGTTATACTAGCGACCTATGCTAAGAGATAGGACAGGCGTATCCCTCTCTTCCTACCTCTATGTGTTAAACTAGCGACCTATGCTAACAGATACGACGGGCGGCTCCCTGTCTTCCTACCTCCATGGGTTAAACTAGCAACCTATGCTATGAGATAGGACGGGCGCCTCCCTCTGTTCCTACCTCCATGGGTTACACTAGCGACTTATGCTAAGAGATAGGACGGGCACCTCCCTCTCTTCCTACTTCCATGAGTTACATTAGCAAGCTATGCTAAGAGATAGAACAGGCGATTCCCTCTATTCATACCTCCATGGGTTACACTAGCGACCTATGCTAAGAAATAGGATGGGCGCCTCCCTCTCTTCCTACTCCATGGGTTAAGCCAGCGACCTATGCTAAGAGATAGGACGGGCGCCTCCCTCACTTCCTACCTCCATGGTTTAAACTAGCGACCTATGCTAAGATATAGGACGGGCGCCTCCCTCTCTTCCTACATCCATGGGTTAAACTAGCGACCTATGCTAAGAGATAGAACGGGCGCCTCCCTCTCTTTCTACCTCCATGGGTTAAACTAGCGACCTATGCTAAGAGATAGGACGGGCGGCTCCCTCTCTTCCTACCTCCATGGGTTAAACTAGCGACCTATGCTATGAGATAGGACGGGCGCCTCCCTCTCTTCCTACCTCCATGGGTTACACTAGCGACCTATGCTAAGAGATAGGACGGGCGCCTCCCTCTTTTCCTATATCCATGGGTTAAACTAGCGACCTATGCTAAGAGATAGGACGGGCGCCTCCCTCTATTCCTAATTCCATGGGTTAAACTAGCAACCTATGCTAAGAGAGAGGACGGGCGCCTCCCTCTCTTCCTACCTCCATAGGGTACACTAGCGGCGTATGCTAAGAGATAGGACGGGCGCCACCCTCTCTTCCTACTTCCATGGGTTAAACTAGCGACCTATGCTAAGAGATAGGACGGGCGGCTCCCTCTCTTCCTACCTCCATGGTTTAAACTAGCGACCTATGCTAAGAGACAGGAAGAGCGCCTCCATCTCTTCCTACCTCCATGGGTTACACTAGCGACCTATGCTAACAGATAGAACGGGCACGTCCCTCTCTTCCTACCTCTATGGATTAAACTAGCGACCTATGCTAAGAGATAGGACGGGCGCCTCCATCTCTTCCTACCTCCATGGGTTAAACTAGCGATCTATGCTAAGAGATAGGACGGGCGCCTCCCTCTCTTCCTACCTCCATGGGTTACACTAGCGACCTATGCTAAGAGATAGGATGGGCGGCACCCTCTCTTCCTACCTCCATGGTTTAAACTAGCGACCAATGCTAAGAGATGGGACGGGCGCCTCCCTCTCTTCCTACCTCCATGGGATATATTAGCGACATATGCTAAGAGATAGGACGAGCGCCTCACTCTCTTCCTACCTCCATTGGTTACATTAGCGACCTATGCTAAGAGGTAGGACGGGCGCCTCCCTCTCTTCCTACATCCATCCAAAAATTATTTCCAACTTCCAAAAATATTAAACAATTACGGGAAATGTACAAGGGCATATACAATACCATACGTGTTCAATCAACTGCCAAGGGAAATTATTTTATTAAACAATTTTAAAGAAATCAAAATTAAAACAAATATTTTCTTCTAGTCACTAAATTTTAAATAAAAATTTCAATCACTACAATGGAGCTTCCACTGAAATTCATATAATTTGATGACATTGTTTTAAACTATATCTTATGTATTTTCATGTAACGTTATTATTCTTCTCTCCTGCAGATAAGCAGATGCTTTGCGGGTCATTTGTTTACAATTTTGTATAACTAACATGAATATGAATAAAGATTATTATTATTATTAAAAAAAAACTTGCGACCTATGCTAAGAGATAGGACGGGCGCCTCCCTCTCTTCCTACCTCCTTAGGTTACACTAGCGACGTATGCTAAGAGATAGGACGGGCGCCTCCCTCTCTTCCTATCTCCATAGGTTACACTAGCGACCTATGCTAAGAGATAGGACGGGCGGCTCCCTCTCTTCCTACCTCCATGGGATAAACTAGCGACCTATGCTAAGAGATAGGACGGGCGCCTCCATCTCTTCCTACCTCCATGGGATACATTAGCGACCTATGCTAAGAGATATGACGGGAGCCTCCCTCTCTTTTTACATCCATGGGTTACACTAGCGAACTATGCTAAGAGATAGGATGGGCGGCTCCCTCTCTTCCTACCTCCATGGGTTAAACTAGCGACCTATGCTAAGAGATAGGACGGGCGCCTCCATCTCTTCCTACCTCGACGGGGTTAAACTAGCGACCTATGCTAAGAGATAGGACGGGCGCCTCCCTCTCTTCCTATCTCCATGGGTTAAACTAGAGACCTATGCTAAGAGATAGGACGGGCGGCTCACTCGCTTCCTACCTCCATGGGTTAAACTAGCGACCTATGCTAAGAGAGAGGACGGGCGCCTCCCTCTCTTCCTACTTCCATGGGTTACACTAGCGACCTATGCTAAGAGATAGGACGCGCACCTCCCTCTCTTCCTACCTCCATGGGTTAAACTAGCGACCTATGCTAAGAGATAGGACGAGCGCCTCCCTCTCTTCCTACTTCCATGGGTTAAACTAGCGACCTATACTAAGAGATAGGACGGGCGCCTCCCTCTCTTCCTACCTCCATAGGTTACACTAGCGACCTATGCTAAGAGATATGACGGGAGCCTCCCTCTCTTTTTACATCCATGTGTTACACTAGCGAACTATGCTAAGAGATAGGATGGGCGGCTCCCTCTCTTCCTACCTCCATGGGTTAAACTAGCGACCTATGCTAAGAGATAGGACGGGCGCCTCCATCTCTTCCTACCTCCATGGGATACATTAGCGACCTATGCTAAGAGATAGGACGAGCGCCTCCCTCTCTTCCTACCTCCATTGGTTACACTAGCGACATATGCTAAGAGGTAGGACGAGCACCTCCCTCTCTTCCTACCTCCATGGTTTACACTAGCGACCTATGCTAAGAGATAGGACGGGCGCCTCCCTCTCTTTCTATCTCCATGGGTTAAACTAGAGACCAATGCTAAGAGATAGGACGGGCGCCTCAATCTCTCTTCCTACCTCCATGGGTTACACGAGCAACCTACGCTAAGAGATAGGACAGGCGCCTCCCTCACTTTCTACTTCCATGGGTTAAACTAGCGACCTATTCTAAGATATAGGACTGGCGCTTCCCTCTCTTCCTACCTCCATGGGTTACACTAGCGACCTATGCTAAGAGATAGGACGGACGGTCCCCACTCTTCCTACCTCCATGGGTTAAACTAGCGACCTATGCTAAGAGATAGGACAGGCGCCTCCCTCTCTTCCTAACTCCATCGGTTAAACTAGCGACCTATGCTAAGAGATTGGACGGGCGACTCTCTCTCTTCCTACCTCCATGGTTATACTAGCGACCTATGCTAAGAGATAGGACGGGCGTCTCCCTCTCTTCCTACCTCTATGGGTTAAACTAGCGACCTATGCTAAGAGATAGGACGGGCGGCTCCCTCTCTTCCTACCTCCATGGGTTAAACTAGCGACCTATGCTATGAGATAGGACGGGCATCTCCCTGTGTTCCTACCTCCATGGGTTACACTAGCGACCTATGCTAAGAGATAGGACGGGCACCTCCCTCTCTTCCTACCTCCATGAGTTACATTAGCGAGCTATGCTAAGAGATAGGACAGGCGCCTCCCTCTATTCATAACTCCATGGGTTACACTAGCGACCTATGCTAAGAAATAGGATGGGCGCCTCCCTCTCTTCCTACTCCATGGGTTAAGCTAGCGACCTATGCTAAGAGATAAGACGGGCGCCTCCCTCACTTCCTACCTCCATGGGTTAAACTAGCGACCTATGCTAAGAGATTGGACGGACGCCTCCCTCTCTTTCTACCTCCATGGGTTAAACTAGCGACCTATGCTAAGAGATAGAACGGGCACCTCCCTCTCTTTCTACCTCCATGGGTTAAACTAGCGACCTTTGCTAAGAGATAGGACGGGCGGCTCCCTCTCTTCCTACCTCCATGGGTTAAACTAGCGACCTATGCTATGAGATAGGACGGGCGCCTCCCTCTCTTCCTACCTCCATGGGTTACACTAGCGACCTATGCTAAGAGATAGGACGGGCGCCTCCCTCTTTTCCTATATCCATGGGTTAAACTAGCGACCTATGCTAAGAGATAGGACGGGCGCCTCCCTCTATTCCTAATTCCATGGGTTAAACTAGCAACCTATGCTAAGAGAGAGGACGGGCGCCTCCTTCTCTTCCTACCTCCATAGGGTACACTAGCGGCGTATGCTAAGAGATAGGACGGGCGCCACCCTCTCTTCCTACTTCCATGGGTTAAACTAGCGACCTATGCTAAGAGATAGGACGGGCGGTTCTCTCTCTTCCTAACTTTATAATAATAATAATAATAATAATAATAATCTTTATTCATATTCATGTTAGTTATACAAAATTTTAAACAAATGACCCGCAAAGCATTTGCTTATCTGCAGGAGAGAAGAATAATAACGTTACTTGAAAATACGTAAGATATAGTTTAAAACAATGTCATCAAATTATATGAATTTCAGTGGAAGCTCCATTGTAGTGGTTGAAATTTTTATTTAAAATTTAGTGCCTAGAAGAAAATTTTTTGTCTTATTTTTGATTTCTTTAAAATTGTTTAATAAAATAATTTCCCTTGGCAGTTGATTGAACACGTAAGGTATTGTGTATGCCCTTGTACATTTCCCGTAATTGTTTAATATTTTTGGAAGTTGGAAATAATTTTTGGATTGTAACCTTGTGTTTTTCCCATGAGAGATTTTATATTTAAATTGATTATCAAAAAAATATTTTAAAGTGATGCTGTATTTGTAAAGGTTGTGAAAAGAGAGTATGCCTAGATAATTTAGTCTTTCTTCGCTATGATAAAATGAATTTCTTAAGTTGTATGGGATTATATTTTTAGCAATGGATGATTGAATAGTTTCTATTTTCTTTATATTTGTGAGGTTAGTTGAGCCGTATATTGTCAAACCATAGGTCAATATAGATTCACAGATAGCTTTGTAAACCAAAATACATGTATGTGTGCTTGCAACAAATTGTAGTTTATAAAGTTTAGATGCACATAAACGCAATTTCCCTGCTAACTTTTGAATATGTGTATTCCATCGGAAGGTTGTGTCCATGTAGAGTCCAAGATATTTATGGCTCTCAACACGCTCAATAACATCACAGTCGCAGCAGTCAGGGTCATGAGTTATCATGTTGTGGGGACACAAGGGTTCGTGGTTTTTAATTGCATAAGATGAGAGATCATAGTATCCTGGTGAATGAAAGCTCATCCATTTGGTTTTTTCTGAATTTATGTAAATACGATTAATGTTAGACCAGTAAATAATTTTGTTAAAATCATCCTGTGTATCTCGGACTGCGTCTCCTATATTGTGATTCACGTTAACCAAGGCGGTGTCATCAGCATATATATAAAGAGAGCCCTTCAGTTTAAGGTTAGCTAGATCATTAATATAAATAATGAATAAAAGCGGACCTAAAATTGAACCTTGTGGAACACCAGTGTACACTGTTCTCTTCTCACTAAAAACGCCATTAATTTTGGTAACATGCACTCTATTTTTTAAATAATTTTCAAACCATTTAAGGGTAATACCTCGGACACCATAAATATACAATTTTTGAAGCAAAATATCGTGATCCAACGTGTCAAATGCCTTACGAAAGTCCAGAAAGAGAGCTGATGCTTTTTTTCCGTTGTTTAAAGTTCCGTTAATGACGTCAGAAAACTCCGTTAAAAGTGTAATTGTATTTTTACCTTTTTGGAAACCATATTGCTTTTCACTAATAATGTTATGTTTTTTCAAGAAATTGGCTAGAACGTTAGCTACATATCTTTCAAGTATTTTGTGAAGGACGGGTAAGATGGCAATGGGCCTATAGTTAGTGCAATCGGATTTAGTTCCACTTTTGTAAATTGGTCTTAGAATAGCAATTTTGAGTTTATTAGGGATGTTTCCTGTAGATATGCTTTCATTGATAAAGTTTGTCACGAGATCAGTTAAGGAGGTTTTGCATGCTTTAATGTGCTTTATGTGTACCTGATCGTATCCACATGATTTTCTTTCATTTAAGTCACTTAGAATTTTGAAAGTTTCTTGTTTTGAGATGGGAGGAATAAAAATTGAGGGGACAGAAGGTTGGATATGTTTAGGAACTGTAGAGAGATTCTGTATACGGTTATCGTCTCTGAGATTGACAATAATGTCTGCAAAGGTGTTGTTAAATTTCTCTGCTGCTTCAGTTTCAGACATACCTTGTGGCATATTCTTCATGATAAAATCGTCAATGGCAGTTTTAGGTTTATTGTTGATAATTTGGTTGATGAGTTCCCAATTTTGTTTTGGTTTATTTTTACATGACTCAAATTGTTTGAAGTAATATTTTTTCTTTTCCTGCCTAATAACGGACGTGACTGTGTTTCTTAAGTTTGTGTATAGTAATTTAAAATTTCTGTTTCTCTTGTTATTTTTGTAATCAATCCAAGCCGAGTCTCTTTTACGTATTAAGTTTATTATTTCCTGATTTATCCAGTCTTTGCTACAATTTCGTTGTTTCATTTTTGAGCCATCCGATAGTTTATTAATTTTGTTATTGTTGACAATCGCCATATATTTTTTTATGAATGTTTCATAAAGTACGTCTATTAGTTCCGAATTTGGGGTTTCGTTTTCAGTGCCTCTGTCCAGCCAGTCTGTTAGACTTATTTCTTTGCATATGTTTTTATGATCTAAGATAGTTTTCGTGTTAAAATTGCTGTCTAGCTTTTTAGTGTGATTGGACGAATTCCCAAGTTTTTTCCCCCCGCAAATTGCCGCGATTAAGTAGTGGTCTGCGATCCTACTGCCAAAAATCATTGAATTTGTGTCGAGTTTAATGTCAAGTCGGACGTTAATGTGATCAATGCATGTCTGAGAAAGAGAGTCACCAATGATGTCTTCCCTGGTGATACCAGTAATAATAGGTGAGAAACCAAATTCGGTTAACAATTCTACGTATTTGGCAACTCCGTGTTTTTTGATATTTTTGATATCTAAATTAAAGTCTCCAACTAGTATTTGATTGCGATGTTTATCAGTTGTTTCGAACCAATTTTTGAGATTAGAAAGAAAAGTGTTAATGTTCGAGCTTGGTGATCTGTAAATAGCAAGTAAATTGAAAGTTAAATTACCCTTGTAGATATTTATATTCAGTGTTTCAGCAGGGATTACAAGTGAAGGTATCGTTTTAACTAATAATGTGTCGCGGAAGAAAAGTAGAATCCCATGTTCAAACGCACCAGGAGTTCTCGTAAAAAGTTGATTAAAATTTTCTAGATTGAACAATGGAGCATCCGTGCTGAGGATGTTAGTTTCTGTTAATATAATAATATCTAAGAAATTCAAGATATCTTTATGTGTTAAACTAGCGACCTTTGCTAAGAGATAGGACGGGCGCCTCCCTCTCTTCCTAACTCCATGTGTTAAACTAGCGACCTATGCTAAGAGATAGGACGGGCGCCTCCCTCTCTTCCTACCTCCATGGGTTACACGAGCAACCTACGCTAAGAGATAGGACGGGCGCCTCCCTCACTTCCTACCTCCATGGGTTAAACTAGCGACCTATTCTAAGATATAGGACGGGCGCCTCCCTCTCTTCCTACATCCATGGGTTAAACTAGCGACCTATGCTAAGGGATAGAACGGGCGCCTCTCTCTCTTCCTACCTCCATGGGTTAAACTAGCGACCTATGCTAAGAGATAGGACGGGCGGCTCCCTCTCTTCCTACCTCCATGGGTTAAACTAGCGACCTATGCTATGAGATAGGACTGGCGCCTCCCTCTCTTCCTACCTCCATGGGTTACACTAGCGACCTATGCTAAGAGATAGGACAGGCGCCTCCCTCTCTTCCTACCTCCATGGGTTAAACTAGCGACCTATGCTAAGAGATTGGACGGGCGACTCTCTCTCTTCCTACCTCCATGGTTATACTAGCGACCTATGCTAAGAGATAGGACAGGCGCATCCCTCTCTTCCTACCTCTATGTGTTAAACTAGCGACCTATGCTAACAGATACGACGGGCGGCTCCCTGTCTTCCTACCTCCATGGGTTAAACTAGCAACCTATGCTATGAGATAGGACGGGCGCCTCCCTCTGTTCCTACCTCCATGGGTTACACTAGCGACCTATGCTAAGAGATAGGACGGGCACCTCCCTCTCTTCCTACTTCCATGAGTTACATTAGCGAGCTATGCTAAGAGATAGAACAGGCGCCTCCCTCTATTCATACCTCCATGGGTTACACTAGCGACCTATGCTAAGAAATAGGATGGGCGCCTCCCTCTCTTCCTACTCCATGGGTTAAGCTAGCGACCTATGCTAAGAGATAGGACGGGCGCCTCCCTCACTTCCTACCTCCATGGTTTAAACTAGCGACCTATCCTAAGATATAGGACGGGCGCCTCCCTCTCTTCCTACATCCATGGGTTAAACTAGCGACCTATGCTAAGAGATAGAACGGGCGCCTCCCTCTCTTTCTACCTCCATGGGTTACACTAGCGAGCTATGCTAAGAGATTGGACGGGCGGCTCCCTCTCTTCCTACCTCCATGGGTTAAACTAGCGACCTATGCTAAGAGATAGGACGGGCGCCTCCCTCTTTTCCTATATCCATGGGTTAAACTAGCGACCTATGTTAAGAGATAGGACGGGCGCCTCCCTCTCTTCCTACCTCCATGGGTTAAACTAGCGACCTTAGCTAAGAGAGAGGACGGGCGCCTCCCTCTTTTACTATATCCATGGGTTAAACTAGCGACCTATGCTAAGAGATAGGACGGGCGCCTCCCTCTCTTCCTACTCCATGGGTTAAGCTAGCGACCTATGCTAAGAGATAGGACGGGCGCCTCCCTCACTTCCTACCTCCATGGTTTAAACTAGCGACCTATCCTAAGATATAGGACGGGCGCCTCCCTCTCTTCCTACCTCCATGGGTTACACTAGCGACCTATGCTAAGAGATAGGACGGGCGCCTCCCTCAATTCCTAATTCCATGGGTTAAACTAGCAACCTATGCTAAGAGAGAGGACGGGCGCCTCCCTCTCTTCCTACCTCCATAGGGTACACTAGCGTCGTATGCTAAGAGAAAGGACGGGCGCCACACTCTCTTCCTACTTCCTTGGGTTAAACTAGCGACCTATGCTAAGAGATAGGACGGGCGGCTCCCTCTCTTCCTACCTCCATGGTTTAAACTAGCGACCTATGCTAAGAGATAGGAAGAGCGCCTCCATCTCTTCCTACCTCCATGGGTTAAACTAGCGACCTATGCTAAGAGATAGGACGGGCGCCTCCCTCTCTTCCTACCTCCATGGGTTACACTAGCGACCTATGCTAAGAGATAGGATGGGCGGCTCCCTCTCTTCCTACCTCCATGGTTTAAACTAGCGACCTATGCTAAGAGATAGGACGGGCGCCTCCCTCTCTTCCTACCTCCATGAGATATATTAGCGACATATGCTAAGAGATAGGACGAGCGCCTCACTCTCTTCCTACCTCCATTTGTTACATTAGCGACCTATGCTAAGAGGTAGGACGGGCGCCTCCCTCTCTTCCTACATCCATCCAAAAATTATTTCCAACTTCCAAAAATATTAAACAATTACGGGAAATGTACAAGGGCATATACAATACCATACGTGTTCAATCAACTGCCAAGGAAAATTATTTTATTAAACAATTTTAAAGAAATCAAAATTAAAACAAATATTCTCTTCTAGTCACTAAATTTTAAATAAAAATTTCAATCACTACAATGGAACTTCCCCTGAAATTCATATAATTTGATGACATTGTTTTAAACTATATCTTATGTATTTTCATGTAACGTTATTATTCTTCTCTCCTGCAGATAAGCAGATGCTTTGCGGGTCATTTGTTTACAATTTTGTATAACTAACATGAATATGAATAAAGATTATTATTATTATTAAAAAAAAAAACTTGCGACCTATGCTAAGAGATAGGACGGGAGCCTCCCTCTCTTCCTACCTCCTTAGGTTACACTAGCGACGTATGCTAAGAGATAGGACGGGCGCCTCCCTCTCTTCCTATCTCCATAGGTTACACTAGCGACCTATGCTAAGAGATAGGACGGGCGGCTCCCTCTCTTCCTACCTCCATGGGATAAACTAGCGACCTATGCTAAGAGATAGGACGGGCGCCTCCATCTCTTCCTACCTCCATGGGATACATTAGCGACCTATGCTAAGAGATAGGACGAGCACCTCCCTCTTTTCCTACGTCCATGGGTTACACTAGCGACCTATGCTAAGAGATAGGACGGGCGCCTCCCTCTCTTCCTACCTCGACGGGGTTAAACTAGCGACCTATGCTAAGAGATAGGACGGGCGCCTCCCTCTCTTCCTATCTCCATGGGTTAAACTAGAGACCTATGCTAAGAGATAGGACGGGCAGCTCACTCGCTTCCTATCTCCATGGGTTAAACTAGAGACCTATGCTAAGAGATAGGACGGGCGGTTCTCTCTCTTCCTACTTCCATGTGTTAAACTAGCGACCTCTGCTAAGAGATAGGACGGGCGCCTCCCTCTCTTCCTACCTCCATGGGTTACACGAGCAACCTACGCTAAGAGATAGGACGGGCGCCTCCCTCACTTCCTACCTCCATGGGTTAAACTAGCGACCTATTCTAAGATATAGGACGGGCGCCTCCCTCTTTTCCTACATCCATGGGTTAAACTAGCGACCTATGCTAAGAGATAGGACGGGCGGCTCACTCGTTTCCTACCTCCATGGGTTAAACTAGCGACCTATGCTAAGAGAGAGGACGGGCGCCTCCCTCTCTTCCTACTTCCATGGGTTACACTAGCGACCTATGCTAAGAGATAGGACGGGCACCTCCCTCTCTTCCTACCTCCATGGGTTAAACTAGCGACCTATGCTAAGAGATAGGACGAGCGCCTCCCTCTCTTCCTACTTCCATGGGTTAAACTAGCGACCTATACTAAGAGATAGGACGGGCGCCTCCCTCTCTTCCTACCTCCATAGGTTACACTAGCGACCTATGCTAAGAGATATGACGGGAGCCTCCCTCTCTTTTTACATCCATGGGTTACACTAGCGAATTATGCTAAGAGATAGGATGGGCGGCTCCCTCTCTTCCTACCTCCATGGGTTAAACTAGCGACCTATGCTAAGAGATAGGACGGGCGCCTCCATCTCTTCCTACCTCCATGGGATACATTAGCGACCTATGCTAGGAGATAGGACGAGCGCCTCCCTCTCTTCCTACCTCCATTGGTTACACTAGCGACCTATGCTAAGAGGTAGGACGAGCACCTCCCTCTCTTCCTACCTCCATAGTTTACACTAGCGACCTATGCTAAGAGATAGGACGGGCGCCTCCCTCTCTTTCTATCTCCATGGGTTAAACTAGAGACCAATGCTAAGAGATAGGACGGGCGCCTCAATCTCTCTTCCTACCTCCATGGGTTACACGAGCAACCTACGCTAAGAGATAGGACAGGCGCCTCCCTCACTTCCTACCTCCATGGGTTAAACTAGCGACCTATTCTAAGATATAGGACTGGCGCTTCCCTCTCTTCCTACCTCCATGGGTTACACTAGCGACCTATGCTAAGAGATAGGACGGACGGTCCCCACTCTTCCTACCTCCATGGGTTAAACTAGCGACCTATGCTAAGAGATAGGACAGGCGCCTCCCTCTCTTCTTAACTCCATGGGTTAAACTAGCGACCTATGCTAAGAGATTGGACGGGCGACTCTCTCTCTTCCTACCTCCATGGTTATACTAGCGACCTATGCTAAGAGATAGGACGGGCGCCTCATTCTCTTCCTACCTCTATGGGTTAAACTAGCGACCTATGCTAAGAGATAGGACGGGCGGCTCCCTCTCTTCCTACCTCCATGGGTTAAACTAGCGACCTATGCTATGAGATAGGACGGGCATCTCCCTGTGTTCCTACCTCCATGGGTTACACTAGCGACCTATGCTAAGAGATAGGACGGGCACCTCCCTCTCTTCCTACCTCCATGAGTTACATTAGCGAGCTATGCTAAGAGATAGGACAGGCGCCTCCCTCTATTCATACCTCCATGGGTTACACTAGCGACCTATGCTAAGAAATAGGATGGGCGCCTCCCTCTCTTCCTACTCCATGGGTTAAGCTAGCGACCTATGCTAAGAGATAGGACGGACGCCTCCCTCACTTCCTACCTCCATGGGTTAAACTAGCGACCTATGCTAAGAGATCGGACGGGCGCCTCCCTCTCTTTCTACCTCCATGGGTTAAACTAGCGACCTATGCTAAGAGATAGGACGGGCGCCTCCCTCTCTTCCTACCTCCATGTGTTACACTAGCGACCTATGCTAAGAGATAGGACGGGCGCCTCCCTCTTTTCCTATATCCATGGGTTAAACTAGCGACCTATGTTAAGAGATAGGACGGGCGCCTCCCTCTCTTCCTACCTCCATGGGTTAAACTAGCGACCTTAGCTAAGAGAGAGGACGGGCGCCTCCCTCTCTTCCTCCCTCCATAGGTTACACTAGCGGCGTATGCTAAGAGATAGGAAGGGCGCCACCCTCTCTTCCTACTTCCATGGGTTAAACTAGCGACCTATGCTAAGAGATAGGTTGGGCGGCTCCCTCTCTTCTTACCTCCATGGGCTAAACTAGCGACCTATGCTAAGAGAGAGGAAGGGCGCCGCCCTCTCTTCCTACCTCCATGGGTTACACTAGCGACCTATGCTAAGAGATAAGAAGGGCACCTCCCTCTCTTCCTACCTCCATGGGTTAAACTAGCGACTTATGCTAAGAGATAGGACGGGCGCCTCCATCTCTTCCTACCTCCATGGGTTAAACTAGCGACCTAAGCTAAGAGATAGGACGGGCGCCTCCCTCTATTCCTAAATCCATGGGTTACACTAGCGACCTATGCTAAGAGATAGGATGGGCGCCTCCCTGTCTTCCTACCTTCATGGGATATATTAGCGACCTATGGTAAGAGATAGCGTACTATGGTAAGAGAGCGCCTCCCTCTCTTCCTACCTCCATTGGTTACACTAGCGACCTAGGCTAAGAGGTAGGACGGGCGCCTCCCTCTCTTCCTACATCCATGTGTTAAACTAGCGACTTATGCTAAGAGATAGGACGGGCGCCTCCCTCTCTTCCTACATCCATCGTTTACATTAGCGACCTATGCTAAGAGATAGGGCGGGCACCTCCCTCTCTTCCTACCTCCATGAGTTACATTAGCGAGCTATGCTAAGAGATAGGACAGGCGCCTCCCTCTATTCATAACTCCATGGGTTACACTAGCGACCTATGCTAAGAAATAGGTTGGGCGCCTCCCTCTCTTCCTACTACATGGGTTAAGCTAGCGACCGATGCTAAGAGATAGGACGGGCGCCTTCCTCACTTCCTACCTACATGGGTTAAACTAGCGACCTATGCTAAGAGATAGTATGGGCGGCTCCCTCTCTTCCTACATCCATGGGTTAAACTAGCGACTTATGCTAAGAGATAGAACGGGCGCCTCCCTCTCTTCCTACCTCCATGGGATACATTAGCGACCTATGCTAAGAGATAGGACGAGCGCCTCCCTCTCTTCCTACCTCCATGGGTTAAACTAGCGACCTATGCTATGAGAGAGGACGGGCGCCTCACTCTCTTCCTACCTCCATGGGTTACACAAGCGACCTATGCTAAGAGATAGGACGGGCGCCTCCCTCTTTTCCTATATCCATGGGTTAAACTAGCGACCTATGCTAAGAGATAGGACGGGCGACTCCCTCTCTTCCTACCTCCATGGGTTAAACTAGCGACCTTAGCTAAGAGAGACGACGGGCGCCTCCCTCTCTTCCTACCTCCATAGGTTAAACTAGCGGCGTATGCTAAGAGATAGGACGGGCGCCACCCTCTCTTCCTACTTCCATGGGTTAAACTAGCGACCTATGCTAAGAGATAGGACGGGCGCCTCCATCTCTTCGTACCTCCATGGGTTAAACCAGCGACCTATGCTAAGAGATAGGACGGGCGCCTCCCTCTCTTCCTACCTCCATGGGTTACATTAGCGACCTATGCTAAGAGAGAGGACGGGGACCTCCCTCTCTTCCTACCTCCATGGTTTAAACTAGCGACCTATGCTAAGAGATAGGACGAGCGCCTCCCTTTCTTCCTACTTCCATGGGTTAAACTAGCGACCTATGCTAAGAGATAGGACGGGCGCCTCCCTCTCTTTCTACCTCCATAGGTTACACTAGCGACCTATGCTAAGAGATAGGACGGGCGCCTCTCTCTCTTTCTACATCCATGGGTTACACAAGCGACCTATGCTAAGAGATAGGATGGGCGGCTCCCTCTCTTCCTACCTCCATGGGTTAAACTAGCGACCTATGCTAAGAGATAGGACGGGCGCCTCCATCTCTTCCTACCTCCATGGGATATATTAGCGACCTATGCTAAGAGATAGGACGAGCACCTCCATCTCTTCCTACCTCCATGGGTTACACTAGCGACCTATGCTAAGAGATAGGACGTTCGCCTCCCTCTCTTCCTGCCTCGACGGGGTTAAACTAGCGACCTATGCTAAGAGATAGGACGGGCGCCTCCCTCTCTTCCTATCTCCATGGGTTAAACAAGAGACCTATGCTAAGAGATAGGACGGGCGACTCTCTCTCTTCCTACCTCCATGTGTTAAACTAGCGACCTATGCTAAGAGATAGGACGGGCGCCTCCCTCTCTTCCTACCTCCATGGGTTAAACTAGCAACCTATGCTAAGAGATAGGACGGGCGCCTCCCTCTCTTCCTACCTCCATGGGTTACACGAGCAACCTACGCTAAGAGATAGGACGGGCGCCTCCCTCACTTCCTACCTCTATGGGTTAAACTAGCGACCTATTCTAAGATATAGGACGGGCGCCTCCCTCTCTTCCTACATCCATGGGTTAAACTAGCGACCTATGCTAAGAGATAGAACGGGCGCCTCCCTCTCTTCCTACCTCCATGGTTTAAACTAGCGACCTATGCTAAGAGATAGGACGGGCGGCTCCCTCTCTTCCTACCTCCATGGGTTAAACTAGCGACCTATGCTAAGAGATAGGACAGGCGCCTCCCTCTCTTCCTACCTCCATGGGTTAAACTAGCGACCTATGCTAAGAGATTGGACGAGCGCCTCCCTTTCTTCCTACTTCCATGGGTTAAACTAGCGACCTATGCTAAGAGATAGGACGGGCGCCTCCCTCTCTTTCTACCTCCATAGGTTACACTAGCGACCTATGCTAAGAGATAGGACGAGCGCCTCTCTCTCTTTCTACATCCATGGGTTACACAAGCGACCTATGCTAAGAGATAGGATGGGCGGCTCCCTCTCTTCCTACCTCCATGGGTTAAACTAGCGACCTATGCTAAGAGATAGGACGGGCGCCTCCATCTCTTCCTACCTCCATGGGATACATTAGCGACCTATGCTAAGAGATAGGACGAGCACGTCCATCTCTTCCTACCTCCATGGGTTACACTAGCGACCTATGCTAAGAGATAGGACGGACGCCTCCCTCTCTTCCTACCTCGACGGGGTTAAAGTAGCGACCTATGCTAAGAGATAGGACGGGCGCCTCCCTCTCTTCCTATCTCCATGGGTTAAACAAGAGACCTATGCAAAGAGATAGGACGGGCGACTCTCTCTCTTCCTACCTCCATGTGTTAAACTAGCGACCTATGCTAAGAGACAGGACGGGCGCCTCCCTCTCTTCCTACCTCCTTGGGTTAAACTAGCAACCTATGCTAAGAGATAGGACGGGCGCCTCCCTCTCTTCCTACCTCCATGGGTTACACGAGCAACCTACGCTAAGAGATAGGACGGGCGCCTCCCTCACTTCCTACCTCTATGGGTTAAACTAGCGACCTATTCTAAGATATAGGACGGGCGCCTCCCTCTCTTCCTACATCCATGGGTTAAACTAGCGACCTATGCTAAGAGATAGAATGGGCGCCTCCCTCTCTTCCTACCTCCATGGTTTAAACTAGCGACCTATGCTAAGAGATAGGACGGGCGGCTCCCTCTCTTCCTACCTCCATGTGTTAAACTAGCGACCTATGCTAAGAGATAGGACAGGCGCCTCCCTCTCTTCCTACCTCCATGGGTTAAACTAGCGACCTATGCTAAGAGATAGGACAGGCGCCTCCCTCTCTTCCTACCTCCATGGTTATACTAGCGACCTATGCTAAGAGATAGGACGGGCGCCTCCCTCTCTTCCTACCTCTATGGGTTAAACTAGCGACCTATGCTAAGAGATAGGACGGGCGGCTCCCTCTCTTCCTACCTCCATGGGTTAAACTAGCGACCTATGCTATGAGATAGGACGGGCGCCTCCCTCTGTTCCTACCTCCATGGGTTACACTAGCGACCTATGCTAAGAGATAGGACGGGCACCTCCCTCTCTTCCTACCTCCATGAGTTACGTTAGCGAGCTATGCTAAGAGATAGGACAGGCGCCTCCCTCTATTCATACCTCCATGGGTTACACTAGCGACCTATGCTAAGAAATAGGATGGGCGCCTCCCTCTCTTCCTATTCCATGGGTTAAGCTAGCGACCTATGCTAAGAGATAGGACGGGCGCCTCCCTCACTTCCTACCTCCATGGGTTAAACTAGCGACCTATGCTAAGATATAGGACGCGCGCCTCCCTCTCTTCCTACCTCCATGGGTTAAACTAGCGACCTATGCTAAGAGATAGAACGGGCGCCTCCCTCTCTTCCTACCTCCATGGGTTAAACTAGCGACCTATGCTAAGAGATAGGACGGGCGCCTCCCTCTCTTCCTACCTCCATGGGTTACACTAGCGACATATGCTAAGAGATAGGACGGGCGCTTCCCTCTTTTCCTATATCCATGGGTTAAACTAGCGACCTATGTTAAGAGATAGGACGGGCGCCTCCCGTTCTTCCTACCTCCAAGGTTTAAACTAGCTACCTATGCTAAGAGATAGGACGGGCCCCTCCCTGTCTTCCTACCACCAGGGGATATATTAGCGACCTATGTTAAGAGATAGGACGAGCGCCTCCCTCTCTTCCTACCTCCATGGGTTACACTAGCGACCTATGCTAAGAGTTACGACGGGCGCCTCCCTCTCTTCCTACATCCATGGGTTAAACTAGCGACCAATGCTAAGAGATAGGACGTGCGCCTCCCTCTCTTCCTACATCCATCGTTTACATTAGCGACCTATGCTAAGAGATAGGGCGGGCACCTCCCTCTCTTCCTACCTCAATGAGTTACATTACGGAGCTATGCTAAGAGATAGGACAGGCGCCTCCCTCTATTCATACCTCCATGGGTTACACTAGCGACCTATGCTAAGAAATAGGATGGGCGCCTCCCTCTCTTCCTATTCCATGGGTTAAGCTAGCGACCTATGCTAAGAGATAGGACGGGCGCCTCCCTCACTTCCTAACTCCATGGGTTAAACTAGCGACCTATGCTAAGAGAGAGGATGGGCGGCTCCCTCTCTTCCTACATGAATATTTTAGGTGGAATGCCCATATATCCCACATATGTGAAAGCTTGAGAATATCGGCGATAAAAATTCATAAATTGAAATACGTATTAAATATGGAAACATGTGTCCTATTTTATAAAGCAATATGCGAATCTATTTTAAATTTTGGAATAATTGTGCATGGAACAACTAACTTAACTAACATAAATAAAATAGAAAAACTACAGTCTATAATAGCTAAAAATATTATTCCGTTTCATTTGCAAAAAATTTATAAAACTTCTTCCGATAGATTAAAATTTTTAAATCTTTTGTCCTACAGCAATTTATATAAATATAATGTAATAATTAAAAATTTTTTTGACGAAACTTACAAACTAAAAATTCAACATAATAAAAATACAAGACTTCAAAACCAGGGTTATTACAAATTGCCAAATTTTCGAAATAATTACGGGAAACATACCTCCGAATATCAAGTACCACTTATATTTAATGCTATTCCAAAAGAATTGCTAAATATAGATTCTTTTAGAAGATTTAAAATGGAATTAAAAAATTATTTGATATTTTCTAGTTAGCTGATTTTTATGTGTTGTGTTTTGTGGATTTATTTGATGTACCCCATTTTTGTGGCTGAATGACTTATGTTAATATAATTTATTCATTTTCCTGCAGATAAGCTATTTAGCTTTGCGGGTCAAATTGTAAATGTATTTGTATTCTTTACTGTTATGAATAAAAATTATTATTAAAAAAAAAAAAAAAAAAAAAAAAAAAAAAAATCCATGGGTTAAACTAGCGACCTATGCTTAGAGATAGAACGGGCGCCTCCCTCTCTTCATACCTCCATGGGATACATTAGCGACCTATGCTAAGAGATAGGACGAGCGCCTCCCTCACTTCCTACCTCCATGGGTTAAACTAGCGACCTATGCTATGAGATAGGACGGGCGCCTCACTCTCTTCCTACCTCCATGGGTTACACTAGCGACCTATGCTAAGAGATAGGACGGGCGCCTCCCTCTTTTCCTATATCCATGTGTTAAACTAGCGACCTATGCTAAGAGATAGGACGGGCGCCTCCCTCTCTTCCTACCTCCATGGGTTAAACTAGCGACCTTAGCTAAGAGAGAGGACGAACGCCTCCCTCTCTTCCTACCTCCATAGGTTACACTAGCGGCGTATGCTAAGAGATAGGACGGACGCCACCCTCTCTTCCTACTTCCATGGGTTAAACTAGCGACCAATGCTAAGAGATAGGACGGGCGGCTCCCTCTCTTCCTAATTCCATGGGCTAAACTAGCGACCTATGCTAAGAGATAGGAAGGGCGCCCCCCTCTCTTCCTACCTCCATGGGTTACACTAGCGACTTATGCTAAGAGATAGGACGGGCACCTCCCTCTCTTCCTACCTCCATGGGTTAAACTAGCGACTTATGCTAAGAGATAGGACGGGCGCCTCCCTGTCTTCCTACCTCCATGGGATATATTAGCGACCTATGCTAAGAGATAGGACGAGCGCCTCCCTCTCTTCCTACCTCCATGGGTTACACTAGCGACCTATGCTAAGAGGTAGGACGGGCGCCTCCCTCTCTTCCTACATCCATGGGTTAAACTTGCGACCTATGCTAAGAGATAGGACGGGCGCCTCCCTGTCTTCCTCCCTAAATGGGTTAAACTAGCGACCTATGCTAAGAGATAGGACGGTCGGATCCCTCTCTTCCTACCTCCATGGGTTAAACTAGCGACCTATGCTAAGAGATAGGACGGACGCCTCCCTCTCTTCCTACCTCCATGGGTTAAACTAGCGACCTATGCTAAGAGATAGGACGGGCGCCTACCTCTCTTCATACATCCATGGGTTAAACTAGCGACCTATGCTAAGAGATAGGACGGGCGGCTCCCTCTCTTCCTACATCCAACGTTTACCTTAGCGACCTATGCTAAGAGATATGGCGGGCGCCTCCCTCTCTTCCTACCTCCATGAGTTACATTAGCGAGCTATGCTAAGAGATAGGACAGGCGCCTCCCTCTATTGATACCTCCATGGGTTACACTAGCGACCTATGCTAAGAGATAGGATGGGTGCCTCCCTCTCTTCCTACTCCATGGGTTAAGCTAGCGACCTATGCTAAGAGATAGGACGGGCACCTCCCTCTCTTCCTACCTCCATGGGTTAAAGTAGCGACTTATGCTAAGAGATAGGACGGGCGCCTCCCTCTCTTCCTACCTCCATGGGTTACACTAGCGACCTATGCTAAGAGATAGGACCGGCGCCTCCCTCTCTTTCTACCTCCATGGGTTACACTAGCGACCTATGCTAAGAGATAGGATGGGCGGCTCCCTCTCTTCCTACCTCCATGGTTTAAACTAGCGACCTATGCTAAGAGATAGGACGGGCGCCTCCCTGTCTTCCTACCTCCATGGGATATATTAGCGACCTATGCTAAGAGATAGGACGAGCGCCTCCCTCTCTTCCTACCTCCATGGGTTACACTAGCGACCTATGCTAAGAGGTAGGACGGGCAACTCCCTCTCTTCCTACATCCATGGGTTAAACTTGCGACTTATGCTAAGAGATAGGACGGGCGCCTCCCTCTCTTCCTCCCTAAATGGGTTAAACTAGCGACCAATGCTAAGATATAGGACGGGCGCCTCCCTCTCTTCCTACATACATGGGTTAAACCAGCGACCTATGCCAAGAGATAGGACGGGCGCCTCCCTCTCTTCCTACCTCCATGGGTTAAACTAGCGACCTATGCTAAGAGATAGGACGGGCGGCTCCCTCTCTTCCTACCTCCATGGGTTAAACCAGCGACCTATGCTATGAGATAGGACGGGCTCCTCCCTCTGTTCCTACCTCCAAGGGTTACACTAGCGACCTATGCTAAGAGATAGGACGGGCGCCTCCCTCTTTTCCTATATCCATGGGTTAAATTAGCGACCTATGCTAAGAGATAGGACGGGCGCCTCTCTCTCTTCCTACTTCCATGGGTTAAACTAGCGACCTATGCTAAGAGAGAGGACGGGAGGCTCCCTCTCTTCCTACCTCGTTAGGTTACACTAGCGGCGTATGCTAAGAGATTGGACGGGCGCCACCCTCTCTTCCTACTTCCATGGGTTAAACTAGCGACCTATGCTAAGAGATAAGACGGGCGCCTCCCTCTCTTCCTACTTCCATGGGTTAAACTAGCGACCTATGCTAAGAGGTAGGAAGGTCGCCCCCCTCTCTTCCTACCTCCATGGGTTACACAAGCGACCTATGCTAAGAGATAGGACGGGCACCTCCCTCTCTTCCTACCTCCATGGGTTAAACTAGCGACTTATGCTAAGAGATAGGACGGGCGCCTCCATCTCTTCCTACCTCCATGGGTTACACTAGCGACCTATACTAAGAGATAGAATGGGCGGCTCCCTCTCTTCCTACCTCCATGGTTTAAACTAGCGACCTATGCTAAGAGATAGGACGGGCGCCACCCTGTCTTCCTACCACCATGGGATATATTAGCGACCTATGGTAAGAGATAGGACGAGCGCCTCCCTCTCTTCCTACCTCCATGGGTTACACTAGCGACCTATGCTAAGAGGTACGACGGGCGCCTCCCTCTCTTCCTACTCCATGGGTTAAGCTAGCGACCTATGCTAAGAGATAGGACGGGCACCTCCCTCTCTTCCTACGTCCATGGGTTAAACTAGCGACTTATGCTAAGAGATAGGACGGGCGCCTCCATCTCTTCCTACCTAAATGGGTTAAACTAGCGACCTATGCTAAGAGATAGGAGGCGCGCCTCCCTCTCTTTCTACCTCCATGGGTTACACTAGCGACCTATGCTAAGAGATAGGATGGGCGGCTACCTCTCTTCCTACCTCCATGGTTTAAACTAGCGACCTATGCTAAGAGATAGGACGGGCGTCTCCCTGTCTTCCTACCTCCATGGAATATATTAGCGACCTATGCTAAGAGATAGGACGAGCGCCTCCCTCTCTTCCTACCTCCATGGGTTACACTAGCGACCTATGCTAAGAGGTAGGACGGGCGCCTCCCTCTCTTCCTACATCCATGGTTTAAACTTCCGACCTATGCTAAGAGATAGGACGGGCGCCTCCCTCTCTTCCACCCTAAATTATTTAAACTAGCGACCTATGCTAAGAGATAGGACGGGCGCCTCCCTGTCTTCCTACCTCCATGGGTTAAACTAGCGACCTATGCTAAGAGATAGGACGGGCGCATCCCTCTCTTCCTACATCCATGGGTTAAACTGGCGACCTATGCTAAGAGATAGGACGGGCGCCTCCCTCTCTTCATACATCCATGGGTTAAACTAGCGACCTATGCTAAGATATAGGACGGGGGCCTCCCTCTCTTCCTACATCCATCGTTTACATTAGCGACCTATGCTAAGAGATAGGGCGGGCGCCTCCCTCTCTTCCTACCTCCATGAGTTACATTAGCGAGCTATGCTAAGAGATAGGACAGGCGCCTCCCTCTATTGATACCTCCATGGGTTACACTAGCGACCTATGCTAAGAGATAGGGCGGGCGCCTCCCTCTCTTCCTACCTCCATGAGTTACATTAGCGAGCTATGCTAAGAGATAGGACAGGCGCCTCCCTCTATTGATACCTCCATGGGTTACACTAGCGACCTATGCTAAGAGATAGGACGGGCGCCTCCCTCTCTTCCTACCTCCATAGGATATATTAGCGATCTATGCTAAGAGATAGGTCGAGCGCCTCCCTCTCTTCCTACGTCCATGGGTTACACTAGCGACCTATGCTAAGAGGTAGGACGGGCGCCACCCTCTCTTCCCACCTCCATGGGTTACACTAGCGACCTATGCTAAGAGATAGGATGGGCGGCTCCCTCTCTTCCTACCTCCATGGTTCAAACTAGCGACCTATGCTAAGAGATAGGACGGGCGCCTCCCTCTCTTCCTACCTCCATAGGATATATTAGCGACCTATGCTAAGAGATAGGTCGAGCGCCTCCCTCTCTTCCTACGTCCATGGGTTACACTAGCGACCTATGCTAAGAGGTAGGACGGGCGCCACCCTCTCTTCCCACCTCCATGGGTTACACTAGCGACCTATGCTAAGAGATAGGATGGGCGGCTCCCTCTCTTCCTACCTCCATGGTTCAAACTAGCGACCTATGCTAAGAGATAGGACGGGCGCCTCCCTCTCTTCCTACCTCCATAGGATATATTAGCGACCTATGCTAAGAGATAGGTCGAGCGCCTCCCTCTCTTCCTACGTCCATGGGTTACACTAGCGACCTATGCTAAGAGATAGGACGGGTGCCTCCCTCTCTTCCTACCTCCATGGGTTAAACTAGCGACCTATGCTAAGAGATAGGACGGGCGCCTCCCTCTCTTCCTACCTCCATGGGTTAAACTAGCGACCTATGCTAAGAGATAGGACGGGCGCCTCCCTCTCTTCCTACCTCCATGGGTTAAACTAGCGACCTCTGCTAAGAGATAGGACGGGCGGCTCCCTCTCTTCCTACCTCCATGGGTTATACTAGCGACCTATGCTAAGAGATAGGACGGGCGCCTCCCTCTCTTCCTACCTCCATGGGTTAAACTAGCGACCTATGCTAAGAGATAGGACAGGCGCCTCCCTCTGTTTCTACCTCCATGGGTTAAACTAGCAACCTATGCTAAGAGATAGGACGGGCGCCTCCCTCTCTTCCTACCTCCATGGGTTAAACTAGCGACCTCTGCTAAGAGATAGGACGGGCGGCTCCCTCTCTTCCTACCTCCATGGGTTAAACTAGCTACCTATGCTAAGAGATAGGACGAGCGCCTCCCTCTCTTCTTACCTCCATGGGTTAAACTAGCGACCTATGCTAAGAGATTGGACGGGCGGCTCCCTCTCTTCCTACCTCCATGGGTTAAACTAGCGACCTATGCTAAGAGATAGGACGGGCGCCTCCCTCTCTTTTTACATCCATGGGTTACACTAGCGACCTATACTAAGAGATAGGATGGGCGGCTCCCTCTCTTCCTACCTCCATGGTTTAAACTAGCGACCTATGCTAAGAGATAGGACGGGCGCCTCCCTGTTTTCCTACCACCATGGGATATATTAGCGACCTATGGTAAGAGATAGGACGAGCGCCTCCCTCTCTTCCTACCTCCATGGGTTACACTAGCGACCTATGCTAAGAGGTACGACGGGCGCCTCCCTCTCTTCCTACTCCATGGGTTAAGCTAGCGACCTATGCTAAGAGATAGGACGGGCACCTCCCTCTCTTCCTACGTCCATGGGTTAAACTAGCGACTTATGCTAAGAGATAGGACGGGCGCCTCCATCTCTTCCTACCTAAATGGGTTAAACTAGCGACCTATGCTAAGAGATAGGACGGGCGCCTCCCTCTCTTTCTACCTCCATGGATTACACTAGCGACCTATGCTAAGAGATAGGACGGGCGTCTCCCTGTCTTCCTACCTCCATGGGATATATTAGCGACCTATGCTAAGAGATAGGACCGGCGCCTCCCTCTCTTCCAACCTCCATGGGTTAAACTAGCGACCTATGCTAAGAGATAGGACGGACGCATCCCTCTCTTCCTACATCCATGGGTTAAACTGGCGACCTATGCTAAGAGATAGGACGGGCGCCTCCCTCTCTTCATACATCCATGGGTTAAACTAGCGACCTATGCTAAGAGATAGGACGGGGGCCTCCCTCTCTTCCTACATCCATCGTTTACATTAGCGACCTATGCTAAGAGATAGGGCGGGCGCCTCCCTCTCTTCCTACCTCCATGAGTTACATTAGCGAGCTATGCTAAGAGATAGGACAGGCGCCTCCCTCTATTGATACCTCCATGGGTTACACTAGCGACCTATGCTAAGAGATAGGACGGGCGCCTCCCTCTCTTCCTACCTCCATAGGATATATTAGCGACCTATGCTAAGAGATAGGTCGAGCGCCTCCCTCTCTTCCTACGTCCATGGGTTACACTAGCGACCTATGCTAAGAGGTAGGACGGGCGCCTCCCTCTCTTCCTACATTCATGGGTTAAACTTGCGACCTATGCTAAGAGATAGGATGGGCGCCTCCCTCTCTTCCTACCTCCATGGGTTAAACTAGCGACCTATGCTAAGAGATAGGACGGGCGCCTCCCTCTCTTCCTACCTCCATGGGTTAAACTAGCGACCTATTCTAAGAGATAGGACGGGCGCTTCCCTCTCTTCCTACCTCCATGGTTTAAACTAGCGACCTCTGCTAAGAGATAGGACGGGCGGCTCTCTCTCTTCCTACCTCCATGGGTTAAACTAGCGACCTATGCTAAGAGATAGGACGGGCGCCTCCCTCTCTTCCTACCTCCATGGGTTACACTAGCGACCTATGCTAAGAGATAGGACGGGCGCCTCCCTCTCTTCCTACCTCCATGGGTTAAACTAGCGACCTATGCTAAGAGATAGGACGGGCGCCTCCCTCTCTTCCTACCTCCATGGGTTAAACTAGAGACCTATGCTAAGAGATAGGACGGGCGGCTCTCTCATCCTACCTCCATGGGTTAAACTACCGACCTATGCTAAGAGATAGGACGGGAGCCTCCCTCTCTTCCTACCTCCATGGGTTAAACTAGCGACCTATGCTAAGATATAGGACGGGCACCTCTCTCTCTTCCTACCTCCATGGGTTAAACTAGCGACCTATGCTAAGAGATAGGACGGGCGACTCCCTCTCTTCGTACATCCATGGATTACATTAGCGACCTATGCTAAGAGATAGGACGGGCGCCTCCCTCTCTTCCTACCTCCATGGGTTAAACTAGCGACCTATGCTAAGAGATAGGACGGGCGACTCCCTCTCTTCGTACATCCATGGGTTACATTAGCGACCTATGCTAAGAGATAGGACGGGCGCCTCCCTCTGGTCTTACCTCCATGGGTTACATTAGCGACCTATGCTAAGAGATAGGACGGGGGCCTCCCTCTCTTCCTACCTCCATGGTTTACACTAGCGACCTATGCTTAGATATAGGACGGGCGGCTCTCACTCTTCCTACCTCCATGGGTTAAACTAGCGACTTATGTTAAGAGATAGGACGGGCGCCTCCCTCTCTTCCTACCTCCATGGGTTAAACTAGCGACTTATGCTAAGAGATAGGACGGGCGGCTCCCTCTCTTCCTACCTCCATGGGTTAAACTAGCGACCTATGCTAAGAGATAGGACGGGCGGCTCTCTCTCTTCCTACCTCCATGGGTTAAACTAGCGACCTATGCTAAGAGATAGGACGGGCGGCTGTCTCTCTTGCTACCTCCATGGGTTAAACTAGCGATCTATGCTAAGAGATAGGACGGGCGCCTCCCTCTCTTCCTACCTCCATGGTTGCAGCTTTGTTGTAACTTTCTTTTGCAAAAGTGGTTGCCAGATCAGGGCTAATATTATCTCTTGCACATCGTTCATTGCGCCATGCGCCATCTTTTGGCTGTATTAGTGATCCTGCTTTTCTTATGAATGCATTTTTTAATTATTGTTGTGTTCCAGTCTATTTTTTATTAGTTTTTTTCTACGTGTCTCTCACTCCTGTTTTATTTTCGTAATAAGTGTTGTTTCAAACCATTTAATAAACTAGTTAACAGTTTAGAGATTTGCACAATGATTATTTTAATATTAAAGAATTGTGAATGATCTTTATAAAAAAAGTTTATTTTTGACATATTCCACCTTCCATAACACAATAAGTACTGAAAGAATATTGTTATCCGAGATTTAAATAGATTTGATTTAAAATATAATATTAAATAAAATAAATACCCCCTCAAGCAGCTGCTTGCGACAGAGGTCTGACAGGTAGAGCCACAGTAGGAGATCTGAGAGGATGGCAGGACCTCAGCAGAAAAACAACACATACATCCATGCCTAATCCTGGGCTCGAACCCAGGTCCCTTAGATCAGTGGCCAAGCGTGCTAAAAAATAAATAATCCCTCAAGCAACTGCTTGCCAAAGAGGTCTGACAGGAACCTGTCAGTTTATATGTCACAGTAGGAGATCTGAGAGGATGGCAGGACCTCAGCAGAAAAACAACACATACATCCATGCCTAATCCTGGGCTCGAACCCAGGTCCCTTAAATCAGTTGCCAAGCGTGCTAAAAAGTAAATAATCCCTCAAGCAACTGCTTGCCACAGAGGTTTGACAGGAGCCTGTCGGTTTATATGCCACAGTAAAAGGTCAGTGAGGATGGCAGGCCCTCAGCAGAAAAACAACACAGACAGCCATACCTTACCCGGGGCTCGAACCCAGGTCCCTTAGATCAGTAGCCAAGCGTGCTAACCACTCGGTCATGGGACAGCTGATGATCTGTGAGGATGGCGGGACCTCAGCAGAAACGACCGTGCCTTGATCTGTATCCCAGCACGTTAATTATGATCTGCAATTTATTTTCAGTCACATTTTACTACTAAATGATTATTTTAAAAGTTATAAACATTCAAATTTAGATTCTCATTGACATCACAGGAGGTGTATAAACGAAAACTTTGTGGTGTGTTTTACGTATACTTTGTTATCAGTTCATTATTTGACAGTGTAAAATCGATGAAAATGGTGTCATCGTTGGTTATTGTCTCTTTTGAGCGGAACATTTTTCGCACACAATGGGCTAGATGGTCAGGTCACAAGGGCCCCGAGACTCAGAGAATGTTGTTCGGAGACAGAGGGTAGCCTCCCGTCAAGGCCATCGAGTGTGTTCTTTAACGTACACAGGGTATGGCTCTCAGCAACACCATGGGCTAAATGGCCAGGTCACAAGGACCCCGAAGACTCAGAGAAAGTTGGGGGAGGGAACCCACTGGATCAACTGTTGGGAGACAAATGGTAGCCTCCCGTCAAGGCCATCGAGTGTGTTCTTCATCATTGGGTTGTTTTACCTCTGAGCGGCCCTTTTTTGCACACCATGGGTTAAATGGCCAGGTCACAAGGACCCCGAAGGCTCAGAGAAGGTTGGGGGAGGGAACCCACTGGAACAGCTGTTGGGAGACAGATGGTAGCCTCCCGTCAAGGTCATCCAATGTGTTCTTTAACGTGCACAGAGTATGGCTCTCCCGCACACAGAGACACGGCTTAATGTCCCATCTGACTGACGGCGGTCTTTCCAAGCCAATGCATTAGGGTACATATCTCAATCTTGTCAGGATGTTGAACTACCTATTTGGCTGATATACACAAACTCAGGTGTCTTGTCATATATGCAATCATTTGCAGCATTTTATACTTTATAATATATACAAATAGTGACTACACACCTGGTATAGTCACTCAAAAAAGTATCCGAATATTATGGTTGATTACAGAATTCAGAAAAAATATCTGGCAACGATATTTTTAGAAATGAGTAATTTGGCAACCTTCGCCATAGTGTTCGGATATTTTTTAATATATATAATGCGTATGAATATATAATGCAACGAATATGGAGCGTGTGCAGTTACCGTTCACAACAAACTGGAGCGGTTGCGGTTAATGTTCACAGCACATTGGATCGTGTGGTCTCACTCACGGAAATATTGAACGTGTGCAGTTACCATTCACAGCAAACTGGAGCGGTTGCGGTTAATGTTCACAGCACATTGGATCGTGTGAGCTCACAAAGACCTGGATCGTGTGGGATCACTCACGGAAATATTGAGCGTGTGCAGTTACCGTTCACAGCAAACTGGAGCGGTTGCGGTTAATGTTCACAGCACATTGGATCGTGTGAGCTCACAAAGACCTGGATCGTGTGGGCTCATTCGCGGAAATATTGAACGTGTGCAGTTAACGTTCACAGCAAATTGGAGCGGTTACTGTTAATGTTCAGAGCACATTGGATCGTGTGAGCCCACAAAGACCTGGATCGTGTGGGCTCACTCGCGGAAATATTGAGCGTGTGCAGTTACCGTTCACAGCAAACTGGAACGGTTGCGGTTAATGTTCACAGCACATTGGATCGTGTGGGCTCACAACGACCTGGATCTTGTGGGCTCAGTAACGGAAATATCGAGCGTGTGCAGTTTCCGTTCACAGCAAACTGGAGCGGTTGCGGTTAATGTTCACAGCACATTGGATCGTGTGAGCTCACAAAGACCTGGATCGTGTGGGCTCATTCGCGGAAATATTGAACGTGTGCAGTTAACGTTCACATCAAATTGGAGCGGTTACTGTTAATGTTCAGAGCACATTGGATCGTGTGAGCCCACAAAGACCTGGATCGTGTGGGCTCACTCGCGGAAATATTGAGCGTGTGCAGTTACCGTTCACAGCAAACTGGAACGGTTGCGGTTAATGTTCACAGCACATTGGATCGTGTGGGCTCACAACGACCTGGATCTTGTGGGCTCAGTAACGGAAATATTGAGCGTGTGCAGTTTCCGTTCACAGCAAACTGGAGCGGTTGCGGTTAATGTTCACAGCACATTGGATCGTGTGAGCTCACAAAGACCTGGATCGTGTGGGCTCACTCGCGGAAATATTGAGCGTGTGCAGTTACCGTTCACAGCAAACTGGAGCGGTTGCGGTTAATGTTCACAGCACATTGGATCGTGTGAGCTCACAAAGACCTGGATCGTGTGAGCTCACTCGCGGAAATATTGAACGTGTGCAGTTAACGTTCACAGCAAACTGGAGCGGTTACTGTTAATGTTCACAGCACATTGGATCGTGTGAGCCCACAAACACCTGGATCGTGTGGGCTCACTCGCGGAAATATTGAGCGTGTGCAGTTACCGTTCACAGCAAACTGGAGCGGTTGCGGGTGATGTTCACAGCACATTGGATCGTGTGAGCTCACAAAGACCTGGATCGTGTGGGCTCACTCACGGAAATATTGAGCGTGTGCAGTTACCGTTCACAGCAAACTGGAGCGGTTGCGGTTAATGTTCATAGCACATTGGATCGTGTGAGCTCACAAAGACCTGGATCGTGTGGGCTCACTCACGGAAATATTGAGCGTGTGCAGTAACTGCACACGCTCCAGTTTGCTGTGAACGGTAACTGGAGCGTGTACAGTTGCTGTAATAATTTAATACTGGAGCGTGTACAGTTGCTGTATACGCTCCAGTATTAAATTATTACACATATTAAATTATTGTTTTATCGTAGCACACTATTAATTATAATTTTTCTTTTCTTTTTCGTTTTGTTATTGACTAGGTTATTAGACGAAAATTTCCTAATTTGTCTACAAAAAGATTAGGTACAGTCGCTCAAAAAGGTATCCGAACGCTATGGTTGATTAGAAATTTCAGAAAAAATATCTGGCAACGATTTTTTCAGAAATTAGTGATCTGACATCCTTCGTGTACAGTACACGAAGGTTGCCAGATCACTAATTTCTGAAAAAATCGTTGCCAGATATTTTTTCTGAAATTTTTAATTAACCATGGCGTTCGGATACTTTTTTGAGTGACTGTACACGTGGCCAATCAAAGTAAGCTTAATTTTTGTAACTTTTTTTAATTAAACGTATCATATGTTGGATATCTTTCAAGTTATTATAATTGTCAATAAAATTATCCTATGAACTAAATACTTTGATTCTGATGTTTTTTTTCTGTAAATATTTTTATTCTGATGTTTTTTTCTGTAAATATTTTTATTCTGATGTTTTTTTCTGTAAATATTTTTATTCTGATGTTTTTTTCTCTAAATATTTTGATTCTGATGTTTTTTTTTTCCTGTAAATATTTTGATACTGATATTTTTTTTTCTGTAAATATTTTGATTCTTCTGTTTTTTTTCTGTAAATATTTTGATTGTGATGTTTTTTTCATATAAATATTTTGATTCTGATGTTTTTTTTCCGTAAATATTTTGATTCTGATGTTTTTTTTCTGTAAATATTTTGATTCTGATGTTTTTTTTCTGTAAATATTTTTATTCTGATGTTTTTTCTGTAAATATTTTGATTCTGGTGGTTTTTTTCTGTAAATATTTTTATTCTGATGTTTTTTTCTGTAAATATTTTTATTCTGATGATTTTTTTTCTGTAATTATTTCTATTCTGATGTTTTTTTTTTCTGTAAATATTTTTATTCTGATGTTTTTTCCCTGTAATTATTTTGATTCTGATGTTTTTTTTTTCTGTAAATATTTTGATTCTGATGTTTTTTTTCCGTAAATATTTAAGATGTTTTTTTTTTCCTTCTGTAAACGATGAGTAGATTAGTGCTCTTGGCTACTGATCTAAGGAACCTGGGTTTGATCCCCGGGTAACACATGGATGTTTGTGCTGTTTTTCTACTGAGTTCTTCCATCCTCACAGATATTATATTACGACATATAAACTGATAGGCTCCTGTCAGACCTCTGTGGCAAGCACCTGCTTGAGCGGGTATTTCTTTTTTAAACTTTATGTGAGTATATGTCCCTTAATCTTTAGGCTTAGTGAGTGTTTGATCAATGAGATTTTATTTAATGTTAACATGATCGAATGACGATAAAGCGCAGACTCAACTTTAATGTTTAAATTCACCTTACACTTTAATTCTTTATGATTGCAGATACCATTACTATGGGATAGGAGTGAAAGCGAATTCCGTCTATTACAAGCAACTTAATACTGGAGCTGGACTCACCAGGTGAGACAGGAATTACTTTACATCACGAATAAGCGAGGGACTGTGTGTGTCAGTTCCTCAGTGGTCTAGCGGTTAAGATGCCCAACATTCTTCTGGGTCACAGGAAGGCTTAGTTTAAGAAATGGTCAATTCCTCAGTGGTCTAGCGGTTAAGATGCCCAGCATTCTTCTGGGTCATAGGAAGGTTTAGTTGAAGAAATGATCAGTTCCTCAGTGGTCTAGCGGTTAAGATGCCCAGCATTCTTCTGGGTCACAGGAAGGCTTAGTTTAAGAAATGATCAGTTCCTCAGTGGTCTAGCGTTTGAGATGCCCAGCATTCTTCTGGGTCACAGGAAGGCTTAGTTTAAGAAATGATCAGTTCCTCAGTGGTGTAGCGGTTAAGATGCCCAGCATTCTTCTGGGTCACAGAAAGGCTTAGTTTAAGAAATGGTCAGTTCCTCAGTGTTCTAGTGCTTAAGATACCCAGCATTCTTCTGGGTCACAGGAAGGCTTAGTTTAAGAAATGGTCAGTTCCTCAGTGGTCTAGAGGTTAAGATGCCCAGCATTCTTCTGGGTCACAGGAAGGCTTAGTTGAAGAAATGATCAGTTCCTCAGTGGTCTAGCGGTTAAGATGCCCAGCATTCTTCTGGGTCACAGGAAGTCTTAGTTTAAGAAATGGTCAGTTCCTAAGTGTTGTAGCGGTTAAGATGCCCAGCATTCTTCTGGGTCACAGGAAGGCTTAGATTAAGAAATGGTCAGTTCCTCAGTGGTATAGCGGTTAAGATGCCCAGCATTCTTCTGGGTCACAGGAAGGCTTAGTTGAAGAAATGATCAGTTCCTCAGTGGTCTAGTAGTTAAAATGCCCAGCATTCTTCAGGGTCACAAGAAGGCTTAGTTTAAGAAATGGTCAGTTCCTCAGTGGTCTAGAGGTTAAGATGCCCAGCATTCTTCTGGGTCACAGGAAGTCTTAGTTTAAGAAATGGTCAGTTCCTAAGTGTTGTAGCGGTTAAGATGCCCAGCATTCTTCTGGGTCACAGGAAGGCTTAGATTAAGAAATGGTCAGTTCCTCAGTGGTATAGCGGTTAAGATGCCCAGCATTCTTCTGGGTCACAGGAAGGCTTAGTTGAAGAAATGATCAGTTCCTCAGTGGTCTAGTAGTTAAAATGCCCAGCATTCTTCAGGGTCACAAGAAGGCTTAGTTTAAGAAATGGTCAGTTCCTCAGTGGTCTAGAGGTTAAGATGCCCAGCAATCTGCTGGGTCACAGGAAGACTTAGTTTAAGTAATGGTCAGTTCCTCAGTGGTCTAGCGGTTCTTTTGAGGGGGGTGAAGTCTTATGTTCGGACTACCCCCCCCCCCCCCCCCCCCCATCGCAACCTAAATCCGGGATGCGTGCCTGTGAAGTTTGGAATGGTTCAGAGAAAATAGTTTTTGGGAGACAACGGTCTCAAAGTTAGACTTTGATGGGATTTCCCCAGTTAATAAATTATTTCACCGAACACAAAAGATAAAAATAATGCTCTACATTGAATAAGATTTTATAGTTTTCTTTGTAATGTATTTTATCGACGGACATAAAATATAGGAATAAAAGAAAATTTCTTTTATCTCTGAGCAGCACTTTTTTGCACACAATGTGCTAAATGACCAGGCCACAAGAACCCCGAAGGTTCAGAGAAGGTTGGGGGACGGGACCCACTGGAACAGCTGTTGGGATACAGATGGTAGTCTCCCGTCAAGCCATCCAGCATGTTGTTTAACGTTGGGTTGTTTTATCTCTGAGCAGCAGTTTTTTGCACACAATGTACTTAATGATCAGGCCACAAGGACCCCGAAGGTTCAGAGAAGGTTTTGGGAGGGGACCCACTGGAACAACTGTTGGGATACAGATGGTAGCCTCCCGTCAAGGTCATCCAGCGTGTTCTTTAACGTTGGGTTGTTTTATCTCTGAGCAGCACTTTTTTGCACACAATGTGCTGAATGACCAGGCCACAAGGACCCCGAATGTTCAGAGAAGGTTGGGGGAGGGGACCCACTGGAACAGCTGTTGGGATACAGATGGTAGTCTCCCGTCAAGCCATCCAGCATGTTCTTTAACGTTGGGTTGTTTTATCTCTGAGCAGCACTTTTTGCACACAATGTGCTAAATGACCAGGCCACAAGGACCCCGAAGATACAGAGAAGGTTTTGGGAGGGGACCCACTGAAACAGCTGTTGGGATACAGATAGTAGCCTCCCGTCAAGGCCATCCAGCGTGTTCGTTAATGTTGGGTTGTTTTATCTCTGAGCAGCACTTTTTTGCACACAATGTGCTAAATGACCAGGCCACAAGAACCCCGAAGGTTCAGAGAAGGTTGGGGGAGGGGACCCACTGGAACAGCTGTTGGGATACAGATGGTAGTCTCCCGTCAAGGCCATCCATCATGTTCTTTAACGTTGGGTTGTTTTATCTCTGACCAGCAATTTTTTGCACACAATGTGCTAAATGACCAGGCCACAAGGACCCCGAAGTTTCAGAGAAAGTTGGGGGAGGGGACCCACTGGAACAGCTATTGGGAGACAGATGGTTAGCTTCCCGTCAAGGCCATCCAGCGTGTTCTTTAACGTGCACAGGTTATGGCTCTCCCGCACACGGGGCCACGGCTTAACGTCCCATCCGACGGACGGCGGCCTTTCGAAGCCCATCGGTTTCCCCTACTGACCGTGGGCAGGGCGGGAAATTTTGCGGAGATAAATCTCAACGCTGACCCAGCTGGGACTCGAACCTGCGAACTACAGATTACGAGACTGGCGCGCTACCGGCTGAGCAACCCCCGCCCCCAGATGGCACGAGAATATATATTTATTTTAGGAAAGCGAAAGCAATTTCGTTTGAATTGCTTTCGCCTTCCTAAAATCTTGTTCTAATTTTACTACTAGTATATTACTATGATAATAAAAATATTTATTTACATATAGACTTTATTTAGAAGGAAAATTACTCAAATTACTTAGAAATTATCATAATGCTAATACATACGAATAAGTTTCTTCTAAATATAATATATTTATAAATAATCTGTAATAGGTTATTAGCACGATTACAGGACTACTAATATGACGTCATAACTTCGTCCATCCAACACCTTCTATAACAGAAGGCCAGTGGACGATGGGCGGGGGTGGTCAGTCGGTAGCGCGCCAGACTCGTAATCTGTAGTTCGCAGGTTCGAGTACCAGCTGTGTCAGCGTTGAGATTTATCTCTGCAAAACTCCCCGCCCTACCCACGGTCAGTAGGGGACAGCGATGGGCTTGGAAAGGCCGCCGTCCGTCGGATGGGACGTTAAGCCGTGGCCCCGTGTGCGGGAGAGCCATACCCTGTGCACGTTAAAGAACACGCTGGATGGCCTTGACGGGAGGCTGCCATCTGTCTTCCAACAGCTGTTCCAGATGGTCCCCTCCCCCAACCTTCTCTGAGCCTTCGGGGTCCATGTGACCTGGCCAAGTAGTGTGTAAGGGAGAAGAGAGCTAGCTTCCATAGACGTAATGTAAACTTTTCGATTGCAGCGCCCTCTAAATATGGCAAAATCGTGCATTGCGTTATTTTTTCACCGCCCAGCAACGTTTTCAATGGCTTACACCACGTCACTAATTTTACATTCACTTTAGCTCTTTTCAAAGTGTTCATTTTCTAAATTTTACCATCATAATTTTCCTTTTTATAAGGATTAGTTAAAATTATTTTCTTTAATAAAACCCCATTTTGTATAACAGGTAGTCACTAAGAAAATTTTTTTAATATTTTGAATATTCTACAATATTTAATATATTATAATAAATTGAAATTTATGGCTCTATGAGAGATAACATGATTTGTTTAATTATATTTTATAGAATTTTAGATATTTTCAATAAAAGTCCTATCGAGTTTCTTAGTTATATAAATTGTCAATAGATGGCAGCAGGCACTTCTTGTATCAACCATAAAAAATTTACTATTAGCACAAAACTGCAGACACCTATATACATCGATATGCTCCAGGGATCACAAACCTGCAACATACATTGACTTATATATATTCGCAAGATGATTAACTGTATTATTAATTTACATATTAATTTTAAAAATTCTGCAAACTTACTCAAAATAAACATACAACGGTTTTTTTAGGTATCGTAAAATGTACTCCTGAACGAGATAAAACACTCTTTGAATAACTTTAGGGTCAGCTACCACTGTGCCAAACAGCCATGGCTGTTAGATATTTGGAAACACTGGTTAAATCGCAGTATGCATACCAATAGTAAGACAAACCATAGCTGCATTGGGCTAAAATGATTGCACTGCGCATGCGCAGATCGCCCCTTACAGTAGTACTGCACATCAATTTGCCACGTTCAGCTTCGGTAAAATTCCGCAGAACGGCGCCACTTACGCTTGTGCGAAGCTTGCCTTCTTCTCCTTAGACCTTCTGTGACCTGGCCATTTAGCCCATGGTGTGCAAAAAAGTGCCGCTCAGAGGTAAAACAACCCAACCCAACCTATCAGACCTTGAAAAAGAACGTGCTATGGTCTGTACTGCGGTAATGTGGATTTTATAACTGTAGTTGATAGATTTGTCGTATCACGAATGATACGTACCCGATATAGAGCTAAAAGAATAAAACGATTATAGATTAAACGAACGAAAATTAACTTTAAACATTTTAAACTAAAAGAAAATGGGTAGTTTCTATTTTAATAAGATATTTCAAATGAAACACTTGAAGAGAACTTAAACTATTACAATTAATATTTTCTAAAGCCATATAATTATTTTTGCATAAACTCCTGCTCAAAATGTGAACTATATAGATAATAAAATATATTGAAAAGGGTTATCAGGAAATACCAATAAAATATCTTTTGCAAAGCTGTTGTTACCTGATTTAAATAACAGCATGTGGGTTGCCTCTGAGCGCAATTTTTATGCACATAATGAGATAAATGGCCAGGTCACAAGGATCCCGAGGGCTCAGAACAAAGAAGGTCTAAGGAGAAGAAGTTCGAGCTCTAGCTAAGCGTAAGTGGCGCCGCTAGGCGGATCTTCTCAGAACCAGATCCCGGCAGATTGGTGTGCAGCCACAGAAACAACTGTAAGACGCGATCTGCGCATGCGCAGTGCAATCGTTTTACCACACTGCAATTATGGTTTGTCTTAGTCTTCAAATATTTAATGAATGTGATTTAATTAGTGTTTCAACCTGTCTAACGATCATGGCTATTTTCCTACAGTGGTGGATTTGCGAAAAGTTATTCAATGAGTATTTTATCCCGTTCAGGAGTGCATTTTACGATTATTTTAAGTCTTTGTATGTTTATTTTGAGTAATTTTGAAGAAGTTTTAAAAATAATATGTAAATTAATACATTTAATGATCTGACGAATATATTATAAGGCAATGTATATTGCGAGTTTGTGTCCCGTGGAGGACATCAATATAATATAGGCTTCTGCACTTTGCTCTAACAGTGTAATTCTTTTTTATGGTTGATACAGGAAGTGCCTGCTGCCATCTGTTGAACGTTTATACAAGTATAAAACTCTTTACGATATTTATGGAAAATACGAAGAATTGTATAAAATATAATTATATAGAACATGTTATCGTACATTGACTCATAAATCTCAATATATTATAATATACTAAATGCTGTAGGTTGTTCAAAATATTAAAATTTTGTTCTTTAGCAGAGCTACTACCAGTTATACAAAATTCGATTTTACTAAAGAGAATGATTTCATTATTTTTTTGATATTTTCTCTCTAAACGAAAAAAAAATTATGATTGTACCTCCTGAAGAAAATGAACATTTTTCAGAGTCAAATGGTAGCCTCTCGTCAAGGCCATCCAGCGTGTTCTTAACGTGCACAGGTATGGCTCTCCCGCACACGGGGCCACGGCTTAACGTCTCATCCTACGGACGGTGGCCTTTTCAAGCCCATCGGTGTCCCCTACTGACCGTGGACAGGGCGGGGAATTTTTGCGGAGATAAATCTCAACGCTGACCCAGCTGGGACTCGAACCTGCGAACTACAGATTACGAGACTGTCGCGCTACCGACTGAGCAACCCCCGCCCCCAGATGGCACGAGAATATATATTTATTTTAGGAAGGCGAAAGCAATTTCGTTTGAAAGTGGCATAATATATATTTTCATTAGGGGACAAAAAAAAATACGTTTTTTCTTTGAGAGAGACCATTTACTTTAGAGCGGCAAAAATACATTTTTAATGGAGGGCGGCAGAAGCAAAGTTATTGAGACAGAAAAGAATTTGATATAAGGACTGCAAAAGTAACTTTTAATTATTGAGTGGAACAGGTAAATTTTTATTTTAGGGCGCCAAAAAAGTAAATTTTTATTTTAGGGCGCCAAAAAAGTAAATTTCTATTTTAGGGCGGCAAAAATTCATTTTCAATGGAGGGCGGCAGAAGAAAGTTATTGAGAGAGAAAAGAATTTGATGTAAGGACGGCAATAATGCAGTGCTGCATTATACAAATTATTCTATGCGAGATAATGGGTAAAGGTTTCTGTTACCACTTGCAAATAAAGAAATTATGCACGAACACTTTGATTATTTGGCCCCAAAAATTTTTAACTCTTTACCGATTATAATTCGAAATTAAACTAATTTTATGCATTTCAGATTTCTCACTGCTAATTATCTAATGAGCATTACAAATGCAGACAGCCTGTTTTCAGTGTTAAAGTAAAAAAAAATAATTCGCTTTTATAAATTCTGTGTTGTATTTGTATATATATATTTTTTTCTTTATGTAAAGTTGAGTGTCAGTGTTGCCAAAATTATGTATTTAAATAATTTGTAAATTAACCTACATGAGCTTAGATGCTCTTGGGTTAATAAGAGTATTACAAATATCTGTTGTTTGTAACCTTATTATTATAAAACTGAACTGGACAAAAGTAACTTTTTTTTGATAGCGGCAAAAGTAACTTTTAATTTTTGAGTGGAACAGGTAAATTTTTATTTTAGGGCGCCAAAAAAGTAAATTTTTATTTTAGGGCGCCAAAAAAGCATATTTTTATGTTAAGGCGCCAAAAAAGTAAATTTTTATTTTAGGGCGCCAAAAAAGTTCATTTTTATTTTAGGGCGCCAAAAAAGTAAATTTTTATTTTAGGGCGCCAAAAAAGTAAATTTTTATTTTAGGGTGGCAAAAAGTAAATTTATTTTATGACGGCAAAATAAATTTTATCTGAGGGAGGCACAAAATAAAATTTTTTCAGCGTGTAAAATATAAATTTATATTTGAGGGCAAAAGAAAGTAAATTTATTTTAGGGCGGCAAGAATCAGATGTACTTTAGTACGACAAAAAATAAATTTTATTTCAAGGCAGCAAAAAAGTGAATTCATTTCAAGGAGCCACAAATTAAATTATTGATTTGAGGGCAGCAGAAGACAGATGATATTGGTGACAGCAAGAAAAAAACTCTTTGAGGCAGCGAAAAGTAAATTTATCTGTAAGCGGCAAAAGTAGATGTATTTTAGGGCGGCAAAAATAGATGTTTTTGAGGGCAGTATGAAGCGATTTGTTTTAGGGCGGCAAAAAGTAGATTTTGAGGGCGATATGAAGTGATTATTTGAGGGCGGCAAAAGTAGATTTTGAAGGCAGTATAAAGTGATTTATTTTAGGGCGGAAAAATTATATTTATTTGAGGGCAATATGAAATGATTTATTTTAGGGCGGCAAAAAGTATATAATTTGAGAACAGTATGAAGTGATTTATTTTAGGGCGGCAATATATATATATATTTAGAGCGATATGAAATGATTTATTTTAGGGTGGCAAAAGTAGATGCATTTGAGGGCGGTATGAAGTAACATATTTTAGGGGCGAAATACATATTTTATATATTTTACATATTTTAGGGGTATGAAGTACATTTTGTTTGAGAGTGGCAGAAAGTAAATTGAGGGTAGGAAAATTAAATTTAGTTTTGGGTGGCAGAAGTAAATTTTTATTTGAAGTCGTCAAAAATATTTTTTTAAATGAGGGGAAAAAGAAATTTTAATTGAGGGTGGGCAAAAGGTGTGATTTATCATTATTTAATTTTTTTCTGAAACGTGTTATTCTTTACAGGGACATCATAAAAAGGCGGAAATATATTCCCCAAATAAAAAAACCGTGCTTCAAGAATTTCCGAGTTTTCAGGATTATAATGTACCGACTGAACTTAGCAGGACAAAGGTCAGTTATTTTCAAAACAAAAAAAATTGAATAGAAATCATTTTTTTAAAGGAAATAAATTTATTTTAAAGGAAATAAATTTATAGAATTATATTTTAATAAAAAAAATATAAATCTTCTTTTCAGGTACGGAGTTTTCTTATCATGTACAAAACCCACTGTCAAAGGATTCTAGGCCACGTGATCAATTCCAGTTTCGAAGAGGTAAGAACATTTTGTGTCTTTTAATTTTTCTTGAATGAAGCTCAAATTAGAAGAAACCTAGAAAAAAAATACACATCGCTTTCGGCGAACATAAAATGCTCATATTCAAAAACAAAGAAGCTTTCATTTTTTTGACATTTTGCGTCTTTTGACGGTGGAAATTACAGCTAATGAATGATTGGATAAATGTAGAGGCCCTATATAGGTAAAGGTTGGCAATCTCCAAATTGGACGCCATGTTTTGTCGTCTCTAGGATTGTTTAACGTGCATAGCTTATTGATATGGTATGGGTTGGGTTGTTTTACCTCTGAGCGGCACTTTTTTGCACACCATGGGCTAAATGGCCAGGTCACATGGACCCCGAAGGTTCAAAGAAGGTTGGGGAAGGTGACCCACTGGAACAGCTGTTGGGAGACAGATGGTAGCCTCCCGTCAAGGCCATCCAGCGTGTTCTTTAACGTAGGATTGTTTTACCTCTTTGCGGCACATTTTTGCACACCATGGGCTAAATGGCCAGGTCACATGGACCACGAAGGCTCAAAGAAGGTTGGGGGGACCCACTGGAACAGCTGTTGGGAAACAGTTGGTAGCATCCCGTCAAGGCCATCCAGCGTGTTCTTTAACGTAGGATTGTTTTACCTCTAAGCGGCACTTTTTTGCACACCATTGTCTAAATGGCCAGGTCACATGGACCCCGAAGGCTCAAAGAAGGTTGGGGAAGGTGACCCACTGGAACAGCTGTTGGGAGACAGATGGTAACCTCCCGTCAAGGCCATCCAGCGTGTTCTTTAACGTAGGATTGTTTTACCTCTTTGCGGCACATTTTTGCACACCATGGGCTAAATGGCCAGGTCACATGGACCACGAAGGCTCAAAGAAGGTTGGGGGGACCCACTGGAACAGCTGTTGGGAAACAAATGGTAGCATCCCGTCAAGGCCATCCAGCGTGTTCTTTAACGTAGGATTGTTTTACCTCTAATTGGCACTTTTTTGCACACCATTGGCTAAATGGCCAGGTCACATGGACCCCGAAGGCTCAAAGAAGGTTGGGGGAGGGGACCCACTGGAACAGCTGTTGGGAGACATGTGGTAACCTCCCGTTAAGGCCATCCAGCGTGTTCTTTAACGTAGGATTGTTTTACCTCTGAGCGGCACTTTTCTGCACACAATGGGCAAAGTGGCCAGGTCACAAGGACTCCAAAAGCTCAGAGAAGGTTGGGGGAGGGGACCCACTGGAACAGCTGTTGGGAGACAGATTGTAACCTCCCGTCAAGGCCATCCAGCGTATTCTTTAGCGTAGGATTATTTTACCTCTGAGCGTCACTTTTTTGCACACCATGGGCTAAACGGCCAGGTCACATGGAGCCCGAAGGCTCAAAGAAGGTTGGGGGAGGGGACCCACTGGAACAGCGATTGGGAGACAGATGGTAGCCTCCCGTCAAGGCCATCCAGTGGGTTCTTTAACGAAGGATTGTTTTACCTCTGAGCGGCACCTATTTGCACACCATGGGCTAAATGGCCTGGTCACATGGACCCTGAAGGCTCAAAGAAGGTTGGGGGAGGGGACCCACTGGAACAGATGTTGGGAGACAGATGGCAGCCTCCCGTCAAAGCCATCCACTGTGTTCTTTAACGTAGGATTGTTTCACCTCTGAGTGGCAACTTTTTGCACAACATAGGCTAAATGGCCAGGTCACATGGACCTAGAAGGCTCAAAGAAGGTTGGGGGAGGGGACCCATTGGAACAGCTGTTGGGAGACAGATGGTAACCTACCGTCAAGGACGTCCAGCGTGTTCTTTAACGTAGGATTGTTTTACCTCTGAGCGGCACATTTTTGCACACCATGGGCAAAATGGCCAGGTCACAAGGACTCCAAAGACTCAGAGAAGGTTCGGGCAGGGGACCCATTGGAACAGCTGTTCGGAGACAGATGGTAGCCTGCCGTCAAAGCCATCCAGCGTGTTCTTTAACGTAGGAGTATTTTACCTCTGAGCGGCACTTTTTTGCACACCATGGGCTAAATGGCCAGGTCACATGGACCCCGAAGGCTCAAAGAAGGTTGGGGGAGGGAACCCACTGGAATAGCTCTTGGGAGACAGATGATAGCCTCCCGTCAAGACCATCCAGCGTGTTCTTTAACGTAGGATTGTTCTACCTCTGAGCGGCACTTTTTTGCACACCATGGTCTAAATGGCCAGGTCACATGGACACCGAAGGCTCAAAGAAGGTTGGGGGAGGGGACCCACTGGAACAGCAGTTGGGAGACAGATGGTAGCCTCCCGTCAAGGCCATCCAGCGAGTTCTTTAACGTAGGATTGTTTTACATCTGAGCGGCACTTTTTTGCACACCATGGGCAAAATGGCCAGGTCACAAGGACTCCAAAGGCTCAGAGAAGCTTGGGGCAGGGGACCCACTGGAACAGCTGTTGGGAGACAGATGGTAGCCTGCCGTCAAGGCCATCCGGCATGTTCTTTAAGGTATTATTATTTTACCTCTGAGCGGCACTTTTTTCCACACCATGGGCTAAATGGCCAGTCCACATGGACCCCGAAGGCTCAAAGAAGGTTGGGGGAGAGGGACCCACTGGAACAGCTGTTGGGAGACAGATGGTAGCCTCCCGTCAAGGCGATCCAGCGTGTTCTTTAACGTAGGATTGTTTTACCTATGAGCGGCACTTTTTTGCACACCATGGGCTAAATGGCCAGGTCACATGGATCCCGAAGGCTCAAAGAAGAATGGGGGAGGGGACCAACTGGAACAGCTGTTGAGAGACAGATGGTAGCCTTCCGTCAAGGCCATCCAGCGTGTTCTTTAACATAGGATTGTTTTACCTCTGAGCAGAACTTTTTTGCACACCATGGGCTAAATGGCCAAGTCTCATTGACTCCGAAGGCACAATGAAGGTTGGGGGAGGGGACCCATTGGAACAGCTGTTGGGAGACAGATGGTAACCTCCCGTCAAGGCAATCCAGCGTGTTCTTTAACGTGCACAGGGTATAGCTCTCCTGCACACAGGTCCACGGCTTAACGTCCCATCCGACGGACGGCGGCCTTTCGAAGCCCATCGGTGTCCGCTACTGACCGTAGGCAGGGCGGGGAATTTTGCAGAGATAATTCTCAACGCTGACCCAGCTGGACTCGAACCTGGGAACTACAGATTACGAGCCTGGCGCGCTACCGTCTGAGCCATCCCCACCCCAGGTATGGTATGGTATTTATGGATTCCGTAAAAGGGTAGGGAAATATATGATACATATTTCATTGTTGATGTTTGGAAGCACTTTAGAAAACGGCTAAAAAGGGAAAAGTAAATTTTAGGGCTTTATCTTTATATATAAAATGATATAATTCGCGGTAAACATCGAACTTTTTTGTTTATACAGATAAATAAAAAAATTCCTTTTGTGTTACATAAGTGTTAATGATATATTACGATTTGCATTTTTCGAATCTCCAAATTGTTATAACTGCGCCCTCTAACGATGGAAATTTTTGAAAACTTCAAAATATCAAACGAATATTCTAAGCGATTCTAATGTTAGAAGTTTGAAATTTTGGTTTTGAGTTGCGTTGGGTTGTTTTACCTCTGAGCGGCACTTTTTTGCACACCATGGGCTAAATGGCCAGGTCACATGGACACCGAAGGCTCAAAGAAGGTTGGGGGAGGGGACCCACTGGAACAGCAGTTGGGAGACAGATGGTAGCCTCCCGTCAAGGCCATCCAGCGTGTTCTTTAACGTAGGATTGTTTTACCTCTGAGCGAAATTTTTGTACACCATGGGCTAAATGGCCAGGTCACATGGTTCCCGAAGTCTCAAAGAAGGTTGGGGGAGGGGACCCACTGGAACAGCTGTTGGGAGACAGATGGTAGCCACCCGTCAAAACCATCCAGCGTGTTCTTTAACGTAGGATTGTTTTACCTCTGAGCGAACTTTTTTGTACACCATGGGCAAAATGGCCAGGTCACAAGGACTCCAAAGGCTCAGAGAAGGTTGGGGGAGGGGACCCACTGGAACAGCTGTTGGGAGACAGATGGTAGCCTCCCGTCAAGGCCACCCAACGTGTTCTTTAACGTAGGATTGTTTTACCTCTGAGCGCACTTTTTTGCACACCATGGGCAAAATGGCCAGGTCACAAGGACTCCAAAGGCTCAGAGAAGGTTGGAGGAGGGGACATACTGGAACAGCTGTTGGGAGACAGATGGTAGCCTCCCGTCAAGGCGATCCAGCGTGTTCTTTAACGTAGGATTATTTTATCTCTGAGCGGCACTTTTTTGCACACCATGGGCTAAATGGCCAGGTCACATGGATCCCGAAGTCTCAAATAAGGTTGGGGGAGGGGACCCACTGGAACAGCTGTTGGGAGACAGATGGCACCCTCCCGTCAAGGCGATCCAGCGTGTTCTTTAACGTAGGATTGTTTTACCTCTGAGTGGCAATTTTTTGCACACCATGGGCTAAATGGCCAGGTCACATGGATCCCGAAGGCTCAAAGAAGATTGGTGGAGGGGACCCACTGGAACAGCTGTTGGGAGACAGATGGTAGCCACCCGTCAAAACCATCCAGCGTGTTCTTTAACGTAGGATTGTTTTACCTCTGAGCGAAATTTTTTGTACACCATGGGCAAAATGGCCAGGTCACAAGGACTCCAAAGGCTCAGAGAAGGTTGGGAGAGGGGACCCACTGGAACAGCTGTTTTGAGACAGATGGTAGCCTCCCGTCAAGGCCATCCAACGTGTTCTTTAACGTAGGATTGTTTTACCTCTGAGCGTACTTTTTTGCACACCATGGGCAAAATGGCCAGGTCACAAGGACTCCAAAGGCTCAGAGAAGGTTGGGGGAGGGGACCCACTGGAACAGCTGTTGGGAGACAGATGGTAGCCTCCCGTCATGGTGATCCAGCGTGTTCTTTAACGTAGGATTATTTTACATCTGAGCGGCACATTTTTGCACACCATGGGCTAAATGGCCAGGTCACATGGATCCCGAAGTCTCAAAGAAGGTTGGGGGAGGGGACCCACTGGAACAGCTGTTGGGAGACAGATGGTAGCCTCCCGTCAAGGCCATCCAACGTGTTCTTTAACGTAGGATTGTTTTACCTCTGATCGCACTTTTTTGCACACCATGGGCAAAATGGCCAGGTCACAAGGACTCCAAAGGCTCAGAGAAGGTTGGGGGAGGGGACCCACTGGAACAGCTGTTGGGAGACAGATGGTAGCCTGCCGTCAAGGCCATCCAGCATGTTCTTTAACGTAGGATTATTTTACCTCTGAGCGGCACTTTTTTGCACATCATGGGCTAAATGGCCAGTTCACATGGACCCCGAAGGCTCAAAGAAGGTTGGGTGAGGGGGACCCACTGGAACAGCTGTTGGGAGACAGATGGTTGTCTCCCGTCAAGGCGATCCAGCGTGTTCTTTAACGTAGGATTGTTTTACCTCTTAGCGGCACTTTTTTGCACACCATGGGCTAAATGGCCAGGTCACATGGATCACGAAGGCTCAAAGAAGATTGGGGGAGGGGACCCACAGGAACAGCTGTTGGGAGACAGATGGTAGCCTTCCGTCAAGGCCATCCAGCGTGTTCTTTAACATAGGATTGTTTTACCTCTGAGCAGAAATTTTTTGCACACCATGGGCTAAATGGCCAGGTCTCATTGACTCCGAAGCCTCAAAGAAGGTTGGGGGAGGGGACCCATTGGAACAGGTGTTGGGAGACAGATGGTAGCCTCCCGTCAAGGCCATCCAGCGTGTTCTTTAATGTAGGATTGTTTTACCTCTGAGCGGCACTTTTTTGCACACCATGGGCTAAATGGCCAGGTCACATGGTTCCCGAAGTCTCAAAGAAGGTTGGGGGAGGGGACCCACTGGAACAGCTGTTGGGAGACAGATGGTAGCCTCCCGTCAAGGCCATCCAGCGTGTTCTTTAACGTAGGATTGTTTTACCTCTGAGCGCACTTTTTTGCACACCATGGGCAAAATGGCCAGGTCACAAGGAATCCAAAGGCTCAGAGAAGGTTGGGGAAGGGGACCCACTGGAACAGCTGTTGGGAGACAGATGGTAGCCTCCCGTCAAGGCGATCCAGCGTGTTCTTTACCGTAGGATTGTTTTACCTCTGAGCGGCAATTTTTTGCACACCATGGGCTAAATGGCCAGGTCACATGGATCCCGAAGGCTCAAAGAAGATTTGGGGAGGGGACCCACTGGAACAGCTGTTGGGAGACATATGGTAGCCTTCCGTCAAGGCCATCCAGCGCGTTCTTTAACATAGGATTGTTTTACCTCTGAGCAGAACTTTTTTGCACACCATGGGCTAAATGGCCAGGTCTCATTGACTCCGAAGGCTCAAAGAAGGTTGGGGGAGGGGACCCATTGGAACAGGTGTTGGGAGACAGATGGTAGCCTCCCGTCAAGGCCATCCAGCGTGTTCTTTAACGTAGGATTGTTTTACCTCTGAGCGGCACTTTTTTGCACACCATGGGCTAATTGGCCAGGTCACATGGATCCCGAAGTCTCAAATAAGGTTGGGGGAGGGGACCCACTGGAACAGCTGTTGGGAGACAGATCGTAGCCTCCAGTCAAGGCCATCCAGCGTGTTCTTTAATGTAGGATTGTTTTACCTCTGAGCGCACTTTTTTGCACACCATGGGCAAAATGGCCAGGTCACAAGGACTCCAAAGGCTCAGAGAAGGTTGGGGGAGGGGACCCACTGGAACAGCTGTTGGGAGACAGATGGCAGCCTCCCGTCAAGGCGATCCAGCGTGTTCTTTAACGTAGGATTGTTTTACCTCTGAGCGGCAATTTTTTGCACACCATGGGCTAAATGGCCAGGTCACATGGATCCCGAAGGCTCAAAGAAGATTGGTGGAGGGGACCCACTGGAACAGCTGTTGGGAGACAGATGGTAGCCTTCCGTCAAGGCCATCCAGCGTGTTCTTTAACATAGGATTGTTTTACCTCTGAGCAGAATTTTTTGCACACCATGGGCTAAATGGCCAGGTCTCATTGACTCCGAAGGCTCAAAAAAGGTTGGGGAAGGGGACCCATTGGAACAGCTGTTGGGAGACAGATGGTAACCTCCCGTCAAGGCCATCCAGCGTGTTCTTTAACGTAGGATTGTTTTACCTCTGAGCGCACTTTTTTGCACACCATGGGCAAAATGGCCAGGTCACAAGGTCTCCAAAGGCTCAGAGAAGGTTGGGGAAGGGGACCCACTGGAACAGCTGTTGGGAGACAGATGGTAGCCTCCCGTCAAGGCCATCCAGCGTGTTCTTTAACGTAGGATTGTTTTACCTCTGAGAGGCACTTTTTTGCACACCATGGGCTAAGTGGCCAGGTCACATGGACACCGAAGGCTCAAAGAAGGTTGGGGCAGGGGATCCACTGGAACAGCAGTTGGGAGACACATGGTAGCCTCCCGTCAAGGCCATCCAGCGTGTTCTTTAACGTAGGATTGTTTTACCTCTGAGCGGCATATTTTTGCAAACCATGGGCAAAACGGCCAGGTCACAAGGTCTCCAAAGGCTCAGAGAGGCTTGGGACAGGGAACCCACTGGAACAGCTGTTGGGAGACACATGGTAGCCTCCCGTCAAGACCATCCAGCGTGTTCTTTAACATAGGATTGTTTTACCTCTGAGCAGAACTTTTTTGCACACCATGGGCTAAATGGCCAGGTCTCATTTACTCCGAATTCTCAAAGAAGGTTGGGGGAGGGGACCCATTGGAACAGGTGTTGGGAGACAGATGGTAGCCTCCCGTCAAGGCCATCCAGCGCGTTCTTTAACGTAGGATTGTTTTACCTCTGAGCGGTACTTTTTTGCACAACATGGGCTAAATGGCCAGGTCACATGGATCCCGAAGTCTCAAAGAAGGTTGGGGGAGGGGACCCACTGGAACAGCTGTTGGGAGACAGATGGTAGCCTCCCGTCAAGGCCATCCAGCGTGTTCTTTAACGTAGGATGGTTTTACCTCTGAGCGCACTTTTTTGCACACCATGGGCAAAATGGCCAGGTCACAAGGACTCCAAAGGCTCAGAGAAGTTTGGGGGAAGGGACCCACTGGAACAGCTGTTGGGAGACAGATGGTAGCCTCCCGTCAAGGCGATCCAGAGTGTTCTTTAACGTAGGATTGTTTTACCTCTGAGCGGCACATTTTTGCACACCATGGGCTAAATGGCCAGGTCACAAGGACTCCAAAGGCACAGAGAAGGTTGGGGGAGGGGACCCACTGGAACAGCTGTTGGGAGACAGATGGTAGCCTCCCGTCAAGGCGATCCAGCGTGTTCTTTAACGTAGGATTGTTTTACCTCTGAGCGGCAATTTTTTGCACACCATGGGCTAATTGGCCAGGTCACATGGATCCCGAAGTCTCAAATAAGGTTGGGGGAGGGGACCCACTAGAACAGCTGTTGGGAGACAGATCGTAGCCTCCCGTCAAGGCCATCCAGCGTGTTCTTTAATGTAGGATTGTTTTAACTCTGAGCGGCACTTTTTTGCACAACATGGGCTAAATGGCCAGGTCACATGGATCCCGAAGTCTCAAAGAAGGTTGGGGGAGGGGACCCACTGGAACAGCTGTTGGGAGACAGATGGTAGCCTCCCGTCAAGGCCATCCAGCGTGTTGTTTAACGTAGGATGGTTTTACCTCTGAGCGCACTTTTTTGCACACCATGGGCAAAATGGCCAGGTCACAAGGACTCCAAAGGCTCAGAGAAGTTTGGCGGAAGGGACCCAGTGGAACAGCTGTTGGGAGACAGATGGTAGCCTCCCGTCAAGGCGATCCAGAGTGTTCTTTAGCGTAGGATTGTTTTACCTCTGAGCGGCACATTTTTGCACACCATGGGCTAAATGGCCAGGTCACATGGATCCCGAAGGCTCAAAGAAGATTGGTGGAGGGGACCCACTGGAACAGCTGTTGGGAGACAGATGGTAGCCTTCCGTCAAGGCCATCCAGCGTGTTCTTTAACATAGGATTGTTTTACCTCTGAGCAGAATTTTTTGCACACCATGGGCTAAATGGCCAGGTCTCATTGACTCCGAAGGCTCAAAGAAGGTTGGGGGAGGGGACCCATTGGAACAGCTGTTGGGAGACAGATGGTAACCTCCCGTCAAGGCCATCCAGCGTGTTCTTTAACGTAGGATTGTTTTACCTCTGACCGCACTTTTTTGCACACCATGGGCAAAATGGCCAGGTCACAAGGACTCCAAAGGCTCAGAGAAGGTTGGGGGAGGGGACCCACTGGAACAGCTGTTGGGAGACAGATGGTAGCCTCCCGTCAAGGCCATCCAGCGTGTTCTTTAACGTAGGATTGTTTTACCTCTGAGAGGCACTTTTTTGCACACCATGGGCTAAGTGGCCAGGTCACATGGACACCGAAGGCTCAAAGAAGGTTGGGGGAGGGGACCCACTGAAACAGCAGTTGGGAGACACATGGTAGCCTCCCGTCAAGGCCATCCAGCGTGTTCTTTAACGTAGGATTGTTTTACCTCTGAGCGGCATATTTTTGCACACCATGGGCAAAACGGCCAGGTCACAAGGACTCCAAAGGCTCAGAGAGGCTTGGGACAGGGAACCCACTGCAACAGCTGTTGGGAGACAGATGGTAGCCTGCCGTCAAGGCCATCCAGCATGTTCTTTAACGTAGGATTATTTTACCTCTGAGCGGCACTTTTTTGCACATCATGGGCTAAATGGCCAGTTCACATGGACCCCGAAGGCTCAAAGAAGGTTGGGTGAGGGGGACCCACTGGAACAGCTGTTGGGAGACAGATGGTTGTCTCCCGTCAAGGCGATCCAGCGTGTTATTTAACGTAGGATTGTTTTACCTCTTAGCGGCACTTTTTTGCACACCATGGGCTAAATGGCCAGGTCACATGGATCCCGAAGGCTCAAAGACGATTGGGGGAGGGGACCCACAGGAACAGCTGTTGGGAGACAGATGGTAGCCTTCCGTCAAGGCCATCCAGCATGTTCTTTAACATAGGATTGTTTTACCTCTGAGCAGAAATTTTTTGCACACCATGGGCTAAATGGCCAGGTCTCATTGACTCTGAAGCCTCAAAGAAGGTTGGGGGAGGGGACCCATTGGAACAGGTGTTGGGAGACAGATGGTAGCCTCCCGTCAAGGCCATCCATCGTGTTCTTTAACGTAGGATTGTTTTACCTCTGAGCGGCACTTTTTTGCACACCATGGGCTAAATGGCCAGGTCACATGGTTCCCGAAGTCTCAAAGAAGGTTGGGGGAGGGGACCCACTGGAACAGCTGTTGGGAGACAGATGGTAGCCACCCGTCAAAACCATCCAGCGTGTTCTTTAACGTAGGATTGTTTTACCTCTGAGCGAACTTTTTTGTACACCATGGGCAAAATGGCCAGGTCACAAGGACTCCAAAGGCTGAGAGAAGGTTGGGGGAGGGGACACACTGGAACAGCTGTTGGGAGACAGATGGTAGCCTCCCGTCAAGGCGATCCAGCGTGTTCTTTAACGTAGGATTGTTTTACCTCTGAGCGGCACTTTTTTGCACACCATGGGCTAAATGGCCAGGTCACATGGATCCCGAAGGCTCAAAGAAGGTTGGGGAGGGGACCCACTGGAACAGGTGTTGGGAGACAGATGGTAGCCTCCCGTCAAGCCCATCCAGCGTGTTCTTTAACGTAGGAATGTTTTACCTCTGAGCGGCAATTTTTTGCACAACATGGGCTAAATGGCAAGGACACATGGACCCCAAAGGCTCAAATAAGGCTGGGGGAGTGGACCCACTGGAACAGCTGTTGGGAGACAGATGGTAGCCTCCCGTCAAGGCCATCAAGCGTTTTGTTTAACGTAGTATTGTTTTACCTCTGAGCGCACTTTTTTGCACACCATGGGCTAAATGGCCAGGTCACATGGATCCCGAAGGTTCAAAGAAGGTTGGGGGAGTGGACCCACTGGAACAGCTGTTGGGAGACAGATGGTTGCCTCCCGTCAAGGCGATCCAGCGTGTTCTTTAACGTAGGATTGTTTTACCTCTGAGCGGCACTTTTTTGCACACCATGGGCTAAATGGCCAGGTCACATGGATCCCGAAGGCTCAAAGAAGATTGGGGGAGGTGACCCACAGGAACAGCTGTTGGGAGACAGATGGTAGCCTTCCGTCAAGGCCATCCAGCGTGTTCTTTAACATAGGATTGTTTTACCTCTGAGCAGAACTTTTTTGCACACCATGGGCTAAATGGCTAGGTCTCATTGACTCCGAAGGCTCAAAGAAGGTTAGGGGAGGGGACCCATTGGAACAGGTGTTGGGAGACAGATGGTAGCCTCCCGTCAAGGCCTCCAGCGTGTTCTTTAACGTAGGATTGTTTTACCTCTGAGGGCCACTTTTTTGCACAACATGGGCTAAATGGCCAGGTCACATGGATCCCGAAGTCTCAAAGAAGGTTGGGGGAGGGGACCCACTGGAACAGCTGTTGGGAGACAGATGGTAGCCTCCCGTCAAGGCCATCCAGCGTGTTCTTTAGCGTAGGATTGTTTTACCTCTGAGCGCACTTTTTTGCACACCATGGGCTAAGTGGCCAGGTCACATGGACACCGAAGGCTAAAAGAAGGTTGGGGGAGGGGACCCACTGGAACAGCAGTTGGGAGACAGATGGTAGCCTCCCGTCAAGGCGATCCAGCGTGTTCTCTAACGTAGGATTGTTTTACCTCTGAGCTGCACATTTTTGCACAACATGGGCTAAATGGCCAGGTCACATGGATCCCGAAGGCTCCAAGAAGATTGGTGGAGGGGACCCACTGGAACAGCTGTTGGGAGACAGATGGTAGCCTTCCGTCAAGGCCATCCAGCGTGTTCTATAACATAGGATTGATTTACCTCTGAGCAGAATTTTTTGCACACCATAGGCTAAATGGCCAGGTCTCATTGACTCCGAAGGCTCAAAGAAGGTTGGGGGAGGGGACCCATTGGAACAGCTGTTGGGAGACAGATGGTAACCTCCCGTCAAGGCCATCCAGCGTGTTCTTTAACGTAGGATTGTTTTACCTCTGAGCGCACTTTTTTGCACACCATGGGCAAAATGGCCAGGTCACAAGGACTCCAAAGGCTCAGAGAAGGATGGGGGAGGGGACCCACTGGAACAGCTGTTGGGAGACAGATGGTAGCCTCCCGTCAAGGCCGTCCAGCGTGTTCTTTAACGTAAGATTGTTTTACCTCTGAGAGGCACTTTTTTGCACACCATGGGCTAAGTGGCCAGGTCACATGGACACCGAAGGCTCAAAGAAGGTTGGGGGAGGGGACCCACTGGAACAGCAGTTGGGAGACAGATGGTAGCCTCCCGTCAAGGCCATCCAGCGTGTTCTTTAACGTAGGATTGTTTTACCTCTGAGCGGCATATTTTTGCACACCATGGGCAAAACGGCCAGGTCACAAGGACTCCAAAGGCTCAGAGAAGCTTGGGACAGGGAACCCACTGGAACAGCTGTTGGGAGACAGATGGTAGCCTGCCGTCAAGGCCATCCAGCATGTTCTTTAACGTAGGATTATTTTACCTCTGAGCAGCACTTTTTTCACATCATGGGCTAAATGGCCAGTTCACATGGACCCCGAAGGCTCAAAGAAGGTTGGGTGAGGGGGACCCACTGGAACAGCTGTTGAGAGACAGATGGTTGCCTCCCGTCAAGGCGATCCAGCGTGTTCTTTAACGTAGGATTGTTTTACCTCTGAGCGGCACTCTTTTGCACACCATGGGCTAAATGGCCAGGTCACATGGATCCCGAAGGCTCAAAGAAGATTGGGGGAGGGGACCCACTGGAACAACTGTTGGGAGACAGATGGTAGCCTTCCGTCAAGGCCATCCAGCGTGTTCTTTAACGTAGGATTGTTTTACCTCTGAGCAGAACTTTTTTGCACACCATGGGCTAAATGGCCAGGTCTCATGGACCCCGAAGGCTCAATGAAGGTTGGGGGAGGGGACCCACTGGAACAGGTGTTGGGAGACCGATGGTAGCCTCCCGTCAAGGCCATCCAGCGTGTTCTTTAACGTAGGATTCTTTTACCTCTGAGCGGCACTTTTTTGCACACCATGGGCTAAATGGCCAGGTCACATGGATCCCGAAGGCTCAAAGAAGGTTGGGGGAGGGGAACCACTGGAACAGCTGTTGGGAGACAGATGGTAGCCTCCCGTCAAGGCCATCCAGCGTGTTCTTTAACGTAGGATTGTTTTACCTGTGAGTGGCACTTTTTTGCACACCATGGGCTAAATGGATAGGACACATGGACCCCGAAGGCTCAAATAAGGTTGGGGGAGTGAACCCACTGGAACAGCTGTTGGGAGACAGATGGTAGCCTCCCGTCGAGGCCATCAAGCGTGTTCTTTATCGTAGGATTGTTTTACCTCTGAGCGGCACTTTTTTGCACACCATGGGCTAAATGGCCAGGTCACATGGATCCCGAAGGCTCAAATAAGGTTGGGGGAGTGGACCCACTGGAACAGCTGTTGGGAGACAGATGGTAGCCTCCCGTCAAGGCCATCAAGCGTGTTGTTTAACGTAGTATTGTTTTACCTCTGAGCGCACTTTTTTGCACACCATGGGCTAAATGGCCAGGTCACATGGATCCCGAAGGCTCAAAGAAGGTTGGGGGAGGGGACCCCCTGGAACAGCTGTTGGGAGACAGATGGTAGCCTCCCGTCAACGCCATCCAGCGTTCCAGCGTGTTCTTTAACGTAGGATTATTTTACCTGTGAGTGGCAATTTTTTGCACACCATGGGCTAAATGGCCAGGTCACATGGACCCCAAAGTCTCAAAGAAGGTTGGGGGAGGGGACCCACTTGAACAGCTGTTGGGAGACAGATGGTAACCTCCCGTCAAGGCCATCCAGCGTGTTGTTTAACGTAGGATTCTTTTACCTCTGAGCGGCACTTTTTTGCACACCATGGGCTAAATGGCCAGGTCACATGGATCCCGAAGGCTCAAAGAAGGTTGGGGGAGGGGACCCACTGGAACAGCTGTTGGGAGACAGATGGCAGCCTCCCGTCAAGACCATCCAGCGTGTTCTTTAACGTAGGATTGTTCTACCTCTGAGCGACACTTTTTTGCACACCATGGTCTAAATGGCCAGGTCACATGGACACCGAAGACTCAAAGATGGTTGGTGGAGGGGACCCACTGGAACAGCAGTTGGGAGACAGATGGTAGCCTCCCGTCAAGGCCATCTAGCGAGTTCTTCAACGTAGGATTGTTTTACATCTGAGCGGCACTTTTTTGCACACCATGTGCAAAATGGCCAGGTCCCAAGGACCCCGAAGGCTCAGAGAAAGTTGCAGGAGGGGACATATTGGAACAGCTTTTGGGAGACAGATGGTAGCCTCCCGTCAAGGTCATCCAGTGTGTTCTTTAACGTGCACAGAGTATGGCTCTCCCGCACACAGAGACACGGCTTAATGTCCCATCTGACTGACGGCGGTCTTTCCAAGCCCATGCATTAGGGTACATATCTCAATCTTGTCAGGATGTTGAACTACCTATGTGGCTGATATACACAAACTCAGGTGTCTTGTCATATATGCAATCATTTGCAGCATTGTATACTTTATAATATATAAAAATAGTGACTACACACCTGGTATAGTCACTCAAAAAAGTATCCGAACATTATGGTTGATTGCAGAATTCAGAAAAAATATCTGGCAACGATATTTTTAGAAATGAGTAATTTGGCAACCTTCGCCCTAGTGTTCGGATATTTTTTAATATATATAATGCGTATGAATATATAATGCAACGAATATGGAGCGTGTGCAGTTACCGTTCACAGCAAACTGGAGCGGTTGCGGTTAATGTTCACAGCACATTGGATCGTGTGAGCTCACAAAGACCTGGATCGTGTGGGCTCACTCACGGAAATATTGAGCATGTGTAGTTACCGTTCACAGCAAACTGGAGCGGTTGCGGTTAATGTTCACAGCACATTGGATCGTGTGAGCTCACAAAGACCTGGATCGTGTGGGCTCACTCACGGAATTATTGAGCGTGTGCAGTTACCGTTCACAGCAAACTGGAGCGTGTGCAGTAACTGCACACTCTCCAGTTTGCTGTGAACGGTAACTGGCGCGTGTACAGTTGCTGTACACGCTCCAGTATTAAATTATTACACATATTAAATTACTGTTTTATCGTAGCACACTATTAATTATAATTTTTCTTTTCTTTTTCGTTTTGTTATGACTAGGTTATTAGACAAAAATTTCCTAATTTGACTACAAAAAGATTAGGTACACGTGGGCAATCAAAGTAAGCTTAATTTTTGCAACTTTTTTTTAATTACACGTATCATATGTTGGATATCTTTCAAGTTATTATAATTGTCAATAAAATAATCCTATGAACTAAATATTTTTATTCTGATGTTTTTTTTTCTGTAAATATTTTGACTCTGATGTTTTTTTTCCTGTAAATATTTTGATTCTGATGTTTTTTTTTTCTGTAAATATTTTTATTCTGATGTTTTTTTTTCTGTAAATATTTTTATTCTGATGTTTTTTTCTGCAAATATTTTGATTCTGGTGTTTTTTTTTCGGTAAATATTTTTATTCTGATGGTTTTTTTTTTCTGTAAATATTTTTATTCTGATATTTTTTCTGTAAATATTTTTATTCTGATGTTTTTTTTTCTGTAAATATTTTTATTCTGATGTTTTTTTTTCTGTAAATATTTTTATTCTGATGTTTTTTTTTCTGTAAATATTTCTATTCTGATGTTTTTTCCCCTGTAACTATTTTCATTGTGATGTTTTTTTTTTCTGTAAATATTTTGATTCTGTTTTTTTTTCTGTAAATATTTTTATTCTGATGTATTTTTTTCTGTAAATATTTTTATTCTGATGTTTTTTTTTCTGTAAATATTTTTATTCTGATGTTTTTTCTTCTGTAAATATTTTTATTCTGATGGTTTTTATTTCTGTAATTATTTTTATTCTGATTTTTTTTTCTGTAAATATTTTTATTCTGATGTTTTTTTTTCTGTAAATATTTTGATTCTGATATTTTTTTTCTGTAGATATTTTTATTCTGATTTTTTTTTTCTGTAAATATTTTGATTCTGATGTTTTTTTTTTCTGTAAATATTTTTATTCTGATGTTTTTTTCCCTATAACTATTTTTATTCTGATTTTTTTTTTCTGTAAATATTTTGATTCTGATGTTTTTTTTCCGTAAATATTTAAGATGTTTTTTTTCCTTCTGTAAACGATGAGTAGATTAGTGCTCTTGGCTACTGATCTAAAGAACCTGGGTTTGATCCCCGGGTAAGGCATGGATGTTTGTGCTGTTTTTCTACTGAGTCCTTCTATCCTCACAGATATTATATTACGACATATAAACTGATAGGCTCCTGTCAGACCTCTGTGGCAAGCACCTGCTTGAGCGGGTATTTCTTTTTTAAATTTTATGTGAGTATATGTCCCTTAATCTTTAGGCTTAGTGAGTGTTTGATCAATGAGAATTTATTTAATGTTAACATGATCGAATGACGATAAAGCGCAGACTCAACTTTAATGTTTAAATTCACCTTACTCTTTAATTCTTTATGATTGCATATACCATTATTATGGGATAGGAGTGAAAGCAAATTCCGTCTATTTCAAGCAACTTAATACTGGAGACAGGAATTACTTTACGTCACGAATAAGCGAGGGACTGTGTGAAGGTATGTTGCCTCCCACCCACTGTAGCCTCCCACCCCCATGAGATTGGGAGAGGCCTCCATCCGTATTGCCTCTCACCCCAATGAGATTGGGGAGGCCTCCATCCGTATTGCTATTACAAGCAACTTAATACTGGAGCTGGACTCACTAGGTGAGACAGGAATTACTTTACGTCGCGAATAAGCGAGGGACTGTGTGAAGGTATGTTGCCTCCCACCCACTGTAGACTCCCAGCCCCATGAGATTGGGGGAAGGCCTCCACCCATATTGCCTTCCACCCCTATGAGATTGGGGAGGCCTCCAACCCCTATTACCTTCCATCCTTAAGAGATTGGGAGAGGCCTCCACCCCCTATTGCTTACCACCTCCTTTGAGCAGGTTAGTAAGGATAATGGAGATTTAAATGCATTGTAGTTAAGGAACTAGTTAGTATTTTAGCAAGCATGGCTCCTCAACTCCTGACAATAGATGGCGCCACAGGTTACTCAACAGGAAGGCTCATATGTCACTTAGTTGAAGAAATGGTCAGTTCCTCAGTGGCCTAGTGGTTAAGATGCCCGGCATTCTTCTGGGTCACAGGAAGGCTTAGTTTAAGAAATGATCAGTTCCTCAGTGGTCTAAAGGTGAAGATACCCAGCATTCTTCTGGGTCACAGGAAGGCTTCGTTTAAGAAATGATCAGTTCCTCAGTGGTCTAGCGGTTAAGATGCCCAGCATTCTTCTGGGTAACACGAAGGCTTAGTTTAAGAAATGGTCAGTTCCTCAGTGTTCTAGTGGTTAAGGTGCCCAGCATTCTACTGGGTAACAGGAAGGCTTAGTTTAAGAAATGATCAGTTCCTCAGTGGTCTAGCGGTTAACATGCCCAGCATTCTTCTGGGTCACAGGAAGGCTTACTTGAAGAAATGGTCAGTTCCTCAGTGGTATAGCGGTTAAGATGCCCGGCATTCTTCTGGGTCACAGGAAGGCTTACTTGAAGAAATGGTCAGTTCCTCAATGGTCTAGCGGTTAAGATGCTGGCATTCTTCTGGGTCACAGGAAGGTTTAGTTAAAGAAATGATCAGTTCCTCAGTGGTCTAGAGGTGAAGATGCCCAGCATTCTTCTGGGTCACAGGAAGGTTTAGTTGAAGAAATGGTCAGTTCCTCAGTGTTCTAGTGGTTAAGATGCCCAGCATTCTCCTGGGTCACAGGAAGGCTTAGTTTAAGAAATGATCAGTTCCTCAGTGGTCTAGCGGTTAAGATGCCCAGCATTCTTCTGGGTAACACGAAGCTTAGTTTAAGAAATGGTCAGTTCATCAGTGTTGTAGTGGTTAAGATGCCCAGCATTCTTCTGCGTCACAGGAAGGCTTAGTTTAAGAAATGGTCAATTCCTCAATGGTCTAGCGGTTAAGATGCCCAGCATTCTTCTGGGTAACAGGAAGATTTAGTTGAAGAAATGGTCAGTTCCTCAGTGGTCTAGAGGTGAAGATGCCCAGCATTCTTCTGGGTCACAGGAAGGTTTAGTTGAAGAAATGGTCAGTTCCTCAGTGTTCTAGTGGTTAAGGTGCCCAGCATTCTACTGGGTAACAGGAAGGCTTAGTTTAAGAAATGATCAGTTCCTCAGTGGTCTAGCGGTTAACATGCCCAGCATTCTTCTGGGTCACAGGAAGGCTTACTTGAAGAAATGGTCAGTTCCTCAGTGGTATAGCGGTTAAGATGCCCGGCATTCTTCTGGGTCACAGGAAAGCTTACTTGAAGAAATGGTCAGTTCCTCAATGGTCTAGCGGTTAAGATGCCGGCATTCTTCTGGGTCACACGAAGGTTAGGTTGAAGATATGGTCAGTTCCTCAGTGTTCTAGTGGTTAAGATGCCGAGCATTGTCCTGGGTCACAGAAAGGCTTAGTTTAAGAAATGATCAGTTCCTCAGTGGTCTAGAGGTTAAGATGCCCAGCATTCTCCTGGGTCAGAGGAAGACTTAGTTTAAGACAGGGGTGGCCAACCCAAATGATCTTGCGGGCCACTTTGGAAATGCATCATAACTCCGCGGGCCGCATATAAAATTATATATCCTCATATTAGATTTAGACCCACTATAGATATTTTTTTTGAGTGAAAAATTGAAACATAATGAGTTATTATTATTGTGTTTACTATTATTCTTGCATGTAAACATAGATAATATAATAATAATGATACTAAACGCACATTGTAAGAAATATATAACACTAAAAATGAAATAAATATTATAAAAATAATAGTTATATAAAAAATATATAAATATAAATGAAATAAAAAAAAATGAAATCGTTAAAAAATATATATTTTACTAGTGCGATATTTGTTTCTCCACTCTTTCACTTAGCTTTTGCAAATCGATCTCAATTTGAGTATTTGCACATCGTAATTGGTGTTGCAAGGTTAGCGTCTGTTATGTTTGAGCGTGTTTTGTGTTTGGTCAATTTCATTTTCGAAAAAAAACGATTCGCAGTGTAAGTTGAACCAAAAGCGCTAACAACTTTTTGTGCAAGATTTCTCAAATTGGAAAATTTCTCTTTTGTGACGTAAGTGTTATAAAAACCTATTTTTGATTCTGATGTTTCAAAAATGTGTTTTAATTCAATATTGCACTGTAAGTCAACCAGTTCCACTTGGAGATATTCTGGAGCCGACTCGATTTCAACATGAAAGGGAGATGAATATATTTCAAAATTTTTTTTGTATTTGTCTAACTCTAAATTACTGAACGGCTTTCAAAAGCAGCTGCAAGTTTCCTTATTTCTTTTGCATATTTGATGTAATAGTTACATTTTGATTTCTTAAATCCTTTCAACAATGGAAAGTGGTGAGCGTTATTACTTTTCAATTGCGATTCAAATAACAACAATTTCTTCTGAAATGCTTTGATGTGATTAAATGTATCGATTATAAGGTTATCTTTTCCTTGCAATGATATATTTAATTGATTGAGTTTTTCGACAATATCCACTAAAAAGCATAAATCCAATGCTCTGCTATCAACAATCAACAGTGCGTATCTAGGGATGATCACTGCGTCACTGAGGTCACTTAAGAGTGAAACATCATGATTTCGCAGAATATAATTTAATTATTCTGCGAACTCATAACTGTAAACTCATAGATAAAACAGGCAATATCTGTCATATATTCGCAAGAATATTATTTTAAAATCAAAGTTAATTTTTTCTCATAATTTCGACAGTTAAGTTTTGAATATATGGATGCACAAATAATGTATTTTTTTAATACATTGGTTTTCACTACTTTGGCCATTATAAAATATATATATTTTGTAAAAGTGTGATGAATCTCGCGGGCAGGAAAAATGTTCAAAGGAGGCCGCGGGGTGGTCACCCCTGGTTTAAGAAATGGTCAGTTCCTCAGTGGTCTAGCGGTTAAGATGCCCAGCATTCTTCTGGGTCACAGGAAGGCTTAATTTAACAAATGATCAGTTCCTCAGTGGTCTAGCGGTTAAGATGCCCAGCATTCTTCTGGGTCATAGGAAGGCTTAGTTTAAGAAATGATCAGTTCCTCAGTGGTCTAGCGGTTACGATGCCCAGCATTCTTCTGGGTCACAGGAAGGCTTAGTTTAAGAAATGATCAGTTCCTCAGTGGTCTAGCGGTTAAGATGCCCAGCATTCTTCTGGGTCAGAGGAAGGCTTAGTTTAAGAAATGGTCAGTTCCTCAGTGGTCTAGCGGATAAGATGCCCAGCATTCTTCTGGGTCGCAGGAAGGCTTAGTTTAAGAAATGGTCAGTTCCTCAGTGGTCTAGTGGTTAAGATGCCCAGCATTCTTCTGGGTCACAGGAAGGCTTAGTTTAAGAAATGGTCACTTCCTCAGTGGTCTAGCGGATAAGATGCCCAGCATTCTTCTGGGTCACAGGAAGGCTTAGTATAAGAAATGGTCAGTTCCTCAGTGGTCTAGCGGTTAAGATGCCCAGCATTCTTGTGGGTCACAGGAAGGCTTAGTTTAAGAAATGGTCAGTTCCTCAGTGGTCTAGCGGTTAAGATGCCGAGCATTCTTCTGGGTCGCAGGAAGACTTAGTTTAAGAAATGGTCAATTCCTCAGTGGTCTAGCGATTACGATGCCCAGCATTCTTCTGGGTCACAGGAAGGCTTAGTTTAAGAAATGGTCAGTTCCTCAGTGGCCTATCGGTTAAGATGCCCAGCATTCTTCTGGGTCACAGGAACGCTTAGTTCAAGAAATGGTCACTTCCTCAATGTTCTAGTGGTTAAGATGCCCAGCATTCTTCTGGGTCACAGGAAGGCTTAGTTTAAGAAATGATCAGTTCCTCAGTGGTCTAGCGGTTACGATGCCCAGCATTCTTCTGGGTCACAGGAAGGCTTAGTTTAAGAAATGGTCAGTTCCTCAGTGGTCAATCGGTTAAGATGCCCAGCATTCTTGTGGGTCACAGGAAGGCTTAGTTTAAGAAATAGTCAGTTCCTCAGTGTTCTAGTGGTTAAGATGCCCAGCATTCTTCTGGGTCACAGGAAGGCTTAGTTTAAGAAATGGTCAGTTCCTCAGTGGTCTAGCGGTTCTTTTGAGGGGTGTGATGTCTTATGTTCGGACTCCCCCCCCCCCCCCCCCATCGCAACCTAAACCCGGGATGCGTGCCTGTGAAGTTTGGAATGGTTCAGAGAATTTAGTTGGGAGACAACGGTCTCAAAGTAAGACTTTGGTAGGATTTCCCCAGTTAATAAATTATTTCACCGAACAGAAAAGATAAAAATAATGCTCTACATTGAATAAGATTTTATAGTTTTCTTCTTTGTAATGTATTTTATCGACGGACATAAAATATAGGAATAAAAGAAAATTATCGAAAGACAACTGTTTTGAATTTCAAACCATATAGAGAAGTTTGAGATTTCGTATAAGACGACAGTATTTGCGGAGGGAGACTCCTGATTCCCTGATCTATCCCCCGATGTTGACTCTTACTGAACAGTGACTTCGGTCTCAGTAGGGCGTTGGGTGGGATTGTTTTTCCTGTGAGCGGCACTTTTTTGCACACCATGGGATAAATGACCAGGTCACAAGGACCCCGAAGGTTCAGAGAAGGTTGGGGGAGGACACAAACTGGAACAGCTGTTGGGATACAGATGGTAGCCTCACGTCAAGGCCATTCAGCATGTTCTTTAACGTTGGGTTGTTTTACTCTGAGCAGCACATTTTTGCACACAATGTGCTAAATGATCAGGCCACAAGGACCCCGAAGGTTCAGAGAAGGTTGGGGGAGGGGACCCACTGAAACAGCTGTTGGGAGACAGATGGTAACCTCCCGTCAATGCCATCCAGCGTGTTCTTTAACGATGGGTTGTTTTATGTGTGAGCAGAATTTTTTTCAATACCATGGGCTAAATGACCAGGCCACAAGGACTCCGAAGGTTCAGAGAAGGTTTTGGGAGGGGACCCACTGGAACAGCTGTTGGGATACAGATGGTAGCCTCCCGTCAAGGCCATCAAGCGTGTTCGTTAACTTTGGGTTGTTTTATCTCTGAGCAGCACTTTTTTGCACACAATGTGCCAAATGACCAGGCCACAAGGACCCCGAAGGTTCAGAGAAGGTTGGGGGAGGGGACCAACTGGAACAGCTGTTGGGATACAGATGGTAGTCTCCCGTCAAGCCATCCAGCAAGTTCTTTAACGTTGGGTTGTTTTATCTCTGAGCAGCCCTTTTTTGCACACAATGTGCTAAATGACCAGGCCACAAGGACCCTGAAGGATCAGAGAAGGTTGGGGGAGGACACAAACTGGAACAGCTGTTGGGATACAGATGGTAGTCTCCCGTCAAGGCCATCCAGCATGTTCTTTAACGTTGGGTTGTTTTATCTCTGAGCGGCACTTTTTTGCACACAATGTGCTAAATGACCAGGCCACAAGGACCCCGAAGTTTCAGAGAAGGTTGGCGGAGGGGACCCACTGGAACAGCTGTTGGGATACAGATGGTAGTCTCCCGTCAAGGCCATCCAGCATGTTCTTTAACGTTCGGTTGTTTTATCTCTGAGCAGCACTTTTTTGCACACAATGTGCTAAATGACCAGGCCACAAGTGCCCCGAAGGATCAGAGAAGGTTGGGGGAGGGGACCCACTGGAACAGCTATTGGGATACAGATGGTTAGCTTCCCATCAAGACCATCCAGCGTGTTCTTTAACGTGCACAGGGTATGGCTCTCCCGCACACGGGGCCACGGCTTAACGTCCCATCCGACGGACGGCGGCCTTTCCAAGCCCATCGGTGTTCCCTACTGACCATGCGCAGGGCGGGGGAATTTTGCGGAGATAAATCTCAACGCTGACCCAGCTGGGACTCGAACCTGGGAACTACAGATTACGAGTCTGGCACGCTACCAACTGAGCCACCCCCGCCCCAGTTAGTTGGGACTAATGTCCATATTCCTAGCTCTAGTGGGTGTGATGATGGTTGGAAAGGTGACGCACCTCTCCCAACAGCTGTTGGGAAGAGGGTGTCAGACTCCCGTCAAGGCCATCCAGTGTGTTCTTTTATGTGCGTGGGTATTGCTCTCCCACACATGGGGTCATTGCTTAATGTTCTAGAGATTATTCTCTTCCAAACTCCCCACCCTGCCTACAGTGAATAGGGGTCTCCTGTTGGTCTTGAAAAGACAGCCGTCCATCATATGGAACGTTAAGCCGTGGCCCCGTGGACAGCGGCCTTTTCAAGAACAACAGTGCCCCTATTCACTGTAGGCAGGGTGGGGAGTTTGGAAGAGAATAATCTCTACTCTTTACCAGTTGAAACCTATGGCTCTCCCGCACACGGGCCCCACGGCTTAACGTCCCATCCGATGGACGGCAGCCTTTTCAAACTCTTCGGTGTCTCCATGCCGCCGAGGACAGGGCGAGGAGTTTTGAGGAGAAAAATCTCAAAGCTGACCCAGCTGGAACTCGAACCTAGGAATTCCAGATTACGTGTCTGGCGAGCTACCCACTGAACCACCCCCGCCCCTCAGGAGGGCGTGTCGTTGTATTAGAAGGCTTGCAAAAGCTAGGAGTAGTTTCTGGAATTCTTTATTCTGCTTTCAAATGATTTGGGTTGGGTTGTTTTACCTCTGAGCGGCACTTTTTTGCACACCATGGGCTAAATAGCCAGGTCACATGGACCCCAAAGTCTCAGAGAAGGTTGGGGGAGGGGACCCACTGGAACAGCTGTTGGGAGACAGATGGTAGCCTCCCGTCAGGGCCATCCAGCGTGTTCATTAACGTGCACAGGGTATGGCTCTCCCGTTCACGGGGCCACGGCTTAACGTCCCATCCGACGGACGGCGGCCTTTACAAGCCCATTGGTGTCCCCTACTGACCGTGGGCAGGGCGGGGAATTTTGCGGAGATAAATCTCAACGCTGACCCAGCTTGGACTCGAACCTGGGAACTACAGATTACGAGTCTGGCGCGCTACCGGCCGAGCCACCCCCGCCCTCTTTCAAATGAAGAACGAATAATTATATTGCTAAATTTTTACGTATTTCAAACATTTTTTTTTTCAAGAAAAATTTTTAAGTACTGTAAAACGGAAAGGAATAGAAATCCAGTGTCTACCACTTCCCCCTTATTGCTCTTCTTGATCGGTCCTGGTGGTGTACACAGGGTAGGGTTCGATCAATTCACGGTTGGAGAGATCTCTGAGAGGCCCCTTTGCCAACATAAGTTCCCAGGTTCGAGTCCCAGCTGGGTCACCGTTGACATTTATCTCTTTAAAATTTCCCGCCCTGCCCACGGTCAGTAGGGGACACCGATGGGCTTGGAAAGGCCGCCGTCCGTCGGATGGGTCGTTAAGCCGTGGCCCCGTGTGCAGGAGAGCCATATCCTGTGCACATTAAAGAACACGCTGGATGGCCTTGACGGGAGGCTACCATCTGTCTCCCAACAGCTGTTCCAGTGGGTCCCCTCCCCCAACCTTCTCTGAGCCTTCGGGGTCATGTGACCTGGCCATTTAGCCCATGGTGTGCAAAAAAGTGCCGCTCAGATGTAAAACACCCCAATGTTAAAGAACACGCTGGATGGCCTTGACGGGAGGCTACCATCTGTCTCTCAACAGCTGTCCAGTGGTCCCCTCCCCCAACCTTCTCTGAGCCTTCGGGGTCCTTGTGACCTGGTCATTTAGTTCCATGGTGTGCAAAAAAAGTGCCGCTCAGAGGTAAAACAAATCAACTCAACCTTGTTTTAAGTTTCTGGGTACGGCACTAGACATATTAGTACATATTATCATTAAATTATCATAAAATTGACCTAAATGTAAAAGCATTTTTTCTAATTTCAGATTTTCTGGATTCAGAATGAAAACTACAAATGTAAGTAACAACATTTGAGTGGTATCTGAATATATAATTTTCAAGAAAAATTTTATTGACTAGTTTTTAAAAAATGAGCTGGTCATTTCTGAACATAATTATACATCATAATCATATTTATTCAAATCTCGATTTTCAACCATGTTCTTTCAATATTTAAAGTGGTAGAGAAGATTAAACATTTCACGACTAACATGTCCATGTGAATTAATCCAACACCTCCTATAACAGTGTACCAAAGTTTTGACGTCACTTAGGTAGTCCGTAGATCGTAGATCGTATAATCATATTCGATGTACCGGGTAATAATTTTACCCCCAACTATCTCCATCATAAAGATATGCCTATTTGGCATGAGTAACATGCATGATTCTGCACATTGCATGATTCTCCCTCCCATGCTATGGTCTAACGTCTCATCCAAAAGAGAGCTGCCGTTTCAAGCCCATTTGTGGCCACTACTGAACGAAGCCAGGCTGAGGGGTTTTGCGGAGATAAATCTTAAGGTTGGTACAAATGGGATTTAAAACCTACAATAGTGAAAAATGCTGCAAATATAGAAACTCGCCAGGCTTTGGATTGGATTGTTTTACCTCTGAGCGGCACTTTTTTGCACACCATGGGCTTAATGGCCAAGCCACAAGAACCCTGAAGGCTCAGAGAAGGTTGGGGGAGGGGACCCACTGGAACAGCTGTTGGGAGACAGATGGAAGCTTCCCGTCAAGACCATCCAGTGTGTTCTTTTACGTGCAAGGGATATGGCTCTACCGCACAAGGTGTCAGGTTTTAACGTCCCATCCGACGTCCCATCCGCCCTTCCAAGCCCATCAGTTTCCACTACTGACCATGGGCAGGGAGATTTGCGGAGGTAAATCTCAACGCTGACCCAGCTGGGACTCGAACTTGGGAACTAGCAGATTACGAATCCAGGGCGCTACCGACTGTGCCACCCCCACCTTCCCTTCTAAAATGAAGTCAAACATTATTCTGTTGCTTTAGCACCATAACGAGATGGAGAAAATAACAGTTAAAAAATTTACAGAGTTTGGGAAATCTCAAGTAATCACATCCTAAAATTGCTAATTTTGAAATATTTGGACATACTGGATTTATAGTACATTCTAACTGAACACTTAATATTCTGAAGTTTGTAACTTCAAAGTTAAACCCCAAACAAAATTATTTTACGCTATAAAATATTTTATGAATGGTAGTTAAAATTTTGTTTGACTTTCAGTTATAGAGTATTCTTAATATGAAATTAATCAAAATTTACAAGCCAAATAGTATTCAAATTGATAACACCGTTGTTGCAAATATCTTAAGACGAAATAGAGAAAAAAAACTATGAAAATTATATTTCGTAATAAATCTGCTTGGCAGCAGATTTCTTCTGTCGCAGAAATGTAAACAACAAATGCATCATTTAAATATAATAAATACAAAATAAGGTAATGTTCAAGCAGAGAACTCGTACATAATATTTGCTGCTATAGCCGAATGAACAGATATTTCCTGTACAGTCGCTCAAAAAAGTATCCGAACACTACGGTTGATTATAGAATTCAGAAAAAATATCTGGCAACGATTTTTTTAGAAATTAGTGATCTGGCAACCTTCCTGTCACGTGATTACAGAATTCAGGAAAAATATCTGGAGCGTGTACAGCAACTGTACACGCTCCAGTTACCTTTCACAAACTGGAGCGTGTGCAGTTACTGCACACGCTCCAGTTTGCTCCAGTTGTTGGAAGTTGCTCCAGTTGCTCCAGTTTGCTGTGAACGGTTAGTGCACACGCTCAATATTTCCGTGAGTGAGCCCACACGATCTAGGTCTTTGTGAGCTCACACGATCCAATGTGCTGTGAACATTAACCACAACCAACCTTCATGTCACGTGACACGAAGGTTGCCAGATCACTAATTTCTAAAGAAATCGTTGCCAGATATTTTTTCTGAATTCTATAATCAACCGCAGTGTTCGGATACTTTTTTGAGCGACTGTACTACGTGGAATCGCCTTATATACTTTTATTAAGGAAAACCATAAGGTTATTGACTCATTAAATAAGCTTCCTCGATTTATTGAAAAAAAACCTTTCGTCTTTTCAACTGGGGGCGGGGGTGGCTCAATCGGTAGCGCGCCAGGCTCGTAATCTGTAGTTCCCAGGTTCGAGTCCCAACTGGGTCAGCGTTGAGATTTATCTCCGCAAAATTCCCCGCCTTGCCCACGGTCAGTAGGGGACACCGATTGGTTTGGAAAGGCCGCCGTCCGTCGGATGGGACATTAAGCCGTGGCCCGTGTGCGGGAGAGATATACCCTATGCACGTCAAAGAACACGCTGGATGGCCTTGACGGGAGGCTACCATCTGTCTTCCAACAGCTGTTCCAGAGGGTCCCCTTCCCCAACTTTCTCTGAGCCTTCGGGGTCCATGTGACCTGGCCAAGGAGTGTGTAAGGGAGAAGAGAGCTAGCTTCCATAGAAGTAATGTAAACTTTTCGATTGCAGCGCCCTCTAAATATGGCAAATTCGTGCATTGCAGAGAAGCCACTAGCCAGGGAGAGGAGCCAGTTCCTTGCGTTATTTTTCTACCGCCCAGCAACGTTTTCAATGCCCAGCATCGTTTTTCAAGTACCGCCCAGCAACGTTTCAATGTCGTAATTAGTGACGTGTTACACCACGTCACTAATTTTACATTCACTTTAGCTCTATTCAAAGTGTTCATTTTCTAAATTTTACCATCATAATTTTCCTTTTTACAAGGATAAGTTAAAGTTATTTTCTTTAATAAAACCCCATTTTGTAAAACAGGTAGTCACTAAGAAAAATTTTTTTAATATTTTGAATATTCTACAATATTTAATATATTATAATAAATTGAAATTTATGGCTCTATGAGAGATAACATGTTTTAGTTGATTATATTTTATAGAATTTTAGATATTTTCAATAAAAGTCCTATGGAGTTTCTTAGTTATATAAATTGTCAATAGATGGCAGCAGGCACTTCTCGTATCAACCATAAAAAATTTACTATTAGAACAAAACTGCAGACACCTATATACATCGATATGCTCCAGGGATCACAAACCTGCAACATACATTGACTTATATATATTCGCAAGATGATTAACTGTATTATTAATTTACATATTAATTTTAAAAATTCTGCAAATTTACTCAAAATAAACATACAACGGTTTTTTTAGGTATCGTAAAATGTACTCCTGAACGAGATAAAACACTCTTTGAATAACTTTAGGGTCAGCTACCACTGTGCCAAACAGCCATGGCTGTTAGACATTTGGAAACACTGGTTAGATCGCAGTATGCATACCAATAGTAAGACAAACCATAGCTGCATTGGGCTAAAATGATTGCACTGCGCATGCGTAGATCGCCCCTTACAATTGTACAGTTGTACTGCACATCAATTAGCCACGTTCAGCTTCGGTAAAATTCCGCAGAACGCGCCGTTCTGCGGAACACTTATGCTTGTGCGAAGCTTGCCTCCTTCTCCTTAGACCTTCTGTGACCTGGCCATTTAGCCCATGGTGTGCAAAAAAGTGCCGCTCAGAGGTAAAACAACCCAACACCAACCTATGAGACCTTGAAAAAGAACGTGCTATGGTCTGTACTGCGATAATGTAGATTTCACAAATGTAGTTAATAGATTTATCGTATCACGAATGATACGTACCCGATATAGACTGCTGCTGAAGCTCTAAATGGACGAAAATTAAACGAACGAAAATTCATTTTCCATATTTTAAACTAAAAGAAAATGGGTAGTTTCTATTTTAATAAGATATTTCAAATGAAACAAAGAGAACTTAAACATATTACAATTAATATATTCTAAAGCCATATAATTATTTTTGCATAAAATCCTGCTCAAAATGTGAACTATATAGATAATAAAATATAATGAAAATGGTTATCAAGAAATACCAATAAAATATCTTTTGGAAAGCTGTTGTTACCTGATTTAAATAACAACAAGTGGGTTGCCTCTGAGCTACAATTTTTTTGCACATAATGAGATAAATGGCCAGGTCACAAGGATCCCGAGGTCTCAGAGCAAAGAAGGTCTAAGGAGAAGTTCGAGCTCTAGCTAAGCGTAAGTGGCGCCGCTAGGCGGATCTTCTCAGAACCAGATCCTGGCAGATTGGTGTGCAGCCACAGAAACAATTGTAAGACGCGATCTGCGCATGCGCAGTGCAATCGTTTTAGCACACTGCAATTATGGTTTGTCTTAGTCTTCAAATATTTAATGAATGTGATTTAATTAGTGTTTCAACCTGTCTAACGATCATGGCTATTTTCCTATAGTGGTAGCTTAGGGTAAAGTTATTCAATGAGTATTTTATCCCGTTCAGGAGTGCATTTTACGATAACTGGAAAAGCCTTTGTATGTTTATTTTGAGTAATTTTGCAGAAGTTTTAAAAATAATATGTAAATTAACACATTTAATCAGCTTACGTATATATTATAAGGCAATATATATTGGGAGTTTGTGTCCCGTGGAGGACATCGATATAATATAGGCTTCTGCACTTTGCTCTAACAGTGTAATTCATTTTTATGGTTGATACAGGAAGTGCCTGCTGCCATCTGTTGAACATTTATACAAGTATTAAACTCATTATGATATTTATTGAAAATACTAAGAATTGTATAAAATATAATTATATAGAACATGTTATCGTACATTGACTCATAAATCTCAATATATTATAATATACTAAATGCTGTAGGTTGTTCAAAATATTAAAATTTTGTTCTTAAGCATAGCCCCTACCAGTTTTACAAAATTGGATTTCACTAAAGAGAATGATTTCATTACTTTTGGATATTTTCTCTCTAAACGAAAAAATAATTATGTTTGTACCTCCTGAAGAAAATGAACATTTTTCAGAGTCAAATGGTTGCCTCCCGTCAAGGCCATCCAGCGTGTTCTTTAACGTGCACAGGTATGGCTCTCCCGCACACGGGGCCACGGCTTAACGTCCCATCCGACGGACGGTGGCTTTTCCAAGCCCATCGGTGTCCCCTACTGACCGTGGACAGGGCGAGGAATTTTTGCGGGGATAAATCTCAACGCTGACCCAGCTGGGACTCGATCCTGCGAACTACAGATTACGAGACTGGCGCGCTTCCGACTGAGAACCCCCGCCCCCAGATGGCACGAGAATATATATTTATTTTAGGAAGGCGAAAGCAATTTCGTTTGAAAGTGGCATAATATATATTTTCATTAGGGGACAAAAAAAATAAGCTTTGTTTTGAGAGAGACCATTTACTTTAGAGCGGCAAAAATACATTTTTAATGGAGTGCGGCAGAAGCAAAGTTATTGAGAGAGAAAAGAATTTGATATAATGACGGCAAAAGTAACTTTTTTTGAAAGCGGCAAAGGTAACTTTTAATTTTTGAGTGGAACAGGTAAATTTTTATTTTAGGGCGCCAAAAAAGTAAATTTCTATTTTAGGGCGCCAAAAAAGTAAATTTCTATTTTAGGGCGCCAAAGAAGTAAATTTCTATTTTAGGGCGAGCCTACAATTTGAGAACAGTATGAAGTGATTTATTTTAGGGCGGCAATATATATATATATAGAGCGATATGAAATGATTTATTTTAGGGTGGCAAAAGTAGATGCATTTGAGGGCGGTATGAAGTAATTTATTTTAGGGCGGAAAAAGTACATTTTGTTTGAGAGTGGCAGAAAATAAATTGAGGGTAGGAAAATTAAATTTAGTTTAGGGTGGCAGAAAATAAATTGAGGGTAGGAAAATTAAATTTAGTTTAGGGTGGTAGAAGTAAATTTTTATTTGAAGGCGGCAAAAAATATTTTTTTAAATGAGGGGAAAAAGAAATTTTAATTGAGGGTGGCAAAAAGTCTGATTTATCATTATTTAACTATTTTCTGAAACGTGTTATTCTTTATAGGGACATCATAAAAAGGCGGAAATATATTCTCCAAATAAAAAAACCGTGCTCCAAGAATTTCCGAGTTTTGAGGATTATAATGTACCGACTGAACTTAGCAGGACAAAGGTCAGTTATTTTCAAAACAATAAATATTGAATAGAAATCATTTTTTTAAAGGAAATAAATTTATTTTAAAGGAAATAAATTTATAGAATTATATTTTAATAAAAAAAATATATATCTTCTTTTCAGGTACGGAGTTTTCTTATCATGTACAAAACCCACTGTCAAAGGATTCTAGGCCACGTAATCAATTCCAGTTTCGAAGAGGTAAGAACATTTTGGTTTTTTTAATTTTTCTTGAATAAAGCTCAAATTAGAAGAAAACTAGAAAAAAAATACACATCGCTTTCGGCGAACATAAAATGCTCATATTCAAAAAGAAAGAAGCTTTTATTTTTTTGACATTTTGCGTCTTCTCACGGTGGAAATTACAGCTAATGAATGATTAGATAAATGTAGAGGCCCTATAGAGGTAAAGGTTGGCAATCTCCAAATTGGACGCCATGTTTTGTCGTCTCTAGGATTGTTTAACGTGCATAGCTTATTGGTATGGTATGGGTTGGGTTGTTTTACCTCTGAGCGGCACTTTTTTGCACACCATGGGCTAAATGGCCAGGTCACATGGACCCCGAAGTCTCAGAGAAAGTTGGAGGAGGAGACCCACTGGAACAGCTGTTGGGAGACAGATGGTAGCCTCCCGTCAAGGCCATCTAACGTGTTCTTTAACATTGTGTTGTTTTACCTCTGAGCGGCACTTTTTTGCACACCATGGGCCAAATGGCCAGGTCACATGGACCCCGAAGGCTCAAAAAAGATTGGGGGAAGGGACCCACTTGAACACCTGTTGGGAGACAGATGGTAGCCTCCCGTCAAGGCCATCCAGCGTGTTCTTTAACGTAGGATTGTTTTACCTCTGAGAGGCACTTTTCTGCACACCATGGGCTAAATGGCCAGGTCACATGGACCCCGAAAGCTCAAAGAAGGTTGGCGGAAGGGACCCACTGAACAGCTGTTGGGAGACAGATGGTAGCCTCCCGTCAAGGTCATCCAGCGTGTTCTTTAACGTTGGATTGTTTTACCTCTGAGCGGCAATTTTTTGCACACCATGGGCTAAATGGCCAGGTCACATGGACCCCGGAGGCTCAAAGAATGTTGGTGGAAGGGACCCACTGGAACAGATGTTGGGAGACAGAGGGTAACCTCCCGTCAAGGCCATAAAGCGTGTTCTTTAACGTAGGATTGTTTTACTTCTGAGCGGCAATTTTTTGCACACCATGGGCAAAATGGCTAGGTGACAAGGACCCCAAAGGCTCAGAGAAGGTTGGGGGAGGGGACGCACTGCAACAGCTGTTGGGAGACAGATGGTAGCCCCCGTCAAGGTCATCCAGCGTGTTTTTAACGTAGGATTATTTTACCTCTGAGCGGCACTTTTTTGCACACCATGGGCTAAATTACCAGGTCACATGACCCCGAAGGCTCAAAGAAGGTTGGGGGAGGGGATCCAATGGAACAGCTTTTGGTAGACAGATGGTAGCCTCCCTTCAAGGCCATCTAGCGTGTTCTTTAACGTAGGATTGTTTTACCTCTGAGCGGCACTTTTTTGCACAACATGGGATAAATGGCCAGTTCACATGGACCCCGAAGGCTCAGGGAAGGTTGGGGCAGGAGACCCACTGGAACAGCTGTTTGGAGACATATGGTAGCCTCCTGTCAAGGCCATCCAGCGTGTTCTTTAACGTGCACAGGGTATGGCTCTCCCGCACACGGGGCCACGGCTTAACGTCCCATCCGACGGACGGCGGCCTTTCCAAGCCCATCGGTGTCCGCTACTGACCGTAGGCAGGGCGGGGAATTTTGCGGAGATAAATATCAACGCTGACCCAGCTGGACTCGAACCTGGGAACTACAGTTTACGGGCCTGGCGCGCTACCGACTGAGCCACCTCCACCCCAGGTATGGTATGGTATTTATGGATTCCGTAAAAGGGTAGAGAAATATATGATACATATTTCATTTATGATGTTTGGAAGCACTTTAGATAACGGCTAAAAAAGGAAAAGTAAATTTTATGGCTTTATCTTTTTATATAAAAAGATATAATTTCGCTTTGTTTTCTGTCCTCTGTAGACATCGAACTTTTTTGTTTATACAGATAAATAAAAAAATTCTTTTTGTGTCAGATAGGTATTAATGATATATTACGATTTGCATTTTTCGAATCTCCAAATTGTTATAACTGCGCCCTCTAACGGTGGAGAAAATAGAATATTTAAAACGAATATTGCAAACGATGTAGTTAAGCTAGAAATTTGAAATTTTGGTGGTGGAATGTGACAGTCTTGAAAATTCCATTGAGAACAATGAGTTGACCCTAAGTCCAAGGTAGGTAAGAAACGGAACTGTTTTGTTTTCAGAGATAATTGGAAATCTGTTTTTTAGTTGGTTACGAATAAAATATAATTCCCATTTAATAATAATCATTAATAATAATATTATTAATGACCAAGCACCAGGGAAAGCACACGTGTGAGGGTAAGAAATGGAGGGTTTAAACCGGACCAAGAAGTCGAGAAAAATCTCTGAACCCGGACCCAGCACACGTGTTGGGGTAAGAAATGGGGCTGGAAATCCGGTCAAAATATAAGCCCTCCCCATCAAAGCGCACAAGAAAGCCTATCACGGGTCGTTGACCTCTAAGCGATGACAAGTTCTGGGCCGCCATTTCTAATTGCTCACTTCCGGGTGCGCTATATCTCCAGCGATACTACTTACGTGTGTGTGTGCAAAATTCGGGCGGGGGTGGCTCAGTCGGTAGCGCGCCAGGCTCGTAATCTGTAGTTCCCAGGTTCGAGTCCCAGTTGGGTCAGGTTGAGATTTATCTCCGCAAATATTCCCCGCCTTGCCCACAGTCAGTAGGGGACACCGATGGGCTTGGAAAGGCCGCCGTCCGTCGGATGGGAAGTTAAGCCGTGGCCCCGTGTGTGGGAGAGCCATACCCTGTGCACGTTAAAGAACACGCTGGATGGCCTTGACGGGAGGCTACCATCTGTCTCCCAACAGCTGTTCCAGTGGGTCCCCTCCTCCAGTGGATCTTCTCTGAGCCTTCGGGGTCCATGTGACCTGTCCATTTAGCCCATGAAGTGGAAAAAAGTGCCGCTCAGAGGTAAAACAATCCAACCCAACCCGGCGAGACATGGACGCTACAAGATTTCAAAAGGTGTCTTGTTGTATCTGGTACCAACACGTTCCAGCAGATTCTTTAACCCTTGTAAGATACGTGGGTGAGCTGCCACAGATCGAATATGCTGTTCCAACACAGACCACAGATGCTCGATGGGATTGATATCTGGGGAATTTGGAGGCCAAGGCCTTACCTGGAAGTCTTCCTCATATTCCGCGAAACATTCTCAAACAATCTGGGCAGTTTGGCATGGTGCATTATCATGCTGAAAGAAGACATTACTAGAGGGGTATACCGTTGCCATGAAAGCACGTACTTGGTCTGCAATGATGTTTAGATAGGTGGTAAATGTCATAGTTTCCTGCACAACAATGACTGGACCCAGAGTTCCCAGCAGAACATTGCTCAAAGCATTACACTTCCTCCACTGGCTTGTTTTCGTTCCATGGTGCATCCTGGTGCAACACTTCCCCAGGTAAACTATGCACACGTACCCGGCCATCCACATGGGGCAACAGGAAACGAGATTCATCAGTCCAGACAACCTTCTATCAATCATTCAAGGTTCAGTTTTGATGTTCGCGATTGTGGGTGCTTTTGACAGTGAACCGAGGTTAGCATGGGCACTCGGAGCTGCCTGCAGTTACGCAGCCCCATTTTCAAAAAAGTGTTTTCAAAAAATTTTCAGCAGGGTTCGATGTACTGTGTGTTGTGACACATTAGTCCCGTCACCAGCATTCAAATTACGTGCGAGTTGCACCACAGTATCCCGTTTGTTGGCTCGTAGTATACGGGATAGCCTTCGCTTACCTCTAGCATCGATGAGCTGTGGTCTGCCCACACTTTGCCGCCGTTTCATGGTTTTTTCCCTCCACGGACCACTTTCTGAAGGTACTAACCACGGCTGACTGTGAGCATTCCACAATCCTTGCCATCTCGGAAATGCTCTGCCCCAGCCGTCTGGCCATTGCAATTTGGCTTTTGTCAAACTCACTTAAATCCACTGCCTTTCCCATCTGAAGAACAAGAATAACACTTCTTAACAGAGCTCAGTATCAGGTGTTATTTATACCGTTTCATGACTTTCACACGCGCCATCGTTTGCCTGCAGTTGCTTCGATTTGCATAAAGACGCGCTGGTCATAATGTTTTGGCTCTGCGGTGTATTTCTATAATACATAAATTTGACTAAATATTGATTCTTTAACAGGCATTCGAGGACAAGCTTTTGCCAGCAACTCTAGAAAACGTTGTAGAAAGGTAAGCGAACTACCAGTTTTCAGTTATTTATTTATATACATATATATACAGTCGCTCAAAAAATATCTGAACACTAGGTTGATTACAGAATTCATAAAAAAAATATCTGACAACGAGTTTTTAGAAATTAGTGATCTGTCAACCTTCGTGTACGTACATACATGAAGGTTGATAATTATAAATAAATTTTTTTCTACAAAGTGAATTAATCAAATTTTTTATGCAAGCTTTCCTTGGCATGTATATATGTATCTAGCATTATTCTTAAGCAGCTATAAGCTTTGAAGATTTCCACTGGGTTTGTAATAAATAGTGACAGTTGCCATCAGAGTTCACAGAAAAGATTGCTACCAGTGTTTTAAGGTTTTTTTTTTTTTAAATCCTTATTACATTTGGGACATTTTTGTTGCAGTTTACGCTCGGAAATCTCCAATTTCTTGCATCAGTTTCCTTCTTGGATGGATGAGGCCATGAGACATGTTCCAGAACTTCTCAAGGACAAGAAACAGCAAGGTAATCATTTGGATTGAAATAATTCGTGTTTTGATAACTTTCGTGACAAAAATGAAACATTAAACTTTTAGTAAATATACACTATATTGCAGAAAGTGTCCGGACACTTTCATGTTAAGTGAACAAATATCCACATTCAAATCTATCTGACTTTGAAAATAAGCTTTTTACGGAAAAAAGTCACTATACATAAATTGAAGACCTCGCTCAGAGCTCTCTAAATCTCTATTTTCTATAATATTAATCTAATATTTAAAGAGTTATGGAAGCTGTAATATTAAACAACAGATGTTATCACACTCCACACTTCCAAAACATTCTCCCCCAAATTGATGAAAACTTCAAAAATCCTTACACAGAATTCAAATATCGCATTTATATTGCGAACAACTTGTTATAACAGTTGTGATTTAACTTTTTGACGTAAATTTTCAAAACTAGTTAGCAAAAGTTTCATTTAAATATTTCAGCTTGCATAACTCTTTAAACATTAGATTAATATTCTAGAAAATAGAGATTTAGACAGCTCTGACCGAGATCTTCAATTTATGTCTAGTGACTTTTTCCCGTAAAAAGCTTATTTTCAAAGTTAGGTATTCGTTCACTTAACATGAAAGTGTCCGGACACTTTTTGCAATATAGTGTATCACACAACGAAAGATTAAAACTTTTAAAGTGAAAGGCATTTTTCTTTTCAGTTTTACAAGTGTGCTTACGAAGTGTGAAAAGGTCCTTGGCATTTTTATCTCTAATTCAGGTAAGTATTAATGTAAAATGATGTCGAAAAGTAAAGTACAACCAAATGTTAAGTTAACGGGAATTAATTTAAAATCTGTATAATCTGTATATCTGTATAACTTCTAAAAAATTCGTTTTTTTTTATGGAAAAATGTGGTTGGTTGTTTTGCCTCTGAGCGGTACTATTTTGCATACCATGGGCTAAATCAACTCTTCCTGTAACAAAAGGCCAGTAGACGAATTTATGACGTCAGGAAAGGTAGTTTTAAAAATCCAAATATTTCTTATTATTTGTTTTTATTATTAGTGGTGTACTTTTATACTAATCTTTACACTAATATTTATTATTAAATATATCTTATTTAGAAGGTAAATTAGTCGTATTTATTAATAGTTATCATAATATTAATAAATGTAAACAATTTTTTAAATAAAAATTATTTATAAATCAACATTGCTATGAAGATTGTTATAAAGTACACCACTAATAATAATAGAAAGTAATAAAAAATATCTGGATTTCAGGACTACCTTTGCTGACGTCACCATTTGGCTCACTGGCCTTCTGTTGTAGGAGTTGGCTAAATGGATAGGTGTTAAAGATTCCTAACGCTCGGAAAAGGTGAAGGAAAGGAACCCACTGGACAGGTGTTAGGAGGCAGAGGAAGCTTCCCATCAAAGCCATCCAGCGTGCTCTTTAACGTTCTCCTCTGTATCCGGCCACGGCTTTACATCTGACGACGTGACCTTGCCACGCCCACCAGTCTTTGTAGAATTTAAAATTTAGTCAACATTAATTTTCACAGACATTGTGTTGGGTTGTTTTACCTTTGAGAGGCACTTTTTTGCACACCATGGGCTAAATGGCCAGGTCACATGGACCCCGAAGGCTCAGAGAAGGTTGGGGGAGGGGACCCACTGGAACAGCTGTTGGGAGACAGATGGTAGCCTCCTGTCAAGGCCATCCAGCGTGTTCTTTAACGCGCACAGGGTATGGCTCTCCCGCACACGGGACCACGGCTTAACGTTCCATCCGACGGACAGCGGCCTTTCCAAGCCCATCGGTGTCCCCTACTAACCGTGGGTAGGGCAAGGAGTTTTGCGGATATAAGTCTCAACGCTGACTCAACTGGGACTCGAAACTGGGAACTACAGATTACGAGCCTGAAGAGCTACCGACTAAGCCACCCCCGTCCCTCAGAGACATTGTGCAAAAGACAGGTGGGAATATAAATCTCTCCGCCATTCACAGTCGTATCAGAATAATATGACCATCTATCATAGTATATGTATGTTAGGAGGTCATATTATTCTGATCCGACTGTTATATTACAATTGAAAAGCATAAAATTAAGACTTGCTACTTATTATCTCACAATAAGGGGTGGGGGCGGGGGTGGCTCAGTCGGTAGTGCGCCAGACTCATAATCTGTAGTTCCCAGGTTCGAGTCCCAGCTGGGTCAGCGTTGAGATTTATCTCTGCAAAATTCCCCCGCCCTACCCACGGTCAATAGGGGACACCGATGATCTTGGATAGACCGCCGTCCGTCGGATGGGACGTTAAGCCGTGGCCCCGTGTGCGGGAGAGCCATACCCTGTGGACTTTAAGAAACACGCTGGATGGCCTTGACGGGAGGGCTATCATCCGTTTCCCACCAGCTGTTACAGTGGGTGTCCTCTCCCAACCTTCTCTGAGCCATGCCTGACCATTTAGCCCATGGTGTGCAAAATAGTGCCTCTCAGAGGTAAAACAACCCAACCGAATCTCACAGTAACATATTTGAAAAATGGCATCACGGAACCAAAAAAAGTAAAATTTATCATAATATTTGGTGACTTACACCGAAGAGCCAAAATATTGTGTCCAGTGATGCACCATGGGACGAAAAAAGGCCGTTGGAAGAAGTGTAATGCTTTGGGCAATATTCTGGCTGCCCAAAGACAAGCAAGTGTAATGCTGTTGGGAAACCCTGGATCCAGTCATTGATGAATTGATTTGAATGCTGGTGACGGGACTAATGTGTCACAACACACAATACATCGAACCCTGCTGAAAATGGGGGCTGCGTAGCTGCAGGCAGCTCCAAGTGCCCATGCTAACCTCAGTTCACTGTCGAAAGCCCCTACAATGAGGACGCGAACATCAAAACTGAATCTTGAATGATTGATAGAAGGTTGTCTGGACTGATGAATCACGTTTCCTGTTGCATCATGTGGACGTCCGGGTACATGTGCATCGTTTATATGGGGAAGTGTTGGCACCAGGATGAACCATGGGATGAAAACAAGCCGTTGGAGGAAGTGTAATGCTTTGGGCAATGTTCTGTTGGGAAACACTGGGTCCAGTCATTCATGTGCAGGAAACTATGACATTTGCCACCTATCTAAGGGGCGGGGGTGGCTCAATCGGTAACGCGCCAGGCTCGTAATTTGTAGTTCCCAGGTTCGAGTCCCAGCTGTGACAGCGTTGAGATTTATCTCCGCAAAAATTCCCCGCCCTGCCCACGGTCAGTAGGGGACACCGATGGGCTTGGAAAGGCCGCCGTCCGTCGGATGGGACGTTAAGCAGTGGCTCCGTGTGTGGGAGAGCCATACCCTGTGCACGTTAAAGAACACGCTGGATGGCCTTGACGGGACGCTACCATCTGTCTCCCAACAGTTGTTCCAGTGGGTCCCCTCCCCCAACCTTCTCTGAGCCTTCGGGGTCCATGTGGCCTAGCCATTTAGCCCATGGTGTGCAAAAAAGTGCCGCTCAGAGGTAATACAACCCCAACCCAACCTGGGGAAGTGTTGGCACCAGGATGACCTTGGAATGAAAACAAGCCAGTGGAGGAAGTGTAATGCTTTGAGCAATGTTCTGCTGGTAACTCTGAGTCCAGTCATTGTTGTGCAGGAAACTATGACGTCTACCACCTATCTAAACATCATTGCAGACCAAGTACGTGCTTTCATGGCAACGGTATACCCCTCTAATAATGCCTTCTTTCAGCAGGATAATGCACTATGCCACACTGCCCAGATTGTTTGAGAATGTTTCGCGGAATATGAGGCAGACTTCCAGGTAAGGCCTTGGCCTCCAAATTCCCCAGATATCAATCGCATCGAGCATCTGTGGTCTGTGTTGGAACAGCATATTCGATCTCTGGCAGCTCTCCCACGTAACTTACAAGAGTTAAAGAATCTGCTGGAACGTCTTGGTAGCAGATACAACAAGACACCTTTTGAAACCTTGTATCGTCCAAGTCTCGCCGGGTCAGAGCTGTTTTGGCAGCACGTGGAGGACCAACATCATATTAGACAGGTGGTCATAATGTTTTGGCTCTTCGGTGTATTTTGAACTTTTATTTACTTTAATGTTGGACATAAGAGCCTGAAAGTCAGCTTCTCTGCAATACTCGTTGCCAATGCCCAGAGGGCAGAGTCTCTTATATGGGTCCCAAAGGCTGCAACTAGCACAATAATGTTCTTTTTTTTTTTAAATTGCTTTGTAATTGAAATTTGATATCTTAAAATTCCACTAGTAGCTCTTTAGTTTTAAAAATTCGGTTACTGATTTTAAAACATTCATAAATATTTTATAAAGTCGGAATTGAATAATTATATTACTTTTGTAAAAAATAAAGAAAAAGTCCTGTAGAAAAGAAACACTTAATTTTTTGAAAAAGATTGTTGTCCTCAATGGGACTCAGGACAATAATTTTTTTCAACTAATTTTTTCAAGTGTTATATTACTTTATATTTAAAAACAAATGACCTGTACTTAAACTTTAGGCAAATTAAATCACCAAAATCTTTGCGCAAATTAAAATTCCTTCTTTGTTCAGCTCCTGTTCGGGCCCGGTATATAGGGGCGGGGGTTGCTCAGTCGGTAGCGCGCCAGGCTCGTAATTTGTAGTTCTCAGGTTCGAGTCCGAGCTGGGTCAGCGTTGAGATTTATCTCCGCAAAATGCCCTGCCCACGGCCAGTAGGGAACACCGATGGGCTTGGAAAGGTCGCCGTCCATCGGATGGGACGTTAAGCCGTGGCCCCGTGTGTGGGAGAACCATACCCTGTGCACGTTAAAGAACACGCTGGATGTCCTTGACGGGAGGCTACCATCTGTCTCCCAACACCTGTTCCAGTGGAACCCCTCCCGCAAACTTCTCTGAGCCTTCGGGGTCCATGTGACCTGGCCATTTAGCCCATGGTGTGCAAAAAAGTGCCACTCAGAGGTAAAACAACCCAATGGTAAAGAACAGGGTTCATGTGACCTGGCCATTTAGCCCATAGTGTGCAAAAAAGTGCCCCTCAGAGGTAAAACAACAAGAACCCAAGCCCGGTATATCCAGCTAGTGAACTATAAGCTATTGAAATATACGAATAACTCTTAGATCAGAAAATATTGTTATTAGTCTTGGTACAAGTTAATGGGTTCTATAGTTATTTATATTTATTCGTTTAATATCAGCAGCGGTCAGTGTTACGGTAACATTCGAAAAGCATATATATTCGAACTTGCTACGTATTATTTATTACCTCACAATAATATTTTATATTTGATAACTACCATCACGGAACTAAAAAAAGCATAATTTAACCTAATATTTGGTGACTTATTTCGAACTTTTTTTTGCTTTAATGTTGTACATGAGACCCTGAAAATCAGCTTCTCTGCAATACTCGTTGGATCTTCTAATAAATTTCCCACCAGAGGGCGCCCTACGGGGAATGAATTACCTCTATTATTTTTATTATAAGATAGATTCCCATTTGTTTCAGTAAACGACTTATTATAGTAGTTACAGTTTGTTTTTATTAACTTTTTAAATGATTCTTTTTGACTTGCAAAGACGCTAAATGTTTGTTTTCCGAACTCTTTATAAGGTATTAAGCGAATATTTTTGAAAACTGACATTTATTTCCAGCGATATAGTTCCTTAAAAATCTTATTTTCAAAGTTAAGGAGCAGTTAACGTGACATTCTACGTACATAATATGGGGGGATCCCAATACCTTTGGTTGGGTTGTTTTACCTCTGAGCGGCACTTTTTTGCCGACCATGGGCTAAATGGCCAGGTCATATGGACCCCGAAGGCTCAGAGAAGGTTGGGGGAGGGGACCCACTGGAACAGCTGTTGGGAGACAAATGGTAGCCTCCCGTCAAGACCATCCAGCGTGTTCTTTAACGTGCACAGGGTATGGCTCTCCCGCACACGGAGCCACGGCATCCGACGGATGGCGGCCTTTCCAAGCCCATCGGTGTCCCCTACTGACCGTGGACAGGGCGGGGAATTTTGCGAAGATAAATCTCAACGCTGACCCAGCTGGGACTCGGACCTGGGAACTACAGATTATGCGCACACGGAACACGCTGGATGCGCTACCGACTGAGCCACCCCCGCCACTTTGGTAATAGGTAATATTGGTAAAGTACAACCTCATGATCCACAACTGGTTAAATAGATTTTTTGATGGTTTTGGGTTGTTTTACATCTGAGCGGCACTATTTTTGCACACCATGGGCTAAATGGCCAGGTCACAAGGACCCCAAAGTCTCAGAGTTTTGGGGAAGGGGACTCACTGCTTAGCTATTAGGAAACAGATGGTAGGTTCCTGTTAAAGCCATCCAGTGTGTTCTTTAACGTGCACAGGTTATGGCTATCTCCTGCACACGGGATCATGGTTTAACGCCGCATCCGACGCACGACAGTCTTTTTAAGTCTATAGGGTTAAGTTGGGTTGTTTTATCTCTAAGTGGCACTTTTTTGCACCCAATGGCTAAATGGCCAGGTCACAATGACCACGAAGGCTCAGAGAAGATTGGGGGGAGGAGACCCACTGGAACAGCTGTTGGGAGGCAGATGGTATGCTTCCGTCAAGACCATCCAGCGTTTTCTTTAACGTTGGGTTGTTTTACCTCTGACCAGCACTTTTTTTGTACCCAATGGGTTAAATGGCCAGGTCACAAGGACCCCGAAGGCTCAGAGAAGGTTGGGGGAGGGGACCCACTGGAACAGCTGTTGGGAGACACATGGTAGCCTCCCGTCAGGGCAATTCAGCGTGTTCGTTAACGTGCACAGGGTATGGCTATCCTGCACATCGGACCACGGCTTAACGTCCCATCCGACAGACGGAGGCCTTTCCAAGCCCATCGGTGTCCCCTACTGACCGTGGGCAAGGCGGGGAGTCTTGCGGAGATAAATCTCAACGCTGACCCAGCTGGGACTCGAACCTGGGAACTACAGATTACGAGCCTGGCGCGCTACCGACTTAACCACCCCCGCCCTATTTATATGTTGAATAACAGAGATGTCAATCAGAAGAATTCCCTCGAAAGTTAATTGAAACTTAAAAAGAAACTATAATATTAAACTATTTAATAAAATTAGTACATGTTTTAATATTTTGTGCAAAAAGTTCTTTCAATAATTATCAATTTCACAGTAATTTCTCAGTTCTGACTTTGATGCTGTTAAGTATTCGAGCTTCCATAACTATTTAAATAAACAAACAAATATTGTTAAAAGTCGAGATTTATATCTGAATGAGATTTGAATTTACCCATGCTTATTTTCCTTTAAGAAGCTCATAGCAAAAATATACGGATCTTCCAATTTGACTCTCCTCTGATTTAATATAGAAATGTTTACATTTCTTCTGTCCAGTATTTGTACATTTATAGTAAAATGGAACTTTTTTTGCACTTAATTTTACTTACAGCTTAACGTTTATTTTTTAACACATATTTTAATTCTTTGAAAAACAACCAGCTCTTAATTAAAATATTATATTATAAAAGTTGCTGTTACTAAATTTTACTCATGAGATTAGCTAAGTTTGAATCAAAGTCTAGGAGATTTTCCATTTTCAGGGAAGTAAAAAAAATTAAAAACAATCCTATCTAAATTTTAGTATTTTTTTGGTTTATATTATATATGTCCAGCATCTGTATATACATCTATTTGCTTCACTCAACAGCCTTGCAGAGTCATTCTGGCCAATCATCAGACGATGCAACAGATTATCGATGACGTCAGCGAAATGGACGTAACAGGATTGGTCGTTCAAATGAACTATCTTAGTTGGTCGGAATCATCTGAGCCATTTTATGCAGAAAATGTTCAGCAATGTAAGAGATCGAAATTAATTAATATAAATTTAGTAATTAATTAATTAATCAATGAAATTAATTTTCCTCAGAGAAGGTTGAGGAAGGGGACTCATTGGACTGCTCTTGGTAGACAGATGATAGCCTTCCATCAAGTTGTTGGGTTGTTTTACCTCTGAGCGGCACTTTTTTGCACACCTTGGGCTAAATGGCCAGGTCACATGGACCCCGAAGGCTCAGAGAAGGTTGGGGGAGGGGACCCATTGGAACAGCTGTCGGGAGACAGATGGTAGTCTCCCGTCAAGGCCATTCAACGTGTTCTTTAACGTGCACAGGGTATGGCTCTCCCGCACACGGGGCCACGGCTTAACGTCCCATCCGACGGACGGCGACCTTTCCAAGCCCATCGGTGTTCCCTACTGACCATGGGCAGGGCGGGGAATTTTGCGGAGATAAATCTCAACGCTGACCAAGCTGGGACTCGAACCTGGGAACTACAGATTACGAGCCTGGCGCGCTACCGACTGAGCCACCCCCTCCCCCTTCCATCAAGACCATCCAGCGTGTTTGTTTAACGTGCAGAGGGACCTCGTCTTAGTGTCCCATTCGACAGAAGGTGGCCTTTCCAAGCACATCAGTAGAGAATTTTGCGGAGACAAATCTCAACGCTGGGCCAGCGTGTGACGTCACCTGTTACGGTAATAGATGGGGTTCGTGTTGTAAGTTCATGGTGAAATTAGCCTGAATGAGGGCTCGCTATACCAGTAATTCGGTTCTCAGATGCCGTCGGTCGGGAGTGATCCCTCGGAAAGTGGGAAAGTGTCCGAAGTTTCTGGGGGCGCTGCCATCGCTACCTACCTTGTACATAGAGTGGTACGTTGTGAATAGTGAGAATGGAAAGCTGTGAAAGAACTTGTCAATGGGCATAGGTTTGGCGCTAAATTTTTGGCGCGATTTAATTGTGACTGGAGCGATGAAAAGCTCAGAATGAACTTATCGACACGTTTCGCGCCAAACGTTTGGCGGGATTTAATTGTGACCAGAGTGGTGGAAAACTGAAAATGAAGTTATCGATACGTTTCGCGCCAAACTTTTAGCAGGATTTAATTGTGATTGGAGGGATAGAAAGCTGAAAATGAACTTATAAATACGTTTCGCGCCAAACTTTTGGCGGGATTTAATCGTGACTGGAGTGGTGGAAAGCTGAGAAGGAACTTATCGATTCGTTTCGGGCCAAACGTTTGGCGTGAGTTAAATTCCTATTAGATAAGAGCTGCAATTCCGGGCGGGCGGATACATATGACGTCATCAGTGGCAGAAACGAGGCCGACGAGATGGCTTCGTGGCAGAAATTGGAAGTTTCCCGTGATTTGGCGGTTATTTGAGCGATCGTCCCCAAATTTGCTAGGGTGGTGCCATCTATATCTGGTCCTATTAAGGTAACAGATCGGGTTCCTATCTGCCTTCGGTCGACCCCCCCCCCCCCGATAGGGGACCACCTTGGCGTGGTGGTGGTGGTGGTGGTGGGAGGGGTTTCTATATATCCTTGTTCATGGCTAACCGGGGGTGGGGGTGGGGGCATGGGCGGCTCAGTCGGTAGCGCGCCAGGCTCGTAATCTGTAGTTCCCAGGTTCGAGTCCCAGCTGGGTCAGCGTTGAGATTTATCTCCGCAAAATTCCCCGCCCTGCCCACGGGCAGTAGGGTACACCGATGGTGATTAGTTTCAGTTCTTAACATTGTGATTGTCTTGTTAATATTGTGATTGTCTTCAGTTGTTAACAATGTGATTAGTTTCACATTGTGATTGTCTTGTTAATATTATGATTGTTTTTAGTTGTTAATATTGTGATTCGTTTCAGTTGTTAAAATTGTGATTGTCTTTACTTATGAAAAGTGTGATTGTCTTTACTTGTTAACATTGTGATTTTCTTTATTTGTTAACATTGTGATTTTCTTTATTTGTTAACATTGTGATTGTCTTTTCTTGTTATCATTGTGATTAGTTTCAATTCTTAACATTGTGATTGTCTTGTTAATATTGTGATTGTTTTTAGTTGTTAATATTGTGATTCGTTTCAGTTGTTAAAAAGATTGTCTTTACCTATGAAAAGTGTGATTGTCTTTATTTGTTAACATTGTGATTTTCTTTACTTGTTAACATTGTGATTGTCTTTTCCTGTTATCATTGTGATTAGTTTCAGTTTTTAATATTCTGACTGTCTTGTTAATATTGTAATTGTCTTTAATTGTTGATATTGTGATTAGTTTCTGTTTAAGTCTTCATGATTTTACTTGCAGTAATCATGGTCATAATCGAAATAACTGCTGGATACATCATCATCATCATCCTCAAGCAGCCATGGGCTACGGAGGTCCAACCAGACCGTGCAATTTAGTTCTCCAAGCAAGTCTATCCTGAGCTACATCTACTGCATCTGGCCACTGCACACCAATTCTAACAAGGTCCTGTTTGACATTGTCTGCCCACCGCATCCTAGGTCTCCCCTTCTTTCTGAGGCCTTTAGGCACACTGTTCATAATCCTATTCACCAATCTATAATTATTCATACGGGCAACATGGCGAAACCAACGGAGTCTCTCTCTGCACAATATGCTGCTTAAAGGAGGTTGCAAACTCCTTTGCCTAATCTCATCATTAGTTACAAAGTTGAACCACCTAATGCCCAAGATACTGCGTAAGCATCTGGAATCAAAAGCACCTAGTTTCCTGTTATATTGTTTAAAAAGTGTCCAAGTTTCACTACCATATCTAACCCTAGAAAGAACCAAACTATTATACAGTGTAATTTTAGTCTTTAGGTGTATACGCCTATTTCTCCACACTCTCCATAGGTTCTTAAAAGTCCCGGCAGCAATCCCTATTCGTCTGTTAATCTCATGCCGTACATCACCATTATCTGTTACATAGCTCCCAAGGCAATTAAACTGTGACACCTGCTCAAGACTGCAACCATTCAGATTAACTTAATCACAGCCTGCCTGACCAATTTTCATCACTTTAGTTTTCTCTCTGTTTATAACCAAACCTACTCTACTACCAGTCTCATCAACAGCTTGAATGAAAGAGTTCATCTCATCAACATAATTTGCCAAAAGGATTAAATCATCAGCATAATCTAAATCAGAAATTTTCGTATCTCCAGCCCATTTAAGGCCAAAATCTTTCCCTTGAAGTGAATTTCGCATAACATAATCAATAACCAAGCTAAAGAGAAAAGGAGACAAAATGCACCCTTGTCGAACACCAGAAGTAATGCTAAACCAATTGCTACAAGCCTTACCAACTCTCACACACGACTCAGTGTTATTATAAAGAGCTTTCATAATGTTAACTAACATGTCCGGTATACCATATGATCTCACAATCAACCACAAATTATGACGATCAACAGAGTCGAAAGCCTTTTTGAAATCAACAAAGCTAGCAACCAAACGTTTCTGAAACTCTAAACATTTCTCAAGAATCTACCTAAGTGAAAATATCTGATCCACACATCCCCTACCACTTGTGAATCCACATTGTTCATCACGCAATTGACTGTCAACCAGATTCTTAATTCTATTAAGCACAATCATGGAAAGAACTTTACCTGGAACAGAGAGTAGGTTGATACCCCTATAGTTATCACAAGAACTGCGATCACCTTTTTTGAAAATAGGGATAACAATAGCTCTGGTAAAATCCTTAGGAACCATGCCTTTATCATAAAAGATATTCAGAATTTCAGTCATCCAAGTGGTAACCGAAACATTCCCAGCTCTAAGCATTTCCGTAGTAATTTCATCTACCCCTGGGGATTTATGAAGTTTAAGTTTAGAAACAGCCAAAATAACTTCAGATTGTGTTATAGGGCCAACATTAAAGCCACCAATGCATCTATCAGCATTGCAAACAATGGGAGTAGAACTAACTACATTGTTTAGAACATCACTGAAATGCTCAGCCCACCTAGCCATGACAGAATATTCCCCTTCTATAACCTTACCTTGTTTATCCTTCATTCCTTGTATGCCTGTCCGTTTTCTACCACACAAAACATTAACTATCTGGTACAGCTCTCTGCTGTTGTGCTGTCTAACTGCTTCCTCAGCTTTGTCAGCCAAACCATCAAGCCAAAGATTCTTATCAGCAGCTAATTGATCCTTTACAAGTTTATTAAGGTCTCTGTAATGCTTTCTATTAGGACTAGTAGGGTATTGATTAAGGGCATTCCTGCAGTTCTTTCTTTCCGAAATAAGCTCAAGTGCCTTATCACTCAGATAATTTTGCCTCTTCTGCTCCTTTTTTCCTAAAAGAGTACTGTTAGTGTCAAAAAAAGCCTGTTTAAAATGATCCCATTCTTCCTCAACTTCTGTAGTAAGCAAACCATGACTGTCATAATGACTAAGTAACCTATCATGGTAAGCTTTGGCTATAACTGGATCTTTCAGAGCTTCAGTATTAAAAGTAAATTTTTTAACCCTAGCACAACACTTTTTAAGTTTAAGTTGCAACACACTTTTAACAAGGTTATGGTCAGATCCAATTTCAGCTCCCCTATATGCCCTGGTATTCCTAACAGAACTAGCCCATTTGCTGTTAATTAATATGTAATCAATCATATTCTTATGCAGCCCATCATGTGAAACCTATGTGTACTTATGTATGTCGCGGTGTTTGTAATAAGTGTTAGTTATTCTGAATCCATTGAGTTTACTTACCTGTAGGAGACGTTGCCCATTGCCATTGCAGCTACCAATACCAAAAGGACCTATTACTCCTCCCCAAAGGTCAGAGTCAGTACCAACTTTGGCATTGAAGTCACCAAGAACAAGGGTAATATCTCCTTTCTTAACAGAATTCAAAATATCCTGAAGTTGTTCATAAAACCTATCCTTCTCATCCTCATCGGCATCCTCAGTGGGGGCATAACAGCAGATAACATTCAAGTCTTTAACGCTTGTCTGAAATTTTGCTGTAAGAAACCTTTCATTAATGCACTCATATCCTAGAAGAGCATCGCTAGCGTGTCTGCTGAGAAGCAGACCCACGCCTTGGTGATGCTTATTGTCGTCCCTCCCTGAAAAGAGAAATTTAAGATTATTTTTAAGAATCTGACCTTTATCTGTCCATCTGGTCTCTTGCAAGCCGAGAATATCTAAATTATAACGGTGGAATTCTTGTGTGAGGACATCAAGAGAAAAAGCTCTGTGCAGAGTCCTCACATTCCAACTACCTATGGAGAGAAAATGGTTAGTGGGATGTTTAAAGAAACTATGTTTATTGAGAGAGGGAATGCCGACAATATCAAACAGCCCCCTAATCGCAGACATGGGGCAAAGACCCGTTCCCCCACTACTAAAGGCTGAAACCATCTACACTGGAAGACTTCCTCCAAATCAGTTAACTAATATTATACCTTTCTGTCATTGATGATTTCTTATGTGGTCAATATTATGATTAGCTTCAGTTGTAGTCATCAAAATCATCGAAATAACCACAATGAGTTTACACTTGAAGAACTCACTGTTGTTCAAGTTGTTCAAGTGTATTGACCAAGTGTTCTAATATGTATTGACTCAGAAAACTAATATTGTAGGTTGCGGTCATTAGTGATTTGTCTCAGTTGCCGATATTTTGACTGGTTTTTGAGACCTGGCCTTTTAGCCCATTGTGTGTAAAAAAGTGCCGCTCAGAGGTAAAACAGTCCAACTTATTAAAGAACACACTGGACGGCCTTGATGAGAGGCTACCATCTGTCTCCCAACAGCTGTTCCAGTGGGTACCCTCCCCTATACTTCGGAGTTCTTGTGACCTGGCCAAATAGCCCATTGTGTGTAAAAAAGTGCCTCTCAGAGGTAAAACTGTGAAACCCTTTAAAAAAAACACTGAATGGCCTTGATGAGAGGCTACCATCTGTCTCCCAACAGCTGTTCCAGTGGGTAACCTCCCCCACCTTTCGGGGTTCTTGTGACCTGAGCATTTACCCCATTGTGTGTAAAAAAAGTGCCTCTCAGAGGTAAAACAGTCCAACATATTAAAGAACACGCTAGATGGCCTTGTTGAGAGGCTACCATCTGTCTCGCAACAGCTGTTAAAGTGGGTACCCTCCCCACACTTCGGGGTTCATGTGACCTGGCCATTTAGCCCATTGTGTGTAAAAAAGTGCCTCTCAGAGGAAAAACAATCCAACCTATTAAAGAACACGCTGGATGGCCATGATGAGAGGCTACCATCTGTCTCCCAACAGCTGTTCCAGTGGGTACCCTCCCCCACCCTTCGGGGTTCTTGTGACCTGAGCATTTAGCCCATTGTGTGTAAAAAAGTGCCTCTCAGAGGTAAAACAGTCCAACACATTAAAGAAGACGCTGGATGGCCTTGTTGAGAGGCTACCATCTGTCTCCCAACAGCTGTTCCAGTGGGTACCCTCCTCCATACTTCGGAGTTCTTGTGACCTAGCCATTTAGCCCATTGTGTGTAAAAAAAGTGCCTCTCAGAGGTAAAACTGTGCAACCCTTTAAAGAAAACACTGGATGGCCTTGATGAGAGGCTACCATCTGTCTCCCAACAGCTGTTCCAGTGGGTACCCTCCCCCATACTTCGGAGACCTTGTGACCTGGCCATTTAGCCCATTGTGTGTAAAAAAGTGCCTCTCAGAGGTAAAACTGTGAAAACATTTAAAGAAAACCCTGGATGGCCTTGATGAGAGGCTACCATCTGTCTCCCAACAGGCGTGCCAGTGGGTACCCTCCCCCACCCTTCGGGGTGCTTGTGACCTGAGCATTTAGCCCATTGTGTGTAAAAAAGGGCCTCTGAGAGGTAAAACAGTCCAACGTATTAAAGAACACGCTGGATGGCCATGATGAGAAGCTACCATCTCTCTCCCAACAGCTGTTCAAGTGGGTACCCTCCCCCTCTCTTCGGGGTCCGTGTGACCTGAGCATTTAGCCCATTGTGTGTAAAAAAGTGCCTCTCAGAGGGAAAACAGTCCAACACATTAAAGAACACGCTGGATGGCCTTGTTGAGAGGCTACCATCTGTCTCCCAACAGCTGTTCCAGAGCTTACCCTCCCCAACCATCGGAATTCTTGGGATCTGGCCATTTAGCCCACTGTGTGTAAAAAGGTGCCTCTCAGAGGTAAAACTGTGCAACCCTTTAAAGAACACGCTGGATGGCCATGATCAGATCCTACCATCTGTCTCCCAACAGCTGTTCCAGTGGGTACCCTCCCCCATACTTTGGAGTTCTTGTGACCTAGCCATTCAGCCCATTGTGTGTAAAAAAGTGCCTCTCAGAGGTAAAACTGTGAAACCCTTTAAAGAAAACACTGGATGGCCTTGTTGAGAGGCTACCATGTGACTTCCAACAGCTGTTCCAGTGGGTACCCTCCCCCATCCTTTGGAGTTCTCGGGATCTGGCCATTTAGCCCATTGTGTGTAAAAAAAGAACCTCTCAGAGGTATAACTGTGGAACCCTTTAAAGAACACGCTGGATGGCCATGATGAGAAGCTACCATCTGTTTCCCAACAGCTGTTCCAGTGGGTACCCTCCACCACCTTTCGGGGTCCTTGTGACCTGAGCATTTAGCCCATTGTGTGTAAAAAAGGGCCTCAGAGAGGTAAAACAGTCCAACGTATTAAAGAACACGCTGTATGGCCATGATGCGAAGCTACCATCTGTCTCCCAACAGCTGTTCCAGTGGGTACCCTCCCCCACCTTTCGGGGTCCTTGTGACCTGAGCATTTAGCCCATTGTGTGTAAAAAAGTGCCTCTCAGAGGTAAAACTGTCCAACCGTTTAAGGAACACACAGGGTGGCTTTGATGGGAGGCTACGATCTGTCTTCCAAAAGCTGTTCCAGTGGGTACCCTCCCCAATTCTTCAGGGTTCTTGTGACCTGAGCATTTAGCCCATTGTGTGTAAAAAAGTGCCGCTCAGAGGTAAAACAATCCAACGCATTAAAAACACACTGGATGGCCTTGTGAGAGGCTACCATCTGTCTCCCAACAGCTGTTGCAGTGGGTACCCTACCCCACCCTTCGGGGTTCTTGTGACCTGAGAATTTAGCCCATTGAGTGTATAAAAGTGCCTCTCAGTGGTAAAACAGTCCAACACATTAAAGAACACGCTGGATGGCCTTGTTGAGAGGCTACCATTTGTCTCCCAACAGCTGTTCCAGAGCGTACCCTCCCGCAAACTTCGGAGTTCTTGGGATCTGGCCATTTAGCACACTGTGTGTAAAAAAGTGCCTCTCAGAGGTAAAACTGTGCAACCCTTTAAAGAACACGCTGGATGGCCATGATGAGAGGTTACAATCTGTCTCCCAACAGCTGTTCCTGTGGGTACCCTCCCCCACCCTTCGGGGTTCTTGTGACCTGAGCATTTAGCCCATTGTGTGTAAAAAACTGCCTCTCAGAGGTAAAACAGTCCAACGCATTAAAAACACACTCGATGGCCTTGATCAGAGACTACCATCTTTCTCCCAACAGCTGTTCCAGTGGGTACCATCCCCCATACTTCGGAGTTCTTGTGACCTGGCCATTTAGCCCATTGTGTGTAAAAAAGTGCCTCTTAGAGGTAAAACTGTGAAACCATTTAAAGAAAACACTGGATGGCCTTGTTGAGAGGCTACCATCTGTCTACCAAAAGCTGTTCCAGAGCGTACCCTCCCCCATCATTCGGTGTTCTTGGGATCTGGCCATTTAGCCGATTGTGTGTAAAAAAGGGCCTCTCAGAGGTAAAACTGTGCAACCCTTTAAAGAACACGCTGGATGGCCATGATGAGAAGCTACCATCTTTCTCCCAACAGCTGTTCCAGTGGGTACCCTCCTCCACCCTTCGGGGTTCTTGTGACCTGAGCATTTAGCCCATTGAGTGTAAAAAAGTGCCTCTCAGAGGGAAAACAGTGCAACGCATTAAAAACACACTGGATGGCCTTGATCAGAGGCTACCATCTGTCTCCCAACAGCTGTTCCAGTGGGTACCCTCCCCCATACTTCGGAGTTCTTGTGACCTAGCCATTTAGCCCATTGTGTGTAAAAGAGTGTCTCTCAGAGGTAAAACTGTGAAGCCCTTTAAAGAGAACATTGGATGGCCTTGTTGAGAGGCTACCATCTATCTACCAAAAGCTGTTCCCGTGGGTACCCTCCCCCACAATTCGGGGTTCTTATGTCCTGAGCATTTAGCCCATTGTGTGTAAAAAAATTGCCTCTCAAAGGTAAAACAGTCCAACATAATAAAGAACACGCTGGATGGCCTTGTTGAGAGGCTACCATCTATCTCCCAACAGCTGTTAAAGTGGGTACCCTCCCCACACTTCGGGGTTCATGTGACCTGGCCATTTATCCCATTGTGTGTAAAAAAGTGCCTCTCAGAGGTAAAACAATCCAACCTATTAGAGAACACGCTGGATGGTCATGATGAGAGGCTACCATATGTCTCCCAACAGCTGTTCCAGTGGGTACCCTTCCCCACCCTTCGGCATTCTCGTGACTTGAGCATTTAGCCCATTGTGTGTAAAAAGTGCCTCTCAGAGGTAAAACAGTCCACCACATTAAAGAACACGCTGGATGGCCTTGTTGAGAGGCAACCATCTGTCTCCAAACAGCTGTTCTATTGGGTACCCTCCCCACCCTTCGGGGTTCTTGTAACCTGAGCATTTAGCCCATTGTGTGTAAAATAGTGCCTCTCAGAGGTAAACAGTCCGACGCATTAAAAACATACTGGATGGCCGTGATGAGAGGCTACCATGTGACTTCCAACAGCTGTTCCAGTGGGTACCCTCCCCGAAATTTCGGAGTTCTTGGGATCTGGCCATTTAGCCCACTGTGTGCAAAAAAGTGCCTCTCAGAGGTAAAACTGTGCAACCCTTTAAAGAACACGCTGGATGGCCATGATGGGAGGCTACCATCTGTCTCCCAACAGCTGTTCCAGTGGGTACCCTCCCCCACATTTCGGGGTTCTTGTGACCTGAGCATTTAGCCCATTGTGTGTAAAAAAGTGCCTCTCAGAGGTAAAACAATCCAACGCATTAAAAATACAGTGGATGGCCTTGATCAGAGGCTACGATCTGTGTCCCAACAGCTGTTACAGTGGGTACCCTCCCCAATACTTCGGAGTTTTTGGGATCTGGCCATTTAGCCCACTGTGTCTAAAAAAGTGCTTCTCAGAGGTAAAACTGTGCAACCCTTTAAAGAACACGCTGGATGGCCATGATGAGAGGCTACCATCTGTCTCCCAACAGCTGTTCTAGTGGGTACCCTCCCCATCCTTCGGGGTTCTTGTGACCTGAGCATTTAGCACATTGTGTGTAAAAAAGTGCCTCTCAGAGTTAAAACAGTCCAACATATTAAAGAACACGCTGGATGGCCTTGTTGAGAGGCTACCATCTGTCTCCCAAAACCTGTTCCAGAGCGAACCCTCCTTCACCCTTCGGGGTTCTTGTAACCTGAGCATTTAGCCCATTGTGTGTAAAATAGTGCCTCTCATAGGTAAACAGTCCGACGCATTAAAAACATACTGGATGGCCGTGATGAGAGGCTACCATGTGACTTCCAACAGCTGTTCCAGTGGGTACCCTACCCCAAATTTCGGAGTTCTTGGGATCTGGCCATTTAGCCCACTGTGTGCAAAAAAGTGCCTCTCAGAGGTAAAACTGTGCAACTCTTTAAAGAACACGCTGGATGGCCATGATGGGAGGCTACCATCTGTCTCCCAACAGCTGTTCCAGTGGGTACCCTCCCCCACATTTCGTGGTTCTTGTGACCTGAGCATTTAGCCCATTGTGTGTAAAAAAAGTGCCTCTCAGAGGTAAAACAATCCAACGCATTAAAACCCACTGGATGGCCTTGATCAGAGGCTACGATCTGTGTCCCAACAGCTGTTACAGTGGGTACCCTCCCCCATACTTCGGAGTTTTTGGGATCTGGCCATTTAGCCCACTGTGTGTAAAAAAGTGCTTCTCAGAGGTAAAACTGTGAAACCTTTTAAAGAAAACACTGGATGGCCTTGATGAGAGGCTACCATCTGTCTCCCAACAGCTGTTCCAGTGGGTACCCTCCCCCACCCTTCGGGGTTCTTGTGACCTGAGCATTTAGCCCATTGTGTGTAAAAAAGTGCCTCTCAGAGGTAAAACAGCCCAACATATTAAAGAACATGCTGGATGGCCTTGTTGAGAGGCTACCATCTATCTCCCAACAGCTGTTAAAGTGGGTACCCTCGCCACACTTCGGGGTTCATGTGACGTGGCCATTTAGCCCATTGTGTGTCAAAAAGTGCCTCTCAGAGGTAAGACAATCCAACATATTAAAGAACACGCTGGATGCCCATGATGAGAGGCTACCATCTGTCTACCAACAGCTGTTCCAGTGGGTACCCTCCCCTACCTTTCGGGGTTCTTGTGACCTGAGCATTTAGCCCATTGTGTGTAAAAAGTGCCTCTCAGAGGTAAAACAGTTCAACATATTAAACAACACGCTGAATGGCCTTGTTGAGAGGCTACCATCTGTCTCCCAAAAGCTGTTCCAGAGCATACCCTCCCCCACCCTTCGGAGTTCTTGGGTTCTGCCCATTTTGCCCATTGTGTGTAAAAAAAGGGCCTCTCAGAAGTAAAACTGTGCACCCTTTAAAGAATACGCTGGATGGCCATGATGAGAGGCTACCATCTGTCTCCCAACAGCTGTTCCAATGGGCACCCTCCCCCACCCATCGGGGGTCTTGTGACCTGAGCATTTAGCCCATTGTGTGTAAAAAGTGCCTCTCAGAGGTAAAACAGTCCAACGCATTAAAAACACACTGGATGGCCATGATGAGAGGCTACCTTCTGTCTCCCAACAGCTGTTCCAGTGGGTACCCTCCCCCACCCTTCGGGGTTCTTGTGACCTGAGCATTTAGCCCATTGTGTGTAAAAAAGTGCCTCTCAGATGTAAAACAGTCCAACGCATTAAAAACCCACTGGATGGCCATGATGAGAGGCTACCATCTGTCTCCCAACAGCTGTTCCAATGGGTACCCTCCCCCACTCTTCGGGGTTCTTGTGACCTGAGCATTTAGCCCACTGTGTGTAAAAAAGTGCCTCTCAGAGGTAAACAGTCCTACATATTAAAGAACACGCTGGATGGCCTTGTTGAGAGGCTACCATCTGTCTCCCAACATTTGTTCCAGAGCGTATCCTCCCCCAACCTTCGGAGTTTTTGGGATCTGGCCATTTAGCCCACTGTGTGTAAAAAAGTGCCTCTCAGAGGTAAAACTGTGCAATCCTTTAAAGAACACGCTGGATGGCCATGATGAGAGGCTACCATCTGTCTCCCAACAGTTGTTCCAGTGGGTACCCTCCCCCATACTTCGGAGTTCTTGTGACCTAGCCATTTAGCCCATTGTGTGTAAAAAAGTGCCTCTCAGAGGTAAAACTGTGAAACCCTTTAAAGAAAACACTGGATGGTCTTGTTGAGAGGCTACCATCTGTCTACCAAAAGTTGTTCCAGAGCGTACCCTCCCCAACCCTTCGGAGTTCTTGGGATCTGGCCATTTAGCCCATTGTGTGTAAAAAAAGGGCCTCTCAGAGGTAAAACTGTGCAACCCTTTAAAGAACACGCTGGATGGCCTTGATCAGAGGCTACCATCTGTCTCCCAACAGCTGTTCCAGTGGGTACCCTCCCGCACCCTTCAGAGTTCTTGTGACCTGGCCATTTAGCCCATTCTGTGTAAAAGTGCCTCTCAGAGGAAAAACTGTCCAACCGTTTAAGGAACACACAGGATGGCCTTGATGGGAGGCTACCATCTGTCTCCCAACAGCCGTTCCAGTGGGTACCCTCCCCCACCCTTCGGGGTTCTTATGACCTGAGCATTTAGCCTATTGTGTGTGAAAAAGTGCCTCTCAGAGGTAAAACTGTGAAAATGTTTAAAGAAAACACTGGATATCCTTGATGAGAGGCTACCATCTGTCTCCTAACAGCTGTTCCAGTGGGTACCCTCCCCCACCCTTCAGAGTTCTTGCGACCTGGCCATTTCGCCCATTGTGTGTAAAAATATGCCTCTCAGAGGTAAAACATTCCAACCTATTAAAGAACATGGTGGATGGCCTTGATCAGAGGCTACCATCTGTCTCCCAACAGCTGTTCCAGTGGGTACCCTCCCCCACCCTTCAGAGTTCTTGCGACCTGGCCATTTCGCCCATTGTGTGTAAAAATATGCCTCTCAGAGGTAAAATAATCCAACTCTATAATCATTACACACTCTTTCATGCTCTGAGAAGAAATAGCCATCGGACTTTCTAATCCCTAGCCCACCTGAAAATCACCATTTCTTCAACCATGTGGTCCACTCCCAAACTACTACAATTATAACTAATTAGAACTTCTACAATTATAAGTTCTCAATTCCAAAAGATTTTCTCGTCCGATGCGTGCTGTAATGGTATCGTGCACTGGCATGAATCTGGAGATTTGCGGGTTCGATTCCCCCCGTGTTTGCGATAAATTTTTTTCAGAAATATTATCTAGATATACTTTTAATTCCCTACAAGTTAAACTCTTGATTATACGTAGTCGGATTTACAAGAATGCTATTAAATTGGGTTTTGAAATATTGTCACCATAAAACTCTTATATACAGTGTAATGTTCTCGATATCTGTCAGGGAATATTTATTAGCTTAATGTATCTCTATTAATTAAATTCATAATAGATTCCTTATTTCTGTTTCAGCAAAAATGATCCACAGAAATGAATACTTGAATTCATCGGATATAGGGGTGAAGAATCCAACTGACTTCAATCACAACTTCCTTTCCAGAGAACACCATTATAGTACATATTCAAATTGTGCTTTTCCCAGCGATGAAATTGAACAATTTTCTTTCAATTTTCCCAATGACAATGCAGCGTGCACGTTCACTGGTAACTATGGCAACCAGTCACATGACTTTATGCAGCTAGAAGCTTCACTGGCAAGACTTCCAGAAAATAATCAAGGATTTGACGTCTGCACTATGGAATTTCCTCTAAACGAATCCTTTATGTATTCATTTCCTGAAACACAGTTTTATATGTAAAATTTATTATTCAAATAATTAATGTCCATTTGTCTCTGTACTTGTGTAATCTGTCATTTATGGTTTTCATGCAACATTCCAACGTTTTATACCGGGGAATCCTTCATCACCATCCTCATCCTCAAGCAGCCATGGGCTAACGATGTCCAACCAGACAGTACAATTTAGTTCTCCAAGCAAGTCTGTCCTGAGCCACATCTGCTGCATCTGGCCACTGCACACCAATTCTAACAAGGTCCTGTTTGACATTGTCTGTCCCCCCGCATCCTAGGTGTCCCCTCTTTCTGAGCCCTTTACGCACACTGTTCTTAACCCTATTCGCCAATCTATAATTATCCATAAGGGCAACATGGCCAAACCAACGGAGTCTCTCTCTGCACAATATGCTGCTTAAAGGAGGTTGCAGACTCCTTTGCCTAACCTCATCATTAGTTACAAAGTTGAACCACTAAATGCCCAAGATACTGCGTAAGCATCTAGAATCAAAAGCATCTAGTTTCCTGTTACTTTGTTTACAAAGCATCCAAGTTTCACTACCATAACTAACCCTAGAAAGAACCAAACTATTATACAATCTAATTTTAATCATTAGGTGTATACGCCTATTTCTCTACACTCTCCTTAGATTCTTAAAAGTCCCGGCAGCAATCCCTATTCGTCTGTTAATCTCATTCAGGTCTGAGAGGATGGCAGGACCTCAGCAGAAAAACGACACATACATCCATGCCTTAACCCGGGGCTCGAACCCAGGTCCCTTAGATCAGTAGCCAAGCGCGCTAACCACTCGGCCATGGGACGGCTTCAAAACAGAGTTACTCATGAAAACAATTTAAAAAACCTCCTTTACGAAATCTTAAGTTACCCAAAATTGCCATTAAGATTAGTGGCGGAAAATGGTTCCCAACTTCATGAGATCTGACCACAAAGGAAGTGCAGAAAAACTTCTGATAGCAACCTTTTCTGATAAAGCGCTGATTTGCTATTAAAGAACTGCCATTAAACGGCTTCCTTGTTTACCTGCCAGTCACAGGAACTGATTCGGCTGCCTTTTGTAAACCGCCACGGGACAACGTGGGCGCGAGCTGCAAATGGCGGGATTCTTCGTAGCAGCCGAAGTCCAAATGTCAACAGCACTAGGGAATTTGCTCGTGTAGGTAAAGTACTGACTGTCTAACTTTGTGACATTATTTGCAATTCTTTTGACCACTAACTTTAAGAAGAACCAAATGATATTATTTAAATGTTAATATGAATGACTCAAATCAGTACAAGAACTCTGTGGATTAAAGGTAAGAAATATTACGTATCTGATTACTAATTTCACAACTCACAACAATAAGTCAAGTTTTTATTGCATATTTTCACTTCGACGAATGATCTTTTTAGCTCACGAGCCGATATTTTCCCTCTGTCGGTCTGTCTCTTCAGATATTTAACTATTTTTCTTAGTTTTAGAGGCATTTTCTATGCTGCAAAAGTATTAAAATACCAAATATATTGGGGCGAAGGTGGCTCAGTCGGTAGTACGCCAGGCTCGTAATCCATAGTTCCCAGGTTCGAGTCCCAGCTGGGTCAGTCGTTGAGATTTATCTCCGCAAACTCCCCGCCCTGCCCACGGTCAGTAGATGACAGCGATGGGCTTGAAAAGGCCGCCGTTCTTCGAATGGGACGTTAAGCCGTGGCCCCGTGTACGGGTAGAGCCATACCCTGTGCACGTTAAAGAACACGCTGGATGGCCTTGACGGGAGGTTACCATCTATCTCCCAAAAGCTGTTCCAGTGGGTTCCCTCCCCCAACCTTCTCTGAGCTATCAGAGTCATTGTGATCTGGTCATTTAGACGGGCGCCTCCCTCTCTTCCTACCTCCATGGGTTACACCGGCGACCTACGCTAAGAGATAGGACAGGCGCCTCCCTCTCTTCCTACCTCCATGGATTACTCAGGCGACCTACGCTAAGAGATAGGACGGTCGCCTCCCTCTCTTCCTAACTCCATGGGTTACACTAGCGACCTAAGCTAAGAGATAGGACGGGCGCCTCCCTCTCTTCCTACCTCCATGGGTTACACCGGCGACCTACGCTAAGAGATAGGACGGGCGCCTCCCTCTCTTCCTACCTCCATGGGTTACGCTGGCGACCTACGCTAAGAGATAGGACGGGCGCCTCCCTCTTTTCCTACCTCCATGGTTGCAACTTTGTTGGAACTTTCTAAATGTTAACTTTAAATCCCAAGAAGTACTGGAATGTTTCAGAATTGGAAAAAAGGAAGAGACTTCAACACATCCACGTACAATCTTAGCAAACTTTAAAGACCGAGCCCTACGAGATGCTTTTCTTGACAAAGTAAAAGGACATCGTGATTTGAATACCAAAGATGTAGGTATTGTTAATGAAAAGCATATAATCTACATCAACGAACATTTGTCAAGATTTTACAGAGATCTCTTCCACAAGGCAAGTAGAGCCAAAGTTGAAAAACGATACAAATATATGTGCGTAAAAAATGGGAAAATATTTCTAAGAAAGGAAAACGGAGCACAATGCCGCCTTGTTAAATCTGAACGAGATTTGTTATCATTGTAAGTATTTTTTTCTTGTTCACAGTCAAATATCTTTCATCTTTTAATGGCTACACCTAATTATGTTCAGTCTGAAAATCTCAGTCTGATTTATGGTAATTGCTTTAATAAATCAACTTTTTCTATTTTCTCACTCAACTGTAGAAGTCTGTACAAAAACCTTGATGAGATCTTGGTAACTTTAGAAAGTAGTAGTTTTCTATTTGATACTCTTGTATTTGTGGAAACATGGCAAAATAACGATATTCCACCTATCAATGGTTATACTGGTGTAGGTTTGGGAAGAGAAGCTCTTAAAGGTGGAGGAGTAGCACTTTATTTCAGAGAAAGCTTTTCTTTCAAAATATTAAACAATTTGTCAGTTATTACATATGATTACGAGATTTTGCTTGCTAAATCTGGAAATCTGATTGTGGGCAGTATTTATCGACCACCTCAGGGTAATGTACAATTATTTCTGTCATATCTAGAATTTGTTTTAAACTCATTACTTAAATTGAAATCGATCTTTATATTAATGGGTGACTATAACCTTGATATTATGAACCAAGATAAAAATGTATTAAATTTAATAGCCCTAGTTAATTCATATGATTGTTTTGTTTTAAACAGTGGATTACCAACTAGAGTTCGAAATCAAAGATCTACACTAATTGATTATGGAATTTCGAATGTAGATTGCCAAAATGGAGTTCTGATGTCAAAAATTACAGATCATTTCCCCACATTTTTCTGGTCCAAAGGGCAAATTTTCAAATGCTACCTAGCAGTTATAGATATAGAGAAATCAATGATAATAATATTCTGCAATTGCAATATAAATTAAATCGTGTTGATTGGCAATTCCTTTATTTAATCAGCGATGTAAATGAAGCATATAATTATTTCATAAATATTTTTATAAATCACTATAATAAATATTTACCCACGGTATTAAGAAGTTCCAAAGGCCAAATAAATATGCTCCTTGGATGACGAAAGATCTGAAAAAATTAATAACTAAAAGAGATAATTTATACAAAAAAACAAAAGAAACCTATTTAGAGGATGACAGTTCTGCATATAAAGAATTTCGTAATTTCGTTACTGCCCAAATCAGACAAACAAAGAACGTCTATTATAACAGTAGAATTTGATTCTAGCAAAAATTCTAAACAGAAATGGAAATATCTCAACGATGTTTTGGGTAGAATAAATGTAAGTCAATAGTAGGAGACATTTCTTCTGACGATGCAATTATTGCTGATGACTATGCGAAGTCCAATGCCTTCAATAGCTATTTTCATGATACCGTTAACGAATTGATACTGAACCAAACTGAAAAATTTCATGGCAAATATAATTATCAAATTGAGTGCATAGACCAGACATTTCATATCATGCCAATTGTTACCCAAGAGATCTGTAACATAGTGAATGATGTAGGAGCTGATAAGTCACCAGGTATAGATGATATAAATATTAATGTAATTAAAAAGGTTGTACATACAATAAAAGAACCTTTGCCTATATATTTAATTTATCAATAATAAACGAATATTCCCGGATAAACTGAAAATTGCCAGAATTCTTCCATACATAAATCAGGTGATAAAGAAAATATAGAAAACTACAGACCTATTTCAATTTTGCCAATCTTCTCAAAAATCTTTGAAAAGCTAATTTGTAAACGTATTACTAAATTCCTAGATAATATGAAAATTATCACACAACACAATATGGTTTTCAAATAAAAAATCTACTCAGACAGCCATTGCAGATTTATATGAGCATATTGTCAATCATTTGGATGCAGGTCACATTGGATTAGCTGTATATCTTGATTTTACGAAAGCATTTGACAGTATTAACCACGAAATTTTGTTAAAAAAATTTGAATTTTATGGCCTGAGAGGTAAAATAAATAACTGGTTAAGAAGCTACTTATTTCAGAGGAAAGCTCTTGTAGAAGTAAATGGTAGTATATCAGATGAACATTTTATTTACAGAGGTTCAAGGTTCGATTCTTGGTCCGATCCATTTCCTACTTTACATTAACGACTTAGCAAAGTTACACATTAATTCAAAGATGTTATTATATGCTGATGACACAAGTATTATCGATTTCAACCAAGATTCTGCAAGCCTGATTAACAGTGTTAACTACTCTCTAAATACTATATCTGAATGGTACAGACATAACAATTTATTAACAAATGTCAAGAAATCCAAATACATGATTTATAAAAATAAAAACAAAAATATCGATGAGAAATGTTTCGATGTGAAGATTAATGAAATTAAGCTAAAGAGATGCACTGAATATAAATTCTTAGGAATATGGATCGATGAAAATTTGAACTGGTCATTTCACGTAAAGCAGCTGTGAATCACTCTGTCAAGGAATATTGGTATTATTGGTAAAATACGTCATCTGGTTCACAAACAAATTTTGACAAATTTATACTACTCTTTCATTTATTCTTATATAACATATGGAATTTTAGTCTGGGGTAATACTTTTGACTATAATCTGAATGCTATTTATCGTCTTCAGAAAAGAATTGTTACATATATTTTTGGTAAAAGATATTATGATCCCGTGGCACATTTATTTTCTGAGGTTAAAATTCTTAATGCCTATAATAATTACAAACTGATATCAGGAAACTTTGTGTATTCGATTACAATGAGATTGATTAAATTGGATAGATTTAAAGACTATTTTCAGAGTCTTTCGAATTTTCATAATTATGAAACACGTCATAGAGAGGATCTGAGTATACCTATGTGTCGATTGTCAATTGGGCAGAGATCTATCAAATACAATGCAGTAAAAATTTGGTCTGAATTTCCTGATGATGTTAAAAATGCAAAATCTTTAAAATTATTTAAAATCAAATGTAGAACGTTTCTTCTTACAAAGCAATGAAACCTTCTTCTATGTATCAGTATAATGTGTCTCATAACCATTTGACCTTTTATACTATTGAATTATTGTATACTTTACTGTTGTCATAATTGAACTAAAGGAAATAGGGAGCATTAACTAAAAATAAGCGTCAGCTTACTATGCTCTCCTTTTTGTTTCGCCTTTCCTATTAAACACCAATACTTAATATGATTGTTATTTACCTTTTCTGATGCAATTGATATTTCTCAGCTATTTCACTTCTCAATATTTCTCATGTATATATTAATTGTTAATAGATAATTATGCTATGTAAATGTATATTGTATTGACTGGCGGAATAAAATAAAGATTATTATTATTATATATTATTTTGTAAAAGTGGTTGCCAGATCAGGGGTAATAAAATCTCTTGCACATCGTTCATTGCGCCATGCGCCATCTTTTTGCTGTATTAGTAATCCTGCTTTTCTTATGAATGCATTTTTTAATTATTGTTGTGTTCCAGTCTATTTTATGATTAGTTTTTTCTACGTGTCTCTCAGTCCTGTTTTATTTTCATAATAAGTATTGTTTCAAACCATTTAATAAACTAAGTTTAGCCGTCCCATGGCCGAGTGGTTAGCACGCTTGACTACTGATCTAAGGAACCTGGGTTCGAGTCCCGGGACAGGCTGTTTGTGTCGTTTTTCTGCTGAGGTCCTACCATCCTCGCAGACCTTTTACAATGACGTATAAACTGACAGGCTCCTGTCAGACCTCTGTGGCAAGCAGCTGCTTTAGGGAGTATTTATTTTTTTATTTATTTACAGTTTAGGTTGGGTTGTTTTACCTCTGAGCGGCACTTTTTTTGCACACCATGGGCTAAATGGCCAGGTCACATGGACCCCGAAGCTCAGAGAAGGTTGGGGGAGGGGACCCACTGAAACAGCTGTTGGGAGACAGATGGTAGCCTCCCGTCAAGGCCATCCAGCGTGTTCTTTAACGTGCACAGGGTATGTCTCTCCAGCACACGGAGCCACGGCTTAACGTCCCATCCGACGGACGGTGGGCTTTCCAAGCCCATCGGTATCCCCTACTGACCGTGGGCAGGGCGGGGAATTTTGCGGAGAAAAATGTCAACGCTGACCCAGCTAGGACTCGAACCTGGGAACTACAGATTACGAGCCTGGCGCGCTCCCGACTGAGCCATCCCCGCCTCATTTACAGTTTAGAGATTTGCACAATGATTATTTTAATATTAAATAATTGTGAATGATTTTTATAAAAAAAGATTATTTTTGAAATATTCCACCTTCTATAACACAATAAGTGCTGAAAGAATATTATTTTCCGAGATTTAAATAGATTTGATTTAAAATATAATAATAAATAAAATAAATACCCCCTCAAGCAGCTGCTTGCCACAGAGGTCTGACAGGAGCCTGTCAGTTTATATGCCACAGTAGGAGATCTGAGAGGATGGCAGGACCTCAGCAGAAAAACAACACATACATCCATGCCTAATCCTGGGCTCGAACCCAGGTCCCTTAGATCAGTGGCCAAGCGTGCTAAAAAATAAATAATCCCTCAAGCAACTGCTTGCCAAAGAGGTCTGACAGGAGCCTGTCAGTTTATATGCCACAGTAGGAGATCTGAGAGGATGGCAGGACCTCAGCAGAAAAACAACACATACATCCATGCCTAATCCTGGGCTCGAACCCAGGTCCCTTAAATCAGTAGCCAAGCGTGCTAAAAAATAAATAATCCCTCAAGCAACTGCTTGCCACAGAGGTCTGACAGGAGCCTGTCGGTTTATATGCCACAGTAAAAGGTCTGTGAGGATGGCAGGACCTCAGCAGAAAAACGACACAGACAGCCATACTTGGGGCTCGAACCCAGGTCCCTTTGATCTGTACCCCAGCGTGCTAACCACTCGGCCATGGGACAGCTGATGATCTGTGAGGATGGCGGGACCTCAGCAGAAACGTCCGTGCTTTGATCTGTATCCCAGCACGTTAATTATGATCTGCAAGTTATTTTCAGTCACATTTTACTACTAAATGAATATTTTAAAAGTTATAAAGATTCAAATTTAGATTCTCATTGACATCACAGGAGGTGTATAAACGAAAACTTTGTGGTATGTTTTACGTATACTTTGTTATCAGTGTATTATTTGACAGTGTAAAATCGATGAAAATGGTGTCATCGTTGGTTATTGTATCTTTCGAGCGGCACTTTTTTCGCACACAATGGGCTAGATGGTCAGGTCACAAGGACCTCGAGACTCAGAGAATGTTGTTGGGAGACAGATGGTAGCCTCCCGTCAAGGCCATCGAGTGTGTTCTTTAACGTACACAGGGTATGGCTCTCAGGCAACACCATGGGCTAAATGGTCAGGTCACAAAGATCCCGAAGCCTCAGAGAAGGTTGGGGGTGGGGACCCACTGAAACAGCTTTTGGGAGACATATGGTAGCCTCCCGTCAAGGCCACCCAGCGTGTTCTTTAACGTGCACAAGGTATGGCTCTCCCATACATGGGGCCACGGCTTAACGTCCTATCTGACAGACGGCGGCCTTTCCAAGCCCATCGGTGTCTCATACTGACCGTGTGCAGGGCGGGGAGTTTTTCAGAGAGAAGTCTCAACGCTGACTCAGCTGGAACTCACACCTATTAACTGCAGATTACGAGCCAGGCGCGCTACCGACTGAGCCACCCCCACTCCAAAAGTCTCAGTAGATCTTTAATTGTAAATTTCTCAATTTTAATTTCTTCTAGTGAGTGAAACATTTGCTCTCTATGAATATCAAATTTTATGCAATTAAGCAACACATGAATGATTGTTCTTGAAACAGTCTATTTATCAAAAATTTAGTTTTATAACTTCGGACTATTTTTAAATGATTTTTTTTTCATCCATTCTGCTTATAGCAGTTGATTCAACAAAAGTGATTTTCAATAGGAAAAATGATCGTCTATTAAAATTATTCTATCAGTTTTCAAATATTTGTGCTTAGCACCGATATTCCTTTCCTCTCTCCCGGTCAACATGAAAAATATAAAGAATTATCGTTTGTTTCTAAAGTTCTCAAGAACTACATTTCGAAACTGGATGATGTGAAAACTTCTTTGCATTGAATTACCAAAACTGTTCATATGTAACATAGATATTGAATGTTTCTGACTTTCTGACTTTCACACTTCTGGATTACTAGAATTTTTCTGTTTTGAGTTGTTTTCGTTTTTTGTGTATTATATTCAATGTGACGACTGAAAAAATTGTTTCTGTATGGAGATCTACTCTTGTAAGGCCTCAAAAGTTTTTGTGTACTGTTAAACATTATCTGAAATAAAAATTATCTATCAATCTTGTCATTTGGGTTGTTGGGTTGTTTTACCTCTGAGCGGCACTTGTTTGCACACCATGGGCTAAATGGTTAGGTCACATGGACCCCGAAGACTCAGAGAAGGTTGGGGGAGGAGACCCACTGGAACAGCTGTTGGGAGACAGATGGGAGCCTCCCGTCAAGGCCATCCAGCGTGTTCTTTAACGTGCACAGAGTATGGCTCTTCCACACATGGTGCCACGGCTTAACGTCCCATCCGACGGACGGCGGCATTTCCAAACCCATCGGTGTCCCCTACTGACCGTGGGCAGGGCGGGGAATTTTGCGGAGATAAATCTCAACGCTGACCCAGCTGGGACTCGAACTTGGGAACTACAGATTGACGGGAGGCTACAATCTGTCTCCCAACAGTTGTTCCAGTGGGTCCCCTCCCCCAACCTTCTCTGAGTCTTCGGGGTCCATGTGACACGGTCATTTAGCCCATAGTGTGCAAAAAAAGTGCCGCTCAAAGGTAAAACAACACAATGTTAAAGAACACGCTGGATGGCCTTGACGGGAGGCTACTATCTGTCTCTCAACAGCTGTTCCAGTGGTCCCCTCCCCCAACCTTCTCTCAACCTTCGGGTTCCATGTGACGTGGTCATTTAGCCCATAGTGTGCAAAAAAATTGCCGCTCAGAAGTAAAACAACACAATGTTAAAGAACACGCTGGATGGCCTTGACGGGAGGCTACCATCTGTCTCCCAACAGCTGTTCCAGTGGGTCCCCTCCCCCAACCTTCTCTGAGCCTTCGGGGTCCATGTGACCTGGCCATTTAGCCTATGGTGTGCAAAAAAGTGCCGCTCAGATGTAAAACATCCCAAAGTTGAAAAACACGCTGGATGGCCTTGACGGGAGGCTACCATCTGTCTCCCAACAGCTGTTCCAGTGGTTCCCCTCCACCAACCTTCTCTGAGCCTTCGGGGTCCATGTGACCTGGCCATTTAGTCCATGGTGTGCAAAAAAGTGCCGCTCAGATGTAAAACACCCCAATGTTGAAGAACACGCTCGATGGCCTTGACTGGAGGCTACCATCTGTCTCCCAACAGCTGTTCCAGTGGGTCCCCTCCCCCAACCTTCTCTGAGCCTTCGGGGTCCATGTGACGTGGCCATTTAGCCCATGGTGTGCAAAAAATTGCCGCTCAGATGTAAAACATCCCAATGTTAAAAACACGCTGGATGGCCTTTACGGGAGGCTACCATCTGTCTCTCAACAGCTGTTCCAGTGGTCCCCTCCCCCAAACTTCTCTCAGCCTTCGGGGTCCATGTGACCTGATCATTTAGCCCATGATGTGCAAAAAAAGTGCCCCTCAGAGGTAAAACAGCTCAACTCAAACCTGTTTTAAGTTTCTGGGTACGTCACTAGACCTATTAGTACATATTTTCACTAAATTATCATAGAATTGACCTAAATGTAAAAGCATATCTTTCTACTTTCAGATTTTCTGGATTCAGAATGAAAACTACGAATGTAAGTAACAACATTTGAGTGGTATCTGAATATATAATTTTCATGAAATATTTTATTGACTAGTTTTTGAAAAATGATATGGTGGTTTCTGAACATAATTAAACATCATAATCAAATTTATTCAAATCTCGATTTTCAACCATATTCTTTCAATAATTAAAGTGGTATATAAGATTAAACATTTCACGACTGATATGTCCATATGAATTAATCCAACACCTCTTATAACAGTGTACCATATTTTTGACGTCACTTAGGTAGTCCATAGATCGTAGATCGTATAATCATATTCGATGTACCGGGTAATAATTTTACCCCCAACCATCTCCATCATAAAGATATGCCCATTTGGCATGAGTAACATGCATGATTCTGCACATTGCATGATTCTCCCACCCATGCTATGGTCTAACGTCTCATCCAAAAGAAAGCTGCCGTTTCATGCCCATTTTTGGCCCCTACTGAATGAAGCCAGGCTGAGGGGTTTTGCGGAGATAAATCTTAAGGTTGGTAGAAATGGGATTTGAACCCTACAATAGTGAAAAATGCTGCAAATATAGAAACTCGCCAGGCTTTGGATTGGATTGTTTTACCTCTGAGCGGCACTTTTTTGCACACCATGGGCTTAATGGCCATGCCACAAGGACCCTGAAGGCTTAGAGAAGGTTGGGGGAGGGGACCCACTGGAACAGCTGTTGGGAGACAGATGGAAGCCTCCCGTCAAGGCCATCCAGCGTGTTCTTTAACGTGCACAGTGTATGGCTCTTTCCCGCATACGAGCCACGGCTTCCGCACACGGTGCCATGGCTTAACGTCCCATCCGACGGACGGCGGTCTTTCCAAGCCCATCGGTGTCCCCTACTGACCGTGGGCAGGGCGAGGAATTTTGCGGAGATAAATCTCAAAGTTGAACCAGCTGGGACTCGAACCTGGAAACTACAGATTACGAGCCTGGCGCGCTACCGACTGAGCCACCCCCGCCCCTTCTCCCCTGGAACTCCTTGCTCAGAGAAAGTTGGGGGAGGGAACCCACTGGACAGCTGTTGGGAGACATATTGTTGCCTCCCGTCAAAGCCAACGAGTTGTGTTCTTTAACGTGCACATTGCATGATTCGCCCTCGCATGCTATGGTCTAACGTCTCATCTAAAAGAGAGCTGCCGTTTCATGCCCATTTGTGGCCCCTACTGAATGAAGCCAGGCTGGGGGTTTTGCGGAGATAAATCTTAAGGCTGGTACAAATGGGATTTGAACCCTACAATAGTGAAAAATGCTGCAAATATAGAAACTAGCTAGGCCACACATGTATTAAAAATTCTGTTTCTGTCCACCACGGCGTGAAAGATTTTCCTCTTTAATTTCTTCAGAATCTAAAGAGAATTATTTTCATTTGTATATATTTATTCTGTTGGGTGTAGACTGCAATATCTCTGTCAGCTTAATAACTTTAAAGGAAAAAATGAATGGGAAAATATTACAAAATATATTGCACAGTTTCTTACACTAAGAGAGCGAAATTGTTTGCTATTTTAAGACGACTTTAATGTCTGTCAAAATTTTGTTTGAGGTATTTATCACAATAAAGCTATCTGATATTTATGATTTATTTCGTGAGATAATTCATCTAAAAATTACATCATGGTTTGGTTTACCTGTGAGCGGCACTTTTTTCCACACAGTGGGGTAAATGGTTAGGTCACAAGGACCCCCGAAGGCTCAGAGAATTTTGTGGAGGGGACCCACAAGAACAGCTGTTGGGAGACAGATGGTAGCCTCCCGTCAAGATCATCCAGAGTGTTCTTTTACGTGCAAGGGATATGGCTCTACCGCACAAGGTGTCAGGTTTTAACGTCCCATCCGACGTCCCATCCGCCCTTCCAAGCCCATCAGTTTCCACTACTGACCGTGGGCAGGGAGATTTGCGGAGGTAAATCTCAACGCTGACCCAGCTGGGACTCGAACCTGGGAACTAGCAGATTACGAACCCAGGGCGCTACCGACTGTGCCACCCCTACCTTCCGTTCTAAAATGGCGTCAAACATTATTCTGTTGCTTTAACACCATAACGAGATGGAGAAAATAACAGCTAAAGAATTTACAGAGTTTGGGAAATCTCAAGTAATCACATCCCAAAATTGCTAATTTTGAAATATTTGGACATACTGGATTTATAGTACATTCTAACTGAACACTTAATTTTCTGAAGTTCGTAACTTCGAAGTTAAACCCCAAACAAAATTATTTTACACTATAAAATATTTTATGAATGGTAGCTAAAATTTTGTTTGACTTTCAGTTATAGAGTATTCTTAATATGAAATTAATCAAAATTTACAAGCCAAAGAGTATTCAAATTGATAACACCGTTGTTGCAAATATCTTAAGACGAAATAGAGAAAAAAAACTATGAAAATTATATTTCGTAATAAATCTGCTTGGCAGCAGATTTCTTCTGTCGCAGAAATGTAAACAACAAATGCATCATTTAAATATAATAAATACAAAATAAGGTAATGTTCAAGCAGAGAACTCGTACTTAATATTTGCTGCTATAGCCGAATGAACAGATATTTCCTGTACAGTCGCTCAAAAAAGTATCCGAACACTACGGTTGATTACAGAATTCAGAAAAAATATCTGGCAACGATTTTTTTAGAAATTAGTGATCTGGCAACCTTCGTGTCACGAAGTACAGCAACTGTACACGCTCCAGTTACCTTTCACAAACTGGAGCGTGTGCAGTTACTGCACACGCTCCAGTTTGCTGTGAACGGTTACTGCACACGCTCAATATTTCCGTGAGTGAGCCCACACGATCCAGGTCTTTGTGAGCTCACACGATCCAATGTGCTGTGAACATTAACCGCAACCAACCTTCATGTCACGTGAGACGAAGGTTGCCAGACCACTAATTTCTAAAGAAATCGTTGCCAGATATTTTTTCTGAATTCTATAATCAACCACAGTGTTCGGATACTTTTATGAGCGACTGTACTACGTGGAATCGCCTTATATACTTTTATTAAGGAAAACCATAAGGTTATTGACTCATTAAATAAGCTTCCTCGATTTATTCAAAAAAAAACCTTTCGCCTTTTCAACTGGGGGCGGGGGTGGCTCAGTCGGTAGCGCGCCAGGCTCGTAATCTGTAGTTCCCAGGTTCGAGTCCCAACTGGGTCAGCGTTGAGATTTATCTCCGCAAAATTCCCCGCCTTGCCCACTGTCAGTAGTGGACACCGATGGGCTTGGAAAGGCCGCCGTCCGTCGGATGGGACGTTAAGCCGTGGCCCCGTGTGCGCGAGAGCTATACCCTGTGCACGTTAAAGAACACGCTGGATGGCCTTGACGGGAGGCTACCATCTGTCTCCCAACAGCTGCTCCAGTGGGTCCCCTCCCCCAACCTTCTCTGAGCCTTCGGGGTCCATGTGACCTGGCCTTTTTAGACCATGGTGTGCAAAAAAGTGCCGCTCAGAGGTAAAACAACCCAACTCAACCTTTTCAACTATTTAACTTGATACAGTAATCTTATCACTTCTTCTGATCTAGCGTATGATTTTTTAAAGTGTATAATTAAGCAGGGAATTAATATAGAAATTTCACAGAGCTAAGAATACTGGTATTATATCTATAACAGAAGGCCGATGGACCAAAGTATGACGTCATCGTAAGTAATCTAGAAAAATTCTTAGAATTCTTTTTCTAATTTTACTACTAGTATATTACTATGATAATAAAAATATTTATTTAATATAGACTTTATTTAGAAGGAAAATTACTCAAATTACTTAGAAATTATCATAATGCTAATACATACGAATAATTTTCTTCTAAATATAATATATTTATAAATAATCCGTAATAGGTTATTAGCACGATTACAGGACTACTAATGTGACGTCATAACTTCGTCCATCCAACACCTTCTATAACAGAAGGCCAGTGGACGATGGGCGGGGGTGGTCAGTCGGTAGCGCGCCAGACTCGTAATCTGTAGTTCGCAGGTTCGAGTCCCAACTGGATCAGCGTTGAGATTTATCTCTGCAAAACTCCCCGCCCTACCCACGGTCAGTAGGGGACAGCAATGGGCTTGGGAAGGCCGCCGTCCGTCGGATGGGACGTTAAGCCGTGGCCCCGTGTGCGGGAGAGCCATACCCTGTGCACGTTAAAGAACACACTGATGGCCTTGACGGGAGTCTACCATCTGTCTTCCAACAGCTGTTCCAGAGGGTCCCCTCCCCCAACCTTCTCTGAGCCTTCGGGGTCCATGTGACCTGGCCACATTTTTTAAAATAGAGCTAGCTTCCATAGACGTAATGTAAACTTTTCGATTGCAGCGCCCTCTAAATATGGCAAATTCGTGCATTGCAGAGAAGCCACCTAGCCAGGGAGAGGAGCCAGTTCCTTGCGTTATTTTTCCACCGCCCAGCAACGCTTTCAATGGCTTACACCACGTCACTAATTTTACATTCACTTTAGCTCTGTTCAAAGTGTTCATTTTCTAAATTTTACCATCATAATTTTCCTTTTTACAAGGATTAGTTAAAATTATTTTCTTTAATAAAACCCCATTTTGTAAAACAGATAGTCACTAAGAAAAAAAATTTTAATATTTTGAATATTCTACAATATTTAATATATTATAATAAATTGAAATTTATGGCTCTATGAGAGATAACATGTTTTGTTTAATTATATTTTATAGAATTTTAGATATTTTCAATAAAGAAATTTCGAGATTTTAGATATTTTCAATAAAGAAATTTCAATAAAGAATTCCTATCGAGTTTCTTAGTTATATAAATTGTCAATAGATGGCAGCAGGCACTTCTCGTATCAACCATAAAAAATTTACTATTAGAACAAAACTGCAGACACCTATATACATCGATATGCTCCAGGGATCACAAACCTGCAACATACATTGACTTATATATATTCGCAAGATGATTAACTGTATTATTAATTTACATATTAATTTTAAAAATTCTGCAAATTTACTCAAAATAAACATACAACGGTTTTTCTAGGTATCGTAAAATGTACTCCTGAACGAGATAAAACACTCTTTGAATAACTTTAGGGTCAACTACCACTGTGCCAAACAGCCATGGCTGTTAGACATTTGGAAACACTGGTTAGATCGCAATATACATACCAATAGTAAGACAAACCATAGCTGCATTGGGCTAAAATGATTGCACTGCGCATGCGCAGATCGCCCCTTACAATTGTACAGTTGTACTGCACATCAATTTGCCACGTTCAGCTTCGGTAAAATTCCGCAGAACGGCGCCACTTACGCTTGTGCGAAGCTTGCCTTCTTCTCCTTAGACCTTCTGTGACCTGGCCATTTAGCCCATGGTGTGCAAAAAAGTGCCGCTCAGAGGTAAAACAACCCAACCCAACCTATTAGACCTTGAAAAAGAACGTGCTATGGTCTGTACTGCGGTAATGTAGATTTCATAAATGTAGTTAATAGATTCGTCGTATCACGAGTGATACGTACCCGATATAGATTATGGCATGCCTTCCATCCGAAGATTAAACGAAGGAAATTTAACTTTCTATATTTTAAACTAAAAGAAAATGGGTAGTTTCTATTTTAATAAGATATTTCAAATGAAACACTTAAAGAGAACTTAAACATATTACAATTAATATATTCTAAAGCCATATAATTATTTTTGCATAAACTCCTGCCCAAAATGTGAACTATATAGATAATAAAATATATTGAAAATGGTTATCAAGAAATACCAATAAAATATCTTTTGGAAAGCTGTTGTTACCTGATTTAAATAACAACAAGTGGGTTGCCTCTGAGCGACACTTTTTTTGCACATAATGAGATAAATGGCCAGGTCGCAAGGATCCCGAGGTCTCAGAGCAAAGAAGGTGTAAGGAGAAGTTCGAGCTGTAGCTAAGCGTAAGTGGTGCCGCTAGGCGGATCTTCTCAGAACTAGATCCTGGCAGAATGGTGTGCAGCCACAGAAACAACTGTAAGACGCGATCTGCGCATGCGCAGTGCAATCGTTTTAGCACACTGCAATTATGGTTTGTCTTAGTCTTCAAATATTTAATGAATGTGATTTAATTAGTGTTTCAACCGGTCTAACGATCATGGCTATTTTTCTACAGTGGTGGATTAGCGAAAAGTTATTCAATGAGTATTTTATCCCGTTCAGGAGTGCATTTTACGATTATTTTAAGTCTTTGTATGTTTATTTTGAGTAATTTTGCAGAAGTTTTAAAAATAATATGTAAATTAATACATTTAATCATCTTACGAATATATTATGAGTCAATGTATATTGCGGGTTTGTGTTACCTGGAGCAAATCGATGTACGTTGGCTTCTGCACTTTGCTCTAACATGTAATTCTTTTTTTATGGTTGATACAGGAAGTGCCTGCTGCCATCTGTTGAACGTTTATACAAGTATAAAACTCATTATGATATTTATTGAAAATACGAAGAATTGTATAAAATATAATTATATAGAACATGTTATCGTACATTGACTCATAAATCTCAATATATTATAATATACTAAATGCTGTAGGTTGTTCAAAATATTAAAATTTTTTTCTTTAGCATAGCTACTACCAGTTTTACAAAATTGGATTTTACTAAAGAGAATGATTTCATTACATTTTGATATTTTCTTTCTAAACGAAAAAAAATTATGATTGTACCTCCTGAAGAAAATGAACATTTTTCAGAGTCAAATGGTAGCCTCCCGTCAAGGCCATCCAGTGTGTTCTTAACGTGCACAGGTATGGCTCTCCCGCACACGGGGCCAAGGCTTAACGTCCCATCCTACGGACGGTGGCCTTTCCAAGCCCATCGGTGTCTCCTACTGACCGTGGACAGGGCGGGGAATTTTTGCGGAGATAAATCTCAACGCTGACCCAGCTGGGACTCGAACCTGCGAACTACAGATTACGAGACTGGCGCGCTACCGACTGAGCAACCCCCGCCCCCAGATGGCACGAGAATATATATTTATTTTAGGAAGGCGAGCGCAATTTCGTTTGAAAGTGGCATAATATATATTTGCATTAGGGGACAAAAAAAATAAGTTTTTTTTTTTTGAGAGAGACCATTTACTTTAGAGCGGCAAAAATACATTTTTAATGGAGGGCGGCAGAAGCAAAGTTATTGAGAGAGAAAAGAATTTGATATAAGGACGGCAAAAGTAACTTTTTTTTGAAAGCGGCAAAAGTAACTTTTAATTTTTGAGTGGAACAGGTAAATTTTTATTTTAGGGCGCGAAAAAAGTAAATTTCTATTTTAGGGCGCTAAAAAAGTATATTTTTATTTTAGGGCGCCAAAAAAGTAAATTTCTATTTTAGGGCGGCAAAAATACATTTTTAATGGAGGGCGGCAGAAGTAAAGTTATTGAGAGAGAAAAGAATTTGATGTAAGGACGGCAATAATGCAGTGCTGCATTATACAAATTATTCTGTGCGAGATAATGGGTAAAGGTTTCTGTTACCACTTGGAAATAAAGAAATTATGCACAAACACTTTGATTATTTGGCCCCTAAAATTTTTAACTCTTTACCGATTATAATTCGAAATGAAACTAATTTTATGCATTTCAGATCTCTCACTGCTAATTATCTAATGACCATTACAAATGCAGACAGCCTGTTTTCAGTGTTAAAGTAAAAAAAATAATTCGCTTTTATAAATTCTGTGTTGTTTTTGTATATATATATTTTCTTCTTTATGTAAAGTTGAGTGTCAGTGTTGCCAAAATTATGTATTTAAATAATTTGTAAATTAACCTACATGAGCTTAGATGCTCTTGGGTTAATAAGAGTATTACAAATATCTGTTGTTTGTAACCTTATTATTATAATAAAACTGAAATGAACAAAAGTAACTTTTTTTTGAAAGCGGCAAAAGTAACTTTTAATTTTTGAGTGGAACAGGTAAATTTTTATTTTAGGGCGCCAAAAAAGTAAATTTTTATTTTAGGGCGCCAAAAAAGTAAATTTTTATCTTAGGGCGCCAAAAAAGTAAATTTTTATTTTAGGGCGCCAAAAAAGTAAATTTTTATGTTAGGGCGCCAAAAAAGTAAATTTATTTTAGGGCGGCAAGAATCAGATGTACTTTAGTACGACAAAAAATAAATTTTATTTCAAGGCAGCAAAAAAGTGAATTCATTTCAAGGAGCCACAAATTAAATTTTTGATTTGAGGGCGGCAGAAGACAGATGATATTGGTGACAGCAAGAAAAAAAAATCTTTGAGGCAGCGAAAAGTAAATTTATCTGTAAGCGGCAAAAGTACATGTATTTTAGGGCGGCAAAAATAGATGTTTTTGAGTGCAGTATGAAGCGATTTGTTTTAGGGCGGCAAAAAGTAGATTTTGAGGGCGATATGAAGTGATTTATTTGAGGGCGGCAAAAGTAGATTTTGAAGGGCGACAAAAATTTTGATTTTGAGGGCGGTATCAAGTGATTTATTTGAGGGCGGCAAAAGTAGATTTTGAAGGCAGTATAAAGTGATTTATATTAGGGCGGCAAAAATTAGATTTTGAGGGCAGTATAAAGTGATTTATTTTAGGGCGGAGAAATTATATTTATTTGAGGGCAATATGAAATGATTTGTTTTAGGGCGGCAAAAAGTATACAATTTGAGAACAGTATGAAGTGATTTATTTTAGGGCGGCAATATATATATATTTAGAGCGATATGAAATGATTTATTTTAGGGTGGCAAAAGTAGATGCATTTGAGGGCGGTATGAAGTAATTTATTTTAGGGCGGAAAAAGTACATTTTGTTTGAGAGTGGCAGAAAGTATATTGAGGGTAGGAAAATTAAATTTAGTTTAGGGTGGCAGAAGTAAATTTTAATTTGAAGGCGGCAAAAAATATTTTTCTAAATGAGGGGAAAAAGAAATTTTAATTGAGGGTGGGCAAAAGGTGTGATTTATCATTATTTAACTTTTTTCTGAAACGAGTTATTCTTTATAGGGACATCATAAAAAGGCGGAAATATATTCCCCAAATAAAAAAACCGTGCTTCAAGAATTTCCGAGTTTTGAGGATTATAATGTACCGAATGAACTTAGCAGGAAAAAGGTCAGTTATTTTCAAAACAATAAATATTGAAGAGAAATCATTTTTTTAAAGGAAATAAATTTATAGAATTATATTTTAATAAAAAAAAATAAATCTTCTTTTCAGGTACGGAGTTTTCTTATCATGTACAAAACCCACTGTCAAAGGATTCTAGGCCACGTGATCAATTCCAGTTTCGAAGAGGTAAGAACATTTTGGTTTTTTTAATTTTTCTTGAATAAAGCTCAAATTAGAAGAAAACTAGAAAAAAAATACACATCGCTTTCGGCGAACATAAAATGCTCATATTCAAAAAGAAAGAAGCTTTTATTTTTTTGACATTTTGCGTCTTCTGACGGTGGAAATTACAGCTAATGAATGATTGGATAAATGTAAAGGACCTATATAGGTAGAGGTTGGCAATCTCCAAATTGGACGCCATGTTTTGTCGTCTCTAGGATTGTTTAACGTGCATAGCATATTGGTATGGTATGGGTTGGGTTGTTTTACCTCTGAGCGGCACTTTTTTGCACACTACGGGCTAAATGAGCAGGTCATATGGACCCCGAAGGCTGAGAGAAGATTGGGGGAGGGGACCACTGGAACACCTGTTGAGAGACAGATGGTAGCCTCCCGTCAAGGCCATCCAGCGTGTTCTTTAACGTAGGATTGTTTTACCTCTGAGCGGCACTTTTTTGCACACCATGGGCTAAATGGCCAGTTCACATGGACCCCGAAGGCTCAGGGAAGGTTGGGGCAGGGGACCCACTGGAACAGCTGTTGGGAGACATATGGTAGCCTCCCGTCAAGGCCATCCAGCGTGTTCTTTAACGTAGGATTGTTTTACCTCTGAGCGACACTTTTTTGCGCACCATGGGCTAAATGGCCAGGTCACATGGACCCCGAAGGCTCAAAGAAGGTTGCGGAAGGGGACCCATTGGAACAGCTGTTGGGAGACAGATGTTCACCTCCCGTCAAGGCCATTTAGCGTGTTCTTTAACGCAGGATTGTTTCACCTCTGAGCGGCACTATTTTGCACACCATGGGCAAAATGGCCAGGTCACAAGGACCCCAAAGGCTCAGAGAAGGTTGGGGGAGGGGACCCACTGGAACAGCTGTTGGGAGACAGATGGTAGCCTCCCGTCAAGGCCATCCTGCGTGTTTTTTAACGTAGGATTGTTTTACCTCTGAGCGGCAATTTTTGCACACCATGGGCTAAATGGCCAGGTCACATGGACCCCGAAAGCTCAAAGAAGGTTGGGGGAGGGGACCCACTGGAACAGCTGTTGGGAGACAGATGGTAGCCTCCCGTCAAGGCCATCCAGCGTGCTCTTTAACGTAGGATTGTTTTACCTCCGAGCGGCACTTTTTGGCACACCATGGGAAAAATGGCCAGGTCACAAGGACTGAAAAAGGCTCAGAGAAGGTTGGGGGATGGGACCCATTGGACCAGCTGTTGGGAGACAGATGCTAGCCTCCCGTCAAGGCCATCCAGCGTGTTCTTTGACGTAGGATTGTTTTACCTCTGAGCGGCACTTTTTTGCACACCATGGACTAAATGGCCAGGTCACATGGACCCGGAAGGCTCAAAGTAGGTTGGGGGAGGTGACCCACTGGAACAGCTGTTGGGAGACAGATGGTAGCCTCCCGTCAAGTCCATCCAGCGTGTTCTTTAAGGTAGGATTATTTTACCTCTTAGCGGCAATTTTTGCACACGATGGGCTAAATGGCCAGGTCACATGGACCCCGAAGGCTCAAAGAAGGTTGGGGGAGGGGACCCATTGGAACAGCTGTTGGGAGACAGATGGTAGCCTCCCGTCAAGGCCATCCAGCGTGTTCTTTAACGTAGGATTGTTTTATCTCTGAGCGGCACTTTTTTGCACACCATGGGCTAAATGGCCAGGTCACATGGATCCCGAAGGCACAAAGAAGGTTGGGGGAGGGGACCCACTGGAACACCTGTTGGGAGACAGATGGTAGCCTCCCGTCAAGGCCATCCAGCGTGTTCTTTAACGTAGGATTATTTTACCTCTGAGCGGCACGTTTTTGCACAATATGGGCTAAATGGCCAGGTCACATGGACCCCGAAGGCTCAAAGAAGGTTGGGGGAGGGGACCCACTGGAACAGCTGTTGGGAGACAGATGGTAGCCTCCCGTCAAGGCCATCCAGCGTGTTCTTTAACGTAAGATTGTTTTACATCTCAGCGGCACTTTTTTTCAAACCATGGGCAAAATGGCCAGGTCACATGGATCCCGAAGGCTCAAAGAAGGTTGGGGGAGGTGACCCACTGGAACAGCTGTTGGGAGACAGATGGTAGCCTCCCGTCAAGGCCATCCAGCGTGTTCTTTAACGTAGGATTGTTTTACCTTTGAGCGGCACTTTTTTGCACACCGTGGGCTAAATGGCCAGGTCACATGGACCCCGAAAGCTCAAAGAAGGTTGGGGGAGTGGACCCACTGGAACAGCTGTTGGGTGACAGATCGTAACCACCCGTCAAGGCCATCCAGCGTGTTCTTTAACGTAGGATTCTTTTACCTCTGAGCGGCACTTTTTTGCACACCATGGTCAAAATGACCAGGTCACAAGGACTCCAAAGGCTCAGAGAAGGTTGAGGTAGGGGATCCACTGGAACAGCTGTTGGGAGACAGATGGTAGCCTCCCGTCAAGGCCATCCAGCGTGTTCTTTAACGTAGGATTATTTTACCTCTGAGCAGCAATTTTTGCACACCATGGGCTAAATGGCCAGGTCACATGGACCACGAAGGCTCAAAGAAGGTTGGGGGAGGGGACCCACTGGAACAGCTGTTGGGAGACAGATAGTAGCCTCCCGTCAAAGTCATCCAGTGTGTTCTTTAACGTAGGATTGTTTTACCTCTGAGCGGCACTTTTTTGCACACCATGGGCTAAATGGCCAGGTCACATGGACCCCGGAGGCTCAAAAAATGTTGGGGGAGGGGACCCGCTTGAACACTTGTTGGGAGACAGATGGTATCCTCCCGTCAAGGCCATCCAGCGTGTTCTTTAACGTAGGATTTTTAACCTATGAGCGGCACTTTTTTGCACACCATGGACTAAATGGCCAGTTCACATGGACCCCGAAGGCTCAGGGAAGGTTGGGGCAAGGGACCCACTGGAACAGCTGTTGGGAGACATATGGTAGCCTCCCATCAAGGCCATCCAGCGTGTTCTTTAACGTGCACAGGGTATGGCTCTCCCGCACACGGGGCCACGGCTTAACGTCCCATCGGACGGACGGCGGCCTTTTCAAGCCCATCAGTGTCCGCTACTGACCGTAGGCTGGGCGTGGAATTTGGCGGAGATAAATCTCAACGCTGACCCAGCTGGACTCGAACCTGGGAACTACAGATTACGAGCCTGGCGCGCTACCGACTGAGCCACCCCCACCCGAGGTATGGTATGGTATTTATGGATTCCGTAAAAGGGTAGGGAAATATATGATACATATTTCATTGTTAATGTTTGGAAGCACTTTAGAAAACGGCTAAAAAAGGAAAAGTAAATTTTAGGGCTTTATCTTTATATATAAAAAGATATAATTCGCTGTAGACATCGAACTTTTTTGTTTATACAGATAAATAAAAAAATTCTTTTTGTGTTAGATAGGTATTAATGATATATTACGATTTGCATTTTTCGAATCTCCAAATTGTAATAACTGCGCCCTCTAACGGTGCAAATTTTTGAAAACTTCAAAATATCAAACGAATATTCTAGGCGATTCTAATGTTAGAAGTTTGAAATTTTGATTTTGAGTTGGGTAGGGTTGTTTTATCTCTGAGAGGCACTTTTTAGCACACCATGGGCTAACCACCATGGGCTAATGGACCCCAAAGGGTTGGGTTGTTTTACCTCTGAGCGGCACTTTTTTGCACAGCATGGGCTAAATGGCCATATCACATGGACCCCGAAGGCTCGGAGAAGGTTGGGGAAGGGGACCCACTGGAACAGCTGTTGGGAGACAGATGGTAGCCTCCCGTCAGGGCCATCCAACGTGTTCTTTAACGTTGGGTTGTTTTACCTCTGAGCGGCACTTTTTTGCACACCATGGGCTAAATGGCCAGGTCACATGGACCCCGATAGCTCAGAGAAGGTTGGGGGAGGGGACCCTCTGGACTCCTCTCCCTGGCTAAGTGGCTTCACTGGAATGCAAGAATCTGCCATATTTAGAGGGCGCTGCAATCGAAAAGCTTACATTAAGCTTATGAATGCTAGCTTTCTTCTCCCTTAGACACTCCTTGGCCAGGTCACATGGACCCCGAAAGTTCAGAGAAGGTTGCGACCCTCTGGACTCCTGTCCCTGGCTAGGTGGCTTCACTGCAATGCACGAATTTGCCGTATTTAGAGGCCGCTGCAATCGAAAAATTTCCATTAAACTTATGAAAGCTAGTTCTCTTGTCCCTTAGACACTCCTTGGCTAGGTCACATGGACCCCGAAGGCTCAGAGAAGGTTGGGGGAGGGGACCCTCTGGACTCCTCTCCCTGGTTAGGTGGCTTCACTGCAATGCAGGAATCTGCCCTATTTAGAGGCGCTGCATTCGAAAAGTTTACATTAAGCTTATGAAAGCTAGCTCTCTTGTCTATTAGACACTCCTTGGCCAGGTCACATGGACCCCGAAGGCTCAGAGAAGGTTGGGGGAGGGGACCCTCTGGACTCCTCTCCCTGGCTAGGTAACTTCGCTGCAATGCAGGAATCTGCCATATTTAGAGGGCGCTGCAATCGAAAAGTTTACGTTAAGCTTATGAAAGTTAGCTCTCTTCTCCCTTAGACACTCCTTGGCCAGGTCACATGGACCCGTAAGGCTTAGAGACGTTTGGGGGAGGGGACCATCTGGACTCCTCTCGCTGGCTAGGTGGCTTGAAAGCAGTGCAGGAATCTGCCATATTTAGAGGGCTCTGCAATCGAAAAGAAAAGTTTACATTAAGATTATGAAAGCTAGCTCTTTTCTCCTTTAGACACTCCTTGGCCAGGTCACATGGACCCCGAAGGGTGAGAGAAGGCTGAGGGAGGGGACCCTCTGGACTCCTCTCCCTGGCTAGGTGGCTTCACTGCAATGCAGGAATCTGCCATATTTAGAGGGAGCTGCAATCGAAAAGTTTACATTAATTTTATGAAAGCTAGCTCTCTTCTCCCTTAGACACTCCTTGGCCAGGTCGCATGGACCCCGAAGGCTCAGAGAAGGTTGGGGGAGGGGACCCTCTGGACTCCTCTCCCTGGCTAAGTGGCTTCACTGCAATGCAAGAATCTGCCATATTTAGAGGGCGCTGCAATCGAAAAGCTTACATTAAGCTTATGAAAGCTAGCTTTCTTCTCCCTTAGAAACTCCTTGGCCAGGTCACATGGATCCCAAAGGCTCAGAGAAGGTTGGGGGAGGGGACCCTCTGGACTCCTCTCCTTGGCTAGGTGACTTCACTGCAATGCAGGAATCTGCCATATTTAGAGGGAGCTGCAATCGAAAAGTTTACATTAATTTTATGAAAGCTAGCTCTCTTCTCCCTTAGACACTCCTTAGCCAGGTCGCATGGACCCCGAAGGCTCAGAGAAGGTTGGGGGAGGGGACCCTCTGGACTCCTCTCCCTGGCTAAGTGGCTTCACTGCAATGCAAGAATCTGCCATATTTAGAGGGCGCTGCAATCGAAAAGTTTACATTAAGCTTATGAAAGCTAGCTCTCTTCTCCCTTAGACACTCCTTGGCCAGGTCTCATGGACCACGAAGCCTCAGAGAAGGTTGGGGGAGGGGACCCTCTAGACTCCTCTCGCTGCCTAGGTGGCTTCACTGCAATGCAGGAATCTGCCATATTTAGAGGGCGCTGCAATCGAAAAGTTTACATTAAGCTTATGAAAGCTTGATTTTTTCTCCATTAGACACTCCTTGGCCAGGTCACATGGACCCCGAAGGCTCAGAGAAGGTTGGGGGAGGGGACCCTCTGGACTCCTCTCCGTGGCTAGGTGGCTTCACTGCAATGCAGGAATCTGCCATATTTAGAGAGCGCTGCAATCAAAAAGTTTACATTAAACTTATGAAAGCTAACTCTCTTCTCCCTTAGACACTCCTTGGCCAGGTCACATGGATGCCGAAGGCTCAGAGAAGGTTGGGGGAGGGGACCCTCTGGACTCCTCTCCCTGGCTAGGTGGCATCACTGCAATGCAGGAATCTGCCATATTTAGAGGGCGCTGCAATCAATAAGTTTACATTAAACTTATGAAAGCTAACTCTCTTCTCCCTTAGACACTCCTTGGCCAGGTCACATGGACCCCGAAGGTTCAGAGAAGGTTGCGGGAGGGGACCCTCTGGACTCCTCTCCTTGGCTAGGTGGCTTCATTGCAATGCAGGAATCTGCCATATTTAGAGGGCCCTGTAATCGAAAAGTGTACATTAAGCTTATGAAAACTAGATTTCTTCTCCCTTAGACACTCCTTGGCCAGGTCACATGGACCCCGAAGGTTCAGAGAAGGTTGCGGGAGGGGACCCTCTGGACTCCTCTCCCTGGCTAGGTGGTTTCACTGCCATGCAGGAATCTGCCATATTTAGAGAGCGCTGCAATCGAAAAGTTTACATTAAGCTTATGAAAGCTAGCTCTCTTCTCCCTTAGACACTCCTTGGCCAGGTCACATGGACCCCAACGGCTCAGAGAAGGTTGGGGGAGTGGACCCTCTGGACTCCTCTCCGTGGCTAGGTGGCTTCACTGCAATGCAGGAATCTGCCATATTTAAGGGCGCTGCAATCGAAAAGTTTACATTAAACTTATGAAAGCTAGCTCTCTTCTCCCTTAGACACTCCTTGACCAGGTCACATGAACCCCTAAGGCTCAGAGAAGGTTGGGGGAGGGGACCCTCTGGACTCCTCTCCATGGCTAGGTGGCCTCACTGTAATGCAGGAATCTGCCATATTTAGAGGGCGCTGCAATCGAAAGGTTTCCATTAAGCTTATGAAAGCTAGTTCTCTTCTCCCTTAAACACTCCTTGTCCAGGTCACATGTACCCCGAAGGCTCAGAAAAGGTTCGGGGAGTGGACACTCTGGACTCCTCTCCCTGGCTAGGTGGCTTCACTGCAATGCAGGAATATGCCATATTTAGAGGGCGCTGTAATCGAAAAGTTTAGATTAAGCTTTTGAAAACTAGCTCTGTTCTCCCTTAGACACTCCTTGGCCAGGTCACATGGATCCCGAAGGCTCAGAGAAGGTTGGGGGAGGGGACCCTCTGGACTCCTCTCCCTGGCTAGGTGGCTTCACTGCAATGCACGAATTTGCCGTAATTAGATGGCGCTGCAATCGAAAAGTTTACATTAAGCTTATGAAAGCTAGCTCTCTTCTCCGTTAGACACTCCTTGGCCAGGTCACATGGACCCCGAAGGCTCAGATAAGGTTGGGGGAGGGGATCCTCTGGACTCCTCTCGCTGGCTAGGTGGCTTCACTGCAATGCAGGAATCTGCCATATTTAAAGGGCGCTGCAATCGAAAAGTTTACATTAAGCTTATGAAAGCTAGCTCTCTTCTCCCTTAGACACTCCTTGACCAGGTCACATGGACCCCGAAGGCTCAGAGAAGGTTGGGGGAGGGGATCCTCTGGACCCCTCTCCCTGGCTAGGTGGCTTCTTTGCAATGCAGGAATCTGCCATATTTAGAGGGCGCTGCAATCGAAAAGTTTACATTAAGCTTATGAAAGCTAACTCTCTTCTCCCTTAGACACTACTTGGCCAGGTCACATGGATCCTAAGGCTCAGAGAAGGTTCGGGGAGGAGACCCTCTGGACTCCTTTCCCTGGCTAGGTGGCTTCACTGCAATGCAGGATTCTGCCGTATTTAGAGGGCGCTGCAATCGAAAGGTTTCCATTAAGCTTATGAAAGCTAGCTCTCTTCTCCTTTAAACACTCCTTGACCAGGTAACATGGACCCCGAAGGCTCAGAGAATGTTGGTTGAGGGGACCCTCTGGTCTCCTCTCCCTGGTTAGGTGGCTTCACTGCAATGCAGGAATCTGCCATATTTAGAGGGCACTGCAATCGAAAAGTTTACATTAAGCTTATGAAAGCTAGCTGTCTTCTCCCTTAAACAATCCTTGGCCAGGTCACATGGACCCCGAAGGCTCAGAGAAGGTTGTGGGAGGGGACCCTCTGGACTCCTCTCCCTGGCTAGGTGGCTTCACTGCAATGCAGGAATCTCCCATATTTGAGGGCGCTGCAATCGAAAAGTGTACATTAAGCTTATGAAAGCTAACTCTCTTCTCCTTTAGACACTCCTTGGCCAGGTCACATGGACGCCGAAGGCTCAGTGAAGGTTGGGGGAGGGGACCCTCTGGATTCCTCTCCCTGGCTAGGTGGCTTCACTGCAATGCAGGAATCTGCCATATTCAGAGGGCGCTGTAATCGAAAAGTGTACATTAAGCTTATGAAAACTAGATTTCTTCTTCCTTAGACACTCCTTGTCCACGTCACATGGACCCCGAAGGCTCAGAGAAGGTTGGGGGAGGGGACCCTCTGGACCCCTCTCCCTGGCTAGGTGGCTTCACTGCAATGCAGGAATCTGCCATATTTAGAGAGCGCTGCAATCGAAACGTTTACATTAAGCTTATGAAAGCTAACTCTCTTCTCCCTTAGACACTCCTTGGCCAGGTCACATGGACCCCGAAGGCTCAGAGAAGGTTGGGCGAGGGGACCCTCTGGACTCCTCTCCCTGGCTAGGTGGTTTCACTGCAATGCAGGAATCTGCCATATTTAGAGAGCGCTGGAATCGAAAAGTTTACATTAAGCTTATGAATGCTAACTGTCTTCTCCCTTAGACACTACTTGGCCAGGTCACATGGACTCCTAAGGCTCAGAGAAGTTTCGGGGAGGAGGACCTCTGGACTCCTTTCCCTGGCTAGGTGGCTTCACTGCAATGCAAGAATCTGCTATATTTAGAGAGCGCTGGAATCGAAAAGTTTACATTAAGCTTATGAAAGCTACCTCTCTTCTCCCTTAGACACTCCTTGGCCAGGTCACCTGGACGCCGAAGGCTCAGTGAAGGTTGGGGGAGGGGACCCTCTGGACTCCTCTTCCTGGCTAGGTGGCTTCACTGCAATGCAGGAATCTGCCATATTTAGAGAGCGCTGCAATCGAAAAGTTTACATTAAGGTTATGAAAGCTAGCTCTCTTCTCCCTTAGACACTCCTTGGCCAGGTCACATGGACTCCGAAGGCTCACAGAAGGTTGGGAGAGGGGACCCTCTGGACTCCTCTCCTTGGCTAGGTGGCTTCACTGCAATGCAAGAATCTGCCATATTTAAGGGCCCTGAAATCGAAATGTTTACATTAAACTTATGAAAGTTAGCTCTCTTCTCCCTTAGACACTCCTTGGCCAGGTCACATGGACCCCTTAGGCACAGAGAAGGATGGGGGAGGGGACCCTCTGGACTCCTCTCCGTGGCTAGGTGGCTTCACTGCAATGCAGGAATCTGCCATATTTAGAGGGCGCTGCAATCGAAAAGTTTACATTAAGCTTATGAAAGCTAGCTCTCTTCTACCTTAGACACTACTTGTCCAGGTCATATGGACCCCGAATGGTCAGAGAAGGTTGGGGAAGGGGACCATTTGGACTTCTCTCCCTGGCTAGGTTGCTTCACTGCAATTCAGGAATCTGCCATATTTAGAGGGCGCTGCAATCGAAAAGTTTACATTAAGCTTATGAAAGCTAGCTCTCTTCTCCCTTGGACACTCTTTGGCCAGGTCGCATGGAACCCGAAGGCTCAGAGAAGGTTGGGGGAGGGGATCCTCTGGACTCCTCTGCTTGGCTAGGTGACTTCACTGCAATGTAGGAATCTGCCATATTTAGAGGGCGCTACAATCGAAAAGTTTACATTAAGCTTATGAAAGCTTGCTGTCTTCTCCCTTAGACACTACTCGTCCAGGTCACATGGACCCCTAAAGCTCAGAGAAGGTTGGGGGAGGGGACCCTCTGGACTCCTCTCCCTGGCTAGGTGGCTTCACTGCAATGCAGGAATCTGTCATATTCAGAGGGCGCTGCAATCGAAAAGTTTACATTAAGCTTTGAAAGCTAGCACTCTTCTCTCTTAGACATTCCTTGGCCAGGTCACATGGACCCCGAAGACTCAGAGAAGGATGGGGGAGGGGACCCTTTGGACTCCTCTCCCTGGTTAGGTGGCTTCACTGCAATGCAGGAATCTGCCATATTTAGAGGGCGCTGCAATCGAAAAGTTTACATTAAGCTTATGAAAGCTAACTCTCTTCTCCCTTAGACACTCCTTGGCCAGGTCACATGGACGCCGAAGGCTCAGTGAAGGTTGGGGGAGGGGACCCTCTGGACTCCTCTCCCTGGCTAGGTGGCTTCACTGCAATGCAGGAATCTGCCATATTCAGAGGGCGCTGTAATCGAAAAGTGTACATTAAGCTTATGAAAACTAGATTTCTTCTTCCTTAGACACTCCTTGTCCAGGTCACATGGACCCCGAAGGCTCAGAGAAGGTTGGGGGAGGGGACCCTCTGGACTCCTCTCCCTGGCTAGGTGGCTTCACTGCAATGCAGGAATCTGCCATATTTAGAGAGCGCTGCAATCGAAAAGTTTACATTAAGCTTATGAAAGCTAGCTCTCTTCTCCCTTAGACACTCCTTGGCCAGGTCACATGGACCCCGAAGGCTCAGAGAAGGTTGGGCGAGGGGACCCTCTGGACTCCTCTCCCTGGCTAGTTCGAGTCCCAGCTGGGTCAGCGTTGAGATTTATCTCCGCAAAATTCCCCGCCCTGCCCACGGGCAGTAGGGTACACCGATGGTGATTACTTTCAGTTCTTAACTTTGTGATTGTCTTGTTAATATTGTGATTGTCTTCAGTTGTTAACAATGTGATTAGTTTCACATTGTGATTGTCTTGTTAATATTGTGATTGTTTTTAGTTGTTAATATTGTGATTCGTTTCAGTTGTTAAAATTGTGATTGTCTTTACTTATGAAAAGTGAGATTGTCTTTACTTATTAACATTGTGATTTTCTTTATTTGTTAACATTGTGATTTTCTTTATTTGTTAACATTGTGATTGTCTTTTCTTGTTATCATTGTGATTAGTTTCAATTCTTAACATTGTGATTGTCTTGTTAATATTGTGATTGTTTTTAGTTGTTAACATTGTGATTAGTTTCAGTTGTTAACAATGTGATTAGTTTCACATTGTGATTGTCTTGTTAATATTGTAATTGTTTTTAGTTGTTAATATTGTGATTGTTTTTAGTTGTTAATATTGTGATTGTTTTTAGTTGTTAATATTGTGATTCGTTTCAGTTGTTAAAAAGATTGTCTTTACCTATGAAAAGTGTGATTGTCTTTATTTGTTAACATTGTGATTTTCTTTACTTGTTAACATTGTGATTGTCTTTTCCTGTTATCATTGTGATTAGTTTCAGTTTTTAATATTCTGACTGTCTTGTTAATATTGTAATTGTTTTTAATTGTTAATATTGTGATTAGTTTCTGTTTAAGTCTTCATGATTTTACTTGCAGTAATCATGGTCATAATCGAAATAACTGCTGGATACATCATCATCATCATCATCCTCAAGCAGCCATGGGCTACGGAGGTCCAACCAGACCGTGCAATTTAGTTCTCCAAGCAAGTCTATCCTGAGCTACATCTACTGCATCTGGCCACTGCACACCAATTCTAACAAGGTCCTGTTTGACATTGTCTGCCCACCGCATCCTAGGTCTCCCCTTCTTTCTGAGGCCTTTAGGCACACTGTTCATAATCCTATTCACCAATCTATAATTATTCATACGGGCAACATGGCCAAACCAACGGAGTCTCTCTCTGCACAATATGCTGCTTAAAGGAGGTTGCAAACTCCTTTGCCTAATCTCATCATTAGTTACAAAGTTGAACCACCTAATACCCAAGATACTGCGTAAGCATCTGGAATCAAAAGCATCTAGTTTCCTGTTATATTGTTTAAAAAGTGTCCAAGTTTCACTACCATATCTAACCCTAGAAAGAACCAAACTATTATACAGTGTAATTTTAGTGTTTAGGTGTATACGCCTATTTCTCCACACTCTCCATAGGTTCTTAAAAGTCCCGGCAGCAATCCCTATTCGTCTGTTAATCTCATGCCGTACATCACCATTACCTGTTACATAGCTCCCAAGGCAATTAAACTGTGACACCTGCTCAAGACTGCAACCATTCAGATTAACTTAATCACAGCCTGCTTGACCAATTTTCATCACTTTAGTTTTCTCTCTGTTTATAACCAAACCTACTCTACTACCAGTCTCATCAACAGCTTGAATGAAAGAGTTCATCTCATCAACATCATTTGCCAAAAGGATTAAATCATCAGCATAATCTAAATCAGAAATTTTCGTATCTCCAGCCCATTTAAGGCCAAAATCTTTCCCTTGAAGTGAATTTCGCATAACATAATCAATAACCAAGCTAAAGAGAAAAGGAGACAAAATGCACCCTTGTCGAACACCAGAAGTAATGATAAACCAATTGCTACAAGCCTTACCAACTCTCACACACGACCCAGTGTTATTATAAAGAGCTTTCATAATGTTAACTAACTTGTCCGGTATACCATATGATCTCACAATCAACCACAAATTATGACGATCAACAGAGTCGAAAGCCTTTTTGAAATCAACAAAGCTAGCAACCAAAGGTTTCTGAAACTCTAAACATTTCTCAAGAATCTGCCTAAGTGAAAATATCTGATCCACACATCCCCTACCACTTGTGAATCCACATTGTTCATCACGCAATTGACTGTCAACCAGATTCTTAATTCTATTAAGCACAATCATGGAAAGAACTTTACCTGGAACAGAGAGTAGGCTGATACCCCTATAGTTATCACAAGAACTGCGATCACCTTTTTTGAAAATAGGGATAACAATAGCTCTGGTAAAATCCTTAGGAACCATGCCTTTATCATAAAAGATATTCAGAATTTCAGTCATCCAAGTGGTAACCGAAACATTCCCAGCTCTAAGCATTTCCGTAGTAATTTCATCTACCCCTGGGGATTTATGAAGTTTAAGTTTAGAAACAGCCAAAATAACTTCAGATTGTGTTATAGGGCCAACATTAAAGCCACCAATGCATCTATCAGCATTGCAAACAATGGGAGTAGAACTAACTACATTGTTTAGAACATCACTGAAATGCTCAGCCCACCTAACCATGACAGAATATTCCCCTTCTATAACCTTACCTTGTTTATCCTTCAATCCTTGTATGCCTGTCCGTTTTCTACCACACAAAACATTAACTATCTGGTACAGCTCTCTGCTGTTGTGCTGTCTAACTGCTTCCTCAGCTTTGTCAGCCAAACCATCAAGCCAAAGTTTCTTATCAGCAGCTAATTGATCCTTTACAAGTTTATTAAGGTCTCTGTAATGCTTTCTATTAGGACTAGTAGGGTATTGATTAAGGGCATTCCTGCAGTTCTTTCTTTCCGAAATAAGCTCAAGTGCCTTATCACTCAGATAATTTTGCCTCTTCTGCTCCTTTTTTCCTAAAAGAGTACTGTTAGTGTCAAAAAAAGCCTGTTTAAAATGATCCCATTCTTCCTCAACTTCTGTAGTAAGCAAACCATGACTGTCATAATGACTAAGTAACCTATCATGGTAAGCTTTGGCTATAACTGGATCTTTCAGAGCTTCAGTATTAAAAGTAAATTTTTTAACCCTAGCACAACACTTTTTAAGTTTAAGTTGCAACACACTTTTAACAAGGTTATGGTCAGATCCAATTTCAGCTCCCCTATATGCCCTGGTATTCCTAACAGAACTAGCCCATTTGCTGTTAATTAATATGTAATCAATCATATTCTTATGCAGCCCATCATGTGAAACCTATGTGTACTTTTGTATGTCGCGGTGTTTGTAATAAGTGTTAGTTATTCTGAATCCATTGAGTTTACTTACCTGTAGGAGACGTTGCCCATTGCCATTGCAGCTACCAATACCAAAAGGACCTATTACTCCTCCCCAAAGGTCAGAGTCAGTACCAACTTTGGCATTGAAGTCACCAAGAACAAGGGTAATATCTCCTTTCTTAACAGAATTCAAAATATCCTGAAGTTGTTCATAAAACCTATCCTTCTCATCCTCATCGGCATCCTCAGTGGGGGCATAACAGCAGATAACATTCAAGTCTTTAACGCTTGTCTGAAATTTTGCTGTAAGAAACCTTTCATTAATGCACTCATATCCTAGAAGAGCATCGCTAGCGTGTCTGCTGAGAAGCAGACCCACGCCTTGGTGATGCTTATTGTCGTCCCTCCCTGAAAAGAGAAATTTAAGATTATTTTTAAGAATCTGACCTTTATCTGTTCATCTGGTCTCTTGCAAGCCGAGAATATCTAAATTATAACGGTGGAATTCTTGTGTGAGGACATCAAGAGAAAAAGCTCTGTGCAGAGTCCTCACATTCCAACTACCTATGGAGAGAAAATGGTTAGTGGGATGTTTAAAGAAACTATGTTTATTGAGAGAGGGAATGCCGACAATATCAAACAGCCCCCTAATCGCAGACATGGGGCAAAGACCCGTTCCCCCACTACTAAAGGCTGAAACCATCTACACTGGAAGACTTCCTCCAAATCAGTTAACTAATATTATACCTTTCTGTCACTGATGATTTCTTATGTGGTCAATATTATGATTAGCTTCAGTTGTAGTCATCAAAATCATCGAAATAACCACAATGAGTTTACACTTGAAGAACTCACTGTTGTTCAAGTTGTTCAAGTGTATTGACCAAGTGTTCTAATATGTATTGACTCAGAAAACTAATATTGTAGGTTGCGGTCATTAGTGATTTGTCTCAGTTGCCGATATTTTGACTGGTTTTTGAGACCTGGCCTTTTAGCCCATTGTGTGTAAAAAAGTGCCGCTCAGAGGTAAAACAGTCCAACTTATTAAAGAACACACTGGACGGCCTTGATGAGAGGCTACCATCTGTCTCCCAACAGCTGTTCCAGTGGGTACCCTCCCCTATACTTCGGAGTTCTTGTGACCTGGCCAAATAGCCCATTGTGTGTAAAAAAGTGCCTCTCAGAGGTAAAACTGTGAAACCCTTTAAAAAAAACACTGAATTGCCTTGATGAGAGGCTACCATCTGTCTCCCAACAGCTGTTCCAGTGGGTAACCTCCCCCACATTTCGGGGTTCTTGTGACCTGAGCATTTACCCCATTGTGTGTAAAAAAGTGCCTCTCAGAGGTAAAACAGTCCAACATATTAAAGAACACGCTGGATGGCCTTGTTGAGAGGCTACCATCTGTCTCCCAAAACCTGTTCCAGAGCGAACCCTCCTTCACCCTTCGGGGTTCTTGTAACCTGAGCATTTAGCCCATTGTGTGTAAAATAGTGCCTCTCATAGGTAAACAGTCCGACGCATTAAAAACATACTGGATGGCCGTGATGAGAGGCTACCATGTGACTTCCAACAGCTGTTCCAGTTGGAACCCTCCCCCAAATTTCGGAGTTCTTGGGATCTGGCCATTTAGCCCACTGTGTGCAAAAAAGTGCCTCTCAGAGGTAAAACTGTGCAACTCTTTAAAGAACACGCTGGATGGCCATGATGGGAGGCTACCATCTGTCTCCCAACAGCTGTTCCAGTGGGTATCCTCCCCCACATTTCGTGGTTCTTGTGACCTGAGCATTTAGCCCATTGTGTGTAAAAAAGTGCCTCTCAGAGGTAAAACAATCCAACGCATTAAAAACACAGTGGATGGCCTTGATCAGAGGCTACGATCTGTGTCCCAACAGCTGTTACAGTGGGTACCCTCCCCCATACTTCGGAGTTTTTGGGATCTGGCCATTTAGCCCACTGTGTGTAAAAAAGTGCTTCTCAGAGGTAAAACTGTGAAACCTTTTAAAGAAAACACTGGATGGCCTTGATGAGAGGCTACCATCTGTCTCCCAACAGCTGTTCCAGTGGGTACCCTCCCCCACCCTTCGGGGTTCTTGTGACCTGAGCATTTAGCCCATTGTGTGTAAAAAAGTGCCTCTCAGAGGTAAAACAGCCCAACATATTAAAGAACATGCTGGATGGCCTTGTTGAGAGGCTACCATCTATCTCCCAACAGCTGTTAAAGTGGGTACCCTCGCCACACTTCGGGGTTCATGTGACGTGGCCATTTAGCCCATTGTGTGTCAAAAAGTGCCTCTCAGAGGTAAGACAATCCAACATATTAAAGAACACGCTGGATGCCCATGATGAGAGGCTACCATCTGTCTACCAACAGCTGTTCCAGTGGGTACCCTCCCCTACCTTTCGGGGTTCTTGTGACCTGAGCATTTAGCCCATTGTGTGTAAAAAGTGCCTCTCAGAGGTAAAACAGTTCAACATATTAAACAGCACGCTGAATGGCCTTGTTGAGAGGCTACCATCTGTCTCCCAAAAGCTGTTCCAGAGTATACCCTCCCCCACCCTTCCGAGTTCTTGGGTTCTGCCCATTTAGCCCATTGTGTGTAAAAAAAGGGCCTCTCAGAAGTAAAACTGTGCACCCTTTAAAGAACACGCTGGATGGCCATGATGAGAGGCTACCATCTGTCTCCCAACAGCTGTTCCAATGGGCACCGTCCCCCACCCATCGGGGGTCTTGTGACCTGAGCATTTAGCCCATTGTGTGTAAAAAGTGCCTCTCAGAGGTAAAACAGTCCAACGCATTAAAAACACACTGGATGGCCATGATGAGAGGCTACCTTCTGTCTCCCAACAGCTGTTCCAGTGGGTACCCTCCCCCACCCTTCGGGGTTCTTGTGACCTGAGCATTTAGCCCATTGTGTGTAAAAAAGTGCCTCTCAGATGTAAAACAGTCCAACGCATTAAAAACCCACTGGATGGCCATGATGAGAGGCTACCATCTGTCTCCCAACAGCTGTTCCAATGGGTACCCTCCCCCACTCTTCGGGGTTCTTGTGACCTGAGCATTTAGCCCACTGTGTGTAAAAAAGTGCCTCTCAGAGGTAAACAGTCCAACATATTAAAGAACACGCTGGATGGCCTTGTTGAGAGGCTACCATCTGTCTCCCAACATTTGTTCCAGAGCGTATCCTCCCCCAACCTTCGGAGTTTTTGGGATCTGGCCATTTAGCCCACTGTGTGTAAAAAAGTTCCTCTCAGAGGTAAAACTGTGCAACCCTTTAAAGAACACGCTGGATGGCCATGATGAGAGGCTACCATCTGTCTCCCAACAGTTGTTCCAGTGGGTACCCTCCCCCATACTTCGGAGTTCTTGTGACCTAGCCATTTAGCCCATTGTGTGTAAAAAAGTGCCTCTCAGAGGTAAAACTGTGAAACCCTTTAAAGAAAACACTGGATGGTCTTGTTGAGAGGCTACCATCTGTCTACCAAAAGTTGTTCCAGAGCGTACCCTCCCCAACCCTTCGGAGTTCTTGGGATCTGGCCATTTAGCCCATTGTGTGTAAAAAAAGGGCCTCTCAGAGGTAAAACTGTGCAACCCTATAAAGAACACGCTGGATGGCCTTGATCAGAGGCTACCATCTGTCTCCCAACAGCTGTTCCAGTGGGTACCCTCCCGCACCCTTCAGAGTTCTTGTGACCTGGCCATTTAGCCCATTCTGTGTAAAAGTGCCTCTCAGAGGAAAAACTGTCCAACCGTTTAAGGAACACACAGGATGGCCTTGATGGGAGGCTACCATCTGTCTCCCAACAGCTGTTCCAGTGGGTACCCTCCCCCACCCTTCGGGGTTCTTATGACCTGAGCATTTAGCCCATTGTGTGTGAAAAAGTGCCTCCCAGAGGTAAAACTGTGAAAATGTTTAAAGAAAACACTGGATATCCTTGATGAGAGGCTACCATCTGTCTCCTAACAGCTGTTCCAGTGGGTACCCTCCCCCACCCTTCAGAGTTCTTTTGACCTGGTCATTTAGCCCATTGTGTGTAAAAAATTGCCTCTCAGAGGTAAAACATTCCAACCTATTAAAGAACATGGTGGATGGCCTAGACAAGAGGCTAACATCCGTCTCCTAATATCTGTTGCAGTGGGTACCCTCCCCCACCCTTCAGAGTTCTTGTGACCTGGCCATTTAGCCCATTGTGTGTAAAAATATGCCTCTCAGAGGTAAAATAATCCAACTCTATAATCATTACACACTCTTTCATGCTCTGAGAAGAAATAGCCATCGGACTTTCTAATCCCTAGCCCACCTGAAACTCACCATTTCTTCAACCATGTGGCCCACTCCCAAACTACTACAATTATAACTAATTAGAACTTCTACAATTATAAGTTCTCAATTCCAAAAGATTTTCTCGTCCGATGCGTGCTGTAATGGTATCGTGCACTGGCATGAATCTGGAGATTTGCGGGTTCGATTCCCCCCGTGTTTGCGATAAATTTTTTTCAGAAATATTATCTAGATATACTTTTAATTCCCTACAAGTTAAACTCTTGATTATACGTAGTCGGATTTACAAGAATGCTATTAAATTGGGTTTTGAAATATTGTCACCATAAAACTCTTATATACAGTGTAATGTTCTCGATATCTGTCAGGGAATATTTATTAGCTTAATGTATCTCTATTAAATTCATAATAGATTCCTTATTTCTGTTTCAGCAAAAATGATCCACAGAAATGAATACTTGAATTCATCGGATATAGGGGTGAAGAATCCAACTGACTTCAATCACAATAACTTCCTTTCCAGAGAACACCATTATAGTACATATTCAAATTGTGCTTTTCCCAGCGATGAAATTGAACAATTTTCTTTCAATTTTCCCAATGACAATGCAGCGTGCACGTTCACTGGTAACTATGGCAACCAGTCACATGACTTTATGCAGCTAGAAGCTTCACTGGCAAGACTTCCAGAAAATAATCAAGGATTTGACGTCTGCACTATGGAATTTCCTCTAAACGAATCCTTTATGTATTCATTTCCTGAAACACAGTTTTATATGTAAAATTTATTATTCAAATAATTAATGTCCATTTGTCTCTGTACTTGTGTAATCTGTCATTTATGGTTTTCATGCAACATTCCAACGTTTTATACCGGGGAATCCTTCATCACCATCCTCATCCTCAAGCAGCCATGGGCTAACGATGTCCAACCAGACAGTACAATTTAGTTCTCCAAGCAAGTCTGTCCTGAGCCACATCTGCTGCATCTGGCCACTGCACACCAATTCTAACAAGGTCCTGTTTGACATTGTCTGTCCCCCCGCATCCTAGGTGTCCCCTCTTTCTGAGCCCTTTACGCACACTGTTCTTAACCCTATTCGCCAATCTATAATTATCCATAAGGGCAACATGGCCAAACCAACGGAGTCTCTCTCTGCACAATATGCTGCTTAAAGGAGGTTGCAGACTCCTTTGCCTAACCTCATCATTAGTTACAAAGTTGAACCACTAAATGCCCAAGATACTGCGTAAGCATCTAGAATCAAAAGCATCTAGTTTCCTGTTACTTTGTTTACAAAGCATCCAAGTTTCACTACCATAACTAACCCTAGAAAGAACCAAACTATTATACAATCTAATTTTAATCATTAGATGTATACGCCTATTTCTCTACACTCTCCTTAGATTCTTAAAAGTCCCGGCAGCAATCCCTATTCGTCTGTTAATCTCATTCAGGTCTGAGAGGATGGCAGGACCTCAGCAGAAAAACGACACATACATCCATGCCTTAACCCGGGGCTCGAACCCAGGTCCCTTAGATCAGTACCCAAGCGCGCTAACCACTCGGCCATGGGACGGCTTCAAAACAGAGTTACTCATGAAAACAATTTAAAAAACCTCCTTTACGAAATCTTAAGTTACCCAAAATTGCCATTAAGATTAGTGGCGGAAAATGGTTCCCAACTTCATGAGATCTGACCACAAAGGAAGTGCAGAAAAACTTCTGATAGCAACCTTTTCTGATAAAGCGCTGATTTGCTATTAAAGAACTGCCATTAAACGGCTTCCTTGTTTACCTGCCAGTCACAGGAACTGATTCGGCTGCCTTTTGTAAACCGCCACGGGACAACGTGGGCGGGGAGCTGCAAATGGCGGGATTCTTCGTAGCAGCCGAAGTCCAAATGTCAACAGCACTAGGGAATTTGCTCGTGTAGGTAAAGTACTGACTGTCTAACTTTGTGACATTATTTGCAATTCTTTTGACCACTAACTTTAAGAAGAACCAAATGATATTATTTAAATGTTAATATGAATGACTCAAATCAGTACAAGAACTCTGTGGATTAAAGGTAAGAAATATTACGTATCTGATTACTAATTTCACAACTCACAACAATAAGTCAAGTTTTTATTGCATATTTTCACTTCGACGAATGATCTTTTTAGCTCACGAGCCGATATTTTCCCTCTGTCGGTCTGTCTCTTCAGATATTTAACTATTTTTCTTAGTTTTAGAGGCATTTTCTATGCTGCAAAAGTATTAAAATACCAAATATATTGGGGCGAAGGTGGCTCAGTCGGTAGCACGCCAGGCTCGTAATCCGTAGTTCCCAGGTTCGAGTCCCAGCTGGGTCAGTCGTTGAGATTTATCTCCGCAAACTCCCCGCCCTGCCCACGGTCAGTAGATGACAGCGATGGGCTTGAAAAGGCCGCCGTTCTTCGAATGGGACGTTAAGCCGTGGCCCCGTGTACGGGTAGAGCCATACCCTGTGCACGTTAAAGAACACGCTGGATGGCCTTGACGAGAGGTTACCATCTATCTCCCAAAAGCTGTTCCAGTGGGTTCCCTCCCCCAACCTTCTCTGAGCTATCAGAGTCATTGTGATCTGGTCATTTAGACCATGGTGTGCAAAAAAATGCCGCTCAGAGGTAAAGCAATCCACAACCAAATATACTCTGCCAAACCATTACACAATTTTCATGTTATGTCTTCGAACCTTTTTTACGTCTAAAATAAATATTTATTCGAAAAATATAACTAAAGATAAAGATTAGAATCAAACGTATTTAAATCTCGATTTTCAACAATATTCGTACAATATTAAAGAGTTAATAATAAATAAATACCCCCTCAAGCAGCTGCTTGCCACAGAGGTCTGACAGGAACCTGTCAGTTTATATGCCATAGTAGAAGGTCTGTGAGGATGGCAGGACCTAAGCAGAAAAACCACACACATATCCATGCCTCGAACCCAGGTCCCTAAGATCAGTAGCCAAGCGCGCTAACCACTCGGCCACGGGAATGTTTCATAAAAATCATTCACAATGCTCTAATATTGAGATAATCATATACAAACTACTGAAATGCATCTTTATTTTATTAAATGGTTTGAAACATTACATATTACGTTTAAATTCTTAGAATGCATTACGTACGTACATACCCCTTCAGGGGCGGGGGTGGCTCAGTCGGTAGCGCGCCAGGCTCGTAATCTGAAGTTCCCAGGTTCGAGTCCCAGCTGGGTCAGCGTTGAGATTTATCTCCGCAAAATTCCACGCCCTGCCCACGGTCAGTAGGGGACACCGATGGGCTTGGAAAGGCCACCGTCCGTCGGATGGGACGTTAAGCCGTGGCCTGTGCGGGAGAGCCATACCCTGTGCACGTTTAAGAACACGCTGGATGGCCTTGACGGGAGGCTACCATCTGTCTCCCAACAGCTGTTCTAGTGGGTCCCCTTCCCCAACCTTCTCTGAGCCTTCGGGGTCCATGTCACCTGGCCATTTAGCCCATTGTGTTTAAAAAAGTGCCGCTCAGAGGTAAAACAACCCAACCCATACCCACTAAAGCAGCTGCTTGCCACAGAGGTCTCACAGGAGCGTGTCAGTTTATACTTCATAGTAAAAGGTCTGTGAGGATGGCCTGATCTCAGCAGATAAACAACACAAATTTCCATGTCTTACACTGGGGTTGAACCCAGTTCCCTTTTATCAGTAGCCAGGGGCGTAGCGAAAGACTATAGTTGCCGGGGGGGGGGGGGGGGCAGGCATTTTCAAAACTCTCCTGCATTTTGCTTGTAACTCCGAATTTTGCCAACTACCCATAATTTCATCTCGCCTGAATTGTAGCAAGTCAGTATGAATTTTCCCAACTCTCCTTATTTTCACAAAACCAATCCCAATCTTTACATCTCTCCTGAATTTGCAAAGTCACTGCAAATTTTACAAACTGCACAATATTTTGCCAAGTTTTCTCCATTTTGTCAACTATCTTTAATTTCAGAAACCCAATTCCTATTATCACACTCACCCGTATTTTACCAAGTGGATTCCAATTTTACCAACTCCTCTAGATTTTGCAAAGAGTTCTTGATTTTTCCAACTATCCCTAATTAAAAAAAATCCCAATTTTCACAACTCACCTGTACTTTACCAAATGGTTTCCAATTTTGCCAACTCCCCTAGATTTTGTCAAGTTGCCTCGATTTCACCATCTCTCCTTTAATTTCGCAAAACAATCCCAATTTTTACATCTCTCCTGAATTTGCCAGGTTACTTCAAATTTTTGAAACTCCCAAAAATTTTGCCAAGTTTTCTCGATTTTGTCAACTCTCCTTAATTTCACAAAAATAATCCCAATTTTTACAACTCGCCCGTATTTAACAAATGGATTCGAATTTTGCTACTTGCCCTAGATTTTGCCAACTCACTCCGAATTTTGCCATCTCCCCAAGATTTGCCTACTTTCCTAGATTTTGCCAACTTGCCATAATTTTATAGAAAAAAAGTCGCAATTTTTACATCTCACCTGAATTTTGCCAACTCCCCAAAGTTTTGCCAAATCACTCCAAATTTTGCCAACTGCTCCTAGATTTCGCCAAGTTTCCTCAATTTTGCCAATTCGCCATAATTTTACAAAACAAAAATCCCAATTTTTACATCTCACCTGAATTTTGCTAACTCCCCACGATTTTGCCAAGTTACTCAGAATTTTTCAACTCCCCAAGATTTACCAAGTCACTCCGAATTTTGCCAAGTTGTCCCCATTTTGTCAACTCCTTGTATTTTACTAAGTGATTTCGAATTTTGTCAGCTGCTCTAGATTTTGCCGTCTCGAATTTCTCAACTACCTTAGATTTGCCAAATTGCCTCGATTTTTTAGATTGTCAATTGCCTCGAAAAATATTAACTGGTTCCTAAAAGACGCCACAGTACTGTTCTGAAATATTCCAGCCTCCATATTCTTTAAATACTGAACGAATACTGTTGAAAAATCGATATTTAAACACATTTGTTTATGCTCTTTAATTTATTTTCAGTCATATTTTCAAAAGAAATTTCTGAGTATTTATTAAAAAGGGCGGGAATTAAAAATTTAATTATTGTTGGTGATATTAATATTGATGTGGCAAATACTAATAAATATGGTTGTGTTATGTATTTAAATACTTTGATTGAATTTGGTTTAGAACAAATCGTTAAGGGTTTTACTAGAGAGGATGAAACATTACCTAAAATTACAAGGACGTTAATTGATCATGTTTTGGTTAAAACAAGTAGTTTTGATGTTAAAAGTAAAACATATAGAAATAAATTTCCAGATCATTTTGGTATCTTAATAAAGATTTTCAAAAAGAATATTAGCTCTAATGATGTTACATTTTTGAAAGAGGATTCAAACCTAGGTTTTAAAAAATTTTATAATGATATTTTATTATTCAGAAATTGCAAATGACGCAATGGAATGATATAGTTGATGAATACATGAGTACAGAATTATTATATATGAAAATATTAAGTAAAATTGATGAAATTCGGGAAAATTCTTGTTGTAGTAAACAAATTAATAATTGTAAAACTAAGAGAATAAGGAAAGAATGGATTACAGATGACATTATTTTAGCAATTAAAAATAGAGATAAATTATGGAAAAGATATGAAGATAATGTAAATAATAAACAAAAAAATGACATATAAAATGGAAAGAAATAGGGTAAACATCATTATAAGGAACCAAAAACGCATATTTTATTCAAATAAATTAGCAATTAATAAAGGTAATAATAATAGAATATGGGAATAAATTAATGATATTATTGATGATAAAAAAAGGATGTCAATCGACTAAAATGTTGGAAGACACTTGATTAGAGATAACACTCCAAAAGAAATTCTAAATGGTTTTGTTAAGTTTTTTGTAACAATTATTAGTGAGATGCAAACAGAATATGCGTCGATGAATACCAGGTCAGACAAGGTTTACGCATTATGTTACATAAATAAGAATTCTATGCATTTTCCACTAGCTAGTAACTTCCATGTTGCCAATATTATAGATCACTTAAAATATAACACATCTCCTGGATTTGACAATATTAAACCAAAATACATAAAGGAAAGTAAATGCAATTTTGTTCATGTAATAACAATTCTTATAAATAAAATTTTTGAAAATTCGCAAATCCCAATAGCTATGAAAATTGGAATTATTCGTCTGGTATATAAAAGTGGATCAAAAAAGAATTTTAATAATTATAGACCAATCACTCTATTAAAAACAAAGAAAAATACGTTGGAGATCGCTTGCAAAATTTTTTGAATAAAATTAATTTTCTGTCAAGTCAGCAACTTGGGTTCCGTAAAGGTATGGGAACACAGTCTTTTGGAAGATCTTATTAATAATATAGATATTAATTTAAATATAGGAAAGAAATGCGTTGCGGTATTTATGGACTTAAATAAAGCATTTGATTCAGTTGACATTGATATCTTGCTACAGAAATTATATTTACTTGGTATAAGAGGGATTATTTTTGAATGGTTTAAAAGCTACTTATTACATAGAGAAATAGTTATGAAAATAAATGATAATTTTAGCGATAAATATCAGATCAATTTTGGAGTTCCACAATGATCTGTTCTCGGCCCCATGCTATTCCAAATATACATAAATGATTTGGCTAATATTAATTTCGATAGTAAATTATATATGTATGCTGATGATACAATGCTAATCAACTTCCACTCTGATTTAGAATACGCTATTTGCAATCTGCAAAGTGATTTCAATAAAGCAGTTAAATGGTTTGCTCTTAACAAACTGAGTGTAAACGAGAAAAAAACTAAATTTATGTGTATTGGTTCTCAACAACCTACACTTAATAGAAGAATTACTAAGCATCGAATAAGTTGTACTAGGCTGGATGGTTTATCACACGGCACATGTAATTGTCCTAAAATAAAATGAAGTAAATGAAATAATTTTCCTAGGCTTGAAAATGAATTCGAAAATGAAATGGAATAAATATATTGATTGGATGTGTTCAAGACTACGATTTGTAGCATTTAAAATTAGGAAACTTAACATGTTTGCTGATACACAGATAACTATTTTAGTATATAAAGCACTTTTTGAATCTATAATTAGGTATGGGATAACAGTTTATGGGACAGCCTATAAGACAGAATTAAATAAAATTAAAAGAATACAATTTACTCTGCTAAAAGGATTGTGTAATACAGAAGTTAAATATTCCCTTACAACGAAAGATGATATATTCAGTTTGTTCAAAATTTTACCTATAGAAAGTTTATATGTGTTTGTTTCTGTTATCAATAACTTCTTTGATGATACCTATAAACAAAATATTTGCCACAATAAGTTTACTAGAAAAAAAGGCTATGGGTTTTTTTGAAACAACCAAAATTTTATAATAATTACGGAAGAAATTCCAAAGAATATCAAACTCCCTACCTATTTAACTTGCTTCCTCGAGAAATAGTTAACTTAAAAAAAAATTGTGATGTTAAAGATAAATTATTTCAGTGGTTGATGAAAAAGTGATGTTTTTATTTGGAAACTTTCATCATTTTGTCGGTTTCCTTTCTCATTTATTCCTTTTTTTTCTCTCCTTCATTTTATATAGTACTGAGGCAATCTAGATCATATCTGTAAAAACATATGTGTACATTCCCGCTGATAAGCTTCGGCTTAGTGGGATTTTTTATGTAATATAATTATAGATAATACTTATTAAAAATAAATTTGAATTTTGAATACTATAACAATAGTTTTATCCATCTATACAAGGGGTACGCCAGTTAATACACATTTCCAGTGTGTACGTGAAGAATAAAAGGTTCAGAACCATTCATATATATGTTTTATTTTATTCCCATTGTTATACTATAACTACAGTATTATCTATCTACATAAGGCGTACGCCAGTTACATACACATTTCCAGGAGGTTCGCTAAGCATTATAAAGGTTGAGAACCAGTAATATATATGTTTCATTTTTTTCTCATTGTTATACTATAACTATAGGTTTATCTATCTACACAAGGGGTACGCCAGTTACCTACACATTTCCAGGGGGTACGTGAAGCATAAAACGTTGAGAACCACTGATATATACGTTTTATATTATTCCCATTGTTATACTCTAACTATAGTTTTATCTATCTACACAAGGGGTAGGCCAGTTACATACACATTTCCAGGGGGTACGTGAAGCATAAAAGGTTGAGAACCACTAACATATATGTTTTATTTTATTCTCATTGTTGTAATATAACAATAGTTTTATCCATCTATACAAGGGGTACGCCAGTTACATACACATTTCCTGGGGGTACGTGAATCATAAAAGGTTGAGAACCACTGATATATATGTTTTATTTTATAACCATTGTTATACTCTAACTATAGTGTTATCTATCTACACAAGGGGTAGGGCAGTTACATACACATTTCCAGGGGGTACGTGAAGCATAAAAGGTTGAGAACCACTAATATATATGTTTTATTTTATTCTCATTGTTATAATATAACAATAGTTTTATCCATCTATACAAGGGGTACGCCAGTTACATACACATTTCCTGGGGGTACGTGAATCATAAAAGGTTGAGAACCACTGATATATATGTTTTATTTTATTGTCATTGATATAATATAACAATAGTTTTATATATCAGTACAAGGGGTACGCCAGTTACGTACACATTTCCAGGGGGTACGTGAAGCATAGAAGGTTGAGAACCACTGATATATATGTTTTATTTTATTCCCATTGTTATAATATAACAATAGTTCTATCCATCTATACAAGGGGTACGCCAGTTACATACAGATTTCTAGGGGGTACGAGAATCATAAAAGGTTGAGAACCACTGATATATATGTTTTATTTTATTCCCATTGTTATACTATAACTATACGTTTATCTATCTACACAAGGGGTATGCCAGTTACATGGACATTTCCAGGGGGTACGTGAAGCATAAAAGTTTGAGAATCACTAATATATATGTTTTATTTTCTTCCCATTGTTATACTATAACTATAGTTTTATCTATCTATACAAGGGATACTCCAGTTACATACACATTTCCAGGGGGTACGTGAAGCATAAAAGTTTGAGAACCACTGATATATATGTTTTATTTTGTTCCCATTGTTATAATATAACAATAGTTTTATCCATCTATAAATGGGGCACGCCAGTTACAAACACATTTGCAGGGAGTATGTGAATCAAAAAAAGGTTGAGAACCACTGATATATATATTTTATTTTATTCCCAGTGTTATACTATAAATATAGTTTTATATATCTATATAAAGGGTACGCCAGTTACATACACATTTCCAGGGGGTACGTGAAGCATAAAAGATTGAGAATCACTGATATATATGTTTTATTTTATTCCCATTGTTATACTATAAATATAGTTTTATATATCTATATAAAGGGTACGCCAGTTACATACACATTTCCAGGGGGTACGTGAAGCATAAAAGATTGAGAATCACTGATATATATGTTTTATTTTATTCCCATTGTTAGACTATAAATATAGTTTTATATATCTATATAAAGGGTACTCCAGTTACATACACATTTCCAGGGGGTACGTGAAGTATAAAAGGTTGAGAACCACTGATATATACGTTTTATTTTATTCCCATTGTTATACTAAAACTATAGTTTTATCTATCTATACAAGGGGTACGCCAGTTACATACACATTTCCAGGGGGTACGTGAAGCATAAAAGGTTGAGAACCACTGATATATATATTTTATTTTATTCCCATTGTTATAACTATAAATACAGTTATATATATCTATACAAGGGGTACCCCAGTTACATACACATTTCCAGGGGGTACGTGAAGCATAAAAGTTTGAGAATCACTGTATTATTAAATTGATCTTACTTGAAGATTTTTAGCAAATTGCGTAACATGTAACCTGTATTTTTTTCTTACAGATAACTGCCATTTTGAAGAAATAACGCCTAGAAATTCCAACAAGAAATTGAATTCAAGGGCTGCAAAAAGTCAGCAAATCCAAACTACCATCGAACGGTTAGAATGTTTTCTTTTTAGTCTGTTAAATAACGTTTTGTATACTGCTCTACGAAAATATTGAAGTTTCATGTTATGTCAATGGTGACTGAAGATAAAGATTATAATTAAATCTATTTAAATATTGATTTTCAAACAATATTCGTTATTGTTATGGAAACTGGAATATTTCAGAATGAGAATGCGACATAAGAATTTACCTGAGAAATGAATTAACCAATAAGATTAATATACGTAGCATTTTAAGACAAATAGATTCACTTACTTGTGAGTAAATGTCTTGATATTTCGACCGCTCACTGGGGTCGGGAGGTTGCAGCCATGGAGGTAGGAGGAGAGGGAGGCGCCCTATCGTTTGAAAACTAACCGAGGGTTGCCATATTGTTGCTACTCGTAAGTTGTTGTTTTTGGGTTGGGTTGTTTTACCGCTGAGCGGCACTTTTTTGCACACCATGGGCTAAATGGCCAGGTCACATGGACCCCGAAGGCTCAGAGAAGGTTGAGGGAGGGGACCCACTATAACAGCTGTTTGGAGACAGATGGTAGCCTCCCGTCAAGGCCATCCAGCGTGTTCTTTAACGTGCGCAGGTTATGGCTCTCCCGCAAACGAGGCCACGGCTTAATATCCTATCCGACGGACGGCGGCCTTTCCAAGCCCATCGGGGTCCCCTAATGTCCGTGGGCAAGGCGGGGAATTTTGCGGAGATAAAGCTCAACGCTGACCCAGCTGGGACTCGAACCTGGGAACTACAGATTACGAGCCTGGCGCGCTACCGACTGAGCCACCCCCGCCCCTAAGTACGTAATAATCATCCATGTTATGCCAGTAAGGACCTACCTTGGAAGCCCTATAACTTCTAAAATATGCATTTAATGGAAAAATACAATAGAAGGTAAATTAAAGATCATAATCAAATCTATTTAAATCTCCATTTTCAACGTTATTTATGCAATTTAATGGAAGAATATGACTGAAGACAAAATAAATGATCAAAATCAAAACTCTTTAAATATTCTATTTTAAACAATATTCAGTATTTAAGCCTACATTAGAGTCTGGATACTTCACAACATAGTTCCTGCTTTTTTATTCCAAAGAGATTTTTTTTTATTTTATTTACATTTTTTTTTATATAAGAGATTTGACTTATCACAATTTACTGTAACGTTAACTTGATATATATATATAGTGAAACCTACATTGGATATATGTATTTCTACAATTAATCCCTATTTTATGAAAAAGATGGTATAGCTTTCATTTGATGTGTAATTTGTTATTGCTCACTTTAAATGAGATTAAACAACTGTGTTTAAAACCAGTGGCGGCTCGTAGCTAAAATTAGTGTGTGGGGGGGGGGAGGGGTGCTGCTCCAGAAAATTTTTAGCCTTAGTTTTAAAATTGTGTAAAAGGAAACAAACATGTATAAAAAGAAAATTTATTCACAAAATTGATAAAATCCTAAAAGAACAAAATGAAACATTTTTTACTTACTTTAACCTAAATTGTTACAGTTCAAGCTTAATCTATTCATTTAAAAATGAAATCAATTCTTCTTGTTTTAATTTGCGCGAAAAAAAAATGAATCAAATAGAATAGCTGGAAGCAGGATAATAATCTAATTCTACATTTTATCACATTCAAGAATATGGTACACAGTTTTTAAGCACAACACAGGCGGAGTAAAAAAAAACTACCTTCGACCAGCACGCCAGGGTCGGCTCTGCGGGAACGACAGTGCTCTCTCTCCCTTGCAGCCTCGCGTGTAGCTTCCTATGTGAGCATGCGCACAACAGTCAAACACCTCGCCGCTAGTCTGTGAAGCGCACAGTTCCATACAAAGATTTTTGTATCTTTTTCATAAACTGGGGGATGGCTACTGATATTAAGCTTAAGGATTATGTATTGTACAACTATTAAGAAAGAATTAAAGAAAAAGGACTCATTATATTAAATGTTATCGATAATATCAAGTTGGAATTAGGGGTGCTGCAATTCCACAATGCCTATACGTGAAGCCGCCACTGTTTAAAACGCAAACAAACGCAAAACTGAAGCGGAAAAAGTATTTTTTATAGATATATATTAAACATTTCTTGACCTTCTTAGAAAAAAAAATCGATTTAGCAATATTCTAAGGAATAATTCCTTTTTTGTACATGAAACAATTGCGATTTTATTGAGCAATATTCGTATAAAGCATTCGGATATATTGCAATTGACGTGCAGCATGCAGCTTTCTGAGTAGCAACAACATGGCAACCACCGTTCTGAGCGGTTATACTAGCGACCTATGCTAAGAGACAGGACGGGCACCTCCCTCTCTTCTTACCTCCATGGGTTACACTAGCGACCTACGCTAAGAGATAGGACGGGCGCCTCCCTCTCTTCCTACCTCCATGGGTTACACTAGCGACCTACGCTAAGAGATAGGACGGGCGCCTCCCTCTCTTCCTACCTCCATGGGTTAAACTAGCGACCTACGCTAGGAGATAGGACGGGCGCCTCCCTCTCTTCCTACCTCCATGGGTTACACTAGCGACCTACGCTAGGAGATAGGACGGGCGCCACCCTCTCTTCCTACGTCCATGGGTTACACTAGCGACCTACGCTAAGAGACAGGACGGGCGCCTCCCTCTCTTCCTACCTCCATGGGTTACACTAGCGACCTACGCTAAGAGATAGGACGATCGCCTCCCTCTCTTCCTACCTCCATGGGTTAAACTAGCGACCTACACTAGGAGATAGGACGGGCGCCTCCCTCCCTTCTTACCTCCATGGGTTACACTAGCGACCTACGCTAAGAGACAGGACGGGCGCCTCCCTCTCTTCCTACCTCCATGGGTTACACTAGCGACCTACGCTAAGAGATAGGACGGGCGCCTCCCTCTCTTCCTACCTCCATGGTTTAAACTAGCGACCTATGCTAAGAGACAGGACGGGCGGCACTCTCTCTTCCTACCTCCATGGGTTACACTAGCGACCTACGCTAGGAGATAGGACGGGCGCCACCCTCTCTTCCTACCTCCATGGGTTACACTAGCGGCCTACGCTAAGAGATAGGACGGTCGCCTCCCTCTCTTCCTACCTCCATGGGTTACACTAGCGACCTACGCTAAGAGATAGGACGGGCGGCACTCTCTCTTCCTACCTCCGTGGGTTACACTAGCGACCTACGCTAAGAGATAGGACGGTCGCTTCCCTCTCTTCCTAACTCCATGGGTTACACTAGCGACCTAAGCTAAGAGATAGGACGGGCGCCTCCCTCTCTTCCTACCTCCATGGGTTACACTAGCGACCTACGCTAAGAGATAGGACGGGTGCCTCCCTCTCTTCCTACCTCCTTGGGTTACACTAGCGACCTACGCTAAGAGATAGGACGGGCGCCTCCATCTCTTCCTACCTCCATGGGTTAAACTAGCGACCTATGCTAAGAGACAGGACGGGCGGCACTCTCTCTTCCTACCTCCATGGGTTACACTAGCGACCTACGCTGGAGATAGGCCGGCGCCACCCTCTCTTCCTACCTCCATGGGTTACACTAGTGGCCTACGCTAAGAGATAGGACGGTCGCCTCCCTCTTTTCCTACCTCCATGGGTTACACTAGCGACCTATGCTAAGAGATAGGACGGGCGCCTGCCTCTCTTCCTACCTCCGTGGGTTACACTAGCGACCTACGCTAAGAGATAGGACGGTCGCCTCCCTCTCTTCCTAACTCCATGGGTTACACTAGCGACCTAAGCTAAGAGATAGGACGGGCGCCTCCCTCTCTTCCTACCTCCATGGGTTACCCCGGCGACCTACGCTAAGAGATAGGACAGGCGCCTCCCTCTCTTCCTACCTCCATGGGTTACTCAGGCGACCTACGCTAAGAGATAGGACTGTCGCCTCCCTCTCTTCCTAACTCCATGGGTTACACTAGCGACCTAAGCTAAGAGATAGGACGGGCGCCTCCCTCTCTTCCTACCTCCATGGGTTACACCGGCGACCTACGCTAAGAGATAGGACGGGCGCCTCCCTCTCTTCCTACCTCCATGGGTTACGCTGGCGACCTACGCTAAGAGATAGGACGGGCGCCTCCCTCTTTTCCTACCTCCATGGTTGCAACTTTGTTGGAACTTTCTAAATGTTAACTTTAAATCCCAAGAAGTACTGGAATGTTTCAGAATTGGAAAAAAGGAAGAGACTTCAACACATCCACGTACAATCTTAGCAAACTTTAAAGACCGAGCCCTACGAGATGCTTTTCTTGACAAAGTAAAAGTTCATCGTGCTTTGAATACCAAAGATGTAGGTATTGTTAATGAAAAGCATATAATCTACATCAACGAATATTTGTCAAGATTTTACAGAGATCTCTTCCACAAGGCAAGTAGAGCCAAAGTTGAAAAACGATACAAATATATGTGCGTAAAAAATGGGAAAATATTTCTAAGAAAGGAAAACGGAGCACAATGCCGCCTTGTTAAATCTGAACGAGATTTGTTATCATTGTAAGTATTTTTTTCTTGTTCACAGTCAAATATCTTTCATCTTTTAATGGCTACACCTAATTATGTTCAGTCTGAAAATCTCAGTCTGATTTATGGTAATTGCTTTAATAAATCAACTTTTTCTATTTTCTCACTCAACTGTAGAAGTCTGTACAAAAACCTTGATGAGATCTTGGTAACTTTAGAAAGTAGTAGTTTTCTATTTGATACTCTTGTATTTGTGGAAACATGGCAAAATAACGATATTCCACCTATCAATGGTTATGCTGGTGTAGGTTTGGGAAGAGAAGCTCTTAAAGGTGGAGGAGTAGCACTTTATTTCAGAGAAAGCTTTTCTTTCAAAATATTAAACAATTTGTCAGTTATTACATATGATTACGAGATTTTGCTTGCTAAATCAGGAAATCTGATTGTGGGCAGTATTTATCGACCACCTCAGGGTAATGTACAATTATTTCTGTCATATCTAGAATTTGTTTTAAACTCATTACTTAAATTGAAATCGATCTTTATATTAATGGGTGACTATAACCTTGATATTATGAACCAAGATAAAAATGTATTAAATTTAATAGCCCTAGTTAATTCATATGATTGTTTTGTTTTAAACAGTGGATTACCAACTAGAGTTGGAAATCAAAGATCTACACTAATTGATTATGGAATTTCGAATGTAGATTGCCAAAATGGAGTTCTGATGTCAAAAATTACAGATCATTTCCCCACATTTTTCTGGTCCAAAGGGCAAATTTTCAAATGCTACCTAGCAGTTATAGATATAGAGAAATCAATGATAATAATATTCTGCAATTGCAATATAAATTAAATCGTGTTGATTGGCAATTCCTTTATTTAATCAGCGATGTAAATGAAGCATATAATTATTTCATAAATATTTTTATAAATCACTATAATAAATATTTACCCACGGGTATTAAGAAGTTCCAAAGGCCAAATAAATATGCTCCTTGGATGACGAAAGATCTGAAAAAATTAATAACTAAAAGAGATAATTTATACAAAAAAACAAAAGAAACCTATTTAGAGGATGACAGTTCTGCATATAAAGAATTTCGTAATTTCGTTACTGCCCAAATCAGACAAACAAAGAACGTCTATTATAACAGTAGATTTGATTCTAGCAAAAATTCTAAACAGAAATGGAAATATCTCAACGATGTTTTGGGTAGAAATAAATGTAAGTCAATAGTAGGAGACATTTCTTCTGACGATGCAATTATTGCTGATGACTATGCGAAGTCCAATGCCTTCAATAGCTATTTTCATGATACCGTTAACGAATTGATACTGAACCAAACTGAAAAATTTCATGGCAAATATAATTATCAAATTGAGTGCATAGACCAGACATTTCATGTCATGCCAATTGTTACCCAAGAGATCTGTAACATAGTGAATGATGTAGGAGCTGATAAGTCACCAGGTATAGATGATATAAATATTAATGTAATTAAAAAGGTTGTACATACAATAAAAGAACCTTTGCCCTATATATTTAATTTATCAATAATAAACGAATATTCCCGGATAAACTGAAAATTGCCAGAATTCTTCCCATACATAAATCAGGTGATAAGGAAAATATAGAAAACTACAGACCTATTTCAATTTTGCCAATCTTCTCAAAAATCTTTGAAAAGCTAATTTGTACACGTATTACTAAATTCCTAGATAATATGAAAATTATCACACAACAACAATATGGTTTTCAAAATAAAAAATCTACTCAGACAGCCATTGCAGATTTATATGAGCATATTGTCAATCATTTGGATGCAGGTCACATTGGATTAGCTGTATATCTTGATTTTACGAAAGCATTTGACAGTATTAACCACGAAATTTTGTTAAAAAAATTTGAATTTTATGGCCTGAGAGGTAAAATAAATAACTGGTTAAGAAGCTACTTATTTCAGAGGAAAGCTCTTGTAGAAGTAAATGGTAGTATATCAGATGAACATTTTATTTACAGAGGTTCAAGGTTCGATTCTTGGTCCGATCCATTTCCTACTTTACATTAACGACTTAGCAAAGTTACACATTAATTCAAAGATGTTATTATATGCTGATGATACAAGTATTATCGATTTCAACCAAGATTCTGCAAGCCTGATTAGCAGTTTAACTACTCTCTAAATACTATATCTGAATGGTACAGACATAAAAATTTATTAACAAATGTCAAGAAATCCAAATACATGATTTATAAAAATAAAAACAAAAATATCGATGAGAAATGTTTCGATGTGAAGATTAATGAAATTAAGCTAAAGAGATGCACTGAATATAAATTCTTAGGAATATGGTTCGAAGAAAATTTGAACTGGTCATTTCACGTAAAGCAGCTGAGAATCACTCTGTCAAGGAATATTGGTATTATTGGTAAAATACGTCATCTGGTTCACAAACAAATTTTGACAAATTTATACTACTCTTTCATTTATTCTTATATAACATATGGAATTTTAGTCTGGGGTAATACTTTTGACTATAATCTGAATGCTATTTATCGTCTTCAGAAAAGAATTGTTACATATATTTTTGGTAAAAGATATTATGATCCCGTGGCACATTTATTTTCTGAGGTTAAAATTCTTAATGCCTATAATAATTGCAAACTGATATCAGGAAACTTTGTGTATTCGATTACAATGAGATTGATTAAATTGGATAGATTTAAAGACTATTTTCAGAGTCTTTCGAATTTTCATAATTATGAAACACGTCATAGAGAGGATCTGAGTATACCTATGTGTCGATTGTCAATTGGGCAGAGATCTATCAAATACAATGCAGTAAAAATTTGGTCTGAATTTCCTGATGATGTTAAAAATTTAAAATCTTTAAAATTATTTAAAATCAAATGTAGAACGTTTCTTCTTACAAAGCAATGAAACCTTCTTCTATATATCAGTATAATGTGTCTCATAACCATTTGACCTTTTATACTATTGAATTATTGTATACTTTACTGTTGTCATAATTGAACTAAAGGAAATAGGGAGCATTAACTAAAAATAAGCGTCAGCTTACTATGCTCTCCTTTTTGTTTCGCCTTTCCTATTAAACACCAATACTTAATATGATTGTTATTTACCTTTTCTGATGCAATTGATATTTCTCAGCTATTTCACTTCTCAATATTTCTCATGTATATATTAATTGTTAATAGATAATTATGCTATGTAAATGTATATTGTATTGACTGGCGGAATAAAATAAAGATTATTATTATTATATATTATTTTGTAAAAGTGGTTGCCAGATCAGGGGTAATAAAATCTCTTGCACATCGTTCATTGCGCCATGCGCCATCTTTTTGCTGTATTAGTACTCCTGCTTTTCTTATGAATGCATTTTTTAATTATTGTTGTGTTCCAGTCTATTTTATGATTAGTTTTTTCTACGTGTCTCTCAGTCCTGTTTTATTTTCATAATAAGTATTGTTTCAAACCATTTAATAAACTAAGTTTAGCCGTCCCATGGCCGAGTGGTTAGCACGCTTGACTACTGATCTAAGGAACCTGGGTTCGAGTCCCGGGACAGGCTGTTTGTGTCGTTTTTCTGCTGAGGTCCTACCATCCTCGCAGACCTTTTACAATGACGTATAAACTGACAGGCTCCTGTCAGACCTCTGTGGCAAGCAGCTGCTTTAGGGAGTATTTATTTTTTTATTTATTTACAGTTTAGGTTGGGTTGTTTTACCTCTGAGCGGCACTTTTTTGCACACCATGGGCTAAATGGCCAGGTCACATGGACCCCGAAGCTCAGAGAAGGTTGGGGGAGGGGACCCACTGAAACAGCTGTTGGGAGACAGATGGTAGCCTCCCGTCAAGGCCATCCAGCGTGTTCTTTAACGTGCACAGGGTATGTCTCTCCCGCACACGGAGCCACGGCTTAACGTCCCATCCGACGGACGGTGGGCTTTCCAAGCCCATCGGTATCCCCTACTGACCGTGGGCAGGGCGGGGAATTTTGCGGAAAAAAATGTCAACGCTGACCCAGCTAGGACTCGAACCTGGGAACTACAGATTACGAGCCTGGCGCGCTCCCGACTGAGCCACCCCCGCCTCATTTACAGTTTAGAGATTTGCACAATGATTATTTTAATATTAAATAATTGTGAATGATTTTTATAAAAAAAGATTATTTTTGAAATATTCCACCTTCTATAACACAATAAGTGCTGAAAGAATATTGTTATCCGAGATTTAAATAGATTTGATTTAAAATATAATAATAAATAAAATAAATACCCCCTCAAGCAGCTGCTTGCCACAGAGGTCTGACAGGAGCCTGTCAGTTTATATGCCACAGTAGGAGATCTGAGAGGATGGCAGGACCTCAGCAGAAAAACAACACATACATCCATGCCTAATCCTGGGCTCGAACCCAGGTCCCTTAGATCAGTAGCCAAGCGTGCTAAAAAATAAATAATCCCTCAAGCAACTGCTTGCCAAAGAGGTCTGACAGGAGCCTGTCAGTTTATATGCCACAGTAGGAGATCTGAGAGGATGGCAGGACCTCAGCAGAAAAACAACACATACATCCAAGCCTAATCCTGGGCTCGAACCCAGGTCCCTTAAATCAGTAGCCAAGCGTGCTAAAAAATAAATAATCCCTCAAGCAACTGCTTGCCACAGAGGTCTGACAGGAGCCTGTCGGTTTATATGCCACAGTAAAAGGTCTGTGAGGATGGCAGGACCTCAGCAGAAAAACGACACAGACAGCCATACTTGGGGCTCGAACCCAGGTCCCTTTGATCTGTACCCAAGTGTGCTAACCACTCGGCCATGGGACAGCTGATGATCTGTGAGGATGGCGGGACCTCAGCAGAAACGTCCGTGCTTTGATCTGTATCCCAGCACGTTAATTATGATCTGCAAGTTATTTTCAGTCACATTTTACTACTAAATGAATATTTTAAAAGTTATAAAGATTCAAATTTAGATTCTCATTGACATCACAGGAAGTGTATAAACGAAAACTTTGTGGTATGTTTTACGTATACTTTGTTATCAGTGTATTATTTGACAGTGTAAAATCGATGAAAATGGTGTCATCGTTGGTTATTGTATCTTTCGAGCGGCACTTTTTTCCCACACAATGGGCTAGATGGTCAGGTCAAAAGGACCTCGAGACTCAGAGAATGTTGTTGGGAGACAGATGGTAGCCTCCCGTCAAGGCCATCGAGTGTGTTCTTTAACGTACACAGGGTATGGCTCTCAGGCAACACCATGGGCTAAATGGCCAGGTCACAAAGATCCCGAAGCCTCAGAGAAGGTTGGGGGTGGGGACCCACTGAAACAGCTTTTGGGAGACATATGGTAGCCTCCCGTCAAGGCCACCCAGCGTGTTCTTTAACGTGCACAAGGTATGGCTCTCCCATACATGGGGCCACGGCTTAACGTCCTAGCTGACAGACGGCGGCCTTTCCAAGCCCATCGGTGTCTCATACTGACCGTGTGCAGGGCGGGGAGTTTTTCAGAGAGAAGTCTCAACGCTGACTCAGCTGGAACTCCAACCTATTAACTGCAGATTACGAGCCAGGCGCGCTACCGACTGAGCCACCCCCACTCCAAATGTCTCAGTAGATCTTTAATTGTAAATTTCTCAATTTTAATTTCTTCTAGTGAGTGAAACATTTGCTCTCTATGAATATCAAATTTTATGCAATTAAGCAACACATGAATGATTGTTCTTGAAACAGTCTATTTATCAAAAATTTAGTTTTATAACTTCGGACTATTTTTAAATGATTTTTTTTTTCATCCATTCTGCTTATAGCAGTTGATTCAACAAAAGTGATTTTCAATAGGAAAAATGATCGTCTATTAAAATTATTCTATCAGTTTTCAAATATTTGTGCTTAGCACCGATATTCCTTTCCTCTCTCCCGGTCAACATGAAAAATATAAAGAATTATCGTTTGTTTCTAAAGTTCTCAAGAACTACATTTCGAAACTGGATGATGTGAAAACTTCTTTGCATTGAATTACCAAAACTGTTCATATGTAACATAGATATTGAATGTTTCTGACTTTCTGACTTTCACACTTCTGGATTACTAGAATTTTTCTGTTTTGAGTTGTTTTCGTTTTTTGTGTATTATATTCAATGTGACGACTGAAAAAATTGTTTCTGTATGGAGATCTACTCTTGTAAGGCCTCAAAAGTTTTGTGTACTGTTAAACATTATCTGAAATAAAAATTATCTATCAATCTTATCATTTGGGTTGTTGGGTTGTTTTACCTCTGAGCGGCACTTGTTTGCACACCATGGGCTAAATGGTTAGGTCACATGGACCCCGAAGACTCAGAGAAGGTTGGGGGAGGGGACCCACTGGAACAGCTGTTGGGAGACAGATGGGAGCCTCCCGTCAAGGCCATCCAGCGTGTTCTTTAACGTGCACAGAGTATGGCTCTTACACACATGGTGCCACGGCTTAACGTCCCATCCGACGGACGGCGGCATTTCCAAACCCATCGGTGTCCCCTACTGACCGTGGGCAGGGCGGGGAATTTTGCGGAGATAAATCTCAACGCTGACCCAGCTGGGACTCGAACTTGGGAACTACAGATTGACGGGAGGCTACAATCTGTCTCCCAACAGTTGTTCCAGTGGGTCCCCTCCCCCAACCTTCTCTGAGTCTTCGGGGTCCATGTGACACGGTCATTTAGCCCATAGTGTGCAAAAAAAGTGCCGCTCAAAGGTAAAACAACACAATGTTAAAGAACACGCTGGATGGCCTTGACGGGAGGCTACTATCTGTCTCTCAACAGCTGTTCTAGTGGTCCCCTCCCCCAACCTTCTCTCAACCTTCGGGTTCCATGTGACGTGGTCATTTAGCCCATAGTGTGCAAAAAAATTGCCGCTCAGAAGTAAAACAACACAATGTTAAAGAACACGCTGGATGGCCTTGACGGGAGGCTACCATCTGTCTCCCAACAGCTGTTCCAGTGGGTCCCCTCCCCCAACCTTCTCTGAGCCTTCGGGGTCCATGTGACCTGGCCATTTAGCCTATGGTGTGCAAAAAAGTGCCGCTCAGATGTAAAACAACCCAAAGTTGAAAAACACGCTGGATGGCCTTGACGGGAGGCTACCATCTGTCTCCCAACAGCTGTTCCAGTGGTTCCCCTCCACCAACCTTCTCTGAGCCTTCGGGGTCCATGTGACCTGGCCATTTAGTCCATGGTGTGCAAAAAAGTGCCGCTCAGATGTAAAACACCCCAATGTTGAAGAACACGCTCGATGGCCTTGACTGGAGGCTACCATCTGTCTCCCAACAGCTGTTCCAGTGGGTCCCCTCCCCCAACCTTCTCTGAGCCTTCGGGGCCCATGTGACGTGGCCATTTAGCCCATGGTGTGCAAAAAATTGCCGCTCAGATGTAAAACATCCCAATGTTAAAAACACGCTGGATGGCCTTTACGGGAGGCTACCATCTGTCTCTCAACAGCTGTTGAAGTGGTCCCCTCCCCCAACCTTCTCTCAGCCTTCGGGGTCCATGTGACCTGATCATTTAGCCCATGGTGTGCAAAAAAAGTGCCCCTCAGAGGTAAAACAACTCAACTCAAACCTGTTTTAAGTTTCTGGGTACGTCACTAGACCTATTAGTACATATTTTCACTAAATTATCATAGAATTGACCTAAATGTAAAATCATATCTTTCTACTTTCAGATTTTCTGGATTCAGAATGAAAACTACAAATGTAAGTAACAACATTTGAGTGGTATCTGAATATATAATTTTCATGAAAAATTTTATTGACTAGTTTTTAAAAAATGATATGGTGGTTTCTGAACATAATTAAACATCATAATCAAATTTATTCAAATCTCGATTTTCAACCATATTCTTTCAATAATTAAAGTGGTATATAAGATTAAACATTTCACGACTGATATGTCCATATGAATTAATCCAACACCTCTTATAACAGTGTACCATATTTTTGACGTCACTTAGGTAGTCCGTAGATCGTAGATCGTATAATCATATTCGATGTACCGGGTAATAATTTTACCCCCAACCATCTCCATCATAAAGATATGCCCATTTGGCATGAGTAACATGCATGATTCTGCACATTGCATGATTCTCCCACCCATGCTATGGTCTAACGTCTCATCCAAAAGAAAGCTGCCGTTTCATGCCCATTTTTGGCCCCTACTGAATGAAGCCAAGCTGAGGGGTTTTGCGGAGATAAATCTTAAGGTTGGTACAAATGGGATTTGAACCCTACAATAGTGAAAAATGCTGCAAATATAGAAACTCGCCAGGCTTTGGATTGGATTGTTTTACCTCTGAGCGGCACTTTTTTGCACACCATGGGCTTAATGGCCATGCCACAAGGACCCTGAAGGCTTAGAGAAGGTTGGGGGAGGGGACCCACTGGAACAGCTGTTGGGAGACAGATGGAAACCTCCCGTCAAGGCCATCCAGCGTGTTCTTTAACGTGCACAGTGTATGGCTCTCTCCCGCATACGAGCCACGGCTTCCGCACACGGTGCCATGGCTTAACGTCCCATCCGACGGACGGCGGTCTTTCCAAGCCCATCGGTGTCCCCTACTGACCGTGGGCAGGGCGAGGAATTTTGCGGAGATAAATCTCAAAGTTGAACCAGCTGGGACTCGAACCTGGAAACTACAGATTACGAGCCTGGCACGCTACCGACTGAGCCACCCCCGCCCCTTCTCCCCTGGAACTCCTTGCTCAGAGAAAGTTGGGGGAGGGAACCCACTGGACAGCTGTTGGGAGACATATTGTTGCCTCCCGTCAAAGCCAACGAGTTGTGTTCTTTAACGTGCACATTGCATGATTCGCCCTCGCATGCTATGGTCTAACGTCTCATCTAAAAGAGAGCTGCCGTTTCATGCCCATTTGTGGCCCCTACTGAATGAAGCCAGGCTGGGGGTTTTACGGAGATAAATCTTAAGGCTGGTACAAATGGGATTTGAACCCTACAATAGTGAAAAATGCTGCAAATATAGAAACTAGCTAGGCCACACATGTATTAAAAATTCTGTTTCTGTCCACCACGGCGTGAAAGATTTTCCTCTTTAATTTCTTCAGAATCTAAAGAGAATTATTTTCATTTGTATATATTTACTCTGTTGGGTGTAGACTGCAATATCTCTGTCAGCTTAATAACTTTAAAGGAAAAAATGAATGGGAAAATATTACAAAATATATTGCACAGTTTCTTACACTAAGAGAGCGAAATTGTTTGCTATTTTAAGACGACTTTAATGTCTGTCAAAATTTTGTTTGAGGTATTTATCACAATAAAGCTATCTGATATTTATGATTTATTTCTTGAGATAATTCATCTAAAAATTACATCATGGTTTGGTTTACCTGTGAGCGGCACTTTTTTCCACACAGTGGGGTAAATGGTTAGGTCACAAGGACCCCCGAAGGCTCAGAGAATGTTGTGGAGGGGACCCACAAGAACAGCTGTTGGGAGACAGATGGTAGCCTCCCGTCAAGATCATCCAGTGTGTTCTTTTACGTGCAAGGGATATGGCTCTACCGCACAAGGTGTCAGGTTTTAACGTCCCATCCGACGTCCCATCCGCCCTTCCAAGCCCATCAGTTTCCACTACTGACCGTGGGCAGGGAGATTTGCGGAGGTAAATCTCAACGCTGACCCAGCTGGGACTCGAACCTGGGAACTAGCAGATTACGAACCCAGGGCGCTACCGACTGTGCCACCCCCACCTTCCGTTCTAAAATGGCGTCAAACATTATTCTATTGCTTTAACACCATAACGAGATGGAGAAAATAACAGCTAAAGAATTTACAGAGTTTGGGAAATCTCAAGTAATCACATCCCAAAATTGCTAATTTTGAAATATTTGGACATACTGGATTTATAGTACATTCTAACTGAACACTTAATTTTCTGAAGTTCGTAACTTCGAAGTTAAACCCCAAACAAAATTATTTTACATTATAAAATATTTTATGAATGGTAGCTAAAATTTTGTTTGACTTTCAGTTATAGAGTATTCTTAATATGAAATTAATCAAAATTTACAAGCCAAAGAGTATTCAAATTGATAACACCGTTGTTGCAAATATCTTAAGACGAAATAGAGAAAAAGAACTATGAAAATTATATTTCGTAATAAATCTGCTTGGCAGCAGATTTCTTCTGTCGCAGAAATGTAAACAACAAATGCATCATTTAAATATAATAAATACAAAATAAGGTAATGTTCAAGCAGAGAACTCGTACTTAATATTTGCTGCTATAGCCGAATGAACAGATATTTCCTGTACAGTCGCTCAAAAAAGTATCCGAACACTACGGTTGATTATAGAAATCAGAAAAAATATCTGGCAACGATTTTTTTAGAAATTTGTGATCTGGCAACCTTCGTGTCACGAAGTACAGCAACTGTACACGCTCCAGTTACCTTTCACAAACTGGAGCGTGTGCAGTTACTGCACACGCTCCAGTTTGCTGTGAACGGTTACTGCACACGCTCAATATTTCCGTGAGTGAGCCCACACGATCCAGGTCTTTGTGAGCTCACACGATCCAATGTGCTGTGAACATTAACCGCAACCAACCTTCATGTCACGTGACACGAAGGTTGCCAGATCACTAATTTCTAAAGAAATCGTTGCCAGATATTTTTTCTGAATTCTATAATCAACCACAGTGTTCGGATACTTTTTTGAGCGACTGTACTACGTGGAATCGCCTTATATACTTTTTTTAAGGAAAACCATAAGGTTATTGACTCATTAAATAAGCTTCCTCGATTTATTCAAAAAAAAAACCTTTCGCCTTTTCAACTGGGGGCGAGGGTGGCTCAGTCGGTAGCGCGCCAGGCTCGTAATCTGTAGTTCCCAGGTTCGAGTCCCAACTGGGTCAACGTTGAGATTTATCTCCGCAAAATTCCCCGCCTTGCCCACTGTCAGTAGGGGACACCGATGGGCTTGGAAAGGCCGCCGTCCGTCGGATGGGACGTTAAGCCGTGGCCCCGTGTGCGGGAGAGCCATACCCTGTGCACGTTAAAGAACACGCTGGATGGCCTTGACGGGAGGCTACCATCTGTCTCCCAACAGCTGTTCCAGTGGGTCCCCTCCCCCAACCTTCTCTGAGCCTTCGGGGTCCATGTGACCTGGCCTTTTTAGCCCATGGTGTGCAAAAAAGTGCCGCTCAGAGGTAAAACAACCCAACCCAACCTTTTCAACTATTTAACTTGATACAGTAATCTTATCACTTCTTCTGATCTAGCGTATGATTTTTTAAAGTGTATAATTAAGCAGGGAATTAATATAGAAATTTCACAGAGCTAAGAATACTGGTATTATATCTATAACAGAAGGCCGATGGACCAAAGTATGACGTCATTGTAAGTAATCTAGAAAAATTCTTAGAATTCTTTTTCTAATTTTACTACTAGTATATTACTATGATAATAAAAATATTTATTTAATATAGACTTTATTTAGAAGGAAAATTACTCAAATTACTTAGAAATTATCATAATGCTAATACATACGAATAATTTTCTTCTAAATATAATATATTTATAAATAATCCGTAATAGGTTATTAGCACGATTACAGGACTACTAATGTGACGTCATAACTTCGTCCATCCAACACCTTCTATAACAGAAGGCCAGTGGACGATGGGCGGGGGTGGTCAGTCGGTAGCGCGCCAGACTCGTAATCTGTAGTTCGCAGGTTCGAGTCCCAGCTGGATCAGCGTTGAGATTTATCTCTGCAAAACTCCCCGCCCTACCCACGGTCAGTAGGGGACAGCGATGGGCTTGGAAAGGCCGCCGTCCGTCGGATGGGACGTTAAGCCGTGGCCCCGTGTGCGGGAGAGCCATACCCTGTGCACGTTAAAGAACACACTGGATGGCCTTGACGGGAGTCTACCATCTGTCTTCCAACAGTTGTTCCAGAGGGTCCCCTCCCCCAACCTTCTCTGAGCCTTCGGGGTCCATGTGACCTGGCCACATTTTTTAAAATAGAGCCAGCTTCCATAGACGTAATGTAAACTTTTCGATTGCAGCGCCCTCTAAATATGGCAAATTCGTGCATTGCAGAGAAGCCACCTAGCCAGGGAGAGGAGCCAGTTCGTTGCGTTATTTTTCCACCGCCCAGCAACGTTTTCAATGGCTTACACCACGTCACTAATTTTACATTCACTTTAGCTCTGTTCAAAGTGTTCATTTTCTAAATTTTACCATCATAATTTTCCTTTTTACAAGGATTAGTTAAAATTATTTTCTTTAATAAAACCCCATTTTGTAAAACAGATAGTCACTAAGAAAAAAAATTTTAATATTTTGAATATTCTACAATATTTAATATATTATAATAAATTGAAATTTATGGCTCTATGAGAGATAACATGTTTTGTTTAATTATATTTTATAGAATTTTAGATATTTTCAATAAAGAAATTTCGAGATTTTAGATATTTTCAATAAAGAAATTTCAATAAAGAATTCCTATCGAGTTTCTTAGTTATATAAATTGTCAATAGATGGCAGCAGGCAGTTCTCGTATCAACCATAAAAAATTTACTATTAGAACAAAACTGCAGACACCTATATACATCGATATGCTCCAGGGATCACAAACCTGCAACATACATTGACTTATATATATTCGCAAGATGATTAACTGTATTATTAATTTACATATTAATTTTAAAAATTCTGCAAATTTACTCAAAATAAACATACAACGGTTTTTCTAGGTATCGTAAAATGTACTCCTGAACGAGATAAAACACTCTTTGAATAACTTTAGGGTCAGCTACCACTGTGCCAAACAGCCATGGCTGTTAGACATTTGGAAACACTGGTTAGATCGCAATATACATACCAATAGTAAGACAAACCATAGCTGCATTGGGCTAAAATGATTGCACTGCGCATGCGCAGATCGCCCCTTACAATTGTACAGTTGTACTGCACATCAATTTGCCACGTTCAGCTTCGGTAAAATTCCGCAGAACGGCGCCACTTACGCTTGTGCGAAGCTTGCCTTCTTCTCCTTAGACCTTCTGTGACCTGGCCATTTAGCCCATGGTGTGGAAAAAAGTGCCGCTCAGAGGTAAAACAACCCAATCCAACATATCAGACCTTGTAAAAGAACATGCTATGGTCTGTACTGCGGTAATGTAGATTTCATAAATGTAGTTAATAGATTCGTCGTATTATGGCATGCCTTTCATCCGAAGATTAAACGAACGAAATTTAACTTTCTATATTTTAAACTAAAAGAAAATGGGTAGTTTCTATTTTAATAAGATATTTCAAATGAAACACTTAAAGAGAACTTAAACATATTACAATTAATATATTCTAAAGCCATATTATTATTTTTGCATAAACTCCTGCCCAAAATGTGAACTATATAGATAATAAAATATATTGAAAATGATTATCAAGAAATACCAATAAAATATCTTTTGGAAAGCTGTTGTTACCTGATTTAAATAACAACAAGTGGGTTGCCTCTGAGCGACAATTTTTTTGCACATAATGAGATAAATGGCCAGGTCGCAAGGATCCCGAGGTCTCAGAGCAAAGAAGGTCTAAGGAGAAGTTCGAGCTGTAGCTAAGCGTAAGTGGTGCCGCTAGGCGGATCTTCTCAGAACTAGATCCTGGCAGAATGGTGTGCAGCCACAAAAACAACTGTAAGACGCGATCTGCGCATGCGCAGTGCAATCGTTTTAGCACACTGCAATTACGGTTTGTCTTAGTCTTCAAATATTTAATGAATGTGATTTAATTATTGTTTCAACCTGTCTAACGATCATGGCTATTTTCCTACAGTGATGGATTAGCGAAAAGTTATTCAATGAGTATTTTATCCCGTTCAGGAGTGCATTTTACGATTATTTTAAGTCTTTGTATGTTTATTTTGAGTAATTTTGCAGAAGTGTTAAAAATAATATGAAAATTAATACATTTAATCATCTTACGAATATATTATGAGTCAATGTATATTGCGGGTTTGTGTTACCTGGAGCAAATCGATGTACATTGGCTTCTGCACTTTGCTCTAACATGTAATTCTTTTTTTATGGTTGATACAGGAAGTGCCTGCTGCCATCTGTTGAACGTTTATACAAGTATAAAACTCATTATGATATTTATTGAAAATACGAAGAATTGTATAAAATATAATTATATAGAACATGTTATCGTACATTGACTCATAAATCTCAATATATTATAATATACTAAATGCTGTACGTTGTTCAAAATATTAAAATTTTGTTCTTTAGCATAGTTACTACCAGTTTTACAAAATTGGATTTTACTAAAGAGAATGATGTCATTACATTTTGATATTTTCTTTCTAAACGAAAAAAAATTATGATTGTACCTCCTGAAGAAAATGAACATTTTTCAGAGTCAAATGGTAGTCTCCCGTCAAGGCCATCCAGTGTGTTCTTAACGTGCACAGGTATGGCTCTCCCGCACACGGGGCCAAGGCTTAACGTCCCATCCTACGGACGGTGGCCTTTCCAAGCCCATCGGTGTCTCCTACTGACCGTGGACAGGGCGGGGAATTTTTGCGGAGATAAATCTCAACGCTGACCCAGCTGGGACTCGAACCTGCGAACTACAGATTACGAGACTGGCGCGCTACCGACTGAGCAACCCCCGCCCCCAGATGGCACGAGAATATATATTTATTTTAGGAAGGCGAGCGCAATTTCGTTTGAAAGTGGCATAATATATATTTGCATTAGGGGACAAAAAAAATAAGTTTTTTTTTTTGAGAGAGACCATTTACTTTAGAGCGGCAAAAATACATTTTTAATGGAGGGCGGCAGAAGCAAAGTTATTGAGAGAGAAAAGAATTTGATATAAGGACGGCAAAAGTAACTTTTTTTTGAAAGCGGAAAAAGTAACTTTTAATTTTTGAGTGGAACAGGTAAATTTTTATTTTAGGGCGCGAAAAAAGTAAATTTCTATTTTAGGGCGCTAAAAAAGTATATTTTTATTTTAGGGCGCCAAAAAAGTAAATTTCTATTTTAGGGCGGCAAAAATACATTTTTAATGGAGGGCGGCAGAAGCAAAGTTATTGAGAGAGAAAAGAATTTGATGTAAGGACGGCAATAATGCAGTGCTGCATTATACAAATTATTCTATGCGAGATAATGGGTAAAGGTTTCTGTTACCACTTGGAAATAAAGAAATTATGCACAAACACTTTGATTATTTGGCCCCTAAAATTTTTAACTCTTTACCGATTATAATTCGAAATGAAACTAATTTTATGCATTTCAGATCTCTCACTGCTAATTATCTAATGACCATTACAAATGCAGACAGCCTGTTTTCAGTGTTAAAGTAAAAAAAATAATTCGCTTTTATAAATTCTGTGTTGTTTTTGTATATATATATTTTCTTCTTTATGTAAAGTTGAGTGTCAGTGTTGCCAAAATTATGTATTTAAATAATTTGTAAATTAACCTACATGAGCTTAGATGCTCTTGGGTTAATAAGAGTATTAAAAATATCTGTTGTTTGTAACCTTATTATTATAATAAAACTGAAATGAACAAAAGTAACTTTTTTTTGAAAGCGGCAAAAGTAACTTTTAATTTTTGAGTGGAACAGGTAAATTTTTATTTTAGGGCGCCAAAAAAGTAAATTTTTATTTTAGGGCGCCAAAAAAGTAAATTTTTATTATAGGGCGCCAAAAAAGTAAATTTTTATTTTAGGGCGCCAAAAAAGTAAATTTTTATTTTAGGGCGCCAAAAAAGTAAATTTCTATTTTAGGGCGGCAAAAATTCATTTTCAATGGAGGGCGGCAGAAGCAAAGTTATTGAGAGAGAAAAGAATTTGATGTAAGGACGGCAATAATGCAGTGCTGCATTATACAAATTATTCTATGCGAGATAATGGGTAAAGGTTTCTGTTACCACTTGGAAATAAAGAAATTATGCACGAACACTTTGATCATTTGGCCCCTAAAATTTTTAACTCTTTACCGATTATAATTCGAAATGAAACTAATTTTATGCATTTCAGATCTCTCACTGCTAATTATCTAATGAGCATTACAAATGCAGACAGCCTGTTTTCAGTGTTAAAGTTAAAAAAAAATAATTCGTTTTTATAAATTCTGTGTTGTTTTTGTATATATATATTTTTTTCTTTATGTAAAGTTGAGTGTCAGTGTTGCCAAAATTATATATTTAAGTAATTTGTAAATTAACCTACATGAGCTTAGATGCTCTTGGGTTAATAAGAGTATTACAAATATCTGTTGTTTGTAACCTTATTATTGTATTAAAACTGAAATGAACAAAAGTAACTTTTTTTTGAAACCGGCAAAAGTAACTTTTAATTTTTGAGTGGAACAGGTAAATTTTTATTTTAGGGCGCCAAAAAAGTAAATTTTTATTTTAGGGCGCCAAAAAAGTAAATTTTTATCTTAGGGCGCCAAAAAAGTAAATTTTTATTTTAGGGCGCCAAAAAAGTAAATTTTTATGTTAGGGCGCCAAAAAAGTAAATTTATTTTAGGGCGGCAAGAATCAGATGTACTTTAGTACGACAAAAAATAAATTTTATTTCAAGGCAGCAAAAAAGTGAATTCATTTCAAGGAGCCACAAATTAAATTTTTGATTTGAGGGCGGCAGAAGACAGATGATATTGGTGACAGCAAGAAAAAAAATCTTTGAGGCAGCGAAAAGTAAATTTATCTGTAAGCGGCAAAAGTACATGTATTTTAGGGCGGCAAAAATAGATGTTTTTGAGGGCAGTATGAAGCGATTTGTTTTAGGGCGGCAAAAAGTAGATTTTGAGGGCGATATGAAGTGATTTATTTGAGGGCGGCAAAAGTAGATTTTGAAGGGCGACAAAAATTTTGATTTTGAGGGCGGCATGAAGTGATTTATTTGAGGGCGGCAAAAGTAGATTTTGAAGGCGGTATAAAGTGATTTATATTAGGGCGGCAAAAATTAGATTTTGAGGGCAGTATAAAGTGATTTATTTTAGGGCGGAGAAATTATATTTATTTGAGGGCAATATGAAATGATTTGTTTTAGGGCGGCAAAAAGTATACAATTTGAGAACAGTATGAAGTGATTTATTTTAGGGCGGCAATATATATATATTTAGAGCGATATGAAATGATTTATTTTAGGGTGGCAAAAGTAGATGCATTTGAGGGCGGTATGTAGTAATTTATATTAGGGCGGAAAAAGTACATTTTGTTTGAGAGTGGCAGAAAGTATATTGAGGGTAGGAAAATTAAATTTAGTTTAGGGTGGCAGAAGTAAATTTTTATTTGAAGGCGGCAAAAAATATTTTTCTAAATGAGGGGAAAAAGAAATTTTAATTGAGGGTGGGCAAAAGGTGTGATTTATCATTATTTAACTTTTTTCTGAAACGAGTTATTCTTTATAGGGACATCATAAAAAGGCGGAAATATATTCCCCAAATAAAAAAACCGTGCTTCAAGAATTTCCGAGTTTTGAGGATTATAATGTACCGAATGAACTTAGCAGGAAAAAGGTCAGTTATTTTCAAAACAATAAATATTGAAGAGAAATCATTTTTTTAAAGGAAATAAATTTATAGAATTATATTTTAATAAAAAAAAATTAATCTTCTTTTCAGGTACGGAGTTTTCTTATCATGTACAAAACCCACTGTCAAAGGATTGTAGGCCACGTGATCAATTCCAGTTTCGAAGAGGTAAGAACATTTTGGTTTTTTTAATTTTTCTTGAATAAAGCTCAAATTAGAAGAAAACTAGAAAAAAAAATACACATCGCTTTCGGCGAACATAAAATGCTCATATTCAAAAAGAAAGAAGCTTTTATTTTTTTGACATTTTGCGTCTTCTGACGGTGGAAATTACAGCTAATGAATGATTGGATAAATGTAAAGGACCTATATAGGTAGAGGTTGGCAATCTCCAAATTGGACGCCATGTTTTGTCGTCTCTAGGATTGTTTAACGTGCATAGCATATTGGTATGGTATGGGTTGGGTTGTTTTACCTCTGAGCGGCACTTTTTTGCACACTACGGGCTAAATGAGCAGGTCATATGGATCCCGAAGGCTGAGAGAAGATTGGGGGAGGGGACCACTGGAACACCTGTTGAGAGACAGATGGTAGCCTCCCGTCAAGGCCATCCAGCGTGTTCTTTAACGTAGGATTGTTTTACATCTGAGCGGCACTTTTTTGCACACCATGGGCTAAATGGCCAGTTCACATGGACCCGAAGGCTCAGGGAAGGTTGGGGCAGGGGACCCACTGGAACAGCTGTTGGGAGACATATGGTAGCCTCCCGTCAAGGCCATCCAGCGTGTTCTTTAACGTAGGATTGTTTTACCTCTGAGCGGCAATTTTTTGCGCACCATGGGCTAAATGGCCAGGTCACATGGACCCCGAAGGCTCAAAGAAGGTTGAGGAAGGGGACCCATTGGAACAGCTGTTGGGAGACAGATGTTAATCTCCCGTCAAGGCCATTTAGCGTGTTCTTTAACGTAGGATTGTTTTACCTCTGAGCGGCACTTTTTGCACACCATGGACTAAATGGCCAGGTCACATGGACCCCGAAGGCTCAAAGTAGGTTGGGGGAGGGGACCCACTGGAACAGCTGGTGGGAGACAGATGGTAGCCTCCCGTCAAGGCCATCCTGCGTGTTTTTTAACGTAGGATTGTTTTACCTCTGAGCGGCAATTTTTGCACACCATGGGCTAAATGGCCAGGTCACATGGACCCCGAAAGCTCAAAGAAGGTTGGGGGAGGGGACCCACTGGAACAGCTGTTGGGAGACAGATGGTAGCCTCCCGTCAAGGCAATCCAGCGTGCTCTTTAACGTAGGATTGTTTTACCTCCGAGCGGCACTTTTTGGCACACCATGGGAAAAATGGCCAGGTCACAAGGACTCCAAAGGCTCAGAGAAGGTTGGGGGAGGGGACCCATTGGAACAGCTGTTGGGAGACAGATGCTAGCCTCCCGTCAAGGCCATCCAGCGTGTTCTTTAACGTAGGATTGTTTTACCTCTGAGCGGTACTTTTTTGCACACCATGGACTAAATGGCCAGGTCACATGGACCCCGAAGGCTCAAAGTAGGTTGGGGGAGGTGACCCACTGGAACAGCTGTTGGGAGACAGATGGTAGCCTCCCGTCAAGGGCATCCAGCGTGTTCTTAAACGTAGGATTACATTACCTCTTAGCGGCAATTTTTGCACACGATGGGCTAAATGGCCAGGTCACATGGACCCCGAAGGCTCAAAGAAGGTTGGGGGAGGGGACACATTGGAACAGCTGTTGGGAGACAGATGGTAGCCTCCCGTCAAGGCCATCCAGCGTGTTCTTTAACGTAGGTTTGTTTTATCTCTGAGCGGCACTTTTTTGCACACCATGGGCTAAATGGCCAAGTCACATGGATCCCGAAGGCACAAAGAAGGTTGGGGGAGGGGACCCACTGGAACACCTGTTGGGAGACAGATGGTAGCCTCCCGTCAAGGCCATCCAGCGTGTTCTTTAACGTAGGATTATTTTACCTTTGAGCGGCACTTTTTTGCACACCGTGGGCTAAATGGCCAGGTCACATGGACCCCGAAGGCTCAAAGAAGGTTGGGGGAGTGGACCCACTGGAACAGCTGTTGGGTGACAGATCGTAACCACCGGTCAAGGCCATCCAGCGTGTTCTTTAACGTAGGATTCTTTTACCTCTGAGCGGCACTTTTTTGCACACCATGGTCAAAATGACCAGGTCACAAGGACTCCAAAGGCTCACAGAAGGTTGAGGTAGGGGATCCACTGGAACAGCTGTTGGGAGACAGATGGTAGCCTCCCGTCAAGGCCATCCAGCGTGTTCTTTAACGTAGGATTATTTTACCTCTGAGCAGCAATTTTTGCACACCATGGGCTAAATGGCCAGGTCACATGGACCATGAAGGCTCAAAGAAGGTTGGGGGAGGGGACCCACTGGAACAGCTGTTGGGAGACAGATGGTAGCCTCCCGTCAAGGCCATCCAGCGTGCTCTTTAACGTAGGATTGTTTTACCTCCGAGCGGCACTTTTTGGCACACCATGGGAAAAATGGCCAGGTCACAAGGACTCCAAAGGCTCAGAGAAGGTTGGGGGAGGGGACCCATTGGAACAGCTGTTGGGAGACAGATGCTAGCCTCCCGTCAAGGCCATCCAGCGTGTTCTTTAACGTAGGATTATTTTACCTCTTAGCGGCAATTTTTGCACACGATGGGCTAAATGGCCAGGTCACATGGACCCCGAAGGCTCAAAGAAGGTTGGGGGAGGGGACCCATTGGAACAGCTGTTGGGAGACAGATGGTAGCCTCCCGTCAAGGCCATCCAGCGTGTTCTTTAACGTAGGATTGTTTTATCTCTGAGCGGCACTTTTTTGCACACCATGGGCTAAATGGCCAGGTCACATGGATCCCGAAGGCACAAAGAAGGTTGGGGGAGGGGACCCACTGGAACACCTGTTGGGAGACAGATGGTAGCCTCCCGTCAAGACCATGCAGCGTGTTCTTTAACGTAGGATTATTTTACCTCTGAGCGTCACGTTTTTGCACAATATGGGCTAAATGGCCAGGTCACATGGACCCCGAAGGATCAAAGAAGGTTGGGGGAGGGGACCCACTGGAACAGCTGTTGGGAGACAGATGGTAGCCTCCCGTCAAGGCCATCCAGCGTGTTCTTTAACGTAAGATTGTTTTACATCTCAGCGGCACTTTTTTGCAAACCATGGGCAAAATGGCCAGGTCACATGGATCCCGTAGGCTCAAAGAAGGTTGGGGGAGGTGACCCACTGGAACAGCTGTTGGGAGACAGATGGTAGCCTCCCGTCAAGGCCATCCAGCGTGTTCTTTAACGTAGGATTGTTTTACTTTTGAGCGGCACTTTTTTGCACACCGTGGGCTAAATGGCCAGGTCACATGGACCCCGAAGGCTCAAAGAAGGTTGGGGGAGTGGACCCACTGGAACAGCTGTTAGGTGACAGATCGTAACCACCCGTCAAGGCCATCCTGCGTGTTTTTTAACGTAGGATTGTTTTACCTCTGAGCGGCAATTTTTGCACACCATGGGCTAAATGGCCAGGTCACATGGACCCCGAAAGCTCAAAGAAGGTTGGGGGAGGGGACCCACTGGAACAGCTGTTGGGAGACAGATGGTAGCCTCCCGTCAAGGCAATCCAGCGTGCTCTTTAACGTAGGATTGTTTTACCTCCGAGCGGCACTTTTTGGCACACCATGGGAAAAATGGCCAGGTCACAAGGACTCCAAAGGCTCAGAGAAGGTTGGGGGAGGGGACCCATTGGAACAGCTGTTGGGAGACAGATGCTAGCCTCCCGTCAAGGCCATCCAGCGTGTTCTTTAACGTAGGATTGTTTTACCTCTGAGCGGTACTTTTTTGCACACCATGGACTAAATGGCCAGGTCACATGGACCCCGAAGGCTCAAAGTAGGTTGGGGGAGGTGACCCACTGGAACAGCTGTTGGGAGACAGATGGTAGCCTCCCGTCAAGGGCATCCAGCGTGTTCTTAAACGTAGGATTATATTACCTCTTAGCGGCAATTTTTGCACACGATGGGCTAAATGGCCAGGTCACATGGACCCCGAAGGCTCAAAGAAGGTTGGGGGAGGGGACACATTGGAACAGCTGTTGGGAGACAGATGGTAGCCTCCCGTCAAGGCCATCCAGCGTGTTCTTTAACGTAGGTTTGTTTTATCTCTGAGCGGCACTTTTTTGCACACCATGGGCTAAATGGCCAAGTCACATGGATCCCGAAGGCACAAAGAAGGTTGGGGGAGGGGACCCACTGGAACACCTGTTGGGAGACAGATGGTAGCCTCCCGTCAAGGCCATCCAGCGTGTTCTTTAACGTAGGATTATTTTACCTTTGAGCGGCACTTTTTTGCACACCGTGGGCTAAATGGCCAGGTCACATGGACCCCGAAGGCTCAAAGAAGGTTGGGGGAGTGGACCCACTGGAACAGCTGTTGGGTGACAGATCGTAACCACCGGTCAAGGCCATCCAGCGTGTTCTTTAACGTAGGATTCTTTTACCTCTGAGCGGCACTTTTTTGCACACCATGGTCAAAATGACCAGGTCACAAGGACTCCAAAGGCTCACAGAAGGTTGAGGTAGGGGATCCACTGGAACAGCTGTTGGGAGACAGATGGTAGCCTCCCGTCAAGGCCATCCAGCGTGTTCTTTAACGTAGGATTATTTTACCTCTGAGCAGCAATTTTTGCACACCATGGGCTAAATGGCCAGGTCACATGGACCATGAAGGCTCAAAGAAGGTTGGGGGAGGGGACCCACTGGAACAGCTGTTGGGAGACAGATGGTAGCCTCCCGTCAAGGCCATCCAGCGTGCTCTTTAACGTAGGATTGTTTTACCTCCGAGCGGCACTTTTTGGCACACCATGGGAAAAATGGCCAGGTCACAAGGACTCCAAAGGCTCAGAGAAGGTTGGGGGAGGGGACCCATTGGAACAGCTGTTGGGAGACAGATGCTAGCCTCCCGTCAAGGCCATCCAGCGTGTTCTTTAACGTAGGATTATTTTACCTCTTAGCGGCAATTTTTGCACACGATGGGCTAAATGGCCAGGTCACATGGACCCCGAAGGCTCAAAGAAGGTTGGGGGAGGGGACCCATTGGAACAGCTGTTGGGAGACAGATGGTAGCCTCCCGTCAAGGCCATCCAGCGTGTTCTTTAACGTAGGATTGTTTTATCTCTGAGCGGCACTTTTTTGCACACCATGGGCTAAATGGCCAGGTCACATGGATCCCGAAGGCACAAAGAAGGTTGGGGGAGGGGACCCACTGGAACACCTGTTGGGAGACAGATGGTAGCCTCCCGTCAAGACCATGCAGCGTGTTCTTTAACGTAGGATTATTTTACCTCTGAGCGTCACGTTTTTGCACAATATGGGCTAAATGGCCAGGTCACATGGACCCCGAAGGATCAAAGAAGGTTGGGGGAGGGGACCCACTGGAACAGCTGTTGGGAGACAGATGGTAGCCTCCCGTCAAGGCCATCCAGCGTGTTCTTTAACGTAAGATTGTTTTACATCTCAGCGGCACTTTTTTGCAAACCATGGGCAAAATGGCCAGGTCACATGGATCCCGAAGGCTCAAAGAAGGTTGGGGGAGGTGACCCACTGGAACAGCTGTTGGGAGACAGATGGTAGCCTCCCGTCAAGGCCATCCAGCGTGTTCTTTAACGTAGGATTGTTTTACTTTTGAGCGGCACTTTTTTGCACACCGTGGGCTAAATGGCCAGGTCACATGGACCCCGAAGGCTCAAAGAAGGTTGGGGGAGTGGACCCACTGGAACAGCTGTTAGGTGACAGATCGTAACCACCCGTCAAGGCCATCCAGCGTGTTCTTTAACGTAGGATTCTTTTACCTCTGCGCGGCACTTTTTTGCACACCATGGTCAAAATGACCAGGTCACAAGGACTCCAAAGGCTCAGAGAAGGTTGAGGTAGGGGATCCACTGGAACAGCTGTTGGGAGACAGATGGTAGCCTCCCGTCAAGGCCATCCAGCGTGTTCTTTAACGTAGGATTATTTTACCTCTGAGCAGCAATTTTTGCACACCATGGGATAAATGGCCAGGTCACATGGACCACGAAGGCTCAAAGAAGGTTGGGGGAGGGGACCCACTGGAACAGCTGTTGGGAGACAGATGGTAGCCTCCCGTCAAAGTCATCCAGTGTGTTCTTTAACGTAGGATTATTTTACCTCTGAGCGGCACTTTTTTGCACACCATGGGCTAAATGGCCAGGTCACATGGACCCCGAAGGCTCAAAAATTGTTGGGGGAGGGGACCCGCTTGAACAGCTGTTGGGAGACAGATGGTATCCTCCCGTCAAGGCCATCCAGCCTGTTCTTTAACGTAGGATTTTTTACCTATGAGCGGCACTTTTTTGCACACCATGGATTAAATGGCCAGTTCACATGGACCCCGAAGGCTCAGGGAAGGTTGGGGCAAGGGACCCACTGGAACAGCTGTTGGGAGACATATGGTAGCCTCCCATCAAGGCCATCCAGCGTGTTCTTTAACGTGCACAGGGTATGGCTCTCCCGCACACGGGGCCACGGCTTAACGTCCCATCGGACGGACGGCGGCCTTTTCAAGCCCATCAGTGTCCGCTACTGACCGTAGGCATGGCGTGGAATTTGGCGGAGATAAATCTCAACGCTGACCCAGCTGGGCCCGAACCTGGGAACTACAGATTACGAGCCTGGCGCGCTACCGACTGAGCCACCCCCACCCCAGGTATGGTATGGTATTTATGTATTCCGTAAAAGGGTAGGGAAATATATGATACATATTTCATTGTTAATGTTTGGAAGCACTTTAGAAAACGGCTAAAAAAGGAAAAGTAAATTTTAGGGCTTTATCTTTATATATAAAAAGATATAATTCGCTGTAGACATCGAACTTTTTTGTTTATACAGATAAATAAAAAATTTCTTTTTGTGTTAGATAGGTATTAATGATATATTACGATTTGCATTTTTCGAATCTCCAAATTGTAATAACTACGCCCTCTAACGGTGCAAATTTTTGAAAACTTCAAAATATCAAACGAATATTCTAGGCGATTCTAATGTTAGAAGTTTGAAATTTTGATTTTGAGTTGGGTAGGGTTGTTTTACCTCTGAGAGGCACTTTTTTGCACACCATGGGCTAATGGACCCCAAAGGGTTGGGTTGTTCTACCTCTGAGCGGCACTTTTTTGCACAGCATGGGCTAAATGGCCATATCACATGGACCCCGAAGGCTCGGAGAAGGTTGGGGAAGGGGACCCACTGGAACAGCTGTTGGGAGACAGATGGTAGCCTCCCGTCAAGGCCATCCAACGTGTTCTTTAACGTTGGGTTGTTTTACCTCTGAGCGGCAATTTTTTGCACACCATGGGCTAAATGGCCAGGTCACATGGACCCCGAAGGCTCAGAGAAGTTTGGGGGAGGGGACCCTCTGGACTCCTCTCCCTGGCTAAGTGGCTTCACTGGAATGCAAGAATCTGCCATATTTAGAGGGCTCTGCAATCGAAAAGCTTACATTAAGCTTATGAATGCTAGCTTTCTTCTCCCTTAGGTACTCCTTGGCCAGGTCACATGGACCCCGAAAGTTCAGAGAAGGTTGAGACCCTCTGGACTCCTGTCCCTGGCTAGGTGGCTTCACTGCAATGCACGAATTTGCCGTATTTAGAGGCCGCTGCAATCGAAAAATTTCCATTAAACTTATGAAAGCTAGTTCTCTTGTCCCTTAGACACTCCTTGGCCAGGTCACATGGACCCCGAAGGCTCAGAGAAGGTTGGGGGAGGGGACCCTCTGGACTCCTCTCCCTGGTTAGGTGGCTTCATTGCAATGCAGGAATCTGCCCTATTTAGAGGGCGCTGCATTCGAAAAGTTTACATTAAGCTTATGAAAGCTAGCTCTCTTGTCTATTAGACACTGCTTGGCCAGGTCACATGGACCCCTAAGGCTCAGAGAAGGATGGAGGAGGGGACCCTCTGGACTCCTCTCCCTGGCTAGGTGGCTTCACTGCAATGCAGTAATATGCCATATTTAGAGGGCGCTGCAATCGAAAAGTTTACATTAAGCTAATGAAAGCTAGCTCTCTTCTCCCTTAGAAACTCCTTGGCCAGGTCACATGGACCCCGAAGGCTCAGAGAAGGTTGGGGGAGGGGACCCTCTGGACTCCTCTCCCTGGCTAGGTAACTTCGCTGCAATGCAGGAATCTGCCATATTTAGAGGGCGCTGCAATCGAAAAGTTTACATTAAGCTTATGAAAGTTAGCTCTCTTCTCCCTTAGACACTCCTTGGCCAGGTCACATGGACCCGTAAGGCTTAGAGACGTTTGGGGGAGGGGACCCTCTGGACTCCTCTCGCTGGCTAGGTGGCTTGAAAGCAGTGCAGGAATCTGCCATATTTAGAGGGCTCTGCAATCGAAAAGAAAAGTTTACATTAAGATTATGAAAGCTAGCTCTTTTCTCCTTTAGACACTCCTTGGCCAGGTCACATGGACCCCGAAGGGTGAGAGAAGGTTGAGGGAGGGGACCCTCTGGACTCCTCTCCCTGGCTAGGTGGCTTCACTGCAATGCAGGAATCTGCCACATTTAGAGGGAGCTGCAATCGAAAAGTTTACATTAATTTTATGAAAGCTAGCTCTCTTCTCCCTTAGACACTCCTTGGCCAGGTCGCATGGACCCCGAAGGCTCAGAGAAAGTTGGGGGAGGGGACCCTCTGGACTCCTCTCCCTGGCTAAGTGGCTTCACTGCAATGCAAGAATCTGCCATATTTAGAGGGCGCTGCAATCGAAAAGCTTACATTAAGCTTATGAAAGCTAGCTTTCTTCTCCCTTAGAAACTCCTTGGCCAGGTCACATGGATCCCGAAGGCTCAGAGAAGGTTGGGGGAGGGGACCCTCTGGACTCCTCTCCCTGGTTAGGTGGCTTCACTGCAATGCAGGAATCTGCCCTATTTAGAGGGCGCTGCATTCGAAAAGTTTACATTAAGCTTATGAAAGCTAGATCTCTTGTCTATTAGACACTCCTTGGCCAGGTCACATGGACCCCGAAGGGTGAGAGAAGGTTGAGGGAGGGGACCCTCTGGACTCCTCTCCGTGGCTAGGTGGCTTCACTGCAATGCAGGAATCTGCCACATTTAGAGGGAGCTGCAATCGAAAAGTTTACATTAATTTTATGAAAGCTAGCTCTCTTCTCCCTTAGACACTCCTTGGCCAGGTCGCATGGACCCCGAAGGCTCAGAGAAGGTTGGGGGAGGGGACCCTCTGGACTCCTCTCCCTGGCTAAGTGGCTTCACTGCAATGCAAGAATCTGCCATATTTAGAGGGCGCTGCAATCGAAAAGTTTACATTAAGCTTATGAAAGCTAGCTCTCTTCTCCCTTAGACTCTCCTTGGCCAGGTCTCATGGACCACGAAGCCTCAGAGATGTTTGGGGGAGGGGACCCTCTAGACTCCTCTCCCTGCCTAGGTGGCTTCACTGCAATGCCGGAATCTGCCATATTTAGAGGGCGCTGCAATCGAAAAGTTTAGATTAAGCTTATGAAAGCTTGATTTCTTCTCCATTAGACACTCCTTGGCCATGTCACATGGACCCCGAAGGCTCAGAGAAGGTTGGGGGAGGGGACCCTCTGGACTCCTCTCCGTGGATAGGTGGCTTCAGTGCAATGCAGGAATCTGCCATATTTAGAGGGCGCTGCAATCAAAAAGTTTACATTAAACTTATGAAAGCTAACTCTCTTCTCCCTTAGACACTCCTTGGCCAGGTCACATGGATGCCGAAGGCTCAGAGAAGGTTGGGGGAGCGGACCCTGTGGACTCCTCTCCCTGGCTAGGTGGCTTCACTGCAATGCAGGAATCTGCCATATTTAGAGGGCGCTGCAATCAATAAATTTACATTAAACTTATGAAAGCTAACTCTCTTCTCCCTTAGACACTCCTTGGCCAGGTCACATGGACCCCGAAGGTTCAGAGAAGGTTGCGGGAGGGGACCCTCTGGACTCCTCTCCCTGGCTAGGTGGCTTCACTGCAATGCAGGAATCTGCCATAAAGTGTACATTAAGCTTATGAAAACTAGATTTCTTCTCCCTTAGACACTCCTTGGCCAGGTCACATGGACCCCGAAGGTTCAGAGAAGGTTGCGGGAGGGGACCCTCTGGACTCCTCTCCCTGGCTAGGTGGTTTCACTGCAATGCAGGAATCTGCCATATCGAAAAGTTTACATTAAGCTTATGAAAGCTAGCTCTCTTCTCCCTTAGACACTCCTTGGCCAGGTCACATGGACCCCGAAGGCTCAGAGAAGGTTGGGGGAGTGGACCCTCTGGATTCCTCTCCGTGGCTAGGTGGCTTCACTGCAATGCAGGAATCTGCCATATTTAAGGGCGCTGCAATCGAAAAGTTTACATTAAACTTATGAAAGCTAGCTCTCTTCTCACTTAGACACTCCTTGACCAGGTCACATGAAGCCCTAAGGCTCAGAGAAGGTTGGGGGAGGGGACCCTCTGGACTCCTCTCCATGGCTAGGTGGCCTCACTGTAATGCAGGAATCTGCCATATTTAGAGGGCGCTGCAATCGAAAGGTTTCCATTAAGCTTATGAAAGCTAGTTCTCTTCTCCCTTAAACACTCCTTGTCCAGGTCACATGTACCCCGAAGGCTCAGAAAAGGTTCGGGGAGTGGACACTCTGGAATCCTCTTCCTGTCTAGGTGACTTCACTGCAATGCAGGAATCTGCCATATTTAGAGGGCGCTGTAATCGAGAAGTTTAGATTAAGCTTATGAAAACTAGCTCTATTCTCCCTTAGACACTCCTTGGCCAAATCACATGGACCCCGAAGGCTCAGAGAAGGTTGGGGGAGGGGACCCTCTGGACTCCTCTCCCTGGCTAGGTGGCTTCACTGCAATGCACGAATTTGCCGTAATTAGATGGCGCTGCAATCGAAAAGTTTACATTAAGCTTATGAAAGCTAGCTCTCTTCTCCGTTAGACACTCCTTGGCCAGGTCACATGGACCCCGAAGGCTCAGATAAGGTTGGGGGAGGGGACCCTCTGGACTCCTCTCGCTGGCTAGGTGGCTTCACTGCAATGCAGGAATCTGCCATATTTAAAGGGCGCTGCAATCGAAAAGTTTACATTAAGCTTATGAAAGCTAGCTCTCTTCTCCCTTAGACACTCCTTGACCAGGTCACATGGACCCCGAAGGCTCAGAGAAGGTTGGGGGAGGGGATCCTCTGGACCCCTCTCCCTGGCTAGGTGGCTTCACTGCAATGCAGGAATCTGCCATATTTGGAGGGCGCTGCAATCGAAAAGATTACATTAAGCTTATGAAAGTTAGCTCTCTTCTCCCTTAGACAATCCTTGTCCATGTCACATGGACCCCGAATGCTCAGAGAAGGTTGGGGGAGGGGACCCTCTGGACTCCTCTCCCTGGCTAGGTGGCTTCACTGCAATGCAGGAATCTGCCATATTTAGAGAGCGCTGGAATCGAAAAGTTTACATTAAGCTTATGAAAGCTAACTCTCTTCTCCCTTAGACACTACTTGGCCAGGTCACATGGACTCCTGAGGCTCAGAGAAGGTTCGGGGAGGAGACCCTCTGGACACCTTTCCCTGGCTAGGTGGCTTCACTGCAATGCAGGAATCTGCCGTATTTAGAGGGCGCTGCAATCGAAAGGTTTCCATTAAGCTTATGAAAGCTAGCTCTCTTCTCCTTTAAACACTCCTTGACCAGGTCACATGGACCCCGAAGGCTCAGAGAAGGTTGGTTGAGGGGACCCTCTGGTCTCCTCTCCCTGGTTAGGTGGCTTCACTGCAATGCAGGAATCTGCCATATTTAGAGGGCGCTGCAATCGAAAAGTTTACATTAAGGTTATGAAAGCTAGCTGTCTTCTCCCTTAAACAATCCTTGGCCAGGTCACATGGACCCCGAAGGCTCAGAGAAGGTTGTGGGAGGGGAACCTCTGGACTCCTCTCCCTGGCTAGGTGGCTTCACTGCAATGCAGCAATCTCCCATATTTAGAGGGCGCTGCAATCGAAAAGTGTACATTAAGCTTATGAAAGCTAGCTCTCTTCTCCCTTAGACACTCCTTGGCCAGGTCACATGGACCCCTAAGGCTCAGAGAAGGATGGGGGAGGGGACCCTCTGGACTCCTCTCCCTGGTTAGGTGGCTTCACTGCAATGCAGGAATCTGCCATATTTAGAGGGTGCTGCAATCGAAAAGTTTACATTAAGCTTATGAAAGCTAACTGTCTTCTCCCTTAGACACTACTTGGCCAGGTCACATGGACTCCTAAGGCTCAGAGAAGTTTCGGGGAGGAGGCCCTCTGGACTCCTTTCCCTGGCTAGGTGGCTTCACTGCAATGCAGGAATCTGCCGTAATTAGAGGGCGCTGCAATCGAAAGGTTTCCATTAAGCTTATGAAAGCTAGCTCTCTTCTCCTTTAAACACTTTTTGACCAGGTCACATGGACCCCGAAGGCTCAGAGAAGGTTGGTTGAGGGGACCCTCTGGACTCCTCTCCCTGGTTAGGTGGCTTCACTGCAATGCAGGAATCTGCCATATTTAGAGGGCGCTGCAATCGAAAAGTTTACATTAAGCTTATGAAAGCTAGCTGTCTTCTCCCTTAAACAATCCTTGACCAGGTCACATGGACCCCGAAGACTCAGAGAAGGTTGTGGGAGGGGACCCTCTGGACTCCTCTCCCTGGCTAGGTGGCTTCACTGCAATGCAGGAATCTCCCATATTTAGAGGGCGCTGCAATCGAAAAGTGTACATTAAGCTTATGAAAGCTAGCTCTCTTCTCCCTTAGACACTCCTTGGCCAGGTCACATGGTCCCCGAAGGCTCAGAGAAGGTTGGGCGAGGGGACCCTCTGGACTCCTCTCCCTGGCTAGGTGGTTTCACTGCAATGCAGGAATCTGCCATATTTAGAGAGCGCTGGAATCGAAAAGTTTACATTAAGCTTATGAAAGCTAACTGTCTTCTCCCTTAGACACTACTTGGCCAGGTCACATGGACTCCTAAGGCTCAGAGAAGTTTCGGGGAGGAGGCCCTCTGGACTCCTTTCCCTGGCTAGGTGGCTTCACTGCAATGCAAGAATCTGCCATATTTAGAGAGCGCTGGAATCGAAAAGTTTACATTAAGCTTATGAAAGCTAACTCTCTTCTCCCTTAGACACTCCTTGGACAGGTCACCTGGACTCCGAAGGCTCAGTGAAGGTTGGGGGAGGGGACCCTCTGGACTCCTCTTCCTGGCTAGGTGGCTTCACTGCAATGCAGGAATCTGCCATATTTAGAGAGCGCTGCAATCGAAAATTTTACATTAAGCTTATGAAAGCTAGCTCTCTTCTCCCTTAGACACTCCTTGGCCAGGTCACATGGACCCCGAAGGCTCACAGAAGTTTGGGGGAGGGGACCCTCTGGACTCCTCTCCTTGGCTAGGTGGCTTCACTGCAATGCAGGAATCTGCCATATTTAAGGGCGCTGCAATCGAAATGTTTACATTAAACTTATGAAAGTTAGCTCTCTTCTCCCTTAGACACTCCTTGGCCAGGGCACATGGACCCCTTAGGCACAGAGAAGGATGGGGGAGGGGACCCTCTGGACTCCTCTCCGTGGCTAGGTGGCTTCACTGCAATGCAGGAATCTGCCATATTTAGAGGGCGCTGCAATCGAAAAGTTTACATTAAGCTTATGAAAGCTAGCTCTCTTCTACCTTAGACACTACTTGTCCAGGTCATATGGACCCCGAATGGTCAGAGAAGGTTGGGGAAGGGGACCATCTGGACTTCTCTCCCTGGCTAGGTTGCTTCACTGCAATTCAGGAATCTGCCATATTTAGAGGGCGCTGCAATCGAAAAGTTTACATTAAGCTTATGAAAGCTAGCTCTCTTCTCCCTTGGACACTCTTTGGCCAGGACGCATGGAACCCGAAGGCTCAGAGAAGGTTGGGGGAGGGGATCCTCTGGACTCCTCTGCTTGGCTAGGTGACTTCACTGCAATGTAGGAATGTGCCATATTTAGAGGGCGCTGCAATCGAAAAGTTTCCATTAAGCCTATGAAAGCTAGCTCTCTTCTCCCTTAGACACTCCTTGGCCAGGTCACATGGACTCGTAAGGTTCAGAGAAGGTTGGGGGAGGGGACCTTCTGGACTGCTCTCCCTGGCTAGGTGGCTTCACTGCAATGCAGTAATCTGCCATATTTAGAGGGCGCTGCAATCGAAAAGTTTACATCAAGCTTATGAAAGCTAACTCTCTTCTCTATTAGACACTCCTTGGTCAGGTCAAATGGACCCCTAAGGCTCAGAGAAGGATGGGGGAGGGGACCCTCTGGACTCCTCTCTCTGGCTAGGTGGATTCACTGCAATGCAGGAATCTGCCATATTTAGAGGGCGCTGCAATCGAAAAGTTTACATTAAGCTTATGAAAGCTAGCTCTCTTCTCCCTTAGACACTAATTGTCAAGGTCACATGGACCCCGATTGCTCAGAGAAGGTTGGGGGAGGGGACCCTCTGGACTCCTCTCCCTGGCTAGGTGGCTTCACTGCAATGCAGGAATCTGCCATATTTAGAGGGCGCTGCAATCGAAAAGTTTACATTAAGCTTATGAAAGCTAGCTCTCTTCTCCCTTAGACACTACTTGTCCAGGTCACATGGACCCCTAAAGCTCAGAGAAGGTTGGGGGAGGGGACACTCTGGACTCCTCTCCCTGGCTAGGTGGCTTCACTGCAATGCAGGAATCTGCCATATTTAGAGGGCGCTGCAATCGAAAAGTTTACATTAAGCTTATGAAAGCTAGCTCTCTCCTCCCTTAGACCCTAATTGTCAAGGTCACATGGACCCCGATTGCTCAGAGAAGGATAAAGGAGGGGACCCTCTGGACTCCTCTCCCTGGCTAGGTGGCTTCACTGCAATGCAGTAATATGCCATATTTAGAGGGCGCTGCAATCGAAAAGTTTACATTAAGCTTATGAAAGCTATCTCTCTTCTCCCTTGGACACTCTTTGGCCAGGTTGCATGGACCCCGAAGGCTCAGAGAAGGTTGGGGGAGGGTATCCTCTGGACTCCTCTGCTTGGCTAGGTGACTTCAGTGCAATGCAGGAATCTGCCATATTTAGAGGGCGCTGCAATCGAAAAGTTTACATAAAGCTTATGAAAGCTGGCTCTCTTCTCCTTTAAACACTCCTTGGCCAGGTCATATGGACCCCGAAGGCTTAGAGAAGGTTAGGGGAGGGGACCCTCTGGACTCCTCTCCCTGGCTAGGTGGCTTCACTGCAATTCAGGAATCTGCCATATTTAGAGGGCGGTGCAATCGAAAAGTTTACAGTAAGCTTATGAAAGCTAGCTCTCTTCTCCCTTAGACACTCCTTGTCCAGGTCACATGGACCCCTAAGGCACAGAGATGTATGGGGGAGGGGACCCTCTGGACTCCTCTCCCTAGCTAGGTGGCTTCACTGCAATGCAGGAATCTGCCATATTTAGAGGGCGGTGCAATCGAAAAGTTTACATTAAGCTTATGAAAGCTAGCTCTCTTCTCCCTTAGACACTCCTTGGCAGGTCACATGAACCTCTAAGGCTCAGAGAAGGTTGGGGGAGGGGACCCTCTGGACTCCTCTCCCTGGCTAGGTGGCTTCACTGCAATCCAGGAATCTGCCATATTTAGAGGGTGCTGCAATCGAAAGGTTTCCATTAAGCTTATGAAAGCTAGCTCTCTTCTCCCTTAAACACTCCTTGGCCAGGTCACATATACCCCGAAGGCTCAGAGAAGGTTGGCGGAGGGGACCCTCTGGACTCCTCTCCCTGGCTAGGTGACTTCACTGCAATGCAGGAATGTGCCATATTTAGAGGGCGCTGCAATCGAAAAGTTTATATTAAGCTTATGAAAGCTAGCTCTCTTCTCCCTTCGACACTCCTTGTCCAGGTCACATGGACACCGAATGCTCAAAGAAGGTTGGGGGAAGGGACCCTCTGGAATCCTCTCCCTTGCTAGGTGGCTTCACTGCAACGCAGGAATCTGCCACATTTAGAGGGCGCTGCAATTGAAAAGTTTACATTAAGCTTATGAAAGCGAGCTCTCTTCTCCCTTAGACACTCCTTGTCCAGTTCACATGGACCCCGAAGGCTCAGAGCAGGTTGGGGGAGGGGACCCTCTGGACTCCTCTCCCTGGCTAGGTGGCTTCACTGCAATGCAGGAATCTGCCATATTTAGAGGGCGCTGCAATCGAAAGGTTTCCATTAAGCTTATGAAAGCTAGCTCTCTTCTCCTTTAAACACTCCTTGACCAGGTCACATGGACCCCGAAGGCTCAGAGAAGGTTGGTTGAGGGGACCCTCTGGACTCCTCTCCCTGGTTAGGTGGCTTCACTGCAATGCAGGAATATGCCATATTTAGAGGGCGCTGCAATCGAAAAGTTTACATTAAGCTTATGAAAGCTAGCTGTCTTCTCTCTTAAACAATCCTTGACCAGGTCACATGGACCCCGTAGGCTCAGAGAAGGTTGTGGGAGGGGACCCTCTGGACTCCTCTCCCTGGCTAGGTGGCTTCACTGCAATGCAGGAATCTCCCATATTTAGAGGGCGCTGCAATCGAAAAGTGTACATTAACCTTATGAAAGGTAGCTCTCTTCTCCCTGAGACACTCCTTGGCCAGGTCACATGGTCCCCGAAGGCTCAGAGAAGGTTGGGCGAGGGGACCCTCTGGACTCCTCTCCCTGGCTAGGTGGTTTCACTGCAATGCAGGAATCTGCCATATTTAGAGAGCGCTGGAATCGAAAAGTTTACATTAAGCTTATGAAAGCTAACTGTCTTCTCCCTTAGACACTACTTGGCCAGGTCACATGGACTCCTAAGGCTCACAGAAGTTTCGGGGAGGAGGCCCTCTGGACTCCTCTCCTTGGCTAGGTGGCTTCACTGCAATGCAGGAATCTGCCGTATTTAAGGGCGCTGCAATCGAAATGTTTACATTAAACTTATGAAAGTTAGCTCTCTTCTCCCTTAGACACTCCTTGGCCAGGTCACATGGACCCCTTAGGCACAGAGAAGGATGGGGGAGGGGACCCTCTGGACTCCTCTGCTTGGCTAGGTGACTTCACTGCAATGCAGGAATCTGCCATATTTAGAGGGCGCTGCAATCGAAAAGTTTACATAAAGCTTATGAAAGCTGGCTCTCTTCTCCTTTAAACACTCCTTGGCCAGGTCATATGGACCCCGAAGGCTTAGAGAAGGTTGGGGGAGGGGACCCTCTGGACTCCTCTCCCTGGCTAGGTGGCTTCACTGCAATGCAGGAATCTGCCATATTTAGAGGGCGGTGCAATCGAAAAGTTTACAGTAAGCTTATGAAAGCTAGCTCTCTTCTCCCTTAGACACTCCTTGTCCAGGTCACATGGACCCCTAAGGCACAGAGATGTATGGGGGAGGGGACCCTCTGGACTCCTCTCCCTAGCTAGGTGGCTTCACTGCAATGCAGGAATCTGCCATATTTAGAGGGCGGTGCAATCGAAAAGTTTACATTAAGCTTATGAAAGCTAGCTCTCTTCTCCCTTAAACACTCCTTGGCCAGGTCACATGTACCCCGAAGGCTCAGAGAAGGTTGGGGGAGGGGACCCTCTGGACTCCTCTCCCTGGCTAGGTGACTTCACAGCAGTGCAATAATCTGCCATATTTAGAGGGCGCTGCAATCGAAAAGTTTACATAAAGCTTATGAAAGCTGGCTCTCTTCTCCTTTAAACACTCCTTGGCCAGGTCATATGGACCCCGAAGGCTTAGAGAAGGTTGGGGGAGGGGACCCTCTGGACTCCTCTCCGTGGCTAGGTGGCTTCACTGCAATGCAGGAATCTGCCATATTTAGAGGGCGCTGCAATCGAAAAGTTTACATTAAGCTTATGAAAGCTAGCTCTCTTCTCCATTAGACACTCCTTGGCCAGGTCACATGGACCCCGAAGGCTCAGAGAAGGTTGTGGGAGGCGACACTCTGGACTGCTCTTCCTGGCTAGGTGGCTTCACTGCAATGCAGGAATTTACCATATTTATAGGGCGCTGCAATCGAAAAGTTTCCATTAAGCCTATGAAAGCTAGCTCTCTTCTCCCTTAGACACTCCTTGGCCAGGTCACATGGACTCGTAAGGTTCAGAGAAGGTTGGGGTAGGGGACCTTCTGGACTGCTCTCCCTGGCTAGGTGGCTTCACTGCAATGCAGTAATCTGCCATAATTAGAGGGCGCTGCAATCGAAAAGTTTACATCAAGCTTATGAAAGCTAACTCTCTTCTCTATTAGACACTCCTTGGCCAGGTCAAATGGACCCCTAAGGCTCATAGAAGGATGGGGGAGGGGACCCTCTGGACTCCTCTCTCTGGCTAGGTGGATTCACTGCAATGCAGGAATCTGCCATATTTAGAGGGCGCTGCAATCGAAAAGTTTACATTAAGCTTATGAAAGCTAGCTCTCTTCTCCCTTAGACACTAATTGTCAAGGTCACATGGACCCCGATTGCTCAGAGAAGGTTGGGGGAGGGTACCCTCTGGACTCCTCTCCCTGGCTAGGTGGCTTCACTGCAATTCAGGAATCTGCCATATTTAGAGGGCGCTGCAATCGAAAAGTTTACATTAAGCTTATGAAAGCTAGCTCTCTTCTCCCTTAGACACTACTTGTCCAGGTCACATGGACCCCTAAAGCTCAGAGAAGGTTGGGGGAGGGGACTCTCTGGACTCCTCTCCCTGGCTAGGTCGCTTCACTGCAATGCAGGAATCTGCCATATTTAGAGGGCGCTGCAATCGAAAAGTTTACATTAAGCTTATGAAAGCTAGCTCTCTTCTCCCTTAAACACTCCTTGGCCAGGTCACATGTACCCCGAAGGCTCAGAGAAGGTTGGGGGAGGGTATCCTCTGGACTCCTCTGCTTGGCTAGGTGACTTCACTGCAATGCAGGAATCTGCCATATTTAGAGGGCGCTGCAATCGAAAAGTTTACATAAAGCTTATGAAAGCTGGCTCTCTTCTCCTTTAAACACTCCTTGGCCAGGTCATATGGACCCCGAAGGCTTAGAGAAGGTTGGGGGAGGGGACCCTCTGGACTCCTCTCCCTGGCTAGGTGGCTTCACTGCAATGCAGGAATCTGCCATATTTAGAGGGCGGTGCAATCGAAAAGTTTACAGTAAGCTTATGAAAGCTAGCTCTCTTCTCCCTTAGACACTCCTTGTCCAGGTCACATGGACCCCTAAGGCACAGAGATGTATGGGGGAGGGGACCCTCTGGACTCCTCTCCCTAGCTAGGTGGCTTCACTGCAATGCAGGAATCTGCCATATTTAGAGGGCGGTGCAATCGAAAAGTTTACATTAAGCTTATGAAAGCTAGCTCTCTTCTCCCTTAAACACTCCTTGGCCAGGTCACATGTACCCCGAAGGCTCAGAGAAGGTTGGGGGAGGGGACCCTCTGGACTCCTCTCCCTGGCTAGGTGACTTCACAGCAGTGCAATAATCTGCCATATTTAGAGGGCGCTGCAATCGAAAAGTTTACAATAAACTTAGGAAAGCTAGCTCTCTTCTCCCTTAGACACTCCTTGGCAGGTCACATGAACCTCTAAGGCTCAGAGAAGGTTGGGGAGGGGACCCTCTGGACTCCTCTCCCTGGCTAGGTGGCTTCACTGCAATCCAGGAATCTGCCATATTTAGAGGGTGCTGCAATCGAAAGGTTTCCATTAAGCTTATGAAAGCTAGCTCTCTTCTCCCTTAAACACTCCTTGTCCAGGTCACATATACCCCGAAGGCTCAGAGAAGGTTGGCGGAGGGGACCCTCTGGACTCCTCTCCCTGGCTAGGTGGCTTCACTGCAATGCAGGAATCTGCCATATTTAGAGGGCGCTGCAATCGAAAAGTTTATATTAAGCTTATGAAAGCTAGCTCTCTTCTCCCTTCGACACTCCTTGTCCAGGTCACATGGACACCGAATGCTCAAAGAAGGTTGGGGGAAGGGACCCTCTGGAATCCTCTCCCTTGCTAGGTGGCTTCACTGCAACGCAGGAATCTGCCACATTTAAAGGGCGCTGCAATCGAAAAGTTTACATTAAGCTTATGAAAGCTAGCTCTCTTCTCCCTTAGACACTACTTGTCCAGGTCAGATGGACCCCGAAGCCTCAGAGAATGTTGGGGGAGGGGACCCTCTGGACTCCTCTCCCTGGCTAGGTCGCTTCACTGCAATGCAGGAATCTGCCATATTTAGAGGGCGCTGCAATCGAAAAGTTTACATTAAGCTTATGAAAGCGATCTCTCTTCTCCCTTAGACACTACTTGTCCAGGTCACATGGACCCCGTATGCTCAGAGAAGGTTGGGAGAGGGGACCCTCCGGACTCCTCTCACTGGCTAGGTGGCTTCACTGCATTGCAGGAATCTGCCATATTTATAGGCCGCTGCAATCGAAAAGTTTACATTAAGCTTATGAATGCTAGCTCTCTTCTCCCTTGGACACTCTTTGGCCAGGTCGCATGGACCCCGAAGGCTCAGAGAAGTTTGGGGGAGGGGACCCTCTGGACTCCTCTGCTTGGCTAGGAGACTTCACTGAAATGCAGGAATCGGCCATATTTAGAGGGCGCTGCAATCGAAAAGTTTACATTAAGCTTATGAAAGCTAGATTTCTTCTCCCTAAAACACTCCTTGTCCATGGCACATGGACCCCGAAGGCTCAGTGAAGGTTGGGGGAGTGGACCCTCTGGACTCCTCTCCCTGGCTAGGTGGCGTCACTGCAATGCAGGATTCTGCCATATTTAGAGGGCGCTGCAATCGAAAAGTTTACATTAAACTTATGAAAGCTAGCTCTCTTCTCCCTTAGACACTCCTTGGCCACGTCACATGGACCCCCGAAGGCTCAGAGAAGGTTGGGGAGGGGACCCTCTGGACTCCTCTCCCTGTCTAGGTGGCTTCACTGCATTGCAGGAATCTGCCATATTTAGAGGGAGTTGCAACCGAAAAGTTTACATTAAGCTTATGAAAGCTAGCTCTCTTCTCCCTTAGACACTCCTTGGCCATTTCACGTGGACTCCGAAGTCTCAGAGAAGGTTGGGGGAGGGTACCCTCTGGAACAGCTGTTGGAAGACAGATGGTAGCCTCCCGTCAAGGCCATCCAGTGTGTTCTTTAACGTGCACAGGGTATGGCTCTATCGCACACGGGGCCACGGCTTAACGTCCCATCCGACGGATTGCGGCCTTTCCAAGCCCATCGGTGTCCCCTACTGACGGTGGACAGGGCGGGGAGTTTTGCAGAGATAAATCTCAACGCTGACCCAGCTGGTACTCGAACCTGGGAACTACAGATTACGAGCCTGGCGCGCTACCGACTGGCCTTCTGTTATAGGTATTGGATGGACGAAATTATGACGTCACATTAATCGTCGTGTAATCGTGCTAATAAGCTATTACGTATTATTTATAAATATATTATATTTAGAAGAAAATTATTCTTATGTATTAGCATTATCATAATTTCCAAGTAGTTTGAGTAATTTTCCTTCTAAATAAAGTCTGGAACTAAAGTGGAACTAGTAGTAAAATTAGAAAAAAAATTCTAATAATTTTTCTAGACTACTTACGATGACGTCATACTTTGGTCCATAAGCCTTCTGTTATAGATAAAATACCAGTATTTTTAGCTCTGTGAAATTTCTATATTAGTTCCCTGCTTAATTATACACTTTAAAAAATCAGACGCTAGATCTGATGAAGTGATAAGATTACTGTATCAAGTTAAATAGTTGAAAAGGCGAAAGGTGTTTTTCAATAAATCGAGGAAGCTTATTTAATGAGTCAATAACCTTATGGTTTTCCTTAATAAAAGTGTATAAGGCGATTCCACGTACTACAGTCGCTCAAAAAAGTATCCGAACACTGTGGTTGATTATAGAATTCTGAAAAAATATCTGGCAACGATTTCTTTAGAAATTAGTGATCTGGCAACCTTCGTGTCACGTGACATGAAGGTTGGTTGCGGTTAATGTTCACAGCACATTGGATCGTGTGAGCTCACAAAGACCTGGATCGTGTGGGCTCACTCACGGAAATATTGAGCGTGTGCAGTAACCGTTCACAGCAAACTGGAGCGTGTGCAGTAACTGCACACGCTCCAGTTTGTGAAAGGTAACTGGAGCGTGTACAGTTGCTGTACACGCTCCAGATATTTGTCCTGAATTCTGTAATCACGTGACACGAAGGTTGCCAGATCACTAATTTCTAAAAAAATCGTTGCCAGATATTTTTTCTGAATTCTATAATCAACCGTAGTGTTCGGATACTTTTTAGAGCGACTGTACAGGAAATATCTGTTCATTCGGCTATAGCAGCAAATATTAAGTACGAGTTCTCTGCTTGAACATTACCTTATTTTGTATTTATTATATTTAAATGATGCATTTATTGTTTACATTTCTGCGACAGAAGAAATCTGCTGCCAAGCAGATTTATTACGAAATATAATTTTCATAGTTTTTTTTCTCTATTTCGTCTTAAGATATTTGCAACAACGGTGTTATAAATTTGAATACTATTTGGCTTGTAAATTTTGATTAATTTCATATTAAGAATATTCTATAACTGAAAGTTATAGAATATTTTAGTTACCATTCATAAAACATTTTAAAGTGTAAAATAATTTTGATTGGGGTTTAACTTCGTAGTTACGAACTTCAGAAAATTAAGTGTTCAGTTAGAATGTACTAGAAATCCAGTATGTCCAAATATTTCAAAATTAGCAATTTTGGGATGTGATTACTTCAGATTTCCCAAACTCTGTAAATTTTTAACTGTTATTTTCTCCATCTCGTTATGGTGCTAAAGCAACAGAATAACGTTTGACGTCTTTTAGAAGGGAAGGTGGTGGTGGCACAGTCGGTAGCTCCCTGGGTTCGTAATCTGCTAGTTCCCAGGTTCGAGTCCCAGCTGGGTCAGCGTTGAGATTTACCTCCGCAAATAGAGGCTGGGGTGGCTCAGTCGGTAGCGCGCCAGGCTCGTAGCCTGTAGTTCCCAGGTTCGAGTCTCAGCTGGGTCAGCGTTGAGATTTATCTCCACAAAATTTCCCCCGCCCTGCCCACGGTCAGTAGGGGGCACTGATGGGCTTGGAAAGGCCGCCGTCCGTCGGATGGGACGTTAAGCCTTGTGAGGGAGAGCCATACCCTGTGCACGTTATAGAACACGCTGGATTTCCTTGACGGGACGCTACCATCTGTCTCCCAACAGCTGTTCCAGTGGGTCCCCTCCCCCAACCTTCTCTGATCGTTCGGGGTCCATGAAACCTGATGATTTAGCCCATGGCGTGCAAAAAAGTGCCGCTCAGAGGTAAAACAACCCAACCCAACCCAACCGAGGGGAGAAGAGAGCCAACTTCCATAGGCGTAATGTAAACTTTTCGATTGCAGCGCCATCTAAACATGGCAAATTCGTGTATTGCAGTGAAGCCACCTGACCTGGGAGCGTAGCGAGTTCCTTGCGTTATTTTTCCATTGCCGAGCAAGGTTTACAATGGCTAATTTTACACGTGACAAATTTTACATACACTCTGACACTGAAAAATATTCATTTCGAAAATTTCTCCTTCATGAAGCACCATCATAATTTCTTTTCGTTTAGACAGAAAATAACAAAGAGTTATTAGAATTGTTTTAATTAATAGAATCCTATTTTGTAAACCAGGTAGTAGCTCTGCTGAACAAGAAAATTTTAATATTTTGGACAGTCTACAATATATAATATATTATAATAAATTGAGATTTATGTCTCAATATACAATAACATGTTCTATATAATTATATTTTATACATTTCTTCGTATTTTCAATAATTATCGTAATGAGTTTTATACTTGTATAAACGTTCAACAGATGGCAGCAGGCACTTCCTGTATCAACCATAAAAATGAATTACACTGTTAGAGCAAAGTGCAGAAGCCTATATTACATCGATGTCCTCCATGGAGCACAAACTCGCAATATACATTGCCTTATAATATATTCGTAAGATGATTAAATGTATTAATTTACATATTATTTTTAAAACTTCTGCAAAATTACTCAAAATAAACATACAAAGACTTAAAATAATCGTAAAATGCACTCCTGAACGGGATAAAATACTCATTGAAAAACTTTTCGCTAATCCACCACTGTAGGAAAATAGCCATGATCGTTAGACAGGTTGAAACAATAATTAAATCACATTCATTAAATATTTGAAGACTAAGACAAACCATAATTGCAGTGTGCTAAAACGATTGCACTGCGCATGCGCAGATCGCGTCTTACAGTTGTTTCTGTGGCTGCACACCAATCTGCCAGGATCTGGTTCTGAGAAGATCCGCCTAGCGGCGCCACTTACGCTTAGCCAGAGCTCGACTTCTCCTTAGACCTTCTTTGTTCTGAGACCTCGGGATCCTTGTGTCCTGGCCATTTAGCCCATTATGTGCAAAAAAATTGCCGCTCAGAGGCAACCCACTTGTTGTTATTTAAATTAGGTAACAACAGCTTTCCAAAAGATATTTTATTGGTATTTCCTGATAACCATTTTCAATATATTTTATTATCTATATAGTTCAGATTTTGAGCAGGAATTTATGCAAAAATAATTATATGGCTTTAGAAAATATTAATTGTAATATGTTTAAGTTCTCTTTAAGTGTTTCATTTGAAATTTCTTATTAAAATAGAAACTACTCATTTTCTTTTAGTTTAAAATATAGAAAGTGAATTTTCGTTCGTTTAATCTTTGACCACTAATGAGGCGTACATCTATATCGGGAACGTATCATTCGTGATACGACAAATCTATCAGCTACAGTTAGGAAATCTACATTACGCAGTACAGACCATAGCACGTTGTTTTTCAAGGTCTGATAGGGTTTGGTTGGATTGTTTTACCTCTGAGAGGCACTTTTTTGCACACCATGGGCTAAATGGCCAGGTCACATGGACCCCGAAGGCTCAGAGAAGGTTGGGGTAGGGGACCCACTGGAACAGCTGTTGGGAGACAGATGGTAGCCTCCCGTCAAGGCCATCCAGCGTGTTCTTTAACATTGGGTTGTTTTACCTCTGAGTGGCACTTTTTTGCACACCATGGGCTAAATGGCCAGGTCACATGGACCCCGAACGCTCAGAGAAGGTTGGGGGAAGGGACCCACTGGAACAGCTGTTGAGAGACAGATGGTAGCCTCCCGTCAAGGCCATCCAGCGTGTTCTTTAACGTGTACAGGGTATGGCTCTCCCAAATACGGGGCCACGGCTTAACGTCCCATCCGACGGACGGCGGCCTTTCCAAGCCCATCGATGTCCCCTACTGACCGTGGGCAGGGCGGGGAATTTTGCGGAGATAAATCTCAACGCTAAACCAGCTGGTTCTCGAACCTGGGAACTACAGATTACGAGCCTGGCGCGCTACCGACTGAGCCACTCCCGCCTCCTCTGATAGGAAAACAGTCCCAAGGTGCGATGATTGGAATTGGAAAGCATATTAGTTTATGAGCCATAGTGGAAGGTCTGTGAGGAAGGCAATACCTCGGCAAAAAACAACAGAAACATCCATGCCTTACCCGGGGCTCGAAACCCTGTCCTTTTGATTAGTAGCCAAATGCGCTAACCAATATCACGGGACCGAAATCATTCTATACTAAGAAAATAAAATTCGGAGTCTCCATTCTGGCCACGAAAACATCCTCGACGTCAAATGGTACATTTTTAATTCTGAAAAATAATAAATAATCAAACTTAGAGCTCGGGCCCGCTTTCTTTTGATACCGAGCTCTGGTATTTACCAGGGCACAAACTTTATACCTTTTGGGAGTTTTCCCTTAAACCCGAAGGTTTTCTCGCAACCAGAGGTTATAAAAAAAAATAAATAAATACCCCCTCAAGCAGCTGCTTGCCACAGAGGTCTGAAAGGAGCCTGTCAGTTTATGTGCCACAGTAGAAGGATCTGTGAGGATGGCAGGACCTCAGCAGAAAAACGACACAAACAGCCCTCCCTTACCAGGGGCGAGAACCCAGGTCCCGTAGATCAGTAGCCAAGCGCGCTAACCACTCGGCCATGGGACGGCTAAAATAACTACTCCCTCAAGCAGCTGCTTGCCACATAGGTCTGACAGGAGTCTGTCTATTTATATGCCACAGTAGAAGGATCTGAGAGGATGGCAGGACCACAGCAGAAAAGAACACAAAAAGCCATGCCTTAACCGGTGCTCGAACCCAGGTCCCTTAGATCAGTAGCCAAGCGTGCTAACCACTCGGCCACATAATAAATAAATAATAAATACCCCCTCAACTAGCTGCTTGCCACAGAGGTCTGACAGGAGCCTATCAGTTTATATGACAGTAGGAGATCTGAGAGGATGGCAGGACCTCAGCAGAAAAACGACACACACATCTAATCCGGGGATCGAACCCAGGTCCCTTAGATCAGTAGCCAAGCGTTAGTCGGCCGGTTAAATCTCTGATGGTGTTATTCAGAGAGACACAATCACAAATACTGGAGACGCGCTGAGTGATCTTCACCAGGCCTGGTCAACACAGCGCACGAGCTTGCACCAGTCAGGGGTCTTGCCAATTGCAAAGCTTTTGGTGTAATGTGGGGGAGGTGTTGTGCCACCCACAAGGAACATTGAGTAACTGTGGTCGCTATTAGTGACTTTGTCACTAACAGCGACCACAGTTCCAGGACTGTGGACAGCGACGTGGAACAGACCTGGAACAAGCGACCGCTGATCGTGGAATCCTGGAACAGCGGCCACTGATCCAGGATTGTCGCTAACGTGCCAATCTGTTACTGTTAATTTGTTACGTGTCAATCTGGATTACGTGCCAATCTATTACTGTTAATCTGTTACGTGTCAATCTGGATTACGTGCCAATCTGTTACGTGTTACGTGTCGCTGTTTAGTGACCTTGTTACTAACAGCGACCACAGTTCCAGGACTGCTGATTGGATTCCAGGACTGCCACAGGACTCCAGGACTGCCACAGGATTCCAGGACTGCCACAGGATTCCAGGACTGCCACAGGATTCCAGGATTCCAGGACTGTGACAGGACTCCAGGACTGCCACAGGATTCCAGGACTGCCACAGGATTCCAGGATTCCAGGACTGCCACAGGACTATGGACAGCGAACTGGAACAAGCGACCACTGATCCTGGAATCCTGGAACAGCGGCCACTGATCCAGGATTGTCGCTAACGTGCCAATCTGTTACGTGTCAATCTGTTACGTGTTACGTGCCAATCTGTTACGTGTCAATCTGAATTACGCGCCAATCTCTTACGTGTTACGTGCCAATCTGTTACGTGTCGCTGTTAGTGACCTTGTCACTAACAGCGACCACAGTTCCAGGAGTGTGGACAGCGACCTGGAACAAGCGACCACTGATCCTGGAATCCTGGAACAGCGACAACTGATCCTGGAATCCTGGAACAGCGACAACTGATCCAGGATTGTCGGTAACGTGCCAATCCTTGCTGAGTGGAATCGTCTGAGGCGTAGCCAGGGTCAAATCAATCCAACTCTGGCCTCTGGGGCCATGAAAAGTAGCTGGTGTATCCAAATCAGCGAGATTCTCTCTGCAAGATTCCTCGCTCTGCCCTCCGTGAGTAAGGGCTGGGTTTGCTAACTACTGCCGCCTGTCGTATGGGACGTTAAGCCGTGGTCCCGTGTAGAGGAGAGAGCTATACCATGTTCACGTTAACATTGTAAGTAATGATGAGGTTAGGCAAAGGAGTCTGCAACCTCCATTAAGCAGCATATTGTGCAAAGAGAGACTCCGTTTGTTTGGCGATGTGGCCCGTATGGATAACTATTGATTGGCGAATAGGGTTAAGAACAGTGTGCCTAAAGGCCTCAGAAAGAGGGGGACACCTAGGATGCGGTGGGCAGACAATGTCAAACAGGACCTTGTTAGAATTGGTGTACAGTGGCCAGATGCAGCAGATGTAGCTCAGGACAGACTTGCTTGTAGAACTAAATTGCACGGTCTGGTTGGACATCGGTAGCCCATGGCTGCTTGAGGATGAGGATGATGATGAAGGGTTCCCCGGTATAAAACGTTGGAATGTTGCATGAAAACCATAAATGACAGATTACAAAAGTACCGAGACAAATGAACATTAATTATTCGAATAATAAATTTTACATACAAAACTGTATTTCAGGAAATGAATAAATAAATGATTCGTTTAGAGGAAATTCCATAGTGCAGACGTCAAATCCTTGATCATTTTCTGAAAGTCTTGGCAGCGAAGCTTCTAGCTGCATAAAGTCATGTGATTGGTTGCCATAGTTACCAGTGAACGTGCACGCTAAAGGGGAAAATTGAAATTGGGAAAATTGAAAGAAAATTGTTCAATTTCATCGCTGGGAAAAGCACAATTTGAATATGTACTGTAATGATGTTCTGTAGAAAGGAAGTTATTGTGATTGAAGTCAGTTGGATTCTTCACATCTATATCCGATGAATTGAAGTATTCATTTCTGTGGATCCTTTTTGCTGAAACAGAAATAAGGAATCTATTATGAATGTAATAGAGATACATTAAGCTAATAAATATTCTCTGACAGATATCGAGAACATTACACTGTATATAAGAGTTTTATGGTAACAATATTTCAAAACCCAATTTAATAGCATTCTGGTAAATCCGACTACGGATAATCAAGAGTTTAACTTGTAGGGAATTAAAAGTATATCTAGATAATATTTCTGAAACAAATTTATCGCAAGCACGGGGGGAATCGAACCCGCAAATCTCCAGATTCATGCCAGAGCACGATACCATTACAGCACGCATCGGACGAGAAAATCTTTTAGAATTGAGACCTTATAATTCTTTCACTGAGATGTGACGAATCTGGTGCCATCTATATTCCAGCAGAGGCAACATTTTCCAATTATTGCTATTGATTCAAATGTTAATGAGAAGGTCAATCACGCTCACGCATTTATTATTTAAATTCTATCCATAATAAATATCAGATTACAGTTGCTGAAAAAAATTCGAAAACTATGGCTGATTGCAGAATTCATAAAAAATATCTGGCAACGACTTTTTTAGAAATTAGTGATCTGACAATCTTGTTGTACAGAATACAGAAAAATATCTGGCAAAGATTTTTTTAGAAATTAGTGATCTGGCAACCTTCGTGTGCGTACGAAAGGTTGTACGTATATATTTTCTGAATTCTGTACACGAATATTGCCTGATCACTAATTTCTAAAACAATGGTTGCCAGATATTTTTTCTGGATTCTGTACACGAAGGTTGCCTCTTAGCTACACTACTGCTGGCAGGAATAAAATCTTACCAATAATTCTTCGCAGCATTGTTATCGGTTGCACCAGCCTGTAATTATTACGTCACTTACCTTTATGTTCTTTATGTAGTATTTCGCAACAGTACAATCAGCGTGTATATATACTGATGAATAAAGACAACTAATATAGAACGAAATGGGCTTTAGACTTCAGTAGATCAAATTGAAATTTAGAGAGACGGATCATGTACTTGTAGGTGTTTCATAGAATGGGTTTGACTTTCGTTTAGAATTTCGATGGCGTTCTTGATGTCAACAAGACTAAACTGAAAGCAGTTATATCAACACTATAAAAAAATTAGCAAAGATGAAATAATATTCAAATAGTGCAGTTCTAAAACGCCATTTCTCTACCTACCTGCGAATTCGAAAGGTTTCGGTTGCCACTAGACAGGCGAATTTATGCAAAACGCATAATAACACATCATTTAATTTTTCGTATGCTATTTATCGTTTATTCGATAGGTTGTTTACTTCATTATATGGTGAGTGTCAGGTTAGAAATTACATAAGCTGAACTAATTATAAACTTTAATCAGGAAAATAATAATGTTACAAAAATTATATTAATTATCAGGATGCAATTTGCAATAATTCTAATATTTAAGTATTTACAGCTTTATGTAAGTTATTCTTAGCACGTGAATTGGTAGGACGGAAGGTGAGATCGTAAGGGATGGTAAAATTTAGGAGAAATTACGGAACGCTGGCGGCAGTAGCAATCTGTAATATTAAACAACCGATTTTTAAGAATTCGTTCTTGGAAATTATAAAAACGCTACAGTGTTTCATAGTCGATATCTGAAAATCATTAATTTGATGAATTAATTTTAATCACTTTTAAAATGAAGTACAGATTTCCTGTGGAACGTGAAATACGTGTGTAACCAAATTTCAATATCAGCGTTTGTGATATTATACGGGGTCATTGCTTACGGATATATCTATATAAGTTATTTATTGAAGGTAGTTTTCAGGATGCGCAGAATCTAGATTAGCAGATATGTAGTCGCAGGTGGGATGAGACATGGGCGTCGGCAAGGGGAGGAGGGATGGGTGGGGGGAATATGCAAGTTGCCCCCCTTGCCGAAATATTTTTTGCTTAAATGTTTGTACTGTATATTGATTGCTATGAATTATGTACAATACGTGAGAGTAACTGTTACAGTATTTGATAAAAAGTTGCATTGTTTATCAAAAATATGTGAATTATTATTATTTATCTCTTGGTCACCTGGGACACCGTGCAGCCAAAAATAATCGCAAGAAATAATGAACGAGTTTCAGATTTAGTATTGATCCATAGTAAATACACACAAATTGATTATCTGTAGAGATAGACTTCAAACATGAGATAAAAGGCTCTGAAAAAAAAATTCATCGCCGAGACAGCGGGAATTGACCCCGCAACTTTTCATACCAGAGCACGCTACTATTACAACCCGCATCGGACAATGATATTGTTCAGAATAAATATGATATGACACAGCGGCATCTATAACTCAAGGAGATGCACCTTTTTTCCAATCGTTGCTATTGATTTTAAGATGTTAATGCGAAGGTCGATAACGCTCTAGCGTATATATGATTAAAAATCGATCCATAGTAAATACACAGATTACCTGTAGAGATAGACATCAAACATAACTAATGTTTCAAGTCTATCTCTGCAGGTAATCTTTGTATTTATTATGAATTCGTCGTCACGCTTGGAAGAACAAGTGTTGCTAACTTTGTCGAAACAAATATATGACAACGCTGCGAAAATGTTGGGAAAGTACTCAGGATCACAGGCACGCATTAAAGACTGCAGTCACAGTGCGGGCTACAGCCATTGCGGTAGTCACTCTTTAAATTTAGTCGGCAATTTTGTTGCAGAAATTTGCAGCGCTGCACTTTAGTATTTTATGTTCGTGCAAAAATTGTTTGCTTTTTTTCTGCATCCACTCATCGCTGGCAAATTTTGTGTAGAATGCTCGAAAAATATGATTTATTTTTATTATTAAATATTAAAGAAAAATACGCCCTCAAGCAGCTGCTTGCCACAGAGGTCTGACAGGAGCCTGTCAGTTTATATGCCACAGTAGAAGGTCTGAGAGGATGCAGGACCTCAGCAGAAAAAGAACCCACCCACATGTGCCATTCCTGGGGCTCGAATCCAGATACCTTAAATCAGTAGCCAAGCATGCTAACCACTCGGCAACTTATTAAAAATCGAATTATTAACTTTTCCAGTAGTCGTGGGGGTGGCTCAGTCAGTAGCGCGCCAGGCTCGTAATCTGCAGTTCCCAAGTTCAAGTCCCAGATGGACAGGCATTGACATTTAGCTCCGAAAAAGTCCCGGCTCTGCATACGATCAGTAAGGGATCATTTGGGCTTGGAAATGACGCCATCCGTAAGACGGGACGTTAAATCATGATCGGTGTGCTGGAGAGCCATACCCTATGCACGTTAAAGAACACGTTGGATGATCTCGGCGGAAGTCTACCCGCTGTTTGATCTCCCAGTTCAGTGCGTTTTTTTTTTCCAATTCCTATTTTAATGAGAATTTAGTCTGATGTAACCATCTGTCTCTTAACAGTTGTTCCAGTGGGTCCCATTCTCCAGCCCTGTGGGTCTTTGTGACATGGCCATTTTCTCCATTGTAGGAACAGAAAGTGCCGCTCAAAAGTAAAAAAACCCCAATCTACGAGTCCAAGTTTCTAACTGACAATACAGTACCAAATAAAAAACCAGTACTGACAATACAGTACCAAATAAAAAAGGCCGTTCTAATTAAACTTCGTTTTTAAAATTCAACTGGTAGCTGTTAATTTTAATATATATGATTACCAATTTTACAATATCTTAATATAGTCAGAATGAATAAATCAATATAATCTCCGAAATATATCTATATAATTTAAAATTAAATAGTTTTTTTGTTGTTGAATATTAGAGAAACGAATTTGGAAAATAATACGCATGTATAATTTTGCTCAACAAGCGTAGTGTATCAAATTGGCTCTATACGAGCCTATGGGGTTCTAGTAACTGCTCATTTATAGCCTGTTGTTTAGAAAAAGTGCTCTTCAGAGAAAAACTCAATGCAGTCAACATCTCCTAGAACGGAAAGCTGTACCCCCAAGTTATGACGTCAGCATAAATATATATATATATATTTATCAGTATGTAAAAAATTCTAGAAATCTCTTATATATTTATTTCTGTTACCATTACTGCTAAGTTTTAAAATAATTTTTATACTAATTTATATTTATAAATATACATTATTTAAAAACCTCTATTCGTTTCTATACGTTTCTGATAATGATAATATATATATATGGATAATTTTCATTTTAAATAAGCTGTATTTTTAAATTTCCATTAGTGTAAAGATCAGTTATAAATCTTACCAGTAGTAATAATAGAAAAAACATATAAGAAATTTCTAGATCGTTATCTATCAGGCTGCAAGGTGCCCCAGATGTTATGACTCCTGAATTAATTGCAATTGATATGGCTCTAAAGTGGTGTTTTAAACAACCAAAATCTTATTTTGTTGTACTTACAGATAGTACCTCATCTTTGCTTTTTCTCCGGGAAGATCCATGTAATTTCAAGAGCAATGGGATTTTCCTAAACATCGTTGAGACCATCGATCAAATAACTGATAAAGGATCCAAAATTACTTTGCAATGGATCCCTGGACATGTAGGTGTCCAGGGAAACGAAATTGCTGATTTTTTAGCAAAGTCGGCCCTTAACAATGAAAAATACCTTCAGTTGAAAATTGGTAATTTATATGTTTCTAAATTAAATAAAGAAAATCTGAACGAGAACTTATACATCACTTCCAAGTCATCGCTGAAAGAAAGATCAATTATCGGCAATTAGTAGAGAACAAGATTCTTCCACTAAATGATCTGCACCTTTCAAGAAGAAATTTTGTGTGAGTAGTAGATGGGCCACTTTGGGGGCAACTGACCTTTTGACCTTGAAGGTCACGCAGCAGTCAGATGACCCCCAAAAGTCCCGTGATTTTGCTGTTCGTCCGCCATTTTCTATTCTGACGTCATATTCTCGAAAAGTCCCTCGATTTTCCCGCCATTTTGTATACTGACGTCATATTCTCGAAAGGTCCCGTGATTTTGCCGTTCGTCCGCCATTTTGGATTCTTGCATAGTTGAGTCATCCCCCTGTTTGACCACGCCCCTCCAAAAGTCCCGTGATTTTTCCGCCATCTTGGATTCTTGCATAGTTGAGTCATCATCCCCTGGTTGACCCAAACCCATCGTGAAGCAACCGTCCCAAATATTTTTATTCCAGCGCCATCTAGTGTTTCTAGTGTTTAACTATATTTATAAAAAAAAGTCTCCCACCGGTGGATTCGATCCCACAACCTCACGCTTACCAGCACGTTTTATCCATTACGCCAGCGGTAATATGTGAAAGCGATGCTTAAAGGTAGATGCTGTCAGTGAAGAATCGGTCATTTTAACCTACGAATGAATGTATTTCTTGTAAATTAGGAGTATTTTTTTCTTTATAAATGGGAATTGAACATTGGGAACGAATTTTATTATTCCTTGTAAACCACATTGAGAACGAATTTTATTATTCCTTGTACCGCACATTTGTAAGTTATTTTTTTATTTCTTGTATGTCACATCGGAAATTATTTTATTATTCCTTGTAACGCACATTTGTAAGTTATTTTTTTATTTCTTGTATGTCACATCGGAAATTATTTTATTATTCCTTGTAAACCACATTGGGAATTAATTTTATTATTCCTTGTAAACCACATTGGGAATTAATTTTATTATTCCTTGTAAACCACATTGGGAATTAATTTTATTATTCCTTGTAAACCACATGGGGAATTAATTTTATTATTCCTTGTAAACCACATGGGGAATTAATTTTATTATTCCTTGTAAACCACATGGGAAATAAATTTGATTATTTCTTGTCCACTTAGAAATCAATTTATAAGTACTTTCCCCGTGGACCATGATTTACTGACAGAATCTGAAAAGTCCTGCGAAACAGATTTAAAATACGCATTTAAAAACTCGTCAAAATATTCCTCACTTTTATTAAAATCACTCCACGGTCGAAATAAAAATCAGTTTTCTGTAGATGTGTTTCACCGGAAAAAAAAATCGTCCCTCGCTGTATGGATTCCAGGACGCATGGGACTATACCGTGTACTTGCTGTGACTTAGATGCATGTCAGACATTTCAGATATTAACCTAGCGTTCTTTATAACTAGCTTTCTCTATGTGTTTCTTACACCAAAAACACGATAGTCCTTTCACATTAATATACGTATTTTTATAACCCCCGTATTTTAAGTCCGTTTCAGTAACACTTATTTCTTTTAACTCCACGACTGTCACTTACTAGATCTATCCACAGTAACTGTTTTTTAAAAGACTGTCCTGCAGAAAATGCCGATGGGTAAAAAATCTGATTTTATTCGTCGTGATGAAAAATATTGAGGAGTGATAGGATCGACCTAATAGACTCCGTGTTCCGATCCTCACCCCGGACAGCGTTTCACTGACGGATGGTTAAGTCCTACGAAAATAAAAAATTCCAAACGGGGGGATCAAATTGACGAATGAATCTGTGCTGCTCCCGCATTAGGCACGCTGTCTTACATCATGAAAACTCACTGGCACTCATTATCGTGGATTTCGGACTCGATATTTTCCCCAAGTCCAGAGACGGTTCTCTGCACAACCCTTTATGATAGGTTTCAACGCACCCCATGTAGACTTTTGAAATGACACGTCCTAAACCTTCAAGAGTTGTGCGTATTAGTCTCCATCGGGTTGGTGCCGTCAGATATCTGTGTTTCCACGTAGTAACGCAACACCGAAGAAAAAACGTCTCTCCCATCGTTTGCGTGATAGCGTATGTCTCATCACGTTGATGAAATCGGGTAAAAAATAACTTTTTTTGTACGAGGTAGAATGTTATAGAAAGTAAGAATGCTAAAAAAACTTTCATCATGAATGCATATTAATGGAGTAGGGAACATTAGTTTAAAACTTCGACTATAAAAATAATACATTGCTTCACGCACCCTCTCAACTTACCTAAACTAATCCACTGAAATTATATTTGCAACGGGACTGATAGCCAAAATTTAGCAAACGAAACCGCTTAACTGACATATATGCTCTGATCGCGCCTACTGCTTACAAGAGAGACGACCTTCTAACCCGTTTCGATACCTTGTACACTCATCCCCATGTGATCTGACAAGACGCAACAAGCGAGTGGTATGCAAAGGTCACGGGGACCAACGGTGGAATGCGGCGTCTTTGAGAAGAGTGGCGGGTCCATCCGAAAACCTAATGGGAAAGTTAAATAATTACTGTTTCCTCTCGAAATACAGAAGGAATTCTTCTGCTGATAGACGCACTTAAAAATAGGAATCTATAAAATTCAAAGGGAGATTGTTGTTTTTACATATTATCGGGATTACAATTAATACCGATTCCCTGCCCTTTATGTTATGAAATGTAACTGGAACCTTATTAGATCACTTAAAATTGAGTTGACACACCTTATGACCGACTCCTCGGAGAAATGCTAAATCTATGTGGCGGAATGCTAAAAATAGAATTCATACGTTTCCGTAAAAAACTTTATTTCCAATATGAGATAAAAGGTTATGGTTCGACTCAGGAAAAATAGGATTCGACCTCGGACATTAGAAAAGATGTGCGCCGTATAATTCCGTGGAAAAATACGAAAATCTTTAGCAATATCCCAGGCGTCTTTTGTTAGGCGATAGTATTAACATCCTTATACGTTCTCACTTCAAGCTTGCTTTCTCTATCATAACCCTCGATGCTTGCGAAAATTATCAAAGATGAATAGAGGTCTGAATGTACAATCTTCGGAGTTCATTTTACTGTAGATGTCTAATTCTGGCAGGATCCCTCTCCACTTTTAAAATTTAGATTTTACACCAAAACCCGATAGTCCTTTCATATACGTATTTTTATAACCCACGTATTTTAAGTCCGTTTTAATCAATACTTATTTCTTTCAACTCACTCCCTCGTGACTATTACTAGAAGAAGGGCTACCTCACAGTAGCAGCAAATAAAAAATCTGATTTTATTCGTCGTGATGAAAAATATTGAAGGTAATAGGGTCGACCTAAAAGATCCGTGTTCGGATCCTCACCCCGGACGGTTTTTAACAAAAGTCGTACGAAATAAAAAAAAAACTTCCCCGTTACGGGACGTTGTTTAAAAAAACTTATTATGGCTGTGTCCTCAGTACATGATGCAAACTCTTTCCCAGGAAGTAACGCTATTTGATGTATCCCCCGGTTACATGCTTTTACAGGGTAAAGCCTGTGTGGCAGAATGTTAAAAGTAGAGTTCATACGTTTCCGTAAAGCTTAAGTTCCAACATGCGTTAAAGGAGTATGGTTCGACTCACTTTGAGAGGAGCAGTAGCTCGGACCAAAAGCCTGATGGGTCTCCTGCCGAATGCTACACTTTATCAGAACACCGTGTGGGGTACCTTCTAGAAAAGGGAAAATTTTTAATGTCATAAGAAATGTGTGACGTGTAATCCGTGGAAAAAATACGAAATCTTTAACATCCGCACTTCAAATTTTCATACGACATTCGGGGGTTAAGTTTCAACCTTTATTTTTTCCATCCCCAATAATACACAGTTTCTGTGGAGCACTGGTGACTTCGACGCAAAGGGTGATCCACACTAAAAAACAAATCCCATAGACAAGGAAAAACTAAAAAAGTCATTAAAACAGTGAATGTACAGAGATTGACAGCAGTAATATAGACAGGGACCCATCGCTCACTATCATAGCCCTCGAGAAATTATCAAAGATGAATAGAGTTCTGGTCACGCAATCTTCTGAGTTAATTCTGGACGGATCACAAGGACTTTTTCTCACATTCGTTAATCAAAGTGTCTACGCATCAGACTTGTCATTACCACGACAAACTATCCATAGACTGAGTAAGCATTTAGAATGAAAAAATTCAGTTTGCTTCAGTGTCACAGCTTTAATTTTCAGATGCACTCCACAGATTCGTAAAACACTCAGGTATGCGTTCACAAGACAGTTCATCACTGATTCATCTTCCCTCTCTTTCTAATAAATCATACGCCCAAAGTAGATAATTATATTACGAAAATAAAATCGATTTTAAGTGATTCCGTATTCGTAATTTATTAATGCTAAAGAATCACGACGAAAATCTCACAATAGTCTACCCAATACTTTACCATAACCGATACAGTCACAAGTTACGAGAGTCAGCATCTGCTCCCATAGACCAGGGACGGGTGAATAGCGACCCGTGGGTCGCATTCGCCCTGCTAATAGTTTTTTGTTGTCCGCCAAGACAGAAAAATCATCCCCGTGCGCGACCGAAGATTCGTCTCGTATTTTCCATTAGGACGGCCACGTCAATATGCATACGAAGTGTATGAAAATAATTGCCCACTCCGACCATAGACAGTAGGTTAGTTACTTCTAACAAAGTCAAGGTTTGAGATCCATAGTAAGACACAAATGTTACCGAACACCTATGTAGTGTGAATGCTAACTGTTAAGACAGATAGTTGCCATGCACTCTTACATGCACGAAGCTTCCATTTCCTAATGTGTGAGGGGAAAGCGTGAACAGTCATACAATAAGTCAATGCTGACTGCATGAAATATGATTCGAACGGAAGACAATCTGAACAGGTGCTTTTGTTTGGAAATTTAAAAACTGAAAACTCACTGTTTATTATATTTCCGTGAAAAGTTGGGGGCCAGTTCGCGACCTAGCTTTGCGTTCACTGACTTCAACTGGCGATAAAACGTAAGCTCTCTTTTCAGAGTTCCTGCCTACCCCCTTTGTAATCAGGAAAAAACTCTCGAGAGCAAATTATATCTAAAATCAGTTTCACTTGAGTTTTTCGTAACCCCTTGTGCCGTCGAACTAAGATTCAGACACTCAGCTGTCGGGCATAAGATTAAACTAATTTCTCACCTCGGTACGTTTGAATAAGCACACGCTGCAAACACAAGTTTTTCGACAAAAGATAAGGTGTTTCGCTACAACATAACACGGAGATGTCTGTTTAGTTATTTTTCCCTATTTCAACACTGTCTATGGAACATTACGCCTCTACATACCATAAGCATAATGCCTCGCGATTCTAAGCATTCCCCGAACCGATATTAATCTTATTTTTGTAGTTCAACGGAGTGCTTTGAGCTTGCTCAACCTCTGTCAAGGGTTGGACCAGTGCTTTCACCGATGGGGCGGACCAGCAGCGATGCTATTTATTAGTGGATTGCTCGTACTAGCAGAGCCGGTACAAGGTGAATGCAAATCGGTTCATATATCGTGTCTGCTTCTTCATATCTCTATTCTTTCGAACACAAATGTTAAAAGATTTCATGTAGCAGCTAAGAAACAGTAAAAAAGTGATTTTCCGCATTTAACTACAACCATCTATCGGGTAGAGGAATCCTCAAAACTAAGTAACAATACTAGAAAAATCACTGTCCATAACATTTATATTCATGTATTTCTTTTTCTTGTTGCGAGGCATCTGACCGAAAAAAACGTAAGCATTCATTACCTCAAAACAGATAAGACAGAGGGTGCTATGCGCCGTCTTGAAAAACACCAAGAAGGCTAGTAACCACGGTTTAACCATTCGTTTTTTAAGTATTAGGACGTTCATGTTACAATTTCTTGCAACAACGTTCATTTCTGGTAAAGATGCATGTCAGCACATTCACTTTATGTGTGAATATTACATTTCAATCGTGTGTGAACCAGGCATTCAGTTGAGAAGAGTATGTGAATATTACATTTTAACTGTATGTGAATCAGTCACTTCAGAATACTAACACCTTTGCGAGCTCCCTGAAACGTGCCTACTTCTTGTGTCTCTCCATATACTCTTCTTATGAGCACAAAAGATAGGAGGTTTCACTACAATCTAACACGGAGATGTCTGTTTAGTTATTTTTTCCTCCTATTTCTACACTAGTGCGGAAGTCTTAGAACAAGTGGTTCGGGTTAGCACACGTTTTTGATATGTATCTCGTTTGGCAGTCTGAAAGAACACTGTCTATGGAACATTACCCCTGCAAGCTAGTATTAATTACTTCACGATTCTGAGGGACGAAGGTTGTAATCGTCGGCAGATATTTTTCAGAAATATGTAATCAACCATAGTGTTCGTATATTTGATCCATAGTAAGACATGAACGTTGTTTATTTCCCATCGACAACCCCTTCTACGGATCGTATGAGAGATAACTGTTACGACAATTAGCTACGTGAGTCGTATTTATTTTTAAAAGCAAAGACACACTAATTACCGACTAGCTAGAGAACGATATATTAACCTGCTAAAGTTTGATTTTAACGATCAGAGAGTGTATATACCATCACTCTTTTAGTTCATACTAATATTCCAACTTTTAAAGGAAACATTGTCCCGTTATAAGCGATTAAATGCACACTCTACACTTTGAATCTATAGAGACAACGATCACTAAACATGGAACACATCTGTGAAATATCACCACATTTTTGTTTTTTTAACGTATGGTTGAATCGTTCTACTAAGGTAGCTTTGGTTCCCCATCCCTTTCTTTTACACCCACCCGATACAAAACATTCGGCCCAACATAGCTTGCTGTGCGAACATAGCTTTAACATAGCTTGCTGTGTAGGGCCGAATGTTTTATATCGGGTGGGTGTAAAAGAAAGGGATGGGGAACCAAAGCTAGCTTAGTAGAACGATTCAACCGTACGTTAAAAACAAAAATGTGGTGATATTTCACAGACGTGTTCCATGTTTAATGATCGTTGTCTCTATAGATTCAAAGTGTAGAGTGTGCATTTAATCGCTTATAACGGGACAATGTTTCCTTTAAAAGTTGGAATATTAGTATGAACTAAAAGAGTGATGGTATATACACTCTCTGATCGTTAAAATCAAACTTTAGCAGGTTAATATATCGTTCTCTAGCTAGTCGGTAATTAGTGTGTCTTTGCTTTTAAAAATAAATACGACTCACGTAGCTAATTGTCGTAACAGTTATCTCTCATACGATCCGTAGAAGGTTTTGTCGATGGGAAATAAACAGCGTTCATGTCTTACTATGGATCAAATATACGAACACTATGGTTGATTACATATTTCTGAAAAATATCTGCCGACGATTACAACCTTCGTCCCTCAGAATCGTGAAGTAATTAATACTAGCTTGCAGGGGTAATGTTCCATAGACAGTGTTCTTTCAGATTGCCAAACGAGATACATATCAAAAACGTGTGCTAACCCGAACCACTTGTTCTAAGACTTCCGCACTAGTGTAGAAATAGGAGGAAAAAATAACTAAACAGACATCTCCGTGTTAGATTGTAGTGAAACATCCTACCTTTTGTGCTCATAAGAAGAGTATATGGAGAGACACAAGAAGTAGGCACGTTTCAGGGAGCTCGCAAAGGTGTTAGTATTCTGAAGTGACTGATTCACATACAGTTAAAATGTAATATTCACATACTCTTCTCAACTGAATGCCTGGTTCACACACGATTGAAATGTAATATTCACACATAAAGTGAATGTGCTGACATGCATCTTTACCAGAAATGAACGTTGTTGCAAGAAATTGTAACATGAACGTCCTAATACTTAAAAAACGAATGGTTAAACCGTGGCTACTAGCCTTCTTGGTGTTTTTCAAGACGGCGCATAGCACCCTCTGTCTTATCTGTTTTGAGGTAATGAATGCTTACGTTTTTTTCGGTCAGATGCCTCGCAACAAGAAAAAGAAATACATGAATATAAATGTTATGGACAGTGATTTTTCTAGTATTTACTTAGTTTTGAGGATTCCTCTACCCGATAGATGGTTGTAGTTAAATGCGGAAAATCACTTTTTTACTGTTTCTTAGCTGCTACATGAAATCTTTTAACATTTGTGTTCGAAAGAATAGAGATATGATGAAGCAAACACGATATATGAACCGATTTGCATTCACCTTGTACCGGCTCTGCGAGTACGAGCAATCCACTAATAAATAGCATCGCTGCTGGTCCGCCCCATCGGTGAAAGCACTGGTCCAACCCTTGACAGAGGTTGAGCAAGCTCAAAGCACTCCGTTGAACTACAAAAATAAGATTAATATCGGTTCGGGGAATGCTTAGAATCGCGAGGCATTATGCTTATGGTATGTAGAGGCGTAATGTTCCATAGACAGTGTTGAAATAGGGAAAAATAACTAAACAGACATCTCCGTGTTATGTTGTAGCGAAACACCTTATCTTTTGTCGAAAAACTTGTGTTTGCAGCGTGTGCTTATTCAAACGTACCGAGGTGAGAAATTAGTTTAACCTTATGCCCGACAGCTGAGTGTCTGAATCTTAGTTCGACGGCACAAGGGGTTACGAAAAACTCAAGCGAAACTGATTTTAGATATAATTTGCTCTCGAGAGTTTTTTCCTGATTACAAAGGGGGTAGGCTGGAACTCTGAAAAGAGAGCTTAAGTTTTATCGCCAGTTGAAGTCAGTGAACGCAAAGCTAGGTCGCGAACTGGCCCCCAACTTTTCACGGAAATATAATAAACAGTGAGTTTTCAGTTTTTAAATTTCCAAACAAAAGCACCTGTTCAGATTGTCTTCCGTTCGAATCATATTTCATGCAGTCAGCATTGACTTATTGTATGACTGTTCACGCTTTCCCCTCACACATTAGGAAATGGAAGCTTCGTGCATGTAAGAGTGCATGGCAACTATCTGTCTTAACAGTTAGCATTCACACTACATAGGTGTTCGGTAACATTTGTGTCTTACTATGGATCTCAAACCTTGACTTTGTTAGAAGTAACTAACCTACTGTCTATGGTCGGAGTGGGCAATTGTTTTCATACACTTCGTATGCATATTGACGTGGCCGTCCTAATGGAAAATACGAGACGAATCTTCGGTCGCGCACGGGGATGATTTTTCTGTCTTGGCGGACAACAAAAAACTCTTAGCAGGGCGAATGCGACCCACGGGTCGCTATTCACCCATCCCTGGTCTATGGGAGCAGATGCTGACTATCGTGACTGTATCGGTTATGGTAAAGTATTGGGTAGACTATTGTGAGATTTTCGTCGTGATTCTTTAGCATTAATAAATTACGAATACGGAATCACTTAAAATCGATTTTATTTTCGTAATATAATTATCTACTTTGGGCGTATGATTTATTAGAAAGATAGGGAAGATGAATCAGTGATGAACTGTCTTGTGAATGCATACCTGAGTGTTTTACGAATCTGTGGAGTGCATCTGAAAATTAAAGCTGTGACACTGAAGCAAACTGAATTTTTTCATTCTAAATGCTTACTCTGTCTATGGATAGTTTGTCGGGGTAATGACAAGTCTGATGCGTAGACACTTTGATTAACGAATATGAGAAAAAGTCCTTGTGATCCGTCCAGAATTAACTCAGAAGATTGCGTGACCAGAACTCTATTCATCTTTGATAATTTCTCGAGGGCTATGATAGTGAGCGATGGGTCCCTGTCTATATTACTGCTGTCAATCTCTGTACATTCACTGTTTTAATGACTTTTTTAGTTCTTCATTTTCTATGGGATTTGTTTTTTAGTGTGGATCACCCTTTGCGTCGAAGTCACCAGTGCTCCACAGAAACTGTGTATTATTGGGGATGGAAAAAATAAAGGTTGAAACTTAACCCCCTAATGTCGTATGAAAATTTGAAGTGCGGATGTTAAAGATTTCGTATTTTTTCCACGGATTATACGTCACACATTTCTTATGACATTAAAAATTTTCCCTTTTCTAGAAGGTACCCCACACGGTGTTCTGATAAAGTGTAGCATTCGGCAGGAGACCCATCAGGTTTTTGATCCGAGCTACTGCTCCTCTCAAAGTGAGTCGAACCATACTCCTTTAACGCATGTTGGAACTTAAGCTTTACGGAAACGTATGAACTCTACTTTTAACATTCTGCCACACAGGCTTTACCCTGTAAAAGCATGTAACCGGGGGATACATCAAATAGCGTTACTTCCTGGGAAAGAGTTTGCATCATGTACTGAGGACACAGCCATAATAAGTTTTTTTAAACAACGTTCCGTAACGGGGGAGTTTTTTTTTTATTTCGTACGACTTTTGTTAAAAACCGTCCGGGGTGAGGATCCGAACACGGATCTTTTAGGTCGACCCTATTACCTTCAATATTTTTCATCACGACGAATAAAATCAGATTTTTTATTTGCTGCTACTGTGAGGTAGCCCTTCTTCTAGTAATAGTCACGAGGGAGTGAGTTGAAAGAAATAAGTATTGATTAAAACGGACTTAAAATACGTGGGTTATAAAAATACGTATATGAAAGGACTATCGGGTTTTGGTGTAAGATCTAAATTTTAAAAGTGGAGAGGGATCCTGCCAGAATTAGACATCTACAGTAAAATGAACTCCGAAGATTGTACATTCAGACCTCTATTCATCTTTGATAATTTTCGCAAGCATCGAGGGTTATGATAGAGAAAGCAAGCTTGAAGTGAGAACGTATAAGGATGTTAATACTATCGCCTAACAAAAGACGCCTGGGATATTGCTAAAGATTTTCGTATTTTTCCACGGAATTATACGGCGCACATCTTTTCTAATGTCCGAGGTCGAATCCTATTTTTCCTGAGTCGAACCATAACCTTTTAACTCATATTGGAACTAAAGTTTTTTACGGAAACGTATGAATTCTATTTTTAGCATTCCGCCACATAGATTTAGCATTTCTCCGAGGAGTCGGTCATAAGGTGTGTCAACTCAATTTTAAGTGATCTAATAAGGTTCCAGTTACATTTCATAACCTAAAGGGCAGGGAATCGGTATTAATTGTAATCCCGATAATATGTAAAAACAACAATCTCCCTTTGAATTTCATAGATTCCTATTTTTAAATGCGTCTATCAGCAGAAGAATTCCTTCTGTATTTCGAGAGGAAACAGTAATTATTTAACTTTCCCATTAGGTTTTGGGACGGACCCGTCACTCTTCTCAAAGACGCCGCATTCCACCGTTGGTCCCCGTGACCTTTGCATACCACTCGCTTGTTGCGTCTTGTCAGATCACATGGGGATGAGTGTACAAGGTATCGAAACGGGTTAGAAGGTCGTCTCTCTTGTTAAGCAGTAGGCGCGATCAGAGCATATATGTCAGTTAAGCGGTTTCGTTTGCTAAATTTTGGCTATAAGTCCCGTTGCAAATATAATTTCAGTGGATTAGTTTAGGTAAGTTGAGAGGGTGCGTGAAGCAATGTATTATTTTTATAGTCGAAGTTTTAAACTAATGTTCCCTACTCCATTAATATGCATTCATGATGAAAGTTTTTTTAGCATTCTTACTTTCTATAACATTCTACCTCGTACAAAAAAAGTTATTTTTTACCCGATTTCATCAACGTGATGAGACATACGCTATCACGCAAACGATGGGAGAGACGTTTTTTCTTCGGTGTTGCGTTACTACGTGGGAACACAGATATCTGACGGCACCAACCCGATGGAGACTAATACGCACAACTCTTGAAGGTTTAGGACGTGTCATTTCAAAAGTCTACATGGGGTGCGTTGAAACCTATCATAAAGGGTTGTGCAGAGAACCGTCTCTGGACTTGGGGAAAATATCGAGTCCGAAATCCACGATAATGAGTGCCAGTGAGTTTTCATGATGTAAGACAGCGTGCCTAATGCGGGAGCAGCACAGATTCATTCGTCAATTTGATCCCCCCGTTTGGAATTTTTTATTTTCGTAGGACTTAACCATCCGTCAGTGAAACGCTGTCCGGGGTGAGGATCGGAACACGGAGTCTATTAGGTCGATCCTATCACTCCTCAATATTTTTCATCACGACGAATAAAATCAGATTTTTTACCCATCGGCATTTTCTGCGGGACAGTCTTTTAAAAAACAGTTACTGTGGATAGATACTGTGGATAGATCTAGTAAGTGACAGTCGTGGAGTTAAAAGAAATAAGTGTTACTGAAACGGACTTAAAATACGGGGGTTATAAAAATACGTATATTAATGTGAAAGGACTATCGTGTTTTTGGTGTAAGAAACACATAGAAAAAGCTAGTTATAAAGAACGCTAGGTTAATATCTGAAATGTCTGACACGCATCTAAGTCACAGCAAGTACACGGTATAGTCCCATGCGTCCTGGAATCCATACAGCGAGGGACGATTTTTTTTTCCGGTGAAACACATCTACAGAAAACTGATTTTTATTTCGACCGTGGAGTGATTTTAATAAAAGTGAGGAATATTTTGACGAGTTTTTAAATACGTATTTTAAATCTGTTTCGCAGGACTTTTCAGATTCTGTCAGTAAATCATGGTCCACGGGGAAAGTACTTATAAATTGATTTCTAAGTGGACAAGAAATAATCAAATTTATTTCCCATGTGGTTTACAAGGAATAATAAAATTAATTCCCCATGTGGTTTACAAGGAATAATAAAATTAATTCTCCATGTGGTTTACAAGGAATAATAAAATTAATTCCCAATGTGGTTTACAAGGAATAATAAAATTAATTCCCAATGTGGTTTACAAGGAATAATAAAATTAATTCCCAATGTGGTTTACAAGGAATAATAAAATAATTTCCGATGTGACATACAAGAAATAAAAAAATAACTTACAAATGTGCGTTACAAGGAATAATAAAATAATTTCCGATGTGACATACAAGAAATAAAAAAATAACTTACAAATGTGCGTTACAAGGAATAATAAAATTCGTTCTCAATGTGGTTTACAAGGAATAATAAAATTCGTTCCCAATGTTCAATTCCCATTTATAAAGAAAAAAATACTCCTAATTTACAAGAAATACATTTATTCGTAGGTTAAAATGATCGATTCTTCACTGACAGCATCTACCTTTAAGCATCGCTTTCACATATTACCGCTGGCGTAATGGATAAAACGCGCTGGTAAGCGTGAGGTTGTGGGATCGAATCCACCGGTGGGAGACTTTTTTTTATAAATATAGTTAAACACTAGAAACACTAGATGGCGCTGGAATAAAAATATTTGGGACGGTTGCTTCACGATGGGTTTGGGTCAACCAGGGGATGATGACTCAACTATGCAAGAATCCAAGATGGCGGAAAAATCACGGGACTTTTGGAGGGGCGTGGTCAAACAGGGGGATGACTCAACTATACAAGAATCCAAAATGGCGGACGAACGGCAAAATCACGGGACCTTTCGAGAATATGACGTCAGTATACAAAATGGCGGGAAAATCGAGGGACTTTTCGAGAATATGACGTCAGAATAGAAAATGGCGGACGAACAGCAAAATCACGGGACTTTTGGGGGTCATCTGACTGCTGCGTGACCTTCAAGGTCAAAAGGTCAGTTGCCCCCAAAGTGGCCCATCTACTACTCACACAAAATTTCTTCTTGAAAGGTGCAGATCATTTAGTGGAAGAATCTTGTTCTCTACTAATTGCCGATAATTGATCTTTCTTTCAGCGATGACTTGGAAGTGATGTATAAGTTCTCGTTCAGATTTTCTTTATTTAATTTAGAAACATATAAATTACCAATTTTCAACTGAAGGTATTTTTCATTGTTAAGGGCCGACTTTGCTAAAAAATCAGCAATTTCGTTTCCCTGGACACCTACATGTCCAGGGATCCATTGCAAAGTAATTTTGGATCCTTTATCAGTTATTTGATCGATGGTCTCAACGATGTTTAGGAAAATCCCATTGCTCTTGAAATTACATGGATCTTCCCGGAGAAAAAGCAAAGATGAGGTACTATCTGTAAGTACAACAAAATAAGATTTTGGTTGTTTAAAACACCACTTTAGAGCCATATCAATTGCAATTAATTCAGGAGTCATAACATCTGGGGCACCTTGCAGCCTGATAGATAACGATCTAGAAATTTCTTATATGTTTTTTCTATTATTACTACTGGTAAGATTTATAACTGATCTTTACACTAATGGAAATTTAAAAATACAGCTTATTTAAAATGAAAATTATCCATATATATATATATATTATCATTATCAGAAACGTATAGAAACGAATAGAGGTTTTTAAATAATGTATATTTATAAATATAAATTAGTATAAAAATTATTTTAAAACTTAGCAGTAATGGTAACAGAAATAAATATATAAGAGATTTCTAGAATTTTTTACATACTGATAAATATATATATATATATTTATGCTGACGTCTTAACTTGGGGGTACAGCTTTCCGTTCTAGGAGATGTTGACTGCATTGAGTTTTTCTCTGAAGAGCACTTTTTCTAAACAACAGGCTATAAATGAGCAGTTACTAGAACCCCATAGGCTCGTATAGAGCCAATTTGATACACTACGCTTGTTGAGCAAAATTATACATGCGTATTATTTTCCAAATTCGTTTCTCTAATATTCAACAACAAAAAAACTATTTAATTTTAAATTATATAGATATATTTCGGAGATTATATTGATTTATTCATTCTGACTATATTAAGATATTGTAAAATTGGTAATCATATGTATTAAAATTAACAGCTACCAGTTGAATTTTAAAAACGAAGTTTAATTAGAACGGCCTTTTTTATTTGGTACTGTATTGTCAGTACTGGTTTTTTATTTGGTACTCTATTGTCAGTTAGAAACTTGGACTGGTAGATTGGGGTTTTTTTACTTTTGAGCGGCACTTTCTGTTCCTACAATGGAGAAAATGGCCATGTCACAAAGACCCACAGGGCTGGAGAATGGGACCCACTGGAACAACTGTTAAGAGACAGATGGTTACATCAGACTAAATTCTCATTAAAATAGGAATTGGAAAAAAAAAACGCACTGAACTGGGAGATCAAACAGCGGGTAGACTTCCGCCGAGATCATCCAACGTGTTCTTTAACGTGCATAGGGTATGGCTCTCCAGCACACCGATATATTTCGGAGATTATATTGATTTATTCATTCTGACTATATTAAGATATTGTAAAATTGGTAATCATATGTATTAAAATTAACAGCTACCAGTTGAATTTTAAAAACGAAGTTTAATTAGAACGGCCTTTTTTATTTGGTACTGTATTGTCAGTACTGGTTTTTTATTTGGTACTCTATTGTCAGTTAGAAACTTGGACTGGTAGATTGGGGTTTTTTTACTTTTGAGCGGCACTTTCTGTTCCTACAATGGAGAAAATGGCCATGTCACAAAGACCCACAGGGCTGGAGAATGGGACCCACTGGAACAACTGTTAAGAGACAGATGGTTACATCAGACTAAATTCTCATTAAAATAGGAATTGGAAAAAAAAAACGCACTGAACTGGGAGATCAAACAGCGGGTAGACTTCCGCCGAGATCATCCAACGTGTTCTTTAACGTGCATAGGGTATGGCTCTCCAGCACACCGATCATGATTTAACGTCCCGTCTTACGGATGGCGTCATTTCCAAGCCCAAATGATCCCTTACTGATCGTATGCAGAGCCGGGACTTTTTCGGAGCTAAATGTCAATGCCTGCCCATCTGGGACTTGAACTTGGGAACTGCAGATTACGAGCCTGGCGCGCTACTGACTGAGCCACCCCCACGACTACTGGAAAAGTTAATAATTCGATTTTTAATAAGTTGCCGAGTGGTTAGCATGCTTGGCTACTGATTTAAGGTATCTGGATTCGAGCCCCAGGAATGGCACATGTGGGTGGGTTGTTTTTCTGCTGAGGTCCTGCATCCTCTCAGACCTTCTACTGTGGCATATAAACTGACAGGCTCCTGTCAGACCTCTGTGGCAAGCAGCTGCTTGAGGGCGTATTTTTCTTTAATATTTAATAATAAAAATAAATCATATTTTTCGAGCATTCTACACAAAATTTGCCAGCGATGAGTGGATGCAGAAAAAAAGCAAACAATTTTTGCACGAACATAAAATACTAAAGTGCAGCGCTGCAAATTTCTGCAACAAAATTGCCGACTAAATTTAAAGAGTGACTACCGCAATGGATGTAGCCCGCACTGTGACTGCAGTCTTTAATGCGTGCCTGTGATCCTGAGTACTTTCCCAACATTTTCGCAGCGTTGTCATATATTTGTTTCGACAAAGTTAGCAACACTTGTTCTTCCAAGCGTGACGACGAATTCATAATAAATACACAGATTACCTGCAGAGATAGACTTGAAACATTAGTTATGTTTGATGTCTATCTCTACAGGTAATCTGTGTATTTACTATGGATCGATTTTTAATCATATATACGCTAGAGCGTTATCGACCTTCGCATTAACATCTTAAAATCAATAGCAACGATTGGAAAAAAGGTGCATCTCCTTGAGTTATAGATGCCGCTGTGTCATATCATATTTATTCTGAACAATATCATTGTCCGATGCGGGTTGTAATAGTAGCGTGCTCTGGTATGAAAAGTTGCGGGGTCAATTCCCGCTGTCTCGGCGATGAATTTTTTTTTCAGAGCCTTTTATCTCATGTTTGAAGTCTATCTCTACAGATAATCAATTTGTGTGTATTTACTATGGATCAATACTAAATCTGAAACTCGTTCATTATTTCTTGCGATTATTTTTGGCTGCACGGTGTCCCAGGTGACCAAGAGATAAATAATAATAATTCACATATTTTTGATAAACAATGCAACTTTTTATCAAATACTGTAACAGTTACTCTCACGTATGGTACATAATTCATAGCAATCAATATACAGTACAAACATTTAAGCAAAAAATATTTCGGCAAGGGGGGCAACTTGCATATTCCCCCCACCCATCCCTCCTCCCCTTGCCGACGCCCATGTCTCATCCCACCTGCGACTACATATCTGCTAATCTAGATTCTGCGCATCCTGAAAACTACCTTCAATAAATAACTTATATAGATATATCCGTAAGCAATGACCCCGTATAATATCACAAACGCTGATATTGAAATTTGGTTACACACGTATTTCACGTTCCACAGGAAATCTGTACTTCATTTTAAAAGTGATTAAAATTAATTCATCAAATTAATGATTTTCAGATATCGACTATGAAACACTGTAGCGTTTTTATAATTTCCAAGAACGAATTCTTAAAAATCGGTTGTTTAATATTACAGATTGCTACTGCCGCCAGCGTTCCGTAATTTCTCCTAAATTTTACCATCCCTTACGATCTCACCTTCCGTCCTACCAATTCACGTGCTAAGAATAACTTACATAAAGCTGTAAATACTTAAATATTAGAATTATTGCAAATTGCATCCTGATAATTAATATAATTTTTGTAACATTATTATTTTCCTGATTAAAGTTTATAATTAGTTCAGCTTATGTAATTTCTAACCTGACACTCACCATATAATGAAGTAAACAACCTATCGAATAAACGATAAATAGCATACGAAAAATTAAATGATGTGTTATTATGCGTTTTGCATAAATTCGCCTGTCTAGTGGCAACCGAAACCTTTCGAATTCGCAGGTAGGTAGAGAAATGGCGTTTTAGAACTGCACTATTTGAATATTATTTCATCTTTGCTAATTTTTTTATAGTGTTGATATAACTGCTTTCAGTTTAGTCTTGTTGACATCAAGAACGCCATCGAAATTCTAAACGAAAGTCAAACCCATTCTATGAAACACCTACAAGTACATGATCCGTCTCTCTAAATTTCAATTTGATCTACTGAAGTCTAAAGCTCATTTCGTTCTATATTAGTTGTCTTTATTCATCAGTATATATACACGCTGATTGTACTGTTGCGAAATAGTACATAAAAAACATAAAGGTAAGTGACGTAATAATTACAGGCTGGTGCAACCGATAACAATGCTGCGAAGAATTATTGGTAAGATTTTATTCCTGCCAGCAGTAGTGTAGCTAAGAGGCAACCTTCGTGTACAGAATCCAGAAAAAATATCTGGCAACCATTGTTTTAGAAATTAGTGATCAGGCAATATTCGTGTACAGAATTCAGAAAATATATACGTACAACCTTTCGTACGCACACGAAGGTTGCCAGATCACTAATTTCTAAAAAAATCTTTGCCAGATATTTTTCTGTATTCTGTACAACAAGATTGTCAGATCACTAATTTCTAAAAAAGTCGTTGCCAGATATTTTTTATGAATTCTGCAATCAGCCATAGTTTTCGAATTTTTTTCAGCAACTGTAATCTGATATTTATTATGGATAGAATTTAAATAATAAATGCGTGAGCGTGATTGACCTTCTCATTAACATTTGAATCAATAGCAATAATTGGAAAATGTTGCCTCTGCTGGAATATAGATGGCACCAGATTCGTCACATCTCAGTGAAAGAATTATAAGGTCTCAATTCTAAAAGATTTTCTCGTCCGATGCGTGCTGTAATGGTATCGTGCTCTGGCATGAATCTGGAGATTTGCGGGTTCGATTCCCCCCGTGCTTGCGATAAATTTGTTTCAGAAATATTATCTAGATATACTTTTAATTCCCTACAAGTTAAACTCTTGATTATCCGTAGTCGGATTTACCAGAATGCTATTAAATTTGGTTTTGAAATATTGTTACCATAAAACTCTTATATACAGTGTAATGTTCTCGATATCTGTCAGAGAATATTTATTAGCTTAATGTATCTCTATTACATTCATAATAGATTCCTTATTTCTGTTTCAGCAAAAAGGATCCACAGAAATGAATACTTCAATTCATCGGATATAGATGTGAAGAATCCAACTGACTTCAATCACAATAACTTCCTTTCTACAGAACATCATTACAGTACATATTCAAATTGTGCTTTTCCCAGCGATGAAATTGAACAATTTTCTTTCAATTTTCCCAATTTCAATTTTCCCCTTTAGCGTGCACGTTCACTGGTAACTATGGCAACCAATCACATGACTTTATGCAGCTAGAAGCTTCGCTGCCAAGACTTTCAGAAAATGATCAAGGATTTGACGTCTGCACTATGGAATTTCCTCTAAACGAATCATTTATTTATTCATTTCCTGAAATACAGTTTTGTATGTAAAATTTATTATTCGAATAATTAATGTTCATTTGTCTCCGTACTTTTGTAATCTGTCATTTATGGTTTTCATGCAACATTCCAACGTTTTATACCGAGGAACCCTTCATCATCATCCTCATCCTCAAGCAGCCATGGGCTACCGATGTCCAACCAGACCGTGCAATTTAGTTCTCCAAGCAAGTCTGTCCTGAGCTACATCTGCTGCATCTGGCCACTGTACACCAATTCTAACAAGGTCCTGTTTGACATTGTCTGCCCACCGCATCCTAGGTGTCCCCCTCTTTCTGAGGCCTTTAGGCACACTGTTCTTAACCCTATTCGCCAATCAATAGTTATCCATACGGGCCACATCGCCAAACAAACGGAGTCTCTCTTTGCACAATATGCTGCTTAATGGATGTTGCAGACACCTTTGCCTAACCTCATCATTACTTACAATGTTAACGTGAACATGGTATAGCTCTCTCCTCTACACGGGACCACAGCTTAACGTCCCATACGACAGGCGGCAGTAGTTAGCAAACCCAGCCCTTACTCACGGAGGGCAGAGCGAGGAATCTTGCAGAGAGAATCTCGCTGATTTGGATACACCAGCTACTTTTCATGGCCCCAGAGGCCAGAGTTGGATTGATTTGACCCTGGCTACGCCTCAGACGATTCCACTGAGCAAGGATTGGCACGTTACCGACAATCCTGGATCAGTTGTCGCTGTTCCAGGATTCCAGGATCAGTTGTCGCTGTTCCAGGATTCCAGGATCAGTGGTCGCTTGTTCCAGGTCGCTGTCCACACTCCTGGAACTGTGGTCGCTGTTAGTGACAAGGTCACTAACAGCGACACGTAACAGATTGGCACGTAACACGTAAGAGATTGGCACGTAATTCAGATTGACACGTAACAGATTGGCACGTAACACGTAACAGATTGACACGTAACAGATTGACACGTAACAGATTGGCACGTTAGCGACAATCCTGGATTAGTGGCCGCTGTTCCAGGATTCCAGGATCAGTGGTCGCTTGTTCCAGGTCGCTGTCCACAGTCCTGTGGCAGTCCTAGAATCCTGGAATCCTGTGGCAGTCCTGGAATCCTGTGGCAGTCCTGGAGTCCTGTGGCAGTCCTGGAATCCAATCAGCAGTCCTGGAACTGTGGTCGCTGTTAGTGACAAGGTCACTAACAGCGACACGTAACACGTAACAGATTGGCACGTAATCCAGATTGACACGTAACAGATTAACAGTAATAGATTGGCACGTAATCCAGATTGACACGTAACAAATTAACAGTAACAGATTGGCACGTTAGCGACAATCCTGGATCAGTGGGCGCTGTTCCAGGATTCCACGATCAGCGGTCGCTTGTTCCAGGTCTGTTCTACGTCGCTGTCCACAGTCCTGGAACTGTGGTCGCTGTTAGTGACAAAGTCACTAACAGCGACCACAGTTACTCAATGTTCCTTGTGGGTGGCACAACACCTCCCCCACATTACACCAAAAGCTTTGCAATTGGCAAGACCCCTGACTGGTGCAAGCTCGTGCGCTGTGTTGACCAGGCCTGGTGAAGATCACTCAGCGCGTCTCCAGTATTTGTGATTGTGTCTCTCTGAATAACACCATCAGAGATTTAACCGGCCGACTAACGCTTGGCTACTGATCTAAGGGACCTGGGTTCGATCCCCGGATTAGATGTGTGTGTCGTTTTTCTGCTGAGGTCCTGCCATCCTCTCAGATCTCCTACTGTCATATAAACTGATAGGCTCCTGTCAGACCTCTGTGGCAAGCAGCTAGTTGAGGGGGTATTTATTATTTATTTATTATGTGGCCGAGTGGTTAGCACGCTTGGCTACTGATCTAAGGGACCTGGGTTCGAGCACCGGTTAAGGCATGGCTTTTTGTGTTCTTTTCTGCTGTGGTCCTGCCATCCTCTCAGATCCTTCTACTGTGGCATATAAATAGACAGACTCCTGTCAGACCTATGTGGCAAGCAGCTGCTTGAGGGAGTAGTTATTTTAGCCGTCCCATGGCCGAGTGGTTAGCGCACTTGGCTACTGATCTACGGGACCTGGGTTCGCGCCCCTGGTAAGGGAGGGCTGTTTGTGTCGTTTTTCTGCTGAGGTCCTGCCATCCTCACAGATCCTTCTACTGTGGCACATAAACTGACAGGCTCCTTTCAGACCTCTGTGGCAAGCAGCTGCTTGAGGGGGTATTTATTTATTTTTTTTTATAACCTTTGGTTGCGAGAAAACCTTCGGGTTTAAGGGAAAACTCCCAAAAGGTATAAAGTTTGTGCCCTGGTAAATACCAGAGCTCGGTATCAAAAGAAAGCGGGCCCGAGCTCTAAGATTGATTATTTATTATTTTTCAGAATTAAAAATGTACCATTTGACGTCGAGGATGTTTTCGTGGCCAGAATGGAGACTCCGAATTTTATTTTCTTAGTATAGAATGATTTCGGTCCCGTGATATTGGTTAGCGCATTTGGCTACTAATCAAAAGGACAGGGTTTCGAGCCCCGGGTAAGGCATGGATGTTTCTGTTGTTTTTTGCCGAGGTATTGCCTTCCTCACAGACCTTCCACTATGGCTCATAAACTAATATGCTTTCCAATTCTAATCATCGCACCTTGGGACTGTTTTCCTATCAGAGGAGGCGGGAGTGGCTCAGTCGGTAGCGCGCCAGGCTCGTAATCTGTAGTTCCCAGGTTCGAGAACCAGCTGGTTTAGCGTTGAGATTTATCTCCGCAAAATTCCCCGCCCTGCCCACGGTCAGTAGGGGACATCGATGGGCTTGGAAAGGCCGCCGTCCGTCGGATGGGACGTTAAGCCGTGGCCCCGTATTTGGGAGAGCCATACCCTGTACACGTTAAAGAACACGCTGGATGGCCTTGACGGGAGGCTACCATCTGTCTCTCAACAGCTGTTCCAGTGGGTCCCCTCCCCCAACCTTCTCTGAGCGTTCGGGGTCCATGTGACCTGGCCATTTAGCCCATGGTGTGCAAAAAAGTGCCACTCAGAGGTAAAACAACACAATGTTAAAGAACACGCTGGATGGCCTTGACGGGAGGCTACCATCTGTCTCCCAACAGCTGTTCCAATGGGTCCCCTACCCCAACCTTCTCTGAGTCTTCGGGGTCCATGTGACCTGGCCATTTAGCCCATGGTGTGCAAAAAAGTGCCACTCAGAGGTAAAACAACACAATGTTAAAGAACACGCTGGATGGCCTTGACGGGAGGCTACCATCTGTCTCCCAACAGCTGTTCCAATGGGTCCCCTACCCCAACCTTCTCTGAGTCTTCGGGGTCCATGTGACCTGGCCATTTAGCCCATGGTGTGCAAAAAAGTGCCTCTCAGAGGTAAAACAATCCAACCAAACCCTATCAGACCTTGAAAAAGAACGTGCTATGGTCTGTACTGCGTAATGTAGATTTCCTAACTGTAGCTGATAGATTTGTCGTATCACGAATGATACGTTCCCGATATAGATGTACGCCTCATTAGTGGTCAAAGATTAAACGAACGAAAATTCACTTTCTATATTTTAAACTAAAAGAAAATGAGTAGTTTCTATTTTAATAAGAAATTTCAAATGAAACACTTAAAGAGAACTTAAACATATTACAATTAATATTTTCTAAAGCCATATAATTATTTTTGTATAAATTCCTGCTCAAAATCTGAACTATATAGATAATAAAATATATTGAAAATGGTTATCAGGAAATACCAATAAAATATCTTTTGGAAAGCTGTTGTTACCTAATTTAAATAACAACAAGTGGGTTGCCTCTGAGCGGCAATTTTTTTGCACATAATGGGCTAAATGGCCAGGACACAAGGATCCCGAGGTCTCAGAACAAAGAAGGTCTAAGGAGAAGTCGAGCTCTGGCTAAGCGTAAGTGGCGCCGCTAGGCGGATCTTCTCAGAACCAGATCCTGGCAGATTGGTGTGCAGCCACAGAAACAACTGTAAGACGCGATCTGCGCATGCGCAGTGCAATCGTTTTAGCACACTGCAATTATGGTTTGTCTTAGTCTTCAAATATTTAATGAATGTGATTTAATTATTGTTTCAACCTGTCTAACGATCATGGCTATTTTCCTACAGTGGTGGATTAGCGAAAAGTTATTCAATGAGTATTTTATCCCGTTCAGGAGTGCATTTTACGATTATTTTAAGTCTTTGTATGTTTATTTTGAGTAATTTTGCAGAAGTTTTAAAAATAATATGTAAATTAATACATTTAATCATCTTACGAATATATTATAAGGCAATGTATATTGCGAGTTTGTGCTCCATGGAGGACATCGATATAATATAGGCTTTTGCACTTTGCTCTAACAGTGTAATTCATTTTTATGGTTGATACAGGAAGTGCCTGCTGCCATCTGTTGAACGTTTATACAAGTATAAAACTCATTACGATAATTATTGAAAATACGAAGAAATGTATAAAATATAATTATATAGAACATGTTATTGTATATTGAGACATAAATCTCAATTTATTATAATATATTATATATTGTAGACTGTCCAAAATATTAAAATTTTCTTGTTCAGCAGAGCTACTACCTGATTTACAAAATAGGATTCTATTAATTAAAACAATTCTAATAACTCTTTGTTATTTTCTGTCTAAACGAAAAGAAATTATGATGGTGCTTCATGAAGGAGAAATTTTCGAAATGAATATTTTTCAGTGTCAGAGTGTATGTAAAATTTGTCACGTGTAAAATTAGCCATTGTAAACCTTGCTCGGCAATGGAAAAATAACGCAAGGAACTCGCTACGCTCCCAGGTCAGGTGGCTTCACTGCAATACACGAATTTGCCATGTTTAGATGGCGCTGCAATCGAAAAGTTTACATTACGCCTATGGAAGTTGGCTCTCTTCTCCCCTGGGTTGGGTTGGGTTGGGTTGTTTTACCTCTAAGCGGTACTTTTTTGCACGCCATGGGCTAAATCACCAGGTTTCATGGACCCCGAACGATCAGAGAAGGTTGGGGGAGGGGACCCACTGGAACAGCTGTTGGGAGACAGATGGTAGCCTCCCGTCAAGGAAATCCAGCGTGTTCTATAACGTGCACAGGGTATGGCTCTCCCTCACAAGGCTTAACGTCCCATCCGACGGATGGCGGCCTTTCCAAGCCCATCGGTGCCCCCTATTGACCGTGGGCAGGGAGGGGGAAATTTTGTGGAGATAAATCTCAACGCTGACCCAGCTGAGACTCGAACCTGGGAACTACAGGCTACGAGCCTGGCGCGCTACCGACTGAGCCACCCCAGCCTCTATTTGCGGAGGTAAATCTCAACGCTGACCCAGCTGAGACTCGAACCTGGGAACTACAGGCTACGAGCCTGGAGCGCTACCGACTGAGCCACCCCAGCCTCTATTTGCGGAGGTAAATCTCAACGCTGACCCAGCTGGGACTCGAACCTGGGAACTAGCAGATTACGAACCCAGGGAGCTACCGACTGTGCCACCACCACCTTCCCTTCTAAAAGACGTCAAACGTTATTCTGTTGCTTTAGCACCATAACGAGATGGAGAAAATAACAGTTAAAAATTTACAGAGTTTGGGAAATCTGAAGTAATCACATCCCAAAATTGCTAATTTTGAAATATTGGACATACTGGATTTCTAGTACATTCTAACTGAACACTTAATTTTCTGAAGTTCGTAACTACGAAGTTAAACCCCAATCAAAATTATTTTACACTTTAAAATGTTTTATGAATGGTAACTAAAATATTCTATAACTTTCAGTTATAGAATGTTCTTAATATGAAATTAATCAAAATTTACAAGCCAAATAGTATTCAAATTTATAACACCGTTGTTGCAAATATCTTAAGACGAAATAGAGAAAAAAAACTATGAAAATTATATTTCGTAATAAATCTGCTTGGCAGCAGATTTCTTCTGTCGCAGAAATGTAAACAATAAATGCATCATTTAAATATAATAAATACAAAATAAGGTAATGTTCAAGCAGAGAACTCGTACTTAATATTTGCTGCTATAGCCGAATGAACAGATATTTCCTGTACAGTCGCTCTCAAAAGTATCCGAACACTACGGTTGATTATAGAATTCAGAAAAAATATCTGGCAACGATTTTTTTAGAAATTAGTGATCTGGCAACCTTCGTGTCACGTGATTACAGAATTCAGGAAAAATATCTGGAGCGTGTACAGGAACTGTATACGCTCCAGTTACCTTTCACAAACTGGAGCGTGTGCAGTTACTGCACACGCTCCAGTTTGCTGTGAACGGTTACTGCACACGCTCAATATTTCCGTGAGTGAGCCCACACGATCCAGGTCTTTGTGAGCTCACACGATCCAATGTGCTGTGAACATTAACCGCAACCAACCTTCATGTCACGTGACACGAAGGTTGCCAGATCACTAATTTCTAAAGAAATCGTTGCCAGATATTTTTTCTGAATTCTATAATCAACCACAGTGTTCGGATACTTTTTTGAGCGACTGTAGTACGTGGAATCGCCTTATACACTTTTATTAAGGAAAACCATAAGGTTATTGACTCATTAAATAAGCTTCCTCGATTTATTGAAAAACACCTTTCGCCTTTTCAAGTATTTAACTTGATACAGTAATCTTATCACTTCATCAGATCTAGCGTCTGTTTTTTTAAAGTGTATAACTAAGCAGGGAATTAATATAGAAATTTCACAGAGCTAAAAATACTGGTATTTTATCTATAACAGAAGGCTTATGGACCAAAGTATGACGTCATCGTAAGTAGTCTAGAAAAATTATTAGAATTTTTTTTCTAATTTTACTACTAGTTCCACTTTAGTTCCAGACTTTATTTAGAAGGAAAATTACTCAAACTACTTGGAAATTATGATAATGCTAATACATAAGAATAATTTTCTTCTAAATATAATATATTTATAAATAATACGTAATAGGTTATTAGCACGATTACACGACGATTAATGTGACGTCATAATTTCGTCCATCCAATACCTATAACAGAAGGCCAGTCGGTAGCGCGCCAGGCTCGTAATCTGTAGTTCCCAGGTTCGAGTACCAGCTGGGTCAGCGTTGAGATTTATCTCTGCAAAACTCCCCGCCCTGTCCACCGTCAGTAGGGGACACCGATGGGCTTGGAAAGGCCGCAATCCGTCGGATGGGACGTTAAGCCGTGGCCCCGTGTGCGATAGAGCCATACCCTGTGCACGTTAAAGAACACACTGGATGGCCTTGACGGGAGGCTACCATCTGTCTTCCAACAGCTGTTCCAGAGGGTACCCTCCCCCAACCTTCTCTGAGACTTCGGAGTCCACGTGAAATGGCCAAGGAGTGTCTAAGGGAGAAGAGAGCTAGCTTTCATAAGCTTAATGTAAACTTTTCGGTTGCAACTCCCTCTAAATATGGCAGATTCCTGCAATGCAGTGAAGCCACCTAGACAGGGAGAGGAGTCCAGAGGGTCCCCTCCCCAACCTTCTCTGAGCCTTCGGGGGTCCATGTGACTTGGCCAAGGAGTGTCTAAGAGAGAAGAGAGATAGCTTTCATAAGTTTAATGTAAACATTTCGATTGCAGCGCCCTCTAAATATGGCAGAATCCTGCATTGCAGTGAAGCCACCTAGCCAGGGAGAGGAGTCCAGAGGGTCCCCTCCCCCAACCTTCACTGAGCCTTCGGGGTCCATGTGCCATGGACAAGGAGTGTTTTAGGGAGAAGAAATCTAGCTTTCATAAGCTTAATGTAAACTTTTCGATTGCAGCGCCCTCTAAATATGGCCGATTCCTGCATTTCAGTGAAGTCTCCTAGCCAAGCAGAGGAGTCCAGAGGATCCCCTCCCCCAAACTTCTCTGAGCCTTCGGGGTCCATGCGACCTGGCCAAAGAGTGTCCAAGGGAGAAGAGAGCTAGCATTCATAAGCTTAATGTAAACTTTTCGATTGCAGCGCCCTCTAAATATGGCAGATTCCTGCATTGCAGTGAAGCGACCTAGCCAGGGAGAGGAGTCCAGAGGGTCCACTCCCCCAACCTTCTCTGAGCCTTCGGGGTCCATATGACCTGGCCAAGGAGTGTTTAAGGGAGAAGAGAGCCAGCTTTCATAAGCTTTATGTAAACTTTTCGATTGCAGCGCCCTCTAAATATGGCAGATTCCTGAATTGCAGTGAAGCAACCTAGCCAGGGAGAGGAGTCCAGAGGGTCTCCTCCCCCAACCTACTATGAGCCTTCGTGATCCATGTGACCTGGCCAAGGAGTGTCTAAGGGAGAAGAGAGCTAGCTTTCATAAGCTTAATGTAAACTTTTCGATTGCAGCGCCCTCTAAATATGGCAGATTCCTGCATTGCAGTGAAGTCACCTAGCCAAGCAGAGGAGTCCAGAGGATACTCTCCCCCAACCTTCTCTGAGCCTTCGGGGTCCATGCAACCTGGCCAAAGAGTGTCCAAGGGAGAAGAGAGCTAGCTTTCATAAGCTTAATGTAAACTTTTCGATTGCAGCGCCCTCTAAATATGGCAGATTCCTGCATTGCAGTGAAGCGACCTAGCCAGGGAGAGGAGTCCAGAGAGTCCCCTCCCCCATCCTTCTCTGAGCTTTAGGGGTCCATGTGACCTGGACAAGTAGTGTCTAAGGGAGAAGAGAGCTAGCTTTCATAAGCTTAATGTAAACTTTTCGATTGCAGCGCCCTCTAAATATGGCAGATTCCTGCATTGCAGTGAAGTCACCTAGCCAGGGAGAGGAGTCCAGAGGGTCCCCTCCTCCAACCTTCTCTGAGCAATCGGGGTCCATGTGACCGTGACAATTAGTGTCTAAGGGAGAAGAGAGCTAGCATTCATAAGCTTAATGTAAACTTTTCGATTGCAGCGCCCTCTAAATATGGCAGATTCCTGCATTGCAGTGAATCCACCTAGCCAGAGAGAGGAGTCCAGAGGGTCCCCTCTCCCAACCTTCTCTGAGCCTTCGGGGTCCATGTGACCTGGACAAAGAGTGTCTAAGGGAGAAGAGAGCTAGCTTTCATAAGCTTAATGTAAACTTTTCGCTTGCTGTGCCCTCTAAATATGGCAGATTCCTGCATTGCAGTGAAGTCACCTAGCCAAGGAGAGGAGTCCAGAGGGTCCCCTCCCCCAACCTTCTCTGAGCCTTCAGGGTCCAGGTGACCTGGACAAGGAGTGTCTAAAGGAGAAGAGAGCTAGCTTTCATAAGCTTGATGTAAACTTTTGGATTGCAGCGCCCTCTAAATATGGCAGATTCCTGCATTGCAGTGAAGTCACCTAGCCAAGGAGAGGAGTCCAGAGGGTCCCCTCCTCCAACCTTCTCTGAGCTTTCGGGGTCCATGCGACCTGGCCAAGGAGTGTTTAAGGGAGAAGAGAGCTAGCCTTCATAAGCTTAATGTAAACTTTTCGATTGCAGCGCCCTCTAAATATGGCAGATTCCTGCATTGCAGTGAAGCCACCTAGCCAGGGAGAGGAGTCCAGAGGGTCCCCTCCCCCAACCTTCTCTGAGCCTTCGGGGTCCATGTGAACTGGACAAGGAGTGTCTAAGGGAGAAGAGAGCTCGCTTTCATAAGCTTAATGTAAACTTTTCGATTGCAGCGCCCTCTAAATGTGGCAGATTCCTGCGTTGCAGTGAAGCCACCTAGCAAGGGAGAGGAATCCAGAGGGTCCCTTCCCACAACCTTCTTTGAGCATTCGGGGTCCATGTGACCTGGACAAGGAGTGTCGAAGGGAGAAGAGAGCTAGCTTTCATAAGCTTAATATAAACTTTTCGATTGCAGCGCCCTCTAAATATGGCAGATTCCTGCATTGCAGTGAAGTCACCTAGCCAGGGAGAGGAGTCCAGAGGGTCTCCTCCCCCAACCTTCTCTGAGCCTTCGGGGTCCATGTGACCTGGCCAAGGAGTGTCTAAGGGAGAAGAGAGCTAGCTTTCATAAGCTTAATGTAAACTTTTCGATTGCAGCGCTCTCTAAATATGGCAGATTCCTGCATTGCAGTGAAGCCACCTAGCCATGGAGAGGAGTCCAGACTGTCCCCTCCCCCAACCTTTTCTGAGCCTTCTGGGTCCATGTGACCTGGCCAAGGAGTGTCTAAGGGAGAAGAGAGCTAGCTTTCATAAGCTTAATGTAAACTTTTCGATTGCAGCGCTCTCTAAATATGGCAGATTCCTGCATTGCAGTGAAGCCACCTAGCCATGGAGAGGAGTCCAGACCGTCCCCTCCTCCAACCTTCACTGAGACTTTGGGGTCCATGTGACCTGGCCAAGGAGTGTCTAAGGGAGAAGAGAGCTAGCTTTCATAAGCTTAATGTAAACTTTTCGATTGCACCGCCCTCTAAATATGGCAGATTCCTGCATTGCAGTGAAGCCACCTAGCCAGGGAGAGGAGTCCAGAGGGTCCCCTCCCCCATACGTCTCTGTGCCTTAATGGTCCATGTGACCTGGCCAAGGAGTGTTTAAGGGAGAAGAGAGCCAGCTTTCATAAGCTTTATGTAAACATTTCGATTGCAGCGCCCTCTAAATATGGCAGATTCCTGAATTGCAGTGAAGCAACCTAGCCAGGGAGAGGAGTCCAGAGGGTCTCCTCCCCCAACCTACTATGAGCCTTCGTGATCCATGTGACCTGGCCAAGGAGTGTCTAAGGGAGAAGAGAGCTAGCTTTCATAAGCTTAATGTAAACTTTTCGATTGCAGCGCCCTCTAAATATGGCAGATTCCTGCATTGCAGTGAAGTCACCTAGCCAAGCAGAGGAGTCCAGAGGATACCCTCCCCCAACCTTCTCTGAGCCTTCGGGGTCCATGCAACCTGGCCAAAGAGTGTCCAAGGGAGAAGAGAGCTAGCTTTCATAAGCTTAATGTAAACTTTTCGATTGCAGCGCCCTCTAAATATGGCAGATTCCTGCATTGCAGTGAATCCACCTAGCCAGAGAGAGGAGTCTAGAGGGTCCCCTCCCCCAACCTTCTCTGAGCCTTCGGGGTCCATGTGACCTGGACAAGGAGTGTCTAAGGGAGAAGAGAGCTAGCTTTCATAAGCTTAATGTAAACTTTTCGATTGCAGCGCCCTCTAAATATGGCAGATTCCTGCATTGCAGTGAAGTCACCTAGCCAAGCAGAGGAGTCCAGAGGATACCCTCCCCCAACCTTCTCTGAGCCTTTGGGGTCCATGCAACCTGGCCAAAGAGTGTCCAAGGGAGAAGAGAACTAGCATTCATAAGCTTAATGTAAACTTTTCGATTGCAGCGCCCTCTAAATATGGCAGATTCCTGCATTGCAGTGAAGTCACCTAGCCAAGCAGAGGAGTCCAGAGGATACCCTCCCCCAACCTTCTCTGAGCCTTCGGGGTCCATGCAACCTGGCCAAAGAGTGTCCAAGGGAGAAGAGAGCTAGCTTTCATAAGCTTAATGTAAACTTTTCGATTGCAGCGCCCTCTAAATATGGCAGATTCCTGCATTGCAGTGAATCCACCTACCAAGAGAGAGGAGTCCAGAGGGTCCCCTCCCCCAACCTTCTCTGAGCCTTCGGGGTCCATGTGACCTGGACAAGGAGTGTCTAAGGGAGAAGGGAGCTAGCTTTCATAAGCTTAATGTAAACTTTTCGCTTGCAGCGCCCTCTAAATATGGCAGATTCCTGCATTGCAGTGAAGTCACCTAGCCAAGGAGAGGAGTCCAGAGGGTCCCCTCCCCCAACCTTCTCTGAGCCTTCGGGGTCCAGGTGACATGGCCAAGGATTGTTTAAGGGAGAAGAGAGCTAGCCTTCATAAGCTTAATGTAAACTTTTCGATTGTAGCGCCCTCTAAATATGGCAGATTCCTGCATTGCAGAGAAGTCACCTAGCCAAGGAGAGGAGTCCAGAGGGTCCCCTCCCCCATCCTTCTCTGAGCCTTAGTGGTCCATTTGACGTGGCCAAGGAGTGTCTAATAGAGAAGAGAGTTAGCTTTCATAAGCTTGATGTAAACTTTTCGATTGCAGCGCCCTCTAAATATGGCAGATTACTGCATTGCAGTGAAGCCACCTAGCCAGGGAGAGCAGTCCAGAAGGTCCCCTCCCCCAACCTTCTCTGAACCTTACGAGTCCATGTGACCTGGCCAAGGAGTGTCTAAGGGAGAAGAGAGCTAGCATTCATAGGCTTAATGGAAACTTTTCGATTGCAGCGCCCTATAAATATGGTAAATTCCTGCATTGCAATGAAGCCACCTAGCCAGGAAGAGGAGTCCAGAGGGTCCCCTCCCCCAACCTTCTCTGAGCCTTCGGGGTCCATGTGACCTGGACAAGGAGTGTCTAAGGGAGAAGGGAGCTAGCTTTCATAAGCTTAATGTAAACTTTTCGCTTGCAGCGCCCTCTAAATATGGCAGATTCCTGCATTGCAGTGAAGTCACCTAACCAGGGAGAGGAGTCCAAAGGGTCCCCTCCCCCATCCTTCTCTGAGCCTTCGGGGTCCATGTGACCTGGCCAAGGAGTGTCTAATGGAGAAGAGAGCTAGCTTTCATAAGCTTAATGTAAACTTTTCGATTGCAGCGCCCTCTAAATATGGCAGATTCCTGCATTGCAGTGAAGCCACCTAACCAGGGAGAGGAGTCCAAAGGGTCCCCTCCCCCATCCTTCTCTGAGCCTTCGGGGTCCATGTGACCTGGCCAAGGAATGTCTAAGAGAGAAGAGTGCTAGCTTTCAAAGCTTAATGTAAACTTTTCGATTGCAGCGCCCTCTGAATATGACAGATTCCTGCATTGCAGTGAAGCCACCTAGCCAGGGAGAGGATTCCAGAGGGTCCCCTCCCCCAACCTTCTCTGAGCTTTAGGGGTCCATGTGACCTGGACGAGTAGTGTCTAAGGGAGAAGACAGCTAGCTTTCATAAGCTTAATGTAAACTTTTCGATGGTAGCGCCCTCTAAATATGTCAGATTCCTACATTGCAGTGAAGTCACCTAGCCAAGCAGAGGAGTCCAGAGGATCCCCTCCCCCAACCTTCTCTGAGCCTTCGGGTTCCATGCGACCTGGCCAAAGAGTGTCCAAGGGAGAAGAGAGCTAGCTTTCATAAGCTTAATGTAAACTTTTCGATTGCAGCGCCCTCTAAATATGGCAGATTCCTGAATTGCAGTGAAGCAACCTAGCCAGGGAGAGAAGTCCAGATGGTCCCCTTCCCCAACCTTCTCTGACCATTCGGGGTCCATATGACCTGGACAAGTAGTGTCTAAGGTAGAAGAGAGCTAGCTTTCATAAGCTTAATGTAAACTTTTCGATTGCAGCGCCCTCTAAATATGGCAGATTCCTGCATTGCAGTGAAGCCACCTAGCCACGGAGAGGAGTCCAGAAGGTCCCCTTCCCCATCCTTCTCTGTGCCTAAGGGGTCCATGTGACCTGGCTAAGGAGTGTCTAAGGGAGAAGAGAGCTAACTTTCATAAGTTTAATGTAAACATTTCGATTGCAGCGCCCTTAAATATGGCAGATTCCTGCATTGCAGTGAAGCCACCTAGCCAAGGAGAGGAGTCCAGAGGGTCCCCTCCCCCAACCTTCTGTGAGCCTTCGGGGTCCATGTGACCTGGCCAAGGAGTGTCTAAGAGAGAAGAGAGCTAGCTTTCATAAGCTTAATGTAAACTTTTCGATTGCAGCGCTCTCTAAATATGGCAGATTCCTGCATTGCAGTGAAGCCACCTAGCCAGGAAGAGGAGTCCAGAGGGTCCCCTCACCCAACCTTCACTGAGCCTTCGGCGTCCAGGTGACCTGGCCAAGGAGTGTCTAAGGGAGAAGAGAGTTAGCTTTCATAAGCTTAATGTAAACTTTTCGATTCCAGCGCTCTCTAAATATGGCAGATTCTTGCATTGCAGTGAAGCCACCTAGCCAGGGAAAGGAGTCCAGAGGGCCTCCTCCCCAAAACTTCTCTGAGCCTTAGGAGTCCATGTGACCTGGCCAAGTAGTGTCTAAGGAAGAAGACAGTTAGCTTTCATAAGCTTAATGTAAACTTTTCGATTCCAGCGCTCTCTAAATATGGCAGATTCCTGCATTGCAGTGAAACCACCTAGCCAGGGAGAGGAGTCCAGAGGGTCCCCTCGCCCAACCTTCTCTGAGCCTTCGGGGTCCATGTGACCTGGCCAAGGAGTGTCTAAGGGAGAAGAGAGCTAGCTTTCATAAGCTTAATGTACACTTTTCGATTGCAGCGCCCTCTAAATATGGGAGATTCCTGCATTGCAGTGAAGCCACCTAGCCAGGGAGAGGAGTCCAGAGGGTCCCCTCCCACAACCTTCTCTGAGCCTTCGGGGTCCATGTGACATGGCCAAGGATTGTTTAAGGGAGAAGACAGCTAGCTTTCATAAGCTTAATGTAAACTTTTCGATTGCAGCGCCCTCTAAATATGGCAGATTCCTGCATTGCAGTGAAGCCACCTAACCAGGGAGAGGAGACCAGAGGGTCCCCTCAACCAACCTTCTCTGAGCCTTCGGGGTCCATGTGACCTGGTCAAGGAGTGTTTAAAGGAGAAGAGAGCTAGCTTTCATAAGCTTAATGGAAACCTTTCGATTGCAGCGCCCTCTAAATACGGCAGATTCCTGCATTGCAGTGAAGCCACCTAGCCAGGGAAAGGAGTCCAGAGGGCCTCCTCCCCGAAACTTCTCTGAGCCTTAGGAGTCCATGTGACCTGTCCAAGTAGTGTCTAAGGGAGAAGACAGTTACCTTTCATAAGCTTAATGTAAACTTTTCGATTCCAGCGCTCTCTAAATATGGCAGATTCCTGCATTGCAGTGAAGCCACCTAGCCAGGGAGAGGTGTCCAGAGGGTCCCCTCGCCCAACCTTCTCTGAGCCTTCGGGGTCCATGTGACCTGGCCAAGGAGTGTCTAAGGGAGAAGAGAGCTAGCTTTCATAAGCTTAATGTAAACTTTTCGATTGCAGCGCTCTCTAAATATGGCAGATTCCTGCATTGCAGTGAAGCCACTTAGCCAGGGAGAGGAGTCCAGAGGGTCCCCTCCCCCATCCTTCTCTGAGCCTTCGGGGTCCATGTGACCTGGACAAGGAGTGTCTAAGGAAGAAGAAATCTAGTTTTCATAAGCTTAATGTACACTTTTCGATTACAGCGCCCTCTGAATATGGCAGATTCCTGCATTGCAGTGAAGCCACCTAGCCAGGGAGAGGGGTCCAGATGATCCCCTCCCCCAACCTTCTCTGAGCCTTCGGGGTCCATGTGACCTGGTCAAGGAGTGTCTAATGGAGAAGAGAGCTAGCTTTCATAAAATTAATGTAAACTTTTCGATTGCAGCTCCCTCTAAATATGGCAGATTCCTGCATTGCAGTGAAGCCACCTAGCCAGGGAGAGGAGTCCAGACCGTCCCCTCCTCCAACCTTCACTGAGACTTTGGGGTCCATGTGACCTGGCCAAGGAGTGTCTAAGGGAGAAGAGAGCTAGCTTTCATAAGCTTAATGTAAACTTTTCGATTGCACCGCCCTCTAAATATGGTAGATTCCTGCATTGCAGTGAAGCCACCTAGCCAGGGAGAGGAGTCCAGAGGGTCCCCTCCCCCATACGTCTCTGTGCCTTAATGGTCCATGTGACCTGGCCAAGGAGTGTTTAAGGGAGAAGAGAGCCAGCTTTCATAAGCTTTATGTAAACATTTCGATTGCAGCGCCCTCTAAATATGGCAGATTCCTGAATTGCAGTGAAGCAACCTAGCCAGGGAGAGGAGTCCAGAGGGTCTCCTCCCACAACCTACTATGAGCCTTCGTGATCCATGTGACCTGGCCAAGGAGTGTCTAAGGGAGAAGAGAGCTAGCTTTCATAAGCTTAATGTAAACTTTTCGATTGCAGCGCCCTCTAAATATGGCAGATTCCTGCATTGCAGTGAAGTCACCTAGCCAAGCAGAGGAGTCCAGAGGATACCCTCCCCCAACCTTCTCTGAGCCTTCGGGGTCCATGCAACCTGGCCAAAGAGTGTCCAAGGGAGAAGAGAGCTAGCTTTCATAAGCTTAATGTAAACTTTTCGATTGCAGCGCCCTCTAAATATGGCAGATTCCTGCATTGCAGTGAATCCACCTAGCCAGAGAGAGGAGTCTAGAGGGTCCCCTCCCCCAACCTTCTCTGAGCCTTCGGGGTCCATGTGACCTGGACAAGGAGTGTCTAAGAGAGAAGAGAGCTAGCTTTCATAAGCTTAATGTAAACTTTTCGATTGCAGCGCCTCTAAATATGGCAGATTCCTGCATTGCAGTGAAGTCACCTAGCCAAGCAGAGGAGTCCAGAGGATACCCTCCCCCAACCTTCTCTGAGCCTTCGGGGTCCATGCAACCTGGCCAAAGAGTGTCCAAGGGAGAAGAGAGCTAGCTTTCATAAGCTTAATGTAAACTTTTCGATTGCAGCGCCCTCTAAATATGGCAGATTCCTGCATTGCAGTGAATCCACCTAGCCAGAGAGAGGAGTCCAGAGGGTCCCCTCCCCCAACCTTCTCTGAGCCTTCGGGGTCCATGTGACCTGGACAAGGAGTGTCTAAGGGAGAAGGGAGCTAGCTTTCATAAGCTTAATGTAAACTTTTCGCTTGCAGCGCCCTCTAAATATGGCAGATTCCTGCATTGCAGTGAAGTCACCTAGCCAAGGAGAGGAGTCCAGAGGGTCCCCTCCCCCAACCTTCTCTGAGCCTTCGGGGTCCATGTGACCTGGACAAGGAGTGTCTAAGGGAGAAGAGAGCTAGCATTCATAGGCTTAATGGAAACTTTTCGATTGCAGCGCCCTATAAATATGGTAAATTCCTGCATTGCAATGAAGCCACCTAGCCAGGAAGAGGAGTCCAGAGGGTCCCCTCCCCCAACCTTCTCTGAGCCTTCGGGGTCCATGTGACCTGGACAAGGAGTGTCTAAGGGAGAAGGGAGCTAGCTTTCATAAGCTTAATGTAAACTTTTCGCTTGCAGCGCCCTCTAAATATGGCAGATTCCTGCATTGCAGTGAAGTCACCTAACCAGGGAGAGGAGTCCAAAGGGTCCCCTCCCCCATCCTTCTCTGAGCCTTCGGGGTCCATGTGACCTGGCCAAGGAGTGTCTAATGGAGAAGAGAGCTAGCTTTCATAAGCTTAATGTAAACTTTTCGATTGCAGCGCCCTCTAAATATGGCAGATTCCTGCATTGCAGTGAAGCCACCTAACCAGGGAGAGGAGTCCAAAGGGTCCCCTCCCCCATCCTTCTCTGAGCCTTCGGGGTCCATGTGACCTGGCCAAGGAATGTCTAAGAGAGAAGAGTTCTAGCTTTCAAAGCTTAATGTAAACTTTTCGATTGCAGCGCCCTCTGAATATGACAGATTCCTGCATTGCAGTGAAGCCACCTAGCCAGGGAGAGGATTCCAGAGGGTCCCCTCCCCCAACTTTCTCTGAGCTTTAGGGGTCCATGTGACCTGGACGAGTAGTGTCTAAGGGAGAAGACAGCTAGCTTTCATAAGCTTAATGTAAACTTTTCGATGGTAGCGCCCTCTAAATATGTCAGATTCCTACATTGCAGTGAAGTCACCTAGCCAAGCAGAGGAGTCCAGAGGATCCCCTCCCCCAACCTTCTCTGAGCCTTCGGGGTCCATGTGACCTGGACAAGGAGTGTCTAAGGGAGAAGAGAGCTAGCTTTCATAAGCTTAATGTAAACTTTTCGATTGCAGCGCCCTCTAAATATGGCAGATTCCTGCATTGCAGTGAAGTCACCTAGCCAAGCAGAGGAGTCCAGAGGATACCCTCCCCCAACCTTCTCTGAGCCTTCGGGGTCCATGCAACCTGGCCAAAGAGTGTCCAAGGGAGAAGAGAGCTAGCTTTCATAAGCTTAATGTAAACTTTTCGATTGCAGCGCCCTCTAAATATGGCAGATTCCTGCATTGCAGTGAATCCACCTAGCCAGAGAGAGGAGTCCAGAGGGTCCCCTCCCCCAACCTTCTCTGAGCCTTCGGGGTCCATGTGACCTGGACAAGGAGTGTCTAAGGGAGAAGGGAGCTAGCTTTCATAAGCTTAATGTAAACTTTTCGCTTGCAGCGCCCTCTAAATATGGCAGATTCCTGCATTGCAGTGAAGTCACCTAGCCAAGGAGAGGAGTCCAGAGGGTCCCCTCCCCCAACCTTCTCTGAGCCTTCGGGGTCCATGTGACCTGGACAAGGAGTGTCTAAGGGAGAAGAGAGCTAGCATTCATAGGCTTAATGGAAACTTTTCGATTGCAGCGCCCTATAAATATGGTAAATTCCTGCATTGCAATGAAGCCACCTAGCCAGGAAGAGGAGTCCAGAGGGTCCCCTCCCCCAACCTTCTCTGAGCCTTCGGGGTCCATGTGACCTGGACAAGGAGTGTCTAAGGGAGAAGGGAGCTAGCTTTCATAAGCTTAATGTAAACTTTTCGCTTGCAGCGCCCTCTAAATATGGCAGATTCCTGCATTGCAGTGAAGTCACCTAACCAGGGAGAGGAGTCCAAAGGGTCCCCTCCCCCATCCTTCTCTGAGCCTTCGGGGTCCATGTGACCTGGCCAAGGAGTGTCTAATGGAGAAGAGAGCTAGCTTTCATAAGCTTAATGTAAACTTTTCGATTGCAGCGCCCTCTAAATATGGCAGATTCCTGCATTGCAGTGAAGCCACCTAACCAGGGAGAGGAGTCCAAAGGGTCCCCTCCCCCATCCTTCTCTGAGCCTTCGGGGTCCATGTGACCTGGCCAAGGAATGTCTAAGAGAGAAGAGTTCTAGCTTTCAAAGCTTAATGTAAACTTTTCGATTGCAGCGCCCTCTGAATATGACAGATTCCTGCATTGCAGTGAAGCCACCTAGCCAGGGAGAGGATTCCAGAGGGTCCCCTCCCCCAACTTTCTCTGAGCTTTAGGGGTCCATGTGACCTGGACGAGTAGTGTCTAAGGGAGAAGACAGCTAGCTTTCATAAGCTTAATGTAAACTTTTCGATGGTAGCGCCCTCTAAATATGTCAGATTCCTACATTGCAGTGAAGTCACCTAGCCAAGCAGAGGAGTCCAGAGGATCCCCTCCCCCAACCTTCTCTGAGCCTTCGGGTTCCATGCGACCTGGCCAAAGAGTGTCCAAGGGAGAAGAGAGCTAGCTTTCATAAGCTTAATGTAAACTTTTCGATTGCAGCGCCCTCTAAATATGGCAGATTCCTGAATTGCAGTGAAGCAACCTAGCCAGGGAGAGAAGTCCAGATGGCCCCTTCCCCAACCTTCTCTGACCATTCGGGGTCCATATGACCTGGACAAGTAGTGTCTAAGGTAGAAGAGAGCTAGCTTTCATAAGCTTAATGTAAACTTTTCGATTGCAGCGCCCTCTAAATATGGCAGATTCCTGCATTGCAGTGAAGCCACCTAGCCACGGAGAGGAGTCCAGAAGGTCCCCTTCCCCATCCTTCTCTGTGCCTAAGGGGTCCATGTGACCTGGCCAAGGAGTGTCTAAGGGAGAAGAGAGCTAACTTTCATAAGTTTAATGTAAACATTTCGATTGCAGCGCCCTTAAATATGGCAGATTCCTGCATTGCAGTGAAGCCACCTAGCCAAGGAGAGGAGTCCAGAGGGTCCCCTCCCCCAACCTTCTGTGAGCCTTCGGGGTCCATGTGACCTGGCCAAGGAGTGTCTAAGAGAGAAAAGAGCTAGCTTTCATAAGCTTAATGTAAACTTTTCGATTGCAGCGCTCTCTAAATATGGCAGATTCCTGCATTGCAGTGAAGCCACCTAGCCAGGAAGAGGAGTCCAGAGGGTCCCCTCACCCAACCTTCACTGAGCCTTCGGCGTCCAGGTGACCTGGCCAAGGAGTGTCTAAGGGAGAAGAGAGTTAGCTTTCATAAGCTTAATGTAAACTTTTCGATTCCAGCGCTCTCTAAATATGGCAGATTCTTGCATTGCAGTGAAGCCACCTAGCCAGGGAAAGGAGTCCAGAGGGCCTCCTCCCCGAAACTTCTCTGAGCCTTAGGAGTCCATGTGACCTGGCCAAGTAGTGTCTAAGGAAGAAGACAGTTAGCTTTCATAAGCTTAATGTAAACTTTTCGATTCCAGCGCTCTCTAAATATGGCAGATTCCTGCATTGCAGTGAAACCAGCTAGCCAGGGAGAGGAGTCCAGAGGGTCTCCTCGCCCAACCTTCTCTGAGCCTTCGGGGTCCATGTGACCTGGCCAAGGAGTGTCTAAGGGAGAAGAGAGCTAGCTTTCATAAGCTTAATGTACACTTTTCGATTGCAGCGCCCTCTAAATATGGGAGATTCCTGCATTGCAGTGAAGCCACCTAGCCAGGGAGAGGAGTCCAGAGGGTCCTCTCCCACAACCTTCTCTGAGCCTTCGGGGTCCATGTGACATGGCCAAGGATTGTTTAAGGGAGAAGACAGCTAGCTTTCATAAGCTTAATGTAAACTTTTCGATTGCAGCGCCCTCTAAATATGGCAGATTCCTGCATTGCAGTGAAGCCACCTAACCAGGGAGAGGAGACCAGAGGGTCCCCTCAACCAACCTTCTCTGAGCCTTCGGGGTCCATGTGACCTGGTCAAGGAGTGTTTAAAGGAGAAGAGAGCTAGCTTTCATAAGCTTAATGGAAACCTTTCGATTGCAGCGCCCTCTAAATACGGCAGATTCCTGCATTGCAGTGAAGCCACCTAGCCAGGGAAAGGAGTCCAGAGGGCCTCCTCCACGAAACTTCTCTGAGCCTTAGGAGTCCATGTGACCTGTCCAAGTAGTGTCTAAGGGAGAAGACAGTTAGCTTTCATAAGCTTAATGTAAACTTTTCGATTCCAGCGCTCTCTAAATATGGCAGATTCCTGCATTGCAGTGAAGCCACCTAGCCAGGGAGAGGTGTCCAGAGGGTCCCCTCGCCCAACCTTCTCTGAGCCTTCGGGGTCCATGTGACCTGGCCAAGGAGTGTCTAAGGGAGAAGAGAGCTAGCTTTCATAAGCTTAATGTAAACTTTTCGATTGCAGCGCTCTCTAAATATGGCAGATTCCTGCATTGCAGTGAAGCCACTTAGCCAGGGAGAGGAGTCCAGAGGGTCCCCTCCCCCATCCTTCTCTGAGCCTTCGGGGTCCATGTGACCTGGACAAGGAGTGTCTAAGGAAGAAGAAATCTAGTTTTCATAAGCTTAATGTACACTTTTCGATTACAGCGCCCTCTGAATATGGCAGATTCCTGCATTGCAGTGAAGCCACCTAGCCAGGGAGAGGGGTCCAGATGATCCCCTCCCCCAACCTTCTCTGAGCCTTCGGGGTCCATGTGACCTGGTCAAGGAGTGTCTAATGGAGAAGAGAGCTAGCTTTCATAAAATTAATGTAAACTTTTCGATTGCAGCTCCCTCTAAATATGGCAGATTCCTGCATTGCAGTGAAGCCACCTAGCCAGGGAGAGGAGTCCAGAGGGTCCCCTCCCTCAACCTTCTCTCACCCTTCGGGGTCCATGTGACCTGGCCAAGGAGTGTCTAAAGGAGAAAAGAGCTAGCTTTCATAATCTTAATGTAAACTTTTCTTTTCGATTGCAGAGCCCTCTAAATATGGCAAATTCCTGCACTGCTTTGAAGCCACCTAGCCAGCGAGAGGAGTCCAGAGGGTCTCCTCCCCCAAACGTCTCTAAGCCTTCGGGGTCCATGTGACCTGGCCAAGGAGTGTCTAAGGGAGAAGAGAGCTAACTTTCATAAGCTTAATGTAAACTTTTCGATTGCAGCGCCCTCTAAATATGGCATATTACTGCATTGCAGTGAAGCCACCTAGCCAGGGAGAGGAGTCCAGAGGGTCCCCTCCTCCATCCTTCTCTGAGCCTTAGGGGTCCATGTGACCTGGCCAAGGAGTGTCTAATAGACAAGAGAGCTAGCTTTCATAAGCTTAATGTAAACTTTTCGAATGCAGCGCCCTCTAAATAGGGCAGATTCCAGCATTGCAGTGAAGCCACCTAACCAGGGAGAGGAGTCCAGAGGGTCCCCTCCCCCAACCTTCTCTGAGCCTTCGGGGTCCATGTGACCTGGCCAAGGAGTGTCTAAGGGACAAGAGAACTAGTTTTCATAAGTTTAATGGAAATTTTTCGATTGCAGCGGCCTCTAAATACGGCAAATTCGTGCATTGCAGTGAAGCCACCTAGCCAGGGACAGGACTCCAGAGGGTCGCAACCTTCTCTGAACTTTCGGGGTCCATGTGACCTGGCCAAGGAGTGTCTAAGGGAGAAGAAAGCTAGCATTCATAAGCTTAATGTAAGCTTTTCGATTGCAGCGCCCTCTAAATATGGCAGATTCTTGCATTCCAGTGAAGCCACTTAGCCAGGGAGAGTAGTTCAGAGGGTCCCCTCCCCCAACCTTCTCTGAGCCTTCGGGGTCCATGTGACCTGGCCATTTAGCCCATGGTGTGCAAAAAAGTGCCGCTCAGAGGTAAAACAACCCAACGTTAAAGAACACGTTGGATGGCCTTGACGGGAGGCTACCATCTGTCTCCCAACAGCTGTTCCAGTGGGTCCCCTTCCCCAACCTTCTCCGAGCCTTCGGGGTCCATGTGATATGGCCATTTAGCCCATGCTGTGCAAAAAAGTGCCGCTCAGAGGTAAAACAACCCAACCCTTTGGGGTCCATTAGCCCATGGTGGTTAGCCCATGGTGTGCAAAAAAGTGCCTCTCAGAGGTAAAACAACCCTACCCAACTGAAAATCAAAATTTCAAACTTCCAACATTAGAATCGCCTAGAATATTCGTTTGATATTTTGAAGTTTTCAAAAATTTGCACCGTTAGAGGGCGCAGTTATTACAATTTGGAGATTCGAAAAATGCAAATCGTAATATATCATTAATACCTGTCTAACACAAAAATAATTTTTTTATTTATCTGTATAAACAAAAAAGTTCGATGTCTACAGCGAATTATATCTTTTTATATATAGAGATAAAGCCCTAAAATTTACTTTTCCTTTTTTAGCCGTTTTCTAAAGTGCTTCCAAACATTAACAATGAAATATGTATCATATAATTCCCTACCCTTTTACGGAATCCATAAATACCATACCATACCTGGGGTGGGGGTGGCTCAGTCGGTAGCGCGCCAGGCTCGTAATCTGTAGTTCCCAGGTTCGAGTCCAGCTGGGTCAGCGTTGAGATTTATCTCCGCAAAATTCCACGCCCAGCCTACGGTCAGTAGCGGACACTGATGGGCTTGAAAAGGCCGCCGTCCGTCCGATGGGACGTTAAGCCGTGGCCCCGTGTGCGGGAGAGCCATACCCTGTGCACGTTAAAGAACACGCTGGATGGCCTTGATGGGAGGCTACCATATGTCTCCCAACAGCTGTTCCAGTGGGTCCCTTGCCCCAACCTTCCCTGAGCCTTCGGGGTCCATGTGAACTGGCCATTTAGTCCATGGTGTGCAAAAAAGTGCCGCTCATAGGTAAAAAATCCTACGTTAAAGAACACGCTGGATGGCCTTGACGGGAGGATACCATCTGTCTCCCAACAGCTGTTCAAGCGGGTCCCCTCCCCCAACATTTTTTGAGCCTTCGGGGTCCATGTGACCTGGCCATTTAGCCCATGGTGTGGAAAAAAGTGCCGCTCAGAGGTAAAACAATCCTACGTTAAAGAACAAACTGGATGACTTTGACGGGAGGCTACCATCTGTCTCCCAACAGCTGTTCCAGTGGGTCCCCTCCCCCAACCTTCTTTGAGCCTTCGTCGTCCATGTGCCCTGGCCATTTATCCCATGGTGTGCAAAAATTGCTGCTCAGAGGTAAAATAATCCTACGTTAAAGAACACGCTGGATGGCCTTGACGGGAGGCTACCATCTGTCTCCCAACAGCTGTTCCAGTGGATCCCCTACCTCAACCTTCTCTGAGCCTTTGGAGTCCTTGTGACCTGGTCATTTTGACCATGGTGTGCAAAAAAGTGCCGCTCAGAGGTAAAAGAATCCTACGTTAAAGAACACGCTGGATGGCCTTGACGGGTGGTTACGATCTGTCACCCAACAGCTGTTCCAGTGGGTCCACTCCCCCAACCTTCTTTGAGCCTTCGGGGTCCATGTGACCTGGCCATTTAGCCCACGGTGTGCAAAAAAGTGCCGCTCAAAGGTAAAACAATCCTACGTTAAAGAACACGCTGGATGGCCTTGACGGGAGGCTACCATCTGTCTCCCAACAGCTGTTCCAGTGGGTCCCCTGCCCCAACCTTCCCTGAGCCTTCGGGGTCCATGTGAACTGGCCATTTAGCACATGGTGTGCAAAATGTGCCGCTCAGAGGTAAAACAATCCTACGTTAAAGAACACGTTGGATGGCCTTGACGGGAGGCTACCATCTTTCTCTCAACAGGTGTTCCAGTGGTCCCCTCCCCCAATCTTCTCTCAGCCTTCGGGGTCCATATGACCTGCTCATTTAGCCCGTAGTGTGCAAAAAAGTGCAGCTCAGAGGTAAAACAACCCAACCCATACCATACCAATATGCTATGCACGTTAAACAATCCTAGAGACGACAAAACATGGCGTCCAATTTGGAGATTGCCAACCTCTACCTATATAGGTCCTTTACATTTATCCAATCATTCATTAGCTGTAATTTCCACCGTCAGAAGACGCAAAATGTCAAAAAAATAAAAGCTTCTTTCTTTTTGAATATGAGCATTTTATGTTCGCCGAAAGCGATGTGTATTTTTTTTTCTAGTTTTCTTCTAATTTGAGCTTTATTCAAGAAAAATTAAAAAAACCAAAATGTTCTTACCTCTTCGAAACTGGAATTGATCACGTGGCCTAGAATCCTTTGACAGTGGGTTTTGTACATGATAAAAAAACTCCGTACCTGAAAAGAAGATTTATTTTTTTTTATTAAAATATAATTCTATAAATTTATTTCCTTTAAAAAAATGATTTCTCTTCAATATTTATTGTTTTGAAAATAACTGACCTTTTTCCTGCTAAGTTCATTCGGTACATTATAATCCTCAAAACTCGGAAATTCTTGAAGCACGGTTTTTTTATTTGGGGAATATATTTCCGCCTTTTTATGATGTCCCTATAAAGAATAACTCGTTTGAGAAAAAAGTTAAATAATGATAAATCACACCTTTTGCCCACCCTCAATTAAAATTTATTTTTCCCCTCATTTAGAAAAATATTTTTTGCCGCCTTCAAATAAAAATTTACTTCTGCCACCCTAAACTAAATTTAATTTTCCTACCCTCAATATACTTTCTGCCACTCTCAAACAAAATGTACTTTTTCCGCCCTAAAATAAATTACTTCATACCGCCCTCAAATGCATCTACTTTTGCCACCCTAAAATAAATCATTTCATATCGCTCTAAATATATATATATTGCCGCCCTAAAATAAATCACTTCATACTGTTCTCAAATTGTATACTTTTTGCCGCCCTAAAACAAATCATTTCATATTGCCCTCAAATAAATATAATTTCTCCGCCCTAAAATAAATCACTTTATACTGCCCTCAAAATCTAATTTTTGCCGCCCTAATATAAATCACTTTATACTGCCTTCAAAATCTACTTTTGCCGCCCTCAAATAAATCACTTCATACCGCCCTCAAAATCAAAATTTTTGTCGCCCTTCAAAATCTACTTTTGCCGCCCTCAAATAAATCACTTCATATCGCCCTCAAAATCTACTTTTTGCCGCCCTAAAACAAATCGCTTCATACTGCCCTCAAAAACATCTATTTTTGCCGCCCTAAAATACATGTACTTTTGCCGCTTACAGATAAATTTACTTTTCGCTGCCTCAAAGATTTTTTTTTCTTGCTGTCACCAATATCATCTGTCTTCTGCCGCCCTCAAATCAAAAATTTAATTTGTGGCTCCTTGAAATGAATTCACTTTTTTGCTGCCTCGAAAAAAAATTTATTTTTTGTCGTACTAAAGTACATCTGATTCTTGCCGCCCTAAAATAAATTTACTTTTTTGGCGCCCTAACATAAAAATTTACTTTTTTGGCGCCCTAAAATAAAAATTTACTTTTTTGGCGCCCTAAAATAAAAATTTACTTTTTTGGCGCCCTAAAATAAAAATTTACTTTTTTGGCGCCCTAAAATAAAAATTTACTTTTTTGGCGCCCTAAAATAAAAATTTTCCTGTTCCACTCAAAAATTAAAAGTTACTTTTGCCGCTTTCAAAAAAAAGTTACTTTTTATCATTTCAGTTTTATTATAATAATAAGGTTACAAACAACAGATATTTGTAATACTCTTATTAACCCAAGAGCATCTAAGCTCATGTAGGTTAATTTACAAATTATTTAAATACATAATTTTGGCAACACTGACACTCAACTTTACATAAAGAAAAAAATATATATATACAAAAACAACACAGAATTTATAAAAACGAATTATTTTTTTTTAACTTTAACACTGAAAACAGGCTGTCTGCATTTGTAATGCTCATTAGATAATTAGCAGTGAGAGATCTGAAATGCATAAAATTAGTTTCATTTCGAATTATAATCGGTAAAGAGTTAAAAATTTTAGGGGCCAAATGATCAAAGTGTTCGTGCATAATTTCTTTATTTCCAAGTGGTAACAGAAACCTTTACCCATTATCTCGCATAGAATAATTTGTATAATGCAGCACTGCATTATTGCCGTCCTTACATCAAATTCTTTTCTCTCTCAATAACTTTGCTTCTGCCGCCCTCCATTGAAAATGAATTTTTGCCGCCCTAAAATAGAAATTTACTTTTTTGGCGCCCTAAAATAAAAATTTACTTTTTTGGCGCCCTAATATAAAAATTTACTTTTTTGGCGCCCTAAAATAAAAATTTACTTTTTTGGCGCCGTAAAATAAAAATTTACCTGTTCCACTCAAAAATTAAAAGTTACTTTTGCCGCTTTCAAAAAAAAGTTACTTTTGTTCATTTCAGTTTTATTATAATAATAAGGTTACAAACAACAGATATTTTTAATACTCTTATTAACCCAAGAGCATCTAAGCTCATGTAGGTTAATTTACAAATTATTTAAATACATAATTTTGGCAACACTGACACTCAACTTTACATAAAGAAGAAAATATATATATACAAAAACAACACAGAATTTATAAAAGCGAATTATTTTTTTTACTTTAACACTGAAAACAGGCTGTCTGCATTTGTAATGGTCATTAGATAATTAGCAGTGAGAGATCTTAAATGCATAAAATTAGTTTCATTTCGAATTATAATCGGTAAAGAGTTAAAAATTTTAGGGGCCAAATGATCAAAGTGTTCGTGCATAATTTCTTTATTTCCAAGTGGTAACAGAAACCTTTACCCATTATCTCGCATAGAATAATTTGTATAATGCAGCACTGCATTATTGCCGTCCTTACATCAAATTCTTTTCTCTCTCAATAACTTTGCTTCTGCCGCCCTCCATTAAAAATGTATTTTTGCCGCCCTAAAATAGAAATTTACTTTTTTGGCGCCCTAAAATAAAAATATACTTTTTTAGCGCCCTAAAATAGAAATTTACTTTTTTCGCGCCCTAAAATAAAAATTTACCTGTTCCACTCAAAAATTAAAAGTTACTTTTGCCGCTTTCAAAAAAAAGTTACTTTTGCCTTCCTTATATCAAATTCTTTTCTCTCTCAATAACTTTGCTTCTGCCGCCCTCCATTAAAAATGTATTTTTGCCGCTCTAAAGTAAATGGTCTCTCTCAAAAAAAAAAAACTTATTTTTTTTGTCCCCTAATGCAAATATATATTATGCCACTTTCAAACGAAATTGCGCTCGCCTTCCTAAAATAAATATATATTCTCGTGCCATCTGGGGGCGGGGGTTGCTCAGTCGGTAGCGCGCCAGTCTCGTAATCTGTAGTTCGCAGGTTCGAGTCCCAGCTGGGTCAGCGTTGAGATTTATCTCCGCAAAAATTCCCCGCCCTGTCCACGGTCAGTAGGAGACACCGATGGGCTTGGAAAGGCCACCGTCCGTAGGATGGGACGTTAAGCCTTGGCCCCGTGTGCGGGAGAGCCATACCTGTGCACGTTAAGAACACACTGGATGGCCTTGACGGGAGGCTACCATTTGACTCTAAAAAATGTTCATTTTCTTCAGGAGGTACAATCATAATTATTTTTCGTTTAGAAAGAAAATATCAAAATGTAATGAAATCATTCTCTTTAGTAAAATCCAATTTTGTAAAACTGGTAGTAGCTATGCTAAAGAACAAAATTTTAATATTTTGAACAACGTACAGCATTTAGTATATTATAATATATTGAGATTTATGAGTCAATGTACGATAACATGTTCTATATAATTATATTTTATACAATTCTTCGTATTTTCAATAAATATCGTAATGAGTTTTATACTTGTATAAACGTTCAACAGATGGCAGCAGGCACTTCCTGTATCAACCATAAAAAAAGAATTACATGTTAGAGCAAAGTGCAGAAGCCAATGTACATCGATTTGCTCCAGGTAACACAAACCCGCAATATACATTGACTCATAATATATTCGTAAGATGATTAAATGTATTAATTTACATATTATTTTTAAAACTTCTGCAAAATTACTCAAAATAAACATACAAAGACTTAAAATAATCGTAAAATGCACTCCTGAACGGGATAAAATACTCATTGAATAACTTTTCGCTAATCCACCACTGTAGGAAAATAGCCATGATCGTTAGACAGGTTGAAACAATAATTAAATCACATTCATTAAATATTTGAAGACTAAGACAAACCGTAATTGCAGTGTGCTAAAACGATTGCACTGCGCATGCGCAGATCGCGTCTTACAGTTGTTTTTGTGGCTGCACACCATTCTGCCAGGATCTAGTTCTGAGAAGATCCGCCTAGCGGCACCACTTACGCTTAGCTACAGCTCGAACTTCTCCTTAGACCTTCTTTGCTCTGAGACCTCGGGATCCTTGCGACCTGGCCATTTATCTCATTATGTGCAAAAAAATTGTCGCTCAGAGGCAACCCACTTGTTGTTATTTAAATCAGGTAACAACAGCTTTCCAAAAGATATTTTATTGGTATTTCTTGATAACCATTTTCAATATATTTTATTATCTATATAGTTCACATTTTGGGCAGGAGTTTATGCAAAAATAATAATATGGCTTTAGAATATATTAATTGTAATATGTTTAAGTTCTCTTTAAGTGTTTCATTTGAAATATCTTATTAAAATAGAAACTACCCATTTTCTTTTAGTTTAAAATATAGAAAGTTAAATTTCGTTCGTTTAATCTTCGGATGAAAGGCATGCCATAATACGACGAATCTATTAACTACATTTATGAAATCTACATTACCGCAGTACAGACCATAGCATGTTCTTTTTCAAGGTCTGATATGTTGGATTGGGTTGTTTTACCTCTGAGCGGCACTTTTTTGCACACCATGGGCTAAATGGCCAGGTCACAGAAGGTCTAAGGAGAAGAAGGCTAGCTTCGCACAAGCGTAAGTGGCGCCGTTCTGCGGAATTTTACCGAAGCTGAACGTGGCAAATTGATGTGCAGTACAACTGTACAATTGTAAGGGGCGATCTGCGCATGCGCAGTGCAATCATTTTAGCCCAATGCAGCTATGGTTTGTCTTACTATTGGTATGTATATTGCGATCTAACCAGTGTTTCCAAATGTCTAACAGCCATGGCTGTTTGGCACAGTGGTAGCTGACCCTAAAGTTATTCAAAGAGTGTTTTATCTCGTTCAGGAGTACATTTTACGATACCTAGAAAAACCGTTGTATGTTTATTTTGAGTAAATTTGTAGAATTTTTAAAATTAATATGTAAATTAATAATACAGTTAATCATCTTGCGAATATATATAAGTCAATGTATGTTGCAGGTTTGTGATCCCTGGAGCATATCGATGTATATAGGTGTCTGCAGTTTTGTTCTAATAGTAAATTTCTTATGGTTGATACGAGAACTGCCTGCTGCCGTCTATTGACAATTTATATAACTAAGAAACTCGATAGGAATTCTTTATTGAAATTTCTTTATTGAAAATATCTAAAATCTCGAAATTTCTTTATTGAAAATATCTAAAATTCTATAAAACGTAATTAAACAAAACATGTTATCTCTCATAGAGCCATAAATTTCAATTTATTATAATATATTAAATATTGTAGAATATTCAAAATATTAAAATTTTTTTTCTTAGTGACTATCTGTTTTACAAAATGGGGTTTTATTAAAGAAAATAATTTTAACTAATCCTTGTAAAAAGGAAAATTATGATGGTAAAATTTAGAAAATGAACACTTTGAACAGAGCTAAAGTGAATGTAAAATTAGTGACGTGGTGTAAGCCATTGAAAACGTTGCTGGGCGGTGGAAAAATAACGCAAGGAACTGGCTCCTCTCCCTGGCTAGGTGGCTTCTCTGCAATGCACGAATTTGCCATATTTAGAGGGCGCTGCAATCGAAAAGTTTACATTACGTCTATGGAAGCTAGCTCTATTTTAAAAAATGTGGCCAGGTCACATGGACCCCGAAGGCTCAGAGAAGGTTGGGGGAGGGGACCCTCTGGAACAGCTGTTGGAAGACAGATGGTAGACTCCCGTCAAGGCCATCCAGTGTGTTCTTTAACGTGCACAGGGTATGGCTCTCCCGCACACGGGGCCACGGCTTAACGTCCCATCCGACGGACGGCGGCCTTTCCAAGCCCATCGCTGTCCCCTACTGACCGTGGGTAGGGCGGGGAGTTTTGCAGAGATAAATCTCAACGCTGATCCAGCTGGGACTCGAACCTGCGAACTACAGATTACGAGTCTGGCGCGCTACCGACTGACCACCCCCGCCCATCGTCCACTGGCCTTCTGTTATAGAAGGTGTTGGATGGACGAAGTTATGACGTCACATTAGTAGTCCTGTAATCGTGCTAATAACCTATTACGGATTATTTATAAATATATTATATTTAGAAGAAAATTATTCGTATGTATTAGCATTATGATAATTTCTAAGTAATTTGAGTAATTTTCCTTCTAAATAAAGTCTATATTAAATAAATATTTTTATTATCATAGTAATATACTAGTAGTAAAATTAGAAAAAGAATTCTAAGAATTTTTCTAGATTACTTACGATGACGTCATACTTTGGTCCATCGGCCTTCTGTTATAGATATAATACCAGTATTCTTAGCTCTGTGAAATTTCTATATTAATTCCCTGCTTAATTATACACTTTAAAAAATCATACGCTAGATCAGAAGAAGTGATAAGATTACTGTATCAAGTTAAATAGTTGAAAAGGTTGGGTTGGGTTGTTTTACCTCTGAGCGGCACTTTTTTGCACACCATGGGCTAAAAAGGCCAGGTCACATGGACCCCGAAGGCTCAGAGAAGGTTGGGGGAGGGGACCCACTGGAACAGCTGTTGGGAGACAGATGGTAGCCTCCCGTCAAAGCCATCCAGCGTGTTCTTTAACGTGCACAGGGTATGGCTCTCCCGCACACGGGGCCACGGCTTAACGTCCCATCCGACGGACGGCGGCCTTTCCAAGCCCATCGGTGTCCCCTACTGACAGTGGGCAAGGCGGGGAATTTTGCGGAGATAAATCTCAACGTTGACCCAGTTGGGACTCGAACCTGGGAACTACAGATTACGAGCCTGGCGCGCTACCGACTGAGCCACCCCCGCCCCCAGTTGAAAAGGCGAAAGGTTTTCTTTTTGAATAAATCGAGGAAGCTTATTTAATGAGTCAATAACCTTATGGTTTTCCTTAATAAAAGTATATAAGGCGATTCCACGTAGTACAGTCGCTCAAAAAAGTATCCGAACACTGTGGTTGATTATAGAATTCAGAAAAAATATCTGGCAACGATTTCTTTAGAAATTAGTGATCTGGCAACCTTCGTGTCACGTGACATGAAGGTTGGTTGCGGTTAATGTTCACAGCACATTGGATCGTGTGAGCTCACAAAGACCTGGATCGTGTGGGCTCACTCACGGAAATATTGAGCGTGTGCAGTAACCGTTCACAGCAAACTGGAGCGTGTGCAGTAACTGCACACGCTCCAGTTTGTGAAAGGTAACTGGAGCGTGTACAGTTGCTGTACTTCGTGATACGAAGGTTGCCAGATCACTAATTTCTAAAAAAATCGTTGCCAGATATTTTTTCTGATTTCTATAATCAACCGTAGTGTTCGGATACTTTTTTGAGCGACTGTACAGGAAATATCTGTTCATTCGGCTATAGCAGCAAATATTAAGTACGAGTTCTCTGCTTGAACATTACCTTATTTTGTATTTATTATATTTAAATGATGCATTTGTTGTTTACATTTCTGCGACAGAAGAAATCTGCTGCCAAGCAGATTTATTACGAAATATAATTTTCATAGTTCTTTTTCTCTATTTCGTCTTAAGATATTTGCAACAACGGTGTTATCAATTTGAATACTCTTTGGCTTGTAAATTTTGATTAATTTCATATTAAGAATACTCTATAACTGAAAGTCAAACAAAATTTTAGCTACCATTCATAAAATATTTTATAATGTAAAATAATTTTGTTTGGGGTTTAACTTCGAAGTTACGAACTTCAGAAAATTAAGTGTTCAGTTAGAATGTACTATAAATCCAGTATGTCCAAATATTTCAAAATTAGCAATTTTGGGATGTGATTACTTGAGATTTCCCAAACTCTGTAAATTCTTTAGCTGTTATTTTCTCCATCTCGTTATGGTGTTAAAGCAACAGAATAATGTTTGACGCCATTTTGGAACGGAAGGTGGGGATGGCACAGTCGGTAGCGCCCTGGGTTCGTAATCTGCTAGTTCCCAGGTTCGAGTCCCAGCTGGGTCAGCGTTGAGATTTACCTCCGCAAATCTCCCTGCCCACGGTCAGTAGTGGAAACTGATGGGCTTGGAAGGGCGGATGGGACGTCGGATGGGACGTTAAAACCTGACACCTTGTGCGGTAGAGCCATATCCCTTGCACGTAAAAGAACACACTGGATGATCTTGACGGGAGGCTACCATCTGTCTCCCAACAGCTGTTCTTGTGGGTCCCCTCCACAACATTCTCTGAGCCTTCGGGGGTCCTTGTGACCTAACCATTTACCCCACTGTGTGGAAAAAAGTGCCGCTCACAGGTAAACCAAACCATGATGTAATTTTTAGATGAATTATCTCAAGAAATAAATCATAAATATCAGATAGCTTTATTGTGATAAATACCTCAAACAAAATTTTGACAGACATTAAAGTCGTCTTAAAATAGCAAACAATTTCGCTCTCTTAGTGTAAGAAACTGTGCAATATATTTTGTAATATTTTCCCATTCATTTTTTCCTTTAAAGTTATTAAGCTGACAGAGATATTGCAGTCTACACCCAACAGAATAAATATATACAAATGAAAATAATTCTCTTTAGATTCTGAAGAAATTAAAGAGGAAAATCTTTCACGCCGTGGTGGACAGAAACAGAATTTTTAATACATGTGTGGCCTAGCTAGTTTCTATATTTGCAGCATTTTTCACTATTGTAGGGTTCAAATCCCATTTGTACCAGCCTTAAGATTTATCTCCGCAAAACCCCCAGCCTGGCTTCATTCAGTAGGGGCCACAAATGGGCATGAAACGGCAGCTCTCTTTTAGATGAGACGTTAGACCATAGCATGCGAGGGCGAATCATGCAATGTGCACGTTAAAGAACACAACTCGTTGGCTTTGACGGGAGGCAACAATATGTCTCCCAACAGCTGTCCAGTGGGTTCCCTCCCCCAACTTTCTCTGAGCAAGGAGTTCCAGGGGAGAAGGGGCGGGGGTGGCTCAGTCGGTAGCGCGCCAGGCTCGTAATCTGTAGTTTCCAGGTTCGAGTCCCAGCTGGTTCAACTTTGAGATTTATCTCCGCAAAATTCCTCGCCCTGCCCACGGTCAGTAGGGGACACCGATGGGCTTGGAAAGACCGCCGTCCGTCGGATGGGACGTTAAGCCATGGCACCGTGTGCGGAAGCCGTGGCTCGTATGCGGGAGAGAGCCATACACTGTGCACGTTAAAGAACACGCTGTATGGCCTTGACGGGAGGCTTCCATCTGTCTCCCAACAGCTGTTCCAGTGGGTCCCATCCCCCAACCTTCTCTAAGCCTTCAGGGTCCTTGTGGCATGGCCATTAAGCCCATGGTGTGCAAAAAAGTGCCGCTCAGAGGTAAAACAATCCAATCCAAAGCCTGGCGAATTTCTATATTTGCAGCATTTTTCACTATTGTAGGGTTCAAATCCCATTTGTACCAACCTTAAGATTTATCTCCGCAAAACCCCTCAGCCTGGCTTCATTCAGTAGGGGCCAAAAATGGGCATGAAACGGCAGCTTTCTTTTGGATGAGACGTTAGACCATAGCATGGGTGGGAGAATCATGCAATGTGCAGAATCATGCATGTTACTCATGCCAAATGGGCATATCTTTATGATGGAGATGGTTGGGGGTAAAATTATTACCCGGTACATCGAATATGATTATACGATCTACGATCTACGGACTACCTAACTGACGTCAAAAATATGGTACACTGTTATAAGAGGTGTTGGATTAATTCATATGGACATATCAGTCGTGAAATGTTTAATCTTATATACCACTTTAATTATTGAAAGAATATGGTTGAAAATCGAGATTTGAATAAATTTGATTATGATGTTTAATTATGTTCAGAAACCACCATATCATTTTTTAAAAACTAGTCAATAAAATTTTTCATGAAAATTATATATTCAGATACCACTCAAATGTTGTTACTTACATTTGTAGTTTTCATTCTGAATCCAGAAAATCTGAAAGTAGAATGATATGCTTTTACATTTAGGTCAATTCTATGATAATTTAGTGAAAATATGTACTAATAGGTCTAGTGACGTACCCAGAAACTTAAAACAGGTTTGAGTTGAGTTGTTTTACCTCTGAGGGGCACATTTTTTGCACACCATGGGCTAAATGATCAGGTCACATGGACCCCGAAGGCTGAGAGAAGGTTGGGGGAGGGGCCCACTGGAACAGCTGTTGAGAGACAGATGGTAGCCTCCCGTAAAGGCCATCCAGCGTGTTTTTAACATTGGGATGTTTTACATCTGAGCGGCAATTTTTTGCACACCATGGGCTAAATGGCCACGTCACATGGACCCCGAAGGCTCAGAGAAGGTTGGGGGAGGGGACCCACTGGAACAGCTGTTGGGAGACAGATGGTAGCCTCCAGTCAAGGCCATCGAGCGTGTTCTTCAACATTGGGGTGTTTTACATCTGAGCGGCACTTTTTTGCACACCATGGACTAAATGGCCAGGTCACATGGACCCCGAAGGCTCAAAGAAGGTTGGTAGAGGGGAACCACTGGAACAGCTGTTGGGAGACAGATGGTAGCCTCCCGTCAAGGCCATCCAGCGTGTTTTTCAACTTTGGGTTGTTTTACATCTGAGCGGCACTTTTTTGCACACCATAGGCTAAATGGCCAGGTCACATGGACCCCGAAGGCTCAGAGAAGGTTGGGGGAGGGGACCCACTGGAACAGCTGTTGGGAGACAGATGGTAGCCTCCCGTCAAGGCCATCCAGCGTGTTCTTTAACATTGTGTTGTTTTACTTCTGAGCGGCAATTTTTTTGCACACTATGGGCTAAATGACCACGTCACATAAAACCCGAAGGTTGAGAGAAGGTTGGGGGAGGGGACCACTGGAACAGCTGTTGAGAGACAGATAGTAGCCTCCCGTCAAGGCCATCCAGCGTGTTCTTTAACATTGTGTTGTTTTACCTTTGAGCGGCACTTTTTTTGCACACTATGGGCTAAATGACCGTGTCACATGGACCCCGAAGACTCAGAGAAGGTTGGGGGAGGGGACCCACTGGAACAACTGTTGGGAGACAGATTGTAGCCTCCCGTCAATCTGTAGTTCCCAAGTTCGAGTCCCAGCTGGGTCAGCGTTGAGATTTATCTACGCAAAATTCCCCGCCCTGCCCACGGTCAGTAGGGGACACCGATGGGTTTGGAAATGCCGCCGTCTGTCGGATGGGACGTTAAGCCGTGGCACCATGTGTGGAAGAGCCATACTCTGTGCACGTTAAAGAACACGCTGGATGGCTTGACGGGAGGCTCCCATCTGTCTCCCAACAGCTGTTCCAGTGGGTCCCCTCCCCCAACTTTCTCTGAGTCTTCGGGGTCCATGTGACCTAACCATTTAGCCCATGGTGTGCAAACAAGTGCCGCTCAGAGGTAAAACAACCCAACAACCCAAATGATAAGATTGATAGATAATTTTTATTTCAGATAATGTTTAACAGTACACAAAAACTTTTGAGGCCTTACAAGAGTAGATCTCCATACAGAAACAATTTTTTCAGTCGTCACATTGAATATAATACACAAAAAACGAAAACAACTCAAAACAGAAAAATTCTAGTAATCCAGAAGTGTGAAAGTCAGAAAGTCAGAAACATTCAATATCTATGTTACATATGAACAGTTTTGGTAATTCAATGCAAAGAAGTTTTCACATCATCCAGTTTCGAAATGTAGTTCTTGAGAACTTTAGAAACAAACGATAATTCTTTATATTTTTCATGTTGACCGGGAGAGAGGAAAGGAATATCGGTGCTAAGCACAAATATTTGAAAACTGATAGAATAATTTTAATAGACGATCATTTTTCCTATTGAAAATCACTTTTGTTGAATCAACTGCTATAAGCAGAATGGATGAAAAAAAAAATCATTTAAAAATAGTCCGAAGTTATAAAACTAAATTTTTGATAAATAGACTGTTTCAAGAACAATCATTCATGTGTTGCTTAATTGCATAAAATTTGATATTCATAGAGAGCAAATGTTTCACTCACTAGAAGAAATTAAAATTGAGAAATTTACAATTAAAAATCTACTGAGACATTTGGAGTGGGGGTGGCTCAGTCGGTAGCGCGCCTGGCTCGTAATCTGCAGTTAATAGGTTGGAGTTCCAGCTGAGTCAGCGTTGAGACTTCTCTCTGAAAAACTCCCCGCCCTGCACACGGTCAGTATGAGACACCGATGGGCTTGGAAAGGCCGCCGTCTGTCAGATAGGACGTTAAGCCGTGGCCCCATGTATGGGAGAGCCATACCTTGTGCACGTTAAAGAACACGCTGGATGGCCTTGACGGGAGGCTACCATATGTCTCCCAAAAGCTGTTTCAGTGGGTCCCCACCCCCAACCTTCTCTGAGGCTTCGGGATCTTTGTGACCTGGCCATTTAGCCCATGGTGTTGCCTGAGAGCCATACCCTGTGTACGTTAAAGAACACACTCGATGGCCTTGACGGGAGGCTACCATCTGTCTCCCAACAACATTCTCTGAGTCTCGAGGTCCTTGTGACCTGACCATCTAGCCCATTGTGTGCGAAAAAAGTGCCGCTCGAAAGATACAATAACCAACGATGACACCATTTTCATCGATTTTACACTGTCAAATAATACACTGATAACAAAGTATACGTAAAACATACCACAAAGTTTTCGTTTATACACCTCCTGTGATGTCAATGAGAATCTAAATTTGAATCTTTATAACTTTTAAAATATTCATTTAGTAGTAAAATGTGACTGAAAATAACTTGCAGATCATAATTAACGTGCTGGGATACAGATCAAAGCACGGACGTTTCTGCTGAGGTCCCGCCATCCTCACAGATCATCAGCTGTCCCATGGCCGAGTGGTTAGCACGCTTGGGTACAGATCAAAGGGATCTGGGTTCGAGCCCCAAGTATGGCTGTCTGTGTCGTTTTTCTGCTGAGGTCCTGCCATCCTCACAGACCTTTTACTGTGGCATATAAACCGACAGGCTCCTGTCAGACCTCTGTGGCAAGCAGTTGCTTGAGGGATTATTTATTTTTTAGCACGCTTGGCTACTGATTTAAGGGACCTGGGTTCGAGCCCAGGATTAGGCTTGGATGTATGTGTTGTTTTTCTGCTGAGGTCCTGCCATCCTCTCAGATCTCCTACTGTGGCATATAAACTGACAGGCTCCTGTCAGACCTCTTTGGCAAGCAGTTGCTTGAGGGATTATTTATTTTTTAGCACGCTTGGCTACTGATCTAAGGGACCTGGGTTCGAGCCCAGGATTAGGCATGGATGTATGTGTTGTTTTTCTGCTGAGGTCCTGCCATCCTCTCAGATCTCCTACTGTGGCATATAAACTGACAGGCTCCTGTCAGACCTCTGTGGCAAGCAGCTGCTTGAGGGGGTATTTATTTTATTTATTATTATATTTTAAATCAAATCTATTTAAATCTCGGATAACAATATTCTTTCAGCACTTATTGTGTTATAGAAGGTGGAATATTTCAAAAATAATCTTTTTTATAAAAATCATTCACAATTATTTAATATTAAAATAATCATTGTGCAAATCTCTAAACTGTAAATGAGGCGGGGGTGGCTCAGTCGGGAGCGCGCCAGGCTCGTAATCTGTAGTTCCCAGGTTCGAGTCCTAGCTGGGTCAGCGTTGACATTTTTCTCCGCAAAATTCCCCGCCCTGCCCACGGTCAGTAGGGGATACCGATGGGCTTGGAAAGCCCACCGTCCGTCGGATGGGACGTTAAGCCGTGGCTCCGTGTGCGGGAGAGACATACCCTGTGCACGTTAAAGAACACGCTGGATGGCCTTGACGGGAGGCTACCATCTGTCTCCCAACAGCTGTTTCAGTGGGTCCCCTCCCCCAACCTTCTCTGAGCTTCGGGGTCCATGTGACCTGGCCATTTAGCCCATGGTGTGCAAAAAAGTGCCGCTCAGAGGTAAAACAACCCAACCTAAACTGTAAATAAATAAAAAAATAAATACTCCCTAAAGCAGCTGCTTGCCACAGAGGTCTGACAGGAGCCTGTCAGTTTATACGTCATTGTAAAAGGTCTGCGAGGATGGTAGGACCTCAGCAGAAAAACGACACAAACAGCCTGTCCCGGGACTCGAACCCAGGTTCCTTAGATCAGTAGTCAAGCGTGCTAACCACTCGGCCATGGGACGGCTAAACTTAGTTTATTAAATGGTTTGAAACAATACTTATTATGAAAATAAAACAGGACTGAGAGACACGTAGAAAAAACTAATCATAAAATAGACTGGAACACAACAATAATTAAAAAATGCATTCATAAGAAAAGCAGGATTACTAATACAGCAAAAAGATGGCGCATGGCGCAATGAACGATGTGCAAGAGATTTTATTACCCCTGATCTGGCAACCACTTTTACAAAATAATATATAATAATAATAATCTTTATTTTATTCCGCCAGTCAATACAATATACATTTACATAGCATAATTATCTATTAACAATTAATATATACATGAGAAATATTGAGAAGTGAAATAGCTGAGAAATATCAATTGCATCAGAAAAGGTAAATAACAATCATATTAAGTATTGGTGTTTAATAGGAAAGGCGAAACAAAAAGGAGAGCATAGTAAGCTGACGCTTATTTTTAGTTAATGCTCCCTATTTCCTTTAGTTCAATTATGACAACAGTAAAGTATACAATAATTCAATAGTATAAAAGGTCAAATGGTTATGAGACACATTATACTGATACATAGAAGAAGGTTTCATTGCTTTGTAAGAAGAAACGTTCTACATTTGATTTTAAATAATTTTAAAGATTTTGCATTTTTAACATCATCAGGAAATTCAGACCAAATTTTTACTGCATTGTATTTGATAGATCTCTGCCCAATTGACAATCGACACATAGGTATACTCAGATCCTCTCTATGACGTGTTTCATAATTATGAAAATTCGAAAGACTCTGAAAATAGTCTTTAAATCTATCCAATTTAATCAATCTCATTGTAATCGAATACACAAAGTTTCCTGATATCAGTTTGTAATTATTATAGGCATTAAGAATTTTAACCTCAGAAAATAAATGTGCCACGGGATCATAATATCTTTTACCAAAATATATGTAACAATTCTTTTCTGAAGACGATAAATAGCATTCAGATTATAGTCAAAAGTATTACCCCAGACTAAAATTCCATATGTTATATAAGAATAAATGAAAGAGTAGTATAAATTTGTCAAAATTTGTTTGTGAACCAGATGACGTATTTTACCAATAATACCAATATTCCTTGACAGAGTGATTCTCAGCTGCTTTACGTGAAATGACCAGTTCAAATTTTCATCGATCCATATTCCTAAGAATTTATATTCAGTGCATCTCTTTAGCTTAATTTCATTAATCTTCACATCGAAACATTTCTCATCGATATTTTTGTTTTTATTTTTATAAATCATGTATTTGGATTTCTTGACATTTGTTAATAAATTGTTATGTCTGTACCATTCAGATATAGTATTTAGAGAGTAGTTAACACTGCTAATCAGGCTTGCAGAATCTTGGTTGAAATCGATAATACTTGTATCATCAGCATATAATAACATCTTTGAATTAATGTGTAACTTTGCTAAGTCGTTAATGTAAAGTAGGAAATGGATCGGACCAAGAATCGAACCTTGAACCTCTGTAAATAAAATGTTCATCTGATATACTACCATTTACTTCTACAAGAGCTTTCCTCTGAAATAAGTAGCTTCTTAACCAGTTATTTATTTTACCTCTCAGGCCATAAAATTCAAATTTTTTTTAACAAAATTTCGTGGTTAATACTGTCAAATGCTTTCGTAAAATCAAGATATACAGCTAATCCAATGTGACCTGCATCCAAATGATTGACAATATGCTCATATAAATCTGCAATGGCTGTCTGAGTAGATTTTTTATTTTGAAAACCATATTGTTGTTGTGTGATAATTTTCATATTATCTAGGAATTTAGTAATACGTGTACAAATTAGCTTTTCAAAGATTTTTGAGAAGATTGGCAAAATTGAAATAGGTCTGTAGTTTTCTATATTTTCTTTATCACCTGATTTATGTATGGGAAGAATTCTGGCAATTTTCAGTTTATCCGGGAATATTCGTTTATTATTGATAAATTAAATATATAGGGCAAAGGTTCTTTTATTGTATGTACAACCTTTTTAATTACATTAATATTTATATCATCTATACCTGGTGACTTATCAGCTCCTACATCATTCACTATGTTACAGATCTCTTGGGTAACAATTGGCATGACATGAAATGTCTGGTCTATGCACTCAATTTGATAATTATATTTGCCATGAAATTTTTCAGTTTGGTTCAGTATCAATTCGTTAACGGTATCATGAAAATAGCTATTGAAGGCATTGGACTTCGCATAGTCATCAGCAATAATTGCATCGTCAGAAGAAATGTCTCCTACTATTGACTTACATTTATTTCTACCCAAAACATCGTTGAGATATTTCCATTTCTGTTTAGAATTTTTGCTAGAATCAAATCTACTGTTATAATAGACGTTCTTTGTTTGTCTGATTTGGGCAGTAACGAAATTACGAAATTCTTTATATGCAGAACTGTCATCCTCTAAATAGGTTTCTTTTGTTTTTTTGTATAAATTATCTCTTTTAGTTATTAATTTTTTCAGATCTTTCGTCATCCAAGGAGCATATTTATTTGGCCTTTGGAACTTCTTAATACCCGTGGGTAAATATTTATTATAGTGATTTATAAAAATATTTATGAAATAATTATATGCTTCATTTACATCGCTGATTAAATTAAGGAATTGCCAATCAACACGATTTAATTTATATTGCAATTGCAGAATATTATTATCATTGATTTCTCTATATCTATAACTGCTAGGTAGCATTTGAAAATTTGCCCTTTGGACCAGAAAAATGAGGGGAAATGATCTGTAATTTTTGACATCAGAACTCCATTTTGGCAATCTACATTCGAAATTCCATAATCAATTAGTGTAGATCTTTGATTTCCAACTCTAGTTGGTAATCCACTGTTTAAAACAAAACAATCATATGAATTAACTAGGGCTATTAAATTTAATACATTTTTATCTTGGTTCATAATATCAAGGTTATAGTCACCCATTAATATAAAGATCGATTTCAATTTAAGTAATGAGTTTAAAACAAATTCTAGATATGACAGAAATAATTGTACATTACCCTGAGGTGGTCGATAAATACTGCCCACAATCAGATTTCCTGATTTAGCAAGCAAAATCTCGTAATCATATGTAATAACTGACAAATTGTTTAATATTTTGAAAGAAAAGCTTTCTCTGAAATAATGTGCTACTCCTCCACCTTTAAGAGCTTCTCTTCCCAAACCTACACCAGTATAACCATTGATAGGTGGAATATCGTTATTTTGCCATGTTTCCACAAATACAAGAGTATCAAATAGAAAACTACTACTTTCTAAAGTTACCAAGATCTCATCAAGGTTTTTGTACAGACTTCTACAGTTGAGTGAGAAAATAGAAAAAGTTGATTTATTAAAGCAATTACCATAAATCAGACTGAGATTTTCAGACTGAACATAATTAGGTGTATCCATTAAAAGATGAAAGATATTTGACTGTGAACAAGAAAAAAATACTTACAATGATAACAAATCTCGTTCAGATTTAACAAGGCGGCATTGTGCTCCGTTTTCCTTTCTTTGAAATATTTTCCCATTTTTTACGCACATATATTTGTATCGTTTTTCAACTTTGGCTCTACTTGCCTTGTGGAAGAGATCTCTGTAAAATCTTGACAAATGTTCGTTGATGTAGATTATATGCTTTTCATTAACAATACCTACATCTTTGGTATTCAAATCACGATGTCCTTTTACTTTGTCAAGAAAAGCATCTCGTAGGGCTCGGTCTTTAAAGTTTGCTAAGATTGTACGTGGATGTGTTGAAGTCTCTTCCTTTTTTCCAATTCTGAAACATTCCAGTACTTCTTGGGATTTAAAGTTAACATTTAGAAAGTTCCAACAAAGTTGCAACCATGGAGGTAGGAAAAGAGGGAGGCGCCCGTCCTATCTCTTAGCGTAGGTCGCCTGAGTAACCCATGGAGGTAGGAAGAGAGGGAGGCGCCTGTCCTATCTCTTAGCGTAGGTCGCCGGTGTAACCCATGGAGGTAGGAAGAGAGGGAGGCGCCCGTCCTATCTCTTAGCTTAGGTCGCTAGTGTAACCCATGGAGTTAGGAAGAGAGGGAGGCGCCCGTCCTATCTCTTAGCTTAGGTCGCTAGTGTAACCCATGGAGTTAAGAAGAGAGGGAGGCGACCGTCCTATCTCTTAGCGTAGGTCGCCTGAGTAACCCATGGAGGTAGGAAGAGAGGGAGGCGCCTGTCCTATCTCTTAGCGTAGGTCGCCGGTGTAACCCATGGAGGTAGGAAGAGAGGGAGGCGCCCGTCCTATCTCTTAGCTTAGGTCGCTAGTGTAACCCACGGAGGTAGGAAGAGAGGGAGGCGCCCGTCCTATCTCTTAGAATAGGTCGCTAGTGTAACCCATGGAGGTAGGAAGAGAGAGTGCCGCCCGTCCTATCTCTTAGCGTAGGTCGCTAGTGTAACCCATGGAGGTAGGAAGAGAGGGAGGCGACCGTCCTATCTCTTAGCGTAGGCCGCTAGTGTAACCCATGGAGGTAGGAAGAGAGGGTGGCGCCCGTCTTATCTCCTAGCGTAGGTCGCTAGTGTAACCCATGGAGGTAGGAAGAGAGAGTGCCGCCCGTCCTGTCTCTTAGCATAGGTCGCTAGTTTAACCCATGGAGGTAGGAAGAGAGGGAGGCGCCCGTCCTATCTCTTAGCGTAGGTCGCTAGTGTAACCCATGGAGGTAGGAAGAGAGGGAGGCGCCCGTCCTGTCTCTTAGCGTAGGTCGCTAGTGTAACCCATGGAGGTAAGAAGAGAGGGTGGCGCCCGTCCTATCTCCTAGCGTAGGTCGCTAGTGTAACCCATGGGGGTAGGAAGAGAGGGTGGCGCCCGTCCTATCTCCTAGCGTAGGTCGCTAGTGTAACCCATGGAGGTAGGAAGAGAGGGAGGCGCCCGTCCTATCTCCTAGTGTAGGTCGCTAGTTTAACCCATGGAGGTAGGAAGAGAGGGAGGCGCCCGTCCTATCTCTTAGCGTAGGTCGCTAGTGTAACCCATGGAGGTAGGAAGAGAGAGAAGCGCCCGTCCTGTCTCTTAGCGTAGGTCGCTAGTGTAACCCATGGACGTAGGAAGAGAGGGTGGCGCCCGTCCTATCTCCTAGCGTAGGTCGCTAGTGTCACCCATGGAGGTAGGAAGAGAGGGAGGCGCCCGTCCTATCTCCTAGCGTAGGTCGCTAGTTTAACCCATGGAGGTAGGAAGAGAGGGAGGCGCCCGTCCTATCTCTTAGCGTCGGTCGCTAGTGTAACCCATGGAGGTAGGAAGAGAGGGAGGCGCCCGTCCTATCTCTTAGCGTAGGTCGCTAGTGTAACCCATGGAGGTAAGAAGAGAGGGAGGTGCCCGTCCTGTCTCTTAGCATAGGTCGCTAGTATAACCGCTCAGAACGGTGGTTGCCATGTTGTTGCTACTCAGAAAGCCGCATGCTGCACGTCAATTGCAATATATCCGAATGCTTTATACGAATATTGCTCAATAAAATCGCAATTGTTTCATGTACAAAAAAGGAATTATTCCTTAGAATATTGCTAAATCAATTTTTTTTTTCTAAGAAGGTCAAGAAATGTTTAATATATATCTATAAAAAATACTTTTTCCGCTTCAGTTTTGCGTTTGTTTGCGTTTTAAACAGTGGCGGCTTCACGTATAGGCATTGTGGAACTGCAGCACCCCTAATTCCAACTTGATATTATCGATAACATTTAATATAATGAGTCCTTTTTCTTTAATTCTTTCTTAATAGTTGTACAATACATAATCCTTAAGCTTAATATCAGTAGCCATCCCCCAGTTTATGAAAAAGATACAAAAATCTTTGTATGGAACTGTGCGCTTCACAGACTAGCGGCGAGGTGTTTGACTGTTGTGCGCATGCTCATATAGGAAGCTACACGCGAGGCTGCAAGGGAGAGAGAGCACTGTCGTTCCCGCAGAGCCGACCCTGGCGTGCTGGTCGAAGGTAGTTTTTTTTTACTCCGCCTGTGTTGTGCTTAAAAACTGTGTACCATATTCTTGAATGTGATAAAATGTAGAATTAGATTATTATCCTGCTTCCAGCTATTCTATTTGATTCATTTTTTTTTCGCGCAAATTAAAACAAGAAGAATTGATTTCATTTCTAAATGAATAGATTAAGCTTGAACTGTAACAATTTAGGTTAAAGTAAGTAAAAAATGTTTCATTTTGTTCTTTTAGGATTTTATCAATTTTGTGAATAAATTTTCTTTTTATACATGTTTGTTTCCTTTTACACAATTTTAAAACTAAGGCTAAAAATTTTCTGGAGCAGCACCCCTCCCCCCCCCACACACTAATTTTAGCTACGAGCCGCCACTGGTTTTAAACACAGTTGTTTAATCTCATTTAAAGTGAGCAATAACAAATTACACATCAAATGAAAGCTATACCATCTTTTTCATAAAATAGGGATTAATTGTAGAAATACATATATCCAATGTAGGTTTCACTATATATATATATCAAGTTAACGTTACAGTAAATTGTGATAAGTCAAATCTCTTATATAAAAAAAAATGTAAATAAAATAAAAAAAAAATCTCTTTGGAATAAAAAGCAGGAACTATGTTGTGAAGTATCCAGACTCTAATGTAGGCTTAAATACTGAATATTGTTTAAAATAGAATATTTAAAGAGTTTTGATTTTGATCATTTATTTTGTCTTCAGTCATATTCTTCCATTAAATTGCATAAATAACGTTGAAAATGGAGATTTAAATAGATTTGATTATGATCTTTAATTTACCTTCTATTGTATTTTTCCATTAAATGCATATTTTAGAAGTTATAGGGCTTCCAAGGTAGGTCCTTACTGGCATAACATGGATGATTATTACGTACTTAGGGGCGGGGGTGGCTCAGTCGGTAGCGCGCCAGGCTCGTAATCTGTAGTTCCCAGGTTCGAGTCCCAGCTGGGTCAGCGTTGAGCTTTATCTCCGCAAAATTCCCCGCCTTGCCCACGGACAGTAGGGGACCCCGATGGGCTTGGAAAGGCCGCCGTCCGTCGGATAGGATATTAAGCCGTGGCCTCGTTTGCGGGAGAGCCATAACCTGCGCACGTTAAAGAACACGCTGGATGGCCTTGACGGGAGGCTACCATCTGTCTCCAAACAGCTGTTCCAGTGGGTCCCCTCCCTCAACCTTCTCTGAGACTTCGGGGTCCATGTGACCTGGCCATTTAGCCCATGGTGTGCAAAAAAGTGTCGCTCAGAGGTAAAACAACCTAATGTTAAAGAACTCGCTGGATGGCCTTGACGGGAGGCTACCATCTGTCTCCCAACAGCTGTTCCAGTGGGTCCCCTCCCCAAACCTTCTCTGAGCCTTCGGGGTCCATGTGACCTGGCCATTTAGCCCATGGTGTGCAAAAAAGTGCCGCTCAGCGGTAAAACAACCCAACCCAAAAACAACAACTTACGAGTAGCAACAATATGGCAACCCTCGGTTAGTTTTCAAACGATAGGGCGCCTCCCTCTACTCCTACCTCCATGGCTGCATCCTCCCGACCCCAGTGAGCGGTCGAAATATCAGGACATTTACTCACAAGTAAGTGAATCTATTTGTCTTAAAATGCTACGTATATTAATCTTATTAGTTAATTCATTTCTCAGGTAAATTCTTATGTCGCATTCTCATTCTGAAATATTCCAATTTCCATAACAATAACGAATATTGTTTGAAAATCAATATTTAAATAGATTTAATTATAATCTTTATCTTCAGTCACCATTGACATAACATGAAACTTCAATATTTTCGTAGAGCAGTATACAAAACGTTATTTAACAGACTAAAAAGAAAACATTCTAACCATTCGATGGTAGTTTGGATTTGCTGACTTTTTGCAGCCCTTGAATTCAATTTCTTGTTGGAATTTCTAGGCGTTATTTCTTCAAAATGGCAGTTATCTGTAAGAAAAAAATACAGGTTACATGTTACGCAATTTGCTAAAAATCTTCAAGTAAGATCAATTTAATAATACAGTGATTCTCAAACTTTTATGCTTCACGTACCCCCTGGAAATGTGTATGTAACTGGGGTACCCCTTGTATAGATATATATAACTATATTTATAGTTATAACAATGGGAATAAAATAAAACATATATATCAGTGGTTCTCAACCTTTTATGCTTCACGTACCCCCTGGAAATGTGTATGTAACTGGCGTACCCCTTGTATAGATAGATAAAACTATAGTTTTAGTATAACAATGGGAATAAAATAAAACGTATATATCAGTGGTTCTCAACCTTTTATACTTCACGTACCCCCTGGAAATGTGTATGTAACTGGAGTACCCTTTATATAGATATATAAAACTATATTTATAGTATAACAATGGGAATAAAATAAAACATATATATCAGTCATTCTCAATCTTTTATGCTTCACGTACCCCCTGGAAATGTGTATGTAACTGGCGTACCCTTTATATAGATATATAAAACTATATTTATAGTATAACAATGGGAATAAAATAAAACATATATATCAGTGATTCTCAATCTTTTATGCTTCACGTACCCCCTGGAAATGTGTATGTAACTGGCGTACCCTTTATATAGATATATAAAACTATATTTATAGTATAACACTGGGAATAAAATAAAATATATATATCAGTGGTTCTCAACCTTTTTTTGAATCACATACTCCCTGCAAATGTGTTTGTAACTGGCGTGCCCCATTTATAGATGGATAAAACTATTGTTATATTATAACAATGGGAACAAAATAAAACATATATATCAGTGGTTCTCAAACTTTTATGCTTCACGTACCCCCTGGAAATGTGTATGTAACTGGAGTATCCCTTGTATAGATAGATAAAACTATAGTTATAGTATAACAATGGGAAGAAAATAAAACATATATATTAGTGATTCTCAAACTTTTATGCTTCACGTACCCCCTGGAAATGTGCATGTAACTGGCATACCCCTTGTGTAGATAGATAAAAGTATAGTTATAGTATGACAATGGGAATAAAATAAAACATATATATCAGTGGTTCTCAACCTTTTATGATTCTCGTACCTCCTAGAAATCTGTATGTAACTGGCGTACCCCTTGTATAGATGGATAGAACTATTGTTATATTATAACAATGGGAATAAAATAAAACATATATATCAGTGGTTCTCAACCTTGTATGCTTCACGTACCCCCTGGAAATGTGTACGTAACTGGCGTACCCCTTGTACTGATATATAAAACTATTGTTATATTATAACAATGACAATAAAATAAAACATATATATCAGTGGTTCTCAACCTTTTATGATTCACGTACCCCCAGGAAACGTGTATGTAACTGGCGTACCCCTTGTATAGATGGATAAACTATTGTTATATTATAACAATGAGAATAAAATAAAACATATATATTAGTGGTTCTCAACCTTTTATGCTTCACGTACCCCCTGGAAATGTGTATGTAACTGCCCTACCCCTTGTGTAGATAGATAACACTATAGTTAGAGTATAACAATGGTTATAATATAAAACATATATATCAGTGGTTCTCAACCTTTTATGATTCACGTACCCCCAGGAAATGTGTATGTAACTGGCGTACCCCTTGTATAGATGGATAAAACTATTGTTATATTATAACAATGAGAATAAAATAAAACATATATGTTAGTGGTTCTCAACCTTTTATGCTTCACGTACCCCCTGGAAATGTGTATGTAACTGGCCTACCCCTTGTGTAGATAGATAAAACTATAGTTAGAGTATAACAATGGGAATAATATAAAACGTATATATCAGTGGTTCTCAACGTTTTATGCTTCACGTACCCCCTGGAAATGTGTATGTAACTGGCGTAACCCTTGTGTAGATAGATAAACCTATAGTTATAGTATAACAATGAGAAAAAAATGAAACATATATATTACTGGTTCTCAACCTTTATAATGCTTAGCGAACCTCCTGGAAATGTGTATGTAACTGGCGTACGCCTTATGTAGATAGATAATACTGTAGTTATAGTATAACAATGGGAATAAAATAAAACATATATATCAATGGTTCTGAACCTTTTATTCTTCACGTACACACTGGAAATGTGTATTAACTGGCGTACCCCTTGTATAGATGGATAAAACTTTTGTTATAGTATTCAAAATTCAAATTTATTTTTAATAAGTATTATCTATAATTATATTACATAAAAAATCCCACTAAGCCGAAGCTTATCAGCGGGAATGTACACATATGTTTTTACAGATATGATCTAGATTGCCTCAGTACTATATAAAATGAAGGAGAGAAAAAAAAGGAATAAATGAGAAAGGAAACCGACAAAATGATGAAAGTTTCCAAATAAAAACATCACTTTTTCATCAACCACTGAAATAATTTATCTTTAACATCACAATTTTTTTTAAGTTAACTATTTCTCGAGGAAGCAAGTTAAATAGGTAGGGAGTTTGATATTCTTTGGAATTTCTTCCGTAATTATTATAAAATTTTGGTTGTTTCAAAAAAACCCATAGCCTTTTTTTTAGTAAACTTATTGTGGCAAATATTTTGTTTATAGGTATCATCAAAGAAGTTATTGATAACAGAAACAAACACATATAAACTTTCTATAGGTAAAATTTTGAACAAACTGAATATATCATCTTTCGTTGTAAGGGAATATTTAACTTCTGTATTACACAATCCTTTTAGCAGAGTAAATTGTATTCTTTTAATTTTATTTAATTCTGTCTTATAGGCTGTCCCATAAACTGTTATCCCATACCTAATTATAGATTCAAAAAGTGCTTTATATACTAAAATAGTTATCTGTGTATCAGCAAACATGTTAAGTTTCCTAATTTTAAATGCTACAAATCGTAGTCTTGAACACATCCAATCAATATATTTATTCCATTTCATTTTCGAATTCATTTTCAAGCCTAGGAAAATTATTTCATTTACTTCATTTTATTTTAGGACAATTACATGTGCCGTGTGATAAACCATCCAGCCTAGTACAACTTATTCGATGCTTAGTAATTCTTCTATTAAGTGTAGGTTGTTGAGAACCAATACACATAAATTTAGTTTTTTTCTCGTTTACACTCAGTTTGTTAAGAGCAAACCATTTAACTGCTTTATTGAAATCACTTTGCAGATTGCAAATAGCGTATTCTAAATCAGAGTGGAAGTTGATTAGCATTGTATCATCAGCATACATATATAATTTACTATCGAAATTAATATTAGCCAAATCATTTATGTATATTTGGAATAGCATGGGGCCGAGAACAGATCATTGTGGAACTCCAAAATTGATCTGATATTTATCGCTAAAATTATCATTTATTTTCATAACTATTTCTCTATGTAATAAGTAGCTTTTAAACCATTCAAAAATATTCCCTCTTATACCAAGTAAATATAATTTCTGTAGCAAGATATCAATGTCAACTGAATCAAATGCTTTATTTAAGTCCATAAATACCGCAACGCATTTCTTTCCTATATTTAAATTAATATCTATATTATTAATAAGATCTTCCAAAAGACTGTGTTCCCATACCTTTACGGAACCCAAGTTGCTGACTTGACAGAAAATTAATTTTATTCAAAAAAATTTGCAAGCGATCTCCAACGTATTTTTCTTTGTTTTTAATAGAGTGATTGGTCTATAATTATTAAAATTCTTTTTTGATCCACTTTTATATACCAGACGAATAATTCCAATTTTCATAGCTATTGGGATTTGCGAATTTTCAAAAATTTTATTTATAAGAATTGTTATTACATGAACAAAATTGCATTTACTTTCCTTTATGTATTTTGGTTTAATATTGTCAAATCCAGGAGATGTGTTATATTTTAAGTGATCTATAATATTGGCAACATGGAAGTTACTAGCTAGTGGAAAATGCATAGAATTCTTATTTATGTAACATAATGCGTAAACCTTGTCTGACCTGGTATTCATCGACGCAAATTCTGTTTGCATCTCACTAATAATTGTTACAAAAAACTTAACAAAACCATTTAGAATTTCTTTTGGAGTGTTATCTCTAATCAAGTGTCTTCCAACATTTTAGTCGATTGACATCCTTTTTTTATCATCAATAATATCATTAATTTATTCCCATATTCTATTATTATTACCTTTATTAATTGCTAATTTATTTGAATAAAATATGCGTTTTTGGTTCCTTATAATGATGTTTACCCTATTTCTTTCCATTTTATATGTCATTTTTTTGTTTACTATTTACATTATCTTCATATCTTTTCCATAATTTATCTCTATTTTTAATTGCTAAAATAATGTCATCTGTAATCCATTCTTTCCTTATTCTCTTAGTTTTACAATTATTAATTTGTTTACTACAACAAGAATTTTCCCGAATTTCATCAATTTTACTTAATATTTTCATACATAATAATTCTGTACTCATGTCTTCATCAACTATATCATTCCATTGCGTCATTTGCAATTTCTGAATGATAAAATATCATTATAAAATTTTTTAAAACCTAGGTTTGAATCCTCTTTCAAAAATGTAACATCATTAGAGCTAATATTCTTTTTGAAAATCTTTATTAAGATACCAAAATGATCTGGAAATTTATTTCTATATGTTTTACTTTTAACATCAAAACTACTTGTTTTAACCAAAACATGATCAATTAACGTCCTTGTAATTTTAGGTAATGTTTCATCCTCTCTAGTAAAACCCTTAACGATTTGTTCTAAACCAAATTCAATCAAAGTATTTAAATACATAACACAACCATATTTATTAGTATTTGCCACATCAATATTAATATCACCAACAATAATTAAATTTTTAATTCCCGCCCTTTTTAATAAATACTCAGAAATTTCTTTTAAAAATATGACTGAAAATAAATTAAAGAGCATAAACAAATGTGTTTAAATATCGATTTTTCAACAGTATTCGTTCAGTATTTAAAGAACATGGAGGCTGGAATATTTCAGAACAGTACCGTGGCGAGTGGTTAGCGCGCTTGACTACTGACAGGGGCGTAGGTATGGGGTGAGGCTAAATTTTTGTAAAATTAAGGGGAGCTAGTAAAATCTAGACAACTTGGCAAAATCTAGGGCAATTTTCCAAATCATTGGCAAAATCTAGGGTAATTTCTTTTAGGAACCAGTTAATATTTTTCGAGGCAATTGACAATCTAAAAAATCGAGGCAATTTGGCAAATCTAAGGTAGTTGAGAAATTCGAGACGGCAAAATCTAGAGCAGCTGACAAAATTCGAAATCACTTAGTAAAATACAAGGAGTTGACAAAATGGGGACAACTTGGCAAAATTCGGAGTGACTTGGTAAATCTTGGGGAGTTGGAAAATTCGGAGTAACTTGGCAAAATCGTGGGGAGTTAGCAAAATTCAGGTGAGATGTAAAAATTGGGATTTTTGTTTTGTAAAATTATGGCGAATTGGCAAAATTGAGGAAACTTGGCGAAATCTAGGAGCAGTTGGCAAAATTTGGAGTGATTTGGCAAAACTTTGGGGAGTTGGCAAAATTCAGGTGAGATGTAAAAATTGCGACTTTTTTTCTATAAAATTATGGCAAGTTGGCAAAATCTAGGAAAGTAGGCAAATCTTGGGGAGATGGCAAAATTCGGAGTGAGTTGGCAAAATCTAGGGCAAGTAGCAAAATTCGAATCCATTTGTTAAATACGGGCGAGTTGTAAAAATTGGGATTATTTTTGTGAAATTAAGGAGAGTTGACAAAATCGAGAAAACTTGGCAAAATTTTTGGGAGTTTCAAAAATTTGAAGTAACCTGGCAAATTCAGGAGAGATGTAAAAATTGGGATTGTTTTGCGAAATTAAAGGAGAGATGGTGAAATCGAGGCAACTTGACAAAATCTAGGAGAGTTGGCAAAATTGGAAACCATTTGGTAAAGTACAGGTGAGTTGTGAAAATTGGGATTTTTTTAAATTAGGGATAGTTGGAAAAATCAAGAACTCTTTGCAAAATCTAGAGGAGTTGGTAAAATTGGAATCCACTTGGTAAAATACAGGTGAGTGTGATAATAGGAATTGGGTTTCTGAAATTAAAGATAGTTGACAAAATGGAGAAAACTTGGCAAAATATTGTGCAGTTTGTAAAATTTGCAGTCACTTTGCAAATTCAGGAGAGATGTAAAGATTGGGATTGGTTTTGTGAAAATAAGGAGAGTTGGGAAAATTCATACTGACTTGCTACAATTCAGGCGAGATGAAATTATGGGTAGTTGGCAAAATTCGGAGTTACAAGCAAAATGCAGGAGAGTTTTGAAAATGCCTGCCCCCCCCCCCCCTCCCGGCAACTATAGTCTTTCGCTACGCCCCTGGCTACTGATAAAAGGGAACTGGGGTCAACCCCAGTGTAAGACATGGAAATTTGTGTTGTTTATCTGCTGAGATCACGCCATCCTCACAGACCTTTTACTATGAAGTATAAACTGACACGCTCCTGTGAGACCTCTGTGGCAAGCAGCTGCTTTAGTGGGTATGGGTTGGGTTGTTTTACCTCTGAGCGGCACTTTTTTAAACACAATGGGCTAAATGGCCAGGTGACATGGACCCCGAAGGCTCAGAGAAGGTTGGGGAAGGGGACCCACTAGAACAGCTGTTGGGAGACAGATGGTAGCCTCCCGTCAAGGCCATCCAGCGTGTTCTTAAACGTGCACAGGGTATGGCTCTCCCGCACGGGCCACGGCTTAACGTCCCATCCGACGGACGGTGGCCTTTCCAAGCCCATCGGTGTCCCCTACTGACCGTGGGCAGGGCGTGGAATTTTGCGGAGATAAATCTCAACGCTGACCCAGCTGGGACTCGAACCTGGGAACTTCAGATTACGAGCCTGGCGCGCTACCGACTGAGCCACCCCCGCCCCTGAAGGGGTATGTACGTACGTAATGCATTCTAAGAATTTAAACGTAATATGTAATGTTTCAAACCATTTAATAAAATAAAGATGCATTTCAGTAGTTTGTATATGATTATCTCAATATTAGAGCATTGTGAATGATTTTTATGAAACATTCCCGTGGCCGAGTGGTTAGCGCGCTTGGCTACTGATCTTAGGGACCTGGGTTCGAGGCATGGATATGTGTGTGGTTTTTCTGCTGAGGTCCTGCCATCCTCACAGACCTTCTACTATGGCATATAAACTGACAGGTTCATGTCAGACCTCTGTGGCAAGCAGCTGCTTGAGGGGGTATTTATTTATTATTAACTCTTTAATATTGTACGAATATTGTTGAAAATCGAGATTTAAATACGTTTGATTCTAATCTTTATCTTTAGTTATATTTTTCGAATAAATATTTATTTTAGACGTAAAAAAGGTTCGAAGACATAACATGAAAATTGTGTAATGGTTTGGCAGAGTATATTTGGTTGTGGATTGCTTTACCTCTGATCGGCATTTTTTTGCACACCATGGTCTAAATGACCAGATCACAATGACTCTGATAGCTCAGAGAAGGTTGGGGGAGGGAACCCACTGGAACAGCTTTTGGGAGATAGATGGTAACCTCCCGTCAAGGCCATCCAGCGTGTTCTTTAACGTGCACAGGGTATGGCTCTACCCGTACACGGGGCCACGGCTTAACGTCCCATTCGAAGAACGGCGGCCTTTTCAAGCCCATCGCTGTCATCTACTGACCGTGGGCAGGGCGGGGAGTTTGCGGAGATAAATCTCAACGACTGACCCAGCTGGGACTCGAACCTGGGAACTACGGATTACGAGCCTGGCGTGCTACCGACTGAGCCACCTTCGCCCCAATATATTTGGTATTTTAATACTTTTGCAGCATAGAAAATGCCTCTAAAACTAAGAAAAATAGTTAAATATCTGAAGAGACAGACCGACAGAGGGAAAATATCGGCTCGTGAGCTAAAAAGATCATTCGTCGAAGTGAAAATATGCAATAAAAACTTGACTTATTGTTGTGAGTTGTGAAATTAGTAATCAGATACGTAATATTTCTTAACTTTAATCACAGAGTTCTTGTACTGATTTGAGTCATTCATATTAACATTTAAATAATATCATTTGGTTCTTCTTAAAGTTAGTGGTCAAAAGAATTGCAAATAATGTCACAAAGTTAGACAGTCAGTACTTTACCTACACGAGCAAATTCCCTAGTGCTGTTGACATTTGGACTTCGGCTGCTACGAAGAATCCCGCCATTTGCAGCTCGCGCCCACGTTGTCCCGTGGCGGTTTACAAAAGGCAGCCGAATCAGTTCCTGTGACTGGCAGGTAAACAAGGAAGCCGTTTAATGGCAGTTCTTTAATAGCAAATCAGCGCTTTATCAGAAAAGGTTGCTATCAGAAGTTTTTCTGCACTTCCTTTGTGGTCAGATCTCATGAAGTTGGGAACCATTTTCCGCCACTAATCTTAATGGCAATTTTGGGTAACTTAAGATTTCGTAAAGGAGGTTTTTTAAATTGTTTTCATGAGTAACTCTGTTTTGAAGCCGTCCCATGGCCGAGTGGTTAGCGCGCTTGGCTACTGATCTAAGGGACCTGGGTTCGAGCCCCGGGTTAAGGCATGGATGTATGTGTCGTTTTTCTGCTGAGGTCCTGCCATCCTCTCAGACCTGAATGAGATTAACAGACGAATAGGGATTGCTGCCGGGACTTTTAAGAATCTAAGGAGAGTGTAGAGAAATAGGCGTATACACCTAATGATTAAAATTAGATTGTATAATAGTTTGGTTCTTTCTAGGGTTAGTTATGGTAGTGAAACTTGGATGCTTTGTAAACAAAGTAACAGGAAACTAGATGCTTTTGATTCTAGATGCTTACGCAGTATCTTGGGCATTTAGTGGTTCAACTTTGTAACTAATGATGAGGTTAGGCAAAGGAGTCTGCAACCTCCTTTAAGCAGCATATTGTGCAGAGAGAGACTCCGTTGGTTTGGCCATGTTGCCCTTATGGATAATTATAGATTGGCGAATAGGGTTAAGAACAGTGTGCGTAAAGGGCTCAGAAAGAGGGGACACCTAGGATGCGGGGGGACAGACAATGTCAAACAGGACCTTGTTAGAATTGGTGTGCAGTGGCCAGATGCAGCAGATGTGGCTCAGGACAGACTTGCTTGGAGAACTAAATTGTACTGTCTGGTTGGACATCGTTAGCCCATGGCTGCTTGAGGATGAGGATGGTGATGAAGGATTCCCCGGTATAAAACGTTGGAATGTTGCATGAAAACCATAAATGACAGATTACACAAGTACAGAGACAAATGGACATTAATTATTTGAATAATAAATTTTACATATAAAACTGTGTTTCAGGAAATGAATACATAAAGGATTCGTTTAGAGGAAATTCCATAGTGCAGACGTCAAATCCTTGATTATTTTCTGGAAGTCTTGCCAGTGAAGCTTCTAGCTGCATAAAGTCATGTGACTGGTTGCCATAGTTACCAGTGAACGTGCACGCTGCATTGTCATTGGGAAAATTGAAAGAAAATTGTTCAATTTCATCGCTGGGAAAAGCACAATTTGAATATGTACTATAATGGTGTTCTCTGGAAAGGAAGTTATTGTGATTGAAGTCAGTTGGATTCTTCACCCCTATATCCGATGAATTCAAGTATTCATTTCTGTGGATCATTTTTGCTGAAACAGAAATAAGGAATCTATTATGAATTTAATAGAGATACATTAAGCTAATAAATATTCCCTGACAGATATCGAGAACATTACACTGTATATAAGAGTTTTATGGTGACAATATTTCAAAACCCAATTTAATAGCATTCTTGTAAATCCGACTACGTATAATCAAGAGTTTAACTTGTAGGGAATTAAAAGTATATCCAGATAATATTTCTGAAAAAAATTTATCGCAAACACGGGGGGAATCGAACCCGCAAATCTCCAGATTCATGCCAGTGCACGATACCATTACAGCGCGCATCGGACGAGAAAATCTTTTGGAATTGAGAACTTATAATTGTAGAAGTTCTAATTAGTTATAATTGTAGTAGTTTGGGAGTGGGCCACATGGTTGAAGAAATGGTGATTTTCAGGTGGGCTAGGGATTAGAAAGTCCGATGGCTATTTCTTCTCAGAGCATGAAAGAGTGTGTAATGATTATAGAGTTGGATTATTTTACCTCTGAGAGGCATATTTTTACACACAATGGGCTAAATGGCCAGGTCACAAGAACTCTGAAGGGTGGGGGAGGGTACCCACTGCAACAGATATTAGGAGACGGATGTTAGCCTCTTGTCTAGGCCATCCACCATGTTCTTTAATAGGTTGGAATGTTTTACCTCTGAGAGGCAATTTTTTACACACAATGGGCTAAATGACCAGGTCAAAAGAACTCTGAAGGGTGGGGGAGGGTACCCACTGGAACAACTGTTAGGAGACAGATGGTAGCCTCTCATCAAGGATATCCAGTGTTTTCTTTAAACATTTTCAGAGTTTTACCTCTGAGAGGCACTTTTTCACACACAATGGGCTAAATGCTCAGGTCATAAGAACCCCGAAGGGTGGGGGAGGGTACCCACTGGAACAGCTGTTGGGAGACAGATGGTAGCCTCCCATCAAGGCCATCCTGTGTGTTCCTTAAACGGTTGGACAGTTTTTCCTCTGAGAGGCACTTTTACACAGAATGGGCTAAATGGCCAGGTCACAAGAACTCTGAAGGGTGCGGGAGGGTACCCACTGGAACAGCTGTTGGGAGACAGATGGTAGCCTCTGATCAAGGCCATCCAGCGTGTTCTTTAAAGGGTTGCACAGTTTTACCTCTGAGATGCCCTTTTTTTACACACAATGGGCTAAATGGCCAGATCCCAAGAACTCCGAAGGGTTGGGGAGGGTACGCTCTGGAACAACTTTTGGTAGACAGATGGTAGCCTCTCAACAAGACCATCCAGTGTTTTCTTTAAAGGGTTTCACAGTTTTACCTCTGAGAGGCACTTTTTTACACACAATGGGCTAAATGGCTAGGTCACAAGAACTCCGAAGTATGGGGGAGGGTACCCACTGGAACAACTGTTGGGAGACAGATGGTAGCCTCTCATCATGGCCATCCAGCGTGTTCTTTAAAGGGTTGCACAGTTTTACCTCTGAGAGGCACTTTTTTACACACAGTGGGCTAAATGGCCAGATCCCAAAAACTCCGAAGGTTGGGGGGAGGATACGCTCTGGAACAAATGTTGGGAGACAGATGGTAGCCTCTCAACAAGGCCATCCAGCGTGTTCTTTAATATGTTGGACTTTTTACCTCTGAGAGGCACTTTTTTACACACAGTGGGCTAAATGCTCAGGTCACAAGAACCCCGAAGAGTGGGGAAGGGTACCCATTGGAACAGCTGTTGGGAGACAGATGGTAGCCTCTCATCATGGCCATCCAGTGGGTTTTTAATGCGTTGGACTGTTTTACACCTGAGATGCACTTTTTTACACACAATGGGCTAAATGCGCAGGTCACAAGAACCCCGAAGGGTGGGGGAGGGTACCCACTGGAACAGCTGTTGGGAGACAGAAGGTAGCCTCTCATCATGGCCATCCAGTGTGTTTTTAATGCGTTGGACTGTTTTACCTCTGAGAGGCACTTTTTACACACAATGGGCTAAATGCTCAGGTCACAAGACCCCCGATGGGTGGGGGAGGGTGCCCATTGGAACAGCTGTTGGGAGACAGATGGTAGCCTCTCATCATGGCCATCCAGCGTGTTCTTTAAAGGGTGCACAGTTTTACTTCTGAGAGGCCCTTTTTTTACACACAATGGGCTAAATGGGCAGAACACAAGAACTCCGAAGGGTGGGAGAGGGTATGCTCTGGAACAGCTTTTGGGAGACAGATGGTAGCCTCTCAACAAGGCCATTCAGCGTGTTGTTTAATATGTTGAACTGTTTTACCTCTGAGAGGCACTTTTTACACACAATGGGCTAAATGCTCAGGTCACAAGAACCCCAAAAGGTAGGGGAGGGTACCCACTGGAACAGCTGTTGGTAGACAGATGGTAGCCTCTCATCATGGGCATCCAGCGTGTTCTTTAATATGTTGGATTGTCTTACCTCTGAGAGGCACTTTTTGACACACAATGGGCTAAATGGCCACGTCACATGAACCCCGAAGTGTGGCGAGGGTACCCACTTTAACAGCTGTTGGGAGATAGATGGTAGCCTCTCAACAAGGCCATCCAGCATGTTCTTTAATATGTTGGGCTGTTTTACCTCTGAGAGGCACTTTTTTACACACAATGGGCTAAATGCTCAGGTCACAAGAACCCCGAAATGTGGGGGAGGGTACCCACTGGAACAGCTGTTGGGAGACAGATGGTAGCCTCCCATCATGGCCATCCAGCGTGTTCTTTAAAGGGTTGCACAGTTTTACCTCTGAGAGGCACTTTTTTGCACACAGTGGGCTAAATGGCCAGATCCCAAGAACTCCGAAATTTGGGGGAGGGTACCCACTGGAACAGCTGTTGGAAGTCACATGGTAGCCTCTCATCACGGCCATCCAGTATGTTTTTAATGCGTCGGACTGTTTACCTATGAGAGGCACTATTTTACACACAATGGGCTAAATGCTCAGGTTACAAGAACCCCGAAGGGTGAAGGAGGGTTCGCTCTGGAACAGGTTTTGGGAGACAGATGGTAGCCTCTCAACAAGGCCATCCAGCGTGTTCTTTAATATGTTGGACTGTTTTACCTCTGAGAGGCACTTTTTTACACACAAAGTGCTAAATGCTCAGGTCACAAGAACCCCGAAGGATGGGGAGGGTACCCACTAGAACAGCTGTTGGGAGACAGATGGTAGCCTCTCATCATGGCCATCCAGCGTGTTCTTTAAAGGGTTGCACAGTTTTACCTCTGAGAAGCACTTTTTTACACACAGTGGGCTAAATGGCCAGATCCCAAAAACTCCGAAGTATGGGAGAGGGTACCCACTGTAATAGCTGTTGGGACACAGATCGTAGCCTCTGATCAAGGCCATCCACTGTGTTTTTAATGCGTTGGATTGTTTTACCTCTGAGAGGCACTTTTTTACACACAATGGGCTAAATGCTCAGGTCACAAGAACCCCGAAATGTGGGGGAGGGTACCCACTGGAACAGCTGTTGGGAGACAGATGGTAGCCTCCCATCATGGCCATCCAGCGTGTTCTTTAAAGGGTTGCACAGTTTTACCTCTGAGAGGCACTTTTTTGCACACAGTGGGCTAAATGGCCAGATCCCAAGAACTCCGAAATTTCGGGGAGGGTACCCACTGGAACAGCTGTTGGAAGTCACATGGTAGCCTCTCATCACGGCCATCCAGTATGTTTTTAATGCGTCGGACAGTTTACCTCTGAGAGGCACTATTTTACACACAATGGGCTAAATGCTCAGGTTACAAGAACCCCGAAGGGTGGGGAGGGTACCCAATAGAACAGCTGTTTGGAGACAGATGGTTGCCTCTCAACAAGGCCATCCAGCGTGTTCTTTAATGTGTTGGACTGTTTTACCTCTGAGAGGCACTTTTTACACACAATGGGCTAAATGCTCAAGTCACGAGAACGCCGAAGGGTGGGGAAGGGTACCCACTGGAACAGCTGTTGGGAGACATATGGTAGCCTCTCATCATGACCATCCAGCGTGTTCTCTAATAGGTTGGATTGTTTTACCTCTGAGAGGCACTTTTTCACACACAATGGGATAAATGGCCAGGTCACATGAACCCCGAAGTGTGGGGAGGGTACCCACTTTAACAGCTGTTGGGAGATAGATGGTAGCCTCTCAACAAGGCCATCCAGCGTGTTCTTTATTATGTTGGACTGTTTTACCTTTGAGAGGCAATTTTTTTACACACAATGGGCTAAATGCTCAGGACATAAGAACCCCGAATTGTGGGGGAGGGTACCCACGGGAACAGCTTTTGGTAGATAGATGGTAGCCTCTCAACAAGGCCATCCAATGTTCTCTTTAAAGGGCTTCACAGTTTTACCTCTAAGAGGCACTTTTTTACACACAATGGGCTAAATGGCCAGGTCACAAGAACTCCGAAATATGGGGGATGGTACCCACTGGAACAGCTGTTGGGAGAAAGATGGTAGTCTCTGATCAAGGCCATCGAGTGTGTTTTTAATGCGTTGGACTGTTTTACCTCTGAGAGGCAGTTTTTTACACACAATGGGCTAAATGCTCAGGTCACAAGAACCCCGAAGGGTGGGGGAGGGTACCCACAGGAACAGCTGTTGGGAGACAGATTGTAACCTCTCATCATGGCCATCCAGCGTGTTCTTTAAAGGGTTGCACAGTTTTACCTCTGAGAGGCACTTTTTTACACACAGTGTGCTAAATGGCCAGATCCCAAGAACTCCGAAGTTTGCGGGAGGGTACGCTCTGGAACAGCTGTTGGGAGACAAATGGTTGCCTCTCAACAAGGCCATCCAGCGTCTTCTTTAATGTGTTGGACTGTTTTACCACTGAGAGGCACTTTTATACACTCAATGGGCTAAATTCTCAGGTCACAAGAACCCCGAAGGGTGGGGTAGGGTACCCACTGCAACAGCTGTTGGGAGACAGATGGTAGCCTCTCACAAGGCCATCCAGTGTGTTTTTAATGCGTTGGATTGTTTTACCTCTGAGCGGCACTTTTTTACACACAATGGGCTAAATGCTCAGGTCACAAAAACCCTGAAGATTTGGGGAGGGTACCCACTGGAACAGCTTTTGGAAGACAGATCGTAGCCTCCCATCAAAGCCACCCTGTGTGTTCCTTAAACGGTTGGACAGTTTTACCTCTGAGAGGCACTTTTTTACACACAATGGGCTAAATGCTCAGGTCACAAGGACCCCGAAAGGTGGGGGAGGGTACCCACTGGAACAGCTGTTGGGAGACAGATGGTAGCTTCTCGTCATGGCCATCCAGCGTGTTCTTTAATACGTTGGACTGTTTTACCTCTCTGAGGCCCTTTTTTACACACAATGGGCTAAATGCTCAGGTCACAAGGACCCCGAAAGGTGGTGGAGGGTACCCACTGGAACAGCTGTTGGGAGACAGATGGTAGCTTCTCATCATGCCCATCCAGCGTGTTCTTTAAAGGGTTGCACAGTTTTACCTCTGAGAGGTTCTTTTTTTACACACAATGGGCTAAATGGCCAGATCCCGAGAACTCCAAAGGATGGGGGAGGGTACCCACTGGAACAGCTGTTGGAAGTCACATGGTAGCCTCTCAACAAGGCCATCCAGTGTTTTCTTTAAAGGGTTTCACAGTTTTACCTCTGAGAGGCACTTTTTTACACACAATGGGCTAAATGGCTAGGTCACAAGAACTCCAAAGTATGGGGGAGGGTACCCACTGGAACAGCTGTTGGGAGACAGATGATAGGATCTGATCATGGCCATCCAGCGTGTTCTTTAAAGGGTTGCACAGTTTTACCTCTGAGAGGCACTTTTTTACACACAGTGGGCTAAATGGCCAGATCCCAAGAATTCCGATGGTTGGGGAGGGTAAGCTCTGGAACAGCTGTTGGGAGACAGATGGTAGCCTCTCAACAAGGCCATCCAGCGTGTTCTTTAATGTGTTGGACTGTTTTACCTCTGAGAGGCACTTTTTTACACACAATGGGCTAAATGCTCAGATCAGACGGACCCCGAAGAGAGGGGGAGGGTACCCACTTGAACAGCTGTTGGGAGAGAGATGGTAGCTTCTCATCATGGCCATCCAGCGTGTTCTTTAATACGTTGGACTGTTTTACCTCTCAGAGGCCCTTTTTTACACACAATGGGCTAAATGCTCAGGTCACAAGCACCCCGAAGGATGGGGGAGGGTACCCACTGGAACGGCTGTTGGGAGACAGATGGTAGCCTCTCATCAAGGCCATCCAGGGTTTTCTTTAAATGTTTTCACAGTTTTACCTCTGAGAGGCACTTTTTACACGCAATGGGCTAAATGGCCAGGTCACAAGATCTCCGAAGTATGGGGGAGGGTACCCACTGGAACAGCTGTTGGGAGACAGATGGTAGCCTCTCATCAAGGCCATCCAGTGTTTTCTTTAAAGGGTTGCACAGTTTTACCTCTGAGAGGCACTTTTTTACACACAATGGGCTAAATGGCTAGGTCACAAGAACTCCGAAGTATGGGGGAGGGTACCCACTGGAACAGCTGTTGGGAGACAGATGGTAGCCTCTCAACAAGGCCATCCAGCGTGTTCTTTAATGTGTTGGACTGTTTTACCTCTGAGAGGCACTTTTTTACACACAATGGCCTAAATGCTCAGGTCACAAGAACCCCGAAGGGTGGGGGAGGGTACCCACTGGAACAGCTGTTGGGAGACAGATGGTAGCCTCTCATCATGGCCATCCAGCGTGTTCTTTAATAGGTTGGATTGTTTTTCCTCTGAGAGGCACTTTTTTACACACAATGGGCTAAATGGCCAGGTCACATGAACCCCGAAGTGTGGGGAGGGTACCCACTTTAACAGCTGTTGCGAGACAGATGGTAGCCTCTCAACAAGGCCATCTAGCGTGTTCTTTAATATGTTGGACTGTTTTACCTCTGAGAGGCACTTTTTTTACACACAATGGGGTAAATGCTCAGGTCACAAGAACCCCGAAAGGTGGGGGAGGTTACCCACTGGAACAGCTGTTGTGAGACAGATGGTAGCCTCTCATCAAGGCCATTCAGTGTTTTTTTTAAAGGGTTTCACAGTTTTACCTCTGAGAGGCACTTTTTTACACACAATGGGCTATTTGGCCAGGTCACAAGAACTCCGAAGTATAGGGGAGGGTACCCACTGGAACAGCTGTTGGGAGACAGATGGTAGCCTCTCATCAAGGCCGTCCAGTGTGTTCTTTAATAAGTTGGACTGTTTTACCTCTGAGCGGCACTTTTTTACACACAATGGGCTAAAAGGCCAGGTCTCAAAAACCAGTCAAAATATCGGCAACTGAGACAAATCACTAATGACCGCAACCTACAATATTAGTTTTCTGAGTCAATACATATTAGAACACTTGGTCAATACACTTGAACAACTTGAACAACAGTGAGTTCTTCAAGTGTAAACTCATTGTGGTTATTTCGATGATTTTGATGACTACAACTGAAGCTAATCATAATATTGACCACATAAGAAATCATCAGTGACAGAAAGGTATAATATTAGTTAACTGATTTGGAGGAAGTCTTCCAGTGTAGATGGTTTCAGCCTTTAGTAGTGGGGGAACGGGTCTTTGCCCCATGTCTGCGATTAGGGGGCTGTTTGATATTGTCGGCATTCCCTCTCTCAATAAACATAGTTTCTTTAAACATCCCACTAACCATTTTCTCTCCATAGGTAGTTGGAATGTGAGGACTCTGCACAGAGCTTTTTCTCTTGATGTCCTCACACAAGAATTCCACCGTTATAATTTAGATATTCTCGGCTTGCAAGAGACCAGATGGACAGATAAAGGTCAGATTCTTAAAAATAATCTTAAATTTCTCTTTTCAGGGTGGGACGACAATAAGCATCACCAAGGCGTGGGTCTGCTTCTCAGCAGACACGCTAGCGATGCTCTTCTAGGATATGAGTGCATTAATGAAAGGTTTCTTACAGCAAAATTTCAGACAAGCGTTAAAGACTTGAATGTTATCTGCTGTTGTGCCCCCACTGAGGATGCCGATGAGGATGAGAAGGATAGGTTTTATGAACAACTTCAGGATATTTTGAATTCTGTTAAGAAAGGAGATATTACCCTTTTCTTGGTGACTTCAATGCCAAAGTTGGTACTGACTCTGACCTTTGGGGAGGAGTAATAGGTCCTTTTGGTATTGGTAGCTGCAATGGCAATGGGCAACGTCTCCTACAGGTAAGTAAACTCAATGGATTCAGAATAACTAACACTTATTACAAACACCGCGACATACATAAGTACACATAGGATTCACATGATGGGCTGCATAAGAATATGATTGATTACATATTAATTAACAGCAAATGGGCTAGTTCTGTTAGGAATACCATGGCATATAGGGGAGCTGAAATTGGATCTGACCATAACCTTGTTAAAAGTGTGTTGCAACTTAAACTTAAAAAGTGTTGTGCTAGGGTTAAAAAATTTACTTTTAATACTGAAGCTCTGAAAGATCCAGTTATAGCCAAAGCTTACCATGATAGGTTACTTAGTCATTATGACAATCATGGTTTGCTTACTACAGAAGTTGAGGAAGAATGGGATCATTTTAAACAGGCTTTTTTTGACACTAACAGTACTCTTTTAGGAAAAAAGGAGCAGAAGAGGCAAAATTATCTGAGTGATAAGGCACTTGAGCTTATTTCGGAAAGAAAGAACTGCAGGAATGCCCTTAATCAATACCCTACTAGTCCTAATAGAAAGCATTACAGAGACCTTAATAAACTTGTAAAGGATCAATTAGCTGCTGATAAGAATCTTTGGCTTGATGGTTTGGCTGACAAAGCTGAGGAAGCAGTTAGACAGCACAACAGCAGAGAGCTGTACCAGATAGTTAATGTTTTGTGTGGTAGAAAACGGACAGGCATACAAGGATTGAAGGATAAACAAGGTAAGGTTATAGAAGGGGAATATTCTGTCATGGCTAGGTGGGCTGAGCATTTCAGTGATGTTCTAAACAATGTAGTTAGTTCTACTCCCATTGTTTGCAATGCTGATAGATGCATTGGTGGCTTTAATGTTGGCCCTATAACACAATCTGAAATTATTTTGGCTGTTTCTAAACTTAAACTTCATAAATCCCCAGGGGTAGATGAAATTACTACGGAAATGCTTAGAGCTGGGAATGTTTCGGTTACCACTTGGATGACTGAAATTCTGAATATCTTTTATGATAAAGGCATGGTTCCTAAGGATTTTACCAGAGCTATTGTTATCCCTATTTTCAAAAAAGGTGATCGCAGTTCTTGTGATAACTATAGGGGTATCAGCCTACTCTCTGTTCCAGGTAAAGTTCTTTCCATGATTGTGCTTAATAGAATTAAGAATCTGGTTGACAGTCAATTGCGTGATGAACAATGTGGATTCACAAGTGGTAGGGGATGTGTGGATCAGATATTTTCACTTAGGCAGATTCTTGAGAAATGTTTAGAGTTTCAGAAACCTTTGGTTGCTAGCTTTGTTGATTTCAAAAAGGCTTTCGACTCTGTTGATCGTCATAATTTGTGGTTGATTGTGAGATCATATGGTATACCGGACAAGTTAGTTAACATTATGAAAGCTCTTTATAATAACACTGAGTCGTGTGTGAGAGTTGGTAAGGCTTGTAGCAATTGGTTTAGCATTACTTCTGGTGTTCGACAAGGGTGCATTTTGTCTCCTTTTCTCTTTAGCTTGGTTATTGATTATGTTATGCGAAATTCACTTCAAGGGAAAGATTTTGGCCTTAAATGGGCTGGAGATACGAAAATTTCTGATTTAGATTATGCTGATGATTTAATCCTTTTGGCAAATGATGTTGATGAGATGAACTCTTTCATTCAAGCTGTTGATGAGACTGGTAGTAGAGTAGGTTTGGTTATAAACAGAGAGAAAACTAAAGTGATGAAAATTGGTCAGGCAGGCTGTGATTAAGTTAATCTGAATGGTTGCAGTCTTGAGCAGGTGTCACAGTTTAATTGCCTTGGGAGCTATGTAACAGATAATGGTGATGTACGGCATGAGATTAACAGACGAATAGGGATTGCTGCCGGGACTTTTAAGAACCTATGGAGAGTGTGGAGAAATAGGCGTATACACCTAAAGACTAAAATTACACTGTATAATAGTTTGGTTCTTTCTAGGGTTAGATATGGTAGTGAAACTTGGACACTTTTTAAACAATATAACAGGAAACTAGATGCTTTTGATTCCAGATGCTTACGCAGTATCTTGGGCATTAGGTGGTTCAACTTTGTAACTAATGATGAGATTAGGCAAAGGAGTTTGCAACCTCCTTTAAGCAGCATATTGTGCAGAGAGAGACTCCGTTGGTTTGGCCATGTTGCCCGTATGAATAATTATAGATTGGTGAATAGGATTATGAACAGTGTGCCTAAAGGCCTCAGAAAGAAGGGGAGACCTAGGATGCGGTGGGCAGACAATGTCAAACAGGACCTTGTTAGAATTGGTGTGCAGTGGCCAGATGCAGCAGATGTAGCTCAGGATAGACTTGCTTGGAGAACTAAATTGCACGGTCTGGTTGGACCTCCATAGCCCATGGCTGCTTGAGGATGAGGATGATGATGATGATGATGAATAGGATTATGAACAGTGTGCCTAAAGGCCTCAGAAAGAAGGGGAGACCTAGGATGCGGTGGGCAGACAATGTCAAACAGGACCTTGTTAGAATTGGTGTGCAGTGGCCAGATGCAGTAGATGTAGCTCAGGATAGACTTGCTTGGAGAACTAAATTGCACGGTCTGGTTGGACCTCCGTAGCCCATGGCTGCTTGAGGATGATGATGATGATGATGTATCCAGCAGTTATTTCGATTATGACCATGATTACTGCAAGTAAAATCGTGAAGACTTAAACAGAAACTAATCACAATATTAACAATTAAAGACAATTACAATATTAACAAGACAGTCAGAATATTAAAAACTGAAACTAATCACAATGATAACAGGTAAAGACAATCACAATGTTAACAAGTAAAGAAAATCATAATGTTAACAAATAAAGACAATCACACTTTTCATAGGTAAAGACAATCTTTTTAACAACTGAAACGAATCACAGTATTAACAACTAAAAACAATCACAATATTAACAACTAAAAACAATCACAATATTAACAACTAAAAACAATTACAATATTAACAAGACAATCACAATGTGAAACTAATCACATTGTTAACAACTGAAGACAATCACAATGTTAAGAACTGAAACTAATCACAATGTTAACAACTAAAAACAATCACAATATTAACAAGACAATCACAATGTTAAGAATTGAAACTAATCACAATGATAACAAGAAAAGACAATCACAATGTTAACAAATAAAGAAAATCACAATGTTAACAAGTAAAGACAATCACACTTTTCATAAGTAAAGACAATCACAATTTTAACATCTGAAACGAATCACAATATTAACAACTAAAAACAATCACAATATTAACAAGACAATCACAATGTGAAACTAATCACATTGTTAACAACTGAAGACAATCACAATATTAACAAGACAATCACAATGTTAAGAACTGAAACTAATCACCATCGGTGTACCCTACTGCCCGTGGGCAGGGCGGGGAATTTTGCGGAGATAAATCTCAACGCTGACCCAGCTGGGACTCGAACCTGGGAACTACAGATTACGAGCCTGGCGCGCTACCGACTGAGCCGCCCATGCCCCCACCCCCACCCCCGGTTAGCCATGAACAAGGATATATAGATCCAAGTTCGCTCGGCATCCGGGGTGGAGACTCTCAGTGAGGCCCAGATTTTGATGAGGGCTCGACCTACTGGGGCACAAATCGTTTCAGAAGAGCCCTCGAACTGTTCACCCAAAGCACCTGATAGGTGAGGTCTAAGGCACCGTCACCGTCCAACCGGCACCAGAGAAACCGGTCGGCGGCACCCTCGACCTCGGTTGGTCCTGGCTATGTCCACCTGGGGACCATTCGGTTGGCACAGCCTTCGACCGGGTTGCTGGGCCCGAAACCCCTCCCACCACCACCACCACCACCACGCCAAGGTGGTCCCCTATAGGGGGGGGGGTCGACCGAAGGCAGATAGGAACCCGATCTGTTACCTTAATAGGACCAGATATAGATGGCACCACCCTAGCAAATTTGGAGACGATCGCTCAAATAACCGCCAAATCACGGGAAACTTCCAATTTCTGCCACGAAGCCATCTCGTCGGCCTCGTTTCTGCCACTGATGACGTCATATGTATCCGCCCGCCCGGAATTGCAGCTCTTATCTAATAGTAATTTAACTCACGCCAAACGTTTGGCCCGAAACGTATCGATAAGTTCATTCTCAGCTTTCCACCACTCCAGTCACGATTAAATCCCGCCAAAAGTTTGGCGCGAAACGTATTTATAAGTTCATTTTCAGCTTTCTATCCCTCCAATCACAATTAAATCCTGCTAAAAGTTTGGCGCGAAACGTATCTATAACTTCATTTTCAGTTTTCCACCACTCTGGTCACAATTAAATCCCGCCAAACGTTTGGCGCGAAACGTGTCGATAAGTTCATTCTGAGCTTTTCATCGCTCCAGTCACAATTAAATCGCGCCAAAAATTTAGCACCAAACCTATGCCCATTGACAAGTTCTTTCACAGCTTTCCATTCTCACTATTCACAACGTACCACTCTATGTACAAGGTAGGTAGCGATGGCAGCGCCCCCAGAAACTTCGGACACTTTCCCACTTTCCGAGGGATCACTCCCGACCGACGGCATCTGGGAACCGAATCACTGGTATAGCGAGCCCTCATTCAGGCTAATTTCACCATGAACTTACAACACGAACCCCATCTATTACCGTAACAGGTGACGTCACACGCTGGCCCAGCGTTGAGATTTGTCTCCGCAAAATTCTCTACTGATGTGCTTGGAAAGGCCACCGTCTGTCGAATGGGACACTAAGACGAGGTCCCTCTGCACGTTAAACAAACACGCTGGATAGTCTTGATGGAAGGGGGAGGGGGTGGTTCAGTCGGTAGCGCGCCAGGCTCGTAATCTGTAGTTCCCAGGTTCGAGTCCCAGCTTGGGCAGCGTTGAGATTTATCTCCGCAAAATTCCCCGCCCTGCCCATGGTCAGTAGGGAACACCGATGGGCTTGGAAAGGTCGCCGTCCGTCGGATGGGACGTTAAGCCGTGGCCCCGTGTGCGGGAGAGCCATACCCTGTGCACGTTAAAGAACACGTTGAATGGCCTTGACGGGAGACTACCATCTGTCTCCCGACAGCTGTTCCAATGGGTCCCCTCCCCCAACCTTCTCTGAGCCTTCGGGGTCCATGTGACCTGGCCATTTAGCCCAAGGTGTGCAAAAAAGTGCCGCTCAGAGGTAAAACAACCCAACAACTTGATGGAAGGCTATCATCTGTCTACCAAGAGCAGTCCAATGAGTCCCCTTCCTCAACCTTCTCTGAGGAAAATTAATTTCATTAATTAATTAATTAATTACTAAATTTATATTAATTAATTTCGATCTCTTACATTGCTGAACATTTTCTGCATAAAATGGCTCAGATGATTCCGACCAACTAAGATAGTTCATTTGAACGACCAATCCTGTTACGTCCATTTCGCTGACGTCATCGATAATCTGTTGCATCGTCTGATGATTGGCCAGAATGACTCTGCAAGGCTGTTGAGTGAAGCAAATAGATGTATATACAGATGCTGGACATATATAATATAAACCAAAAAAATACTAAAATTTAGATAGGATTGTTTTTAATTTTTTTTACTTCCCTGAAAATGGAAAATCTCCTAGACTTTGATTCAAACTTAGCTAATCTCATGAGTAAAATTTAGTAACAGCAACTTTTATAATATAATATTTTAATTAAGAGCTGGTTGTTTTTCAAAGAATTAAAATATGTGTTAAAAAATAAACGTTAATCTGTAAGTAAAATTAAGTGCAAAAAAAGTTCCATTTTACTATAAATGTACAAATACTGGACAGAAGAAATGTAAACATTTCTATATTAAATCAGAGGAGAGTCAAATTGGAAGATCCGTATATTTTTGCTATGAGCTTCTTAAAGGAAAATAAGCATGGGTAAATTCAAATCTCATTCAGATATAAATCTCGACTTTTAACAATATTTGTTTGTTTATTTAAATAGTTATGGAAGCTCGAATACTTAACAGCATCAAAGTCAGAACTGAGAAATTACTGTGAAATTGATAATTATTGAAAGAACTTTTTGCACAAAATATTAAAACATGTACTAATTTTATTAAATAGTTTAATATTATAGTTTCTTTTTAAGTTTCAATTAACTTTCGAGGGAATTCTTCTGATTGACATCTCTGTTATTCAACATATAAATAGGGCGGGGGTGGTTAAGTCGGTAGCGCGCCAGGCTCGTAATCTGTAGTTCCCAGGTTCGAGTCCCAGCTGGGTCAGCGTTGAGATTTATCTCCGCAAGACTCCCCGCCTTGCCCACGGTCAGTAGGGGACACCGATGGGCTTGGAAAGGCCTCCGTCTGTCGGATGGGACGTTAAGCCGTGGTCCGATGTGCAGGATAGCCATACCCTGTGCACGTTAACGAACACGCTGAATTGCCCTGACGGGAGGCTACCATGTGTCTCCCAACAGCTGTTCCAGTGGGTCCCCTCCCCCAACCTTCTCTGAGCCTTCGGGGTCCTTGTGACCTGGCCATTTAACCCATTGGGTGCAAAAAAGTGCTGGTCAGAGGTAAAACAACCCAACGTTAAAGAAAACGCTGGATGGTCTTGACGGAAGCATACCATCTGCCTCCCAACAGCTGTTCCAGTGGGTCTCCTCCCCCCAATCTTCTCTGAGCCTTCGTGGTCATTGTGACCTGGCCATTTAGCCATTGGGTGCAAAAAAGTGCCACTTAGAGATAAAACAACCCAACTTAACCCTATAGACTTAAAAAGACTGTCGTGCGTCGGATGCGGCGTTAAACCATGATCCCGTGTGCAGGAGATAGCCATAACCTGTGCACGTTAAAGAACACACTGGATGGCTTTAACAGGAACCTACCATCTGTTTCCTAATAGCTAAGCAGTGAGTCCCCTTCCCCAAAACTCTGAGACTTTGGGGTCCTTGTGACCTGGCCATTTAGCCCATGGTGTGCAAAAATAGTGCCGCTCAGATGTAAAACAACCCAAAACCATCAAAAAATCTATTTAACCAGTTGTGGATCATGAGGTTGTACTTTACCAACATTACCTATTACCAAAGTGGCGGGGGTGGCTCAGTCGGTAGCGCATCCAGCGTGTTCCGTGTGCGCATAATCTGTAGTTCCCAGGTTCGAGTCCCAGCTGGGTCAGCGTTGAGATTTATCTTCGCAAAATTCCCCGCCCTGTCCACGGTCAGTAGGGGACACCGATGGGCTTGGAAAGGCCGCCATCCGTCGGATGCCGTGGCTCCGTGTGCGGGAGAGCCATACCCTGTGCACGTTAAAGAACACGCTGGATGGTCTTGACGGGAGGCTACCATCTGTCTCCCAACAGCTGTTCCAGTGGGTCCCCTCCCCCAACCTTCTCTGAGCCTTCGGGGTCCATGTGACCTGGCCATTTAGCCCATGGTGGGCAAAAAAGTGCCGCTCAGAGGTAAAACAACCCAACCAAAGGTATTGGGATCCCCCCATATTATGTACGTAGAATGTCACGTTAACTGCTCCTTAACTTTGAAAATAAGATTTTTAAGGAACTATATCGCTGGAAATAAATGTCAGTTTTCAAAAATATTCGCTTAATACCTTATAAAGAGTTCGGAAAACAAACATTTAGCGTCTTTGCAAGTCAAAAAGAATCATTTAAAAAGTTAATAAAAACAAACTGTAACTACTATAATAAGTCTTACTGAAACAAATGGGAATCTATCTTATAATAAAAATAATAGAGGTAATTCATTCCCCGTAGGGCGCCCTCTGGTGGGAAATTTATTAGAAGATCCAACGAGTATTGCAGAGAAGCTGATTTTCAGGGTCTCATGTACAACATTAAAGCAAAAAAAAGTTCGAAATAAGTCACCAAATATTAGGTTAAATTATGCTTTTTTTAGTTCCGTGATGGTAGTTTATCAAATATAAAATATTATTGTGAGGTAATAAATAATACGTAGCAAGTTCGAATATATGCTTTTCGAATGTTACCGTAACACTGACCGCTGCTGATATTAAACGAATAAATATAAATAACTATAGAACCCATTAACTTGTACCAAGACTAATAACAATATTTTCTGATCTAAGAGTTATTCGTATATTTCAATAGCTTATAGTTCACTAGCTGGATATACCGGGCTTGGGTTCTTGTTGTTTTACCTCTGAGGGGCACTTTTTTGCACACTATGGGCTAAATGGCCAGGTCACATGAACCCTGTTCTTGACCATTGGGTTGTTTTACCTCTGAGTGGCACTTTTTTGCACACCATGGGCTAAATGGCCAGGTCACATGGACTCCGAAGGCTCAGAGAAGTTTGCGGGAGGGGTTCCACTGGAACAGGTGTTGGGAGACAGATGGTAGCCTCCCGTCAAGGCCATCCAGCGTGTTCTTTAACGTGCACAGGGTATGGTTCTCCCACACACGGGGCCACGGCTTAACGTCCCATCCGATGGACGGCGACCTTTCCAAGCCCATCGGTGTTCCCTACTGGCCGTGGGCAGGGCATTTTGCGGAGATAAATCTCAACGCTGACCCAGCTCGGACTCGAACCTGAGAACTACAAATTACGAGCCTGGCGCGCTACCGACTGAGCAACCCCCGCCCCTATATACCGGGCCCGAACAGGAGCTGAACAAAGAAGGAATTTTAATTTGCGCAAAGATTTTGGTGATTTAATTTGCCTAAAGTTTAAGTACAGGTCATTTGTTTTTAAATATAAAGTAATATAACACTTGAAAAAATTAGTTGAAAAAAATTATTGTCCTGAGTCCCATTGAGGACAACAATTTTTTTCAAAAAATTAAGTGTTTCTTTTCTACAGGACTTTTTCTTTATTTATTACAAAAGTAATATAATTATTCAATTCAGACTTTATAAAATATTTATGAATGTTTTAAAATCAGTAACGGAATTTTTAAAACTAAAGAGCTACTAGTGGAATTTTAAGATATCAAATTTCAATTAGAAAGCAATTTAAAAAAAAAAAGAACATTATTGTGCTAGTTGCACCCTTTGGGACCCATATAAGAGACTCTGCCCTCTGGGCATTGGCAACGAGTATTGCAGAGAAGCTGACTTTCAGGCTCTTATGTCCAACATTAAAGTAAATAAAAGTTCAAAATACACCGAAGAGCCAAAACATTATGACCACCTGTCTAATATGATGTTGGTCCTCCACGTGCTGCCAAAACAGCTCTGACCCGGCGAGACATGGACGATACAAGGTTTCAAAAGGTGTCTTGTTGTATCTGGTACCAACACGTTCCAGCAGATTCTTTAACTCTTGTAAGTTACGTGGGAGAGCTGCCAGAGATCGAATATGCTGTTCCAACACAGACCACAGATGCTCGATGCAATTGATATCTGGGGAATTTGGAGGCCAAGGCCTTACCTGGAAGTCTGCCTCATATTCCGCGAAACATTCTCAAACAATCTGGGCAGTGTGGCATAGTGCATTATCCTGCTGAAAGAAGGCATTATTAGAGGGGTATACCGTTGCCATGAAAGCACGTACTTGGTCTGCAATGATGTTTAGATAGGTGGTAGACGTCATAGTTTCCTGCACAACAATGACTGGACTCAGAGTTACCAGCAGAACATTGCTCAAAGCATTACACTTCCTCCACTGGCTTGTTTTCATTCCAAGGTCATCCTGGTGCCAACACTTCCCCAGGTTGGGTTGGGGTTGTATTACCTCTGAGCGGCACTTTTTTGCACACCATGGGCTAAATGGCTAGGCCACATGGACCCCGAAGGCTCAGAGAAGGTTGGAGGAGGGGACCCACTGGAACAGCTGTTGGGAGACAGATGGTAGCGTCCCGTCAAGGCCATCCAGCGTGTTCTTTAACGTGCACAGGGTATGGCTCTCCCACACACGGAGCCACTGCTTAACGTCCCATCCGACGGACGGCGGCCTTTCCAAGCCCATCGGTGTCCCCTACTGACCGTGGGCAGGGCGGGGAATTTTTGCGGAGATAAATCTCAACGCTGTCACAGCTGGGACTCGAACCTGGGAACTACAAATTACGAGCCTGGCGCGTTACCGATTGAGCCACCCCCCGCCCCTTAGATAGGTGGTAAATGTCATAGTTTCCTGCACATGAATGACTGGACCCAGTGTTTCCCAACAGAACATTGCCCAAAGCATTACACTTCCTCCAACGGCTTGTTTTAATCCCATGGTTCATCCTGGTGCCAACACTTCCCCATATAAACGACGCACATGTACCCGGACGTCCACATGATGCAACAGGAAACGTGATTCATCAGTCCAGACAACCTTCTATCAATCATTCAAGATTCAGTTTTGATGTTCGCGTCCTCATTGTAGGGGCTTTCGACAGTGAACTGAGGTTAGCATGGGCAGTTGGAGCTGCCTGCAGTTACGCAGCCCCATTTTCAGCAGGGTTCGATGTATTGTGTGTTGTGACACATTAGTCCCGTCACCAGCATTCAAATCAATTCATCAATGACTGGATCCAGGGTTTCCCAACAGCATTACACTTGCTTGTCTTTGGGCAGCCAGAATATTGCCCAAAGCATTACACTTCTTCCAACGGCCTTTTTTCGTCCCATGGTGCATCACTGGACACAATATTTTGGCTCTTCGGTGTAAGTCACCAAATATTATGATAAATTTTACTTTTTTTGGTTCCGTGATGCCATTTTTCAAATATGTTACTGTGAGATTCGGTTGGGTTGTTTTACCTCTGAGAGGCACTTTTTTGCACACCATGGGCTAAATGGTCAGGTATGGCTCAGAGAAGGTTGGGAGAGGACACCCACTGTAACAGCTGGTGGGAAACGGATGGTAGCCCTCCCGTCAAGGCCATCCAGCGTGTTTCTTAAAGTCCACAGGGTATGGCTCTCCCGCAGACGGGGCCACGGCTTAACGTCCCATCCGACGGACGGCGGTCTATCCAAGATCATCGGTGTTTCCTATTGACCGTGGGTAGGGCGGGGGAATTTTGCAGAGATAAATCTCAACGCTGACCCAGCTGGGACTCGAACCTGGGAACTACAGATTATGAGTCTGGCGCACTACCGACTGAGCCACCCCCGCCCCCACCCCTTATTGTGAGATAATAAGTAGCAAGTCTTAATTATATGCTTTTCAATTGTAATATAACAGTCGGATCAGAATAATATGACCTCCTAACATACATATACTATGATAGATGGTCATATTATTCTGATACGACTGTGAATGGCGGAGAGATTTATATTCCCACCTGTCTTTTGCACAATGTCTCTGAGGGACGGGGGTGGCTTAGTCGGTAGCTCTCCAGGCTCGTAATCTGTAGTTCCCAGTTTCGAGTCCCAGTTGAGTCAGCGTTGAGACTTATATCCGCAAAACTCCTTGCCCTACCCACGGTTAGTAGGGGACACCGATGGGCTTGGAAAGGCCGCTGTCTGTCGGATGGAACGTTAAGCCGTGGTCCCGGGTGAGGGAGAGCCATACCCTGTGCGCGTTAAAGAACACGCTGGATGGCCTTGACAGGAGGCTAGCATCTGTCTCCCAACAGCTGTTCCAGTGGGTCCCCTCCCCCAACCTTCTCTGAGCCTTCGGGGTCCATGTGACCTGGCCATTTAGCCCATGGTGTGCAAAAAAGTGCCTCTCAAAGGTAAAACAACCCAACACAATGTCTGTGAAAATTAATGTTGACTAAATTTTAAATTCTACAAAGACTGGTGGGCGTGGCAAGGTCACGTCGTCAGATGTAAAGCCGTGGCCGGATACAGAGGAGAACGTTAAAGAGCACGCTGGATGGCTTTGATGGGAAGCTTCCTCTGCCTCCTAACACCTGTCCAGTGGGTTCCTTTCCTTCACCTTTTCCGAGCGTTAGGAATCTTTAACACCTATCCATTTAGCCAACTCCTACAACAGAAGGCCAGTGAGCCAAATGGTGACGTCAGCAAAGGTAGTCCTGAAATCCAGATATTTTTTATTACTTTCTATTATTATTAGTGGTGTACTTTATAACAATCTTCATAGCAATGTTGATTTATAAATAATTTTTATTTAAAAAATTGTTTACATTTATTAATATTATGATAACTGTTAATAAATACGACTAATTTACCTTCTAAATAAGATATATTTAATAATAAATATTAGTGTAAAGATTAGTATAAAAGTACACCACTAATAATAAAAACAAATAATAAGAAATATTTGGATTTTTAAAACTACCTTTCCTGACGTCATAAATTCGTCTACTGGCCTTTTGTTACAGGAAGAGTTGATTTAGCCCATGGTATGCAAAATAGTACCGCTCAGAGGCAAAACAACCAACCACATTTTTCCATAAAAAAAAACGAATTTTTTAGAAGTTATACAGATATACAGATTATACAGATTTTAAATTAATTCCCGTTAACTTAACATGGGGTTGTACTTTACTTTTCGACATCATTTTACATTAATACTTACCTGAATTAGAGATAAAAATGCCAAGGACCTTTTCACACTTCGTAAGCACACTTGTAAAACTGAAAAGAAAAATGCCTTTCACTTTAAAAGTTTTAATCTTTCGTTGTGTGATACACTATATTGCAAAAAGTGTCCGGACACTTTCATGTTAAGTGAACGAATACCTAACTTTGAAAATAAGCTTTTTACGGGAAAAAGTCACTAGACATAAATTGAAGATCTCGGTCAGAGCTGTCTAAATCTCTATTTTCTAGAATATTAATCTAATGTTTAAAGAGTTATGCAAGCTGAAATATTTAAATGAAACTTTTGCTAACTAGTTTTGAAAATTTACGTCAAAAAGTTAAATCACAACTGTTATAACAAGTTGTTCGCAATATAAATGCGATATTTGAATTCTGTGTAAGGATTTTTGAAGTTTTCATCAATTTGGGGGAGAATGTTTTGGAAGTGTGGAGTGTGATAACATCTGTTGTTAAATATTACAGCTTCCATAACTCTTTAAATATTAGATTAATATTATAGAAAATAGAGATTTAGAGAGCTCTGAGCGAGGTCTTCAATTTATGTATAGTGACTTTTTTCCGTAAAAAGCTTATTTTCAAAGTCAGATAGATTTGAATGTGGATATTTGTTCACTTAACATGAAAGTGTCCGGACACTTTCTGCAATATAGTGTATATTTACTAAAAGTTTAATGTTTCATTTTTGTCACGAAAGTTATCAAAACACGAATTATTTCAATCCAAATGATTACCTTGCTGTTTCTTGTCCTTGAGAAGTTCTGGAATATGTCTCATGGCCTCATCCATCCAAGAAGGAAACTGATGCAAGAAATTGGAGATTTCGGAGAGAAAACTGCAATAAAAATGTGCCAAATGTAATAAGGATTTAAAAAAAAAAACGTTAAAACACTGGTAGCAATCTTTTCTGTGAACTCTGATGGCAACTGTCACTATTTATTACAAACCCAGTGGAAATCTTCAAAGCTTATAGCTGCTTAAGAATAATGCTAGATACGTATATACATGCCAAGGAAAGCTTGCATAAAAAATTTGATTAATTCACTTTGTAGAAAAAAATTTATTTATAATTATCAACCTTCATGTATTTACGTACACGAAGGTTGACAGATCACTAATTTCTAAAAACTCGTTGTCAGATATTTTTTTTATGAATTCTGTAATCAACCTAGTGTTCAGATATTTTTTGAGCGACTGTATATATATGTATATAAATAAATAACTGAAAACTGGTAGTTCGCTTACCTTTCTACAACGTTTTCTAGAGTTGCTGGCAAAAGCTTGTCCTCGAATGCCTGTTAAAGAATCAATATTTAGTCAAATTTACGTATTATAGAAATACACCGCAGAGCCAAAACATTATGACCAGCGCGTCTTTATGCAAATCGAAGCAACTGCAGGCAAACGATGGCGCGTGTGAAAGTCATGAAACGGTATAAATAACACCTGATACTGAGCTCTGTTAAGAAGTGTTATTCTTGTTCTTCAGATGGGAAAGGCAGTGGATTTAAGTGAGTTTGACAAAAGCCAAATTGCAATGGCCAGACGGCTGGGGCAGAGCATTTCCGAGATGGCAAGGATTGGGGAATGCTCACAGTCAGCCGTGGTTAGTACCTTCAGAAAGTGGTCCGTGGAGGGAAAAAACCATGAAACGGCGGCAAAGTGTGGGCAGACCACAGCTCATCGATGCTAGAGGTAAGCGAAGGCTATCCCGTATACTACGAGCCAACAAACGGGATACTGTGGTGCAACTCGCACGTAATTTGAATGCTGGTGACGGGACTAATGTGTCACAACACACAGTACATCGAACCCTGCTGAAAATTTTTTGAAAACACTTTTTTGAAAATGGGGCTGCGTAACTGCAGGCAGCTCCGAGTGCCCATGCTAACCTCGGTTCACTGTCAAAAGCACCCACAATCGCGAACATCAAAACTGAACCTTGAATGATTGATAGAAGGTTGTCTGGACTGATGAATCTCGTTTCCTGTTGCACCATGTGGATGGCCGGGTACGTGTGCATAGTTTACCTGGGGAAGTGTTGCACCAGGATGCACCATGGAACGAAAACAAGCCAGTGGAGGAAGTGTAATGCTTTGAGCAATGTTCTGCTGGGAACTCTGGGTCCAGTCATTGTTGTGCAGGAAACTATGACATTTACCACCTATCTAAACATCATTGCAGACCAAGTACGTGCTTTCATGGCAACGGTATACCCCTCTAGTAATGTCTTCTTTCAGCAGGATAATGCACCATGCCAAACTGCCCAGATTGTTTGAGAATGTTTCGCGGAATATGAGGAAGACTTCCAGGTAAGGCCTTGGCCTCCAAATTCCCCAGATATCAATCCCATCGAGCATCTGTGGTCTGTGTTGGAACAGCATATTCGATCTGTGGCAGCTCACCCACGTATCTTACAAGAGTTAAAGAATCTGCTGGAACGTGTTGGTACCAGATACAACAAGACACCTTTTGAAATCTTGTAGCGTCCATGTCTCGCCGGGTTGGGTTGGATTGTTTTACCTCTGAGTGGCACTTTTTTCTACTTCATGGGCTAAATGGACAGGTCACATGGACCCCGAAGGCTCAGAGAAGATCCACTGGAGGAGGGGACCCACTGGAACAGCTATTGGGAGACAGATGGTAGCCTCCCGTCAAGGCCATCCAGCGTGTTCTTTAACGTGCACAGGGTATGGCTCTCCCACACACGGGGCCACGGCTTAACTTCCCATCCGACGGACGGCGGCCTTTCCAAGCCCATCGGTGTCCCCTACTGACTGTGGGCAAGGCGGGGAATATTTGCGGAGATAAATCTGAACCTGACCCAACTTGGACTCGAACCTGGGAACTACAGATTACGAGCCTGGCGCGCTACCGACTGAGCCACCCCCGCCCGAATTTCGCACACACACACGTAAGTAGTATCGCTGGAGATATAGCGCACCCGGAAGTGAGCAATTAGAAATGGCGGCCCAGAACTTGTCATCGCTTAGAGGTCAACGACCCGTGATAGGCTTTCTTGTGCGCTTTGATGGGGAGGCCTTATATTTTGACCGGATTTCCAGCCCCATTTCTTACCCCAACACGTGTGCTGGGTCCGGGTTCAGAGATTTTTCTCGACTTCTTGGTCCGGTTTAAACCCTCCATTTCTTACCCTCACACGTGTGCTTTTCCTGGTGCTTGGTCATTAATAATATTATTATTAATGATTATTACTAAATGGGAATTATATTTTATTCGTAACCAACTAAAAAACAGATTTCCAATTATCTCTGAAAACAAAACAGTTCCGTTTCTTACCTACCTTGGACTTAGGGTCAACTCATTGTTCTCAATGGAATTTTCAAGACTGTCACATTCCACCACCAAAATTTCAAATTTCTAGCTTAACTACATCGTTTGCAATATTCGTTTTAAATTTTCTATTTTCTCCACCGTTAGAGGGCGCAGTTATAACAATTTGGAGATTCGAAAAATGCAAATCGTAATATATCATTAATACCTATCTGACACAAAAAGAATTTTTTTATTTATCTGTATAAACAAAAAAGTTCGATGTCTACAGAGGACAGAAAACAAAGCGAAATTATATCTTTTTATATAAAAAGATAAAGCCATAAAATTTACTTTTCCTTTTTTAGCCGTTATCTAAAGTGCTTCCAAACATCATAAATGAAATATGTATCATATATTTCTCTACCCTTTTACGGAATCCATAAATACCATACCATACCTGGGGTGGAGGTGGCTCAGTCGGTAGCGCGCCAGGCCCGTAAACTGTAGTTCCCAGGTTCGAGTCCAGCTGGGTCAGCGTTGATATTTATCTCCGCAAAATTCCCCGCCCTGCCTACGGTCAGTAGCGGACACCGATGGGCTTGGAAAGGCCGCCGTCCGTCGGATGGGACGTTAAGCCGTGGCCCCGTGTGCGGGAGAGCCATACCCTGTGCACGTTGAAGAACACGCTGGATGGCCTTGACAGGAGGCTACCATATGTATCCAAACAGCTGTTCCAGTGGGTCCCCTGCCCCAACCTTCCCTGAGCCTTCGGGGTCCATGTGAACTGGCCATTTATCCCATGTTGTGCAAAAAAGTGCCGCTCAGAGGTAAAACAATCCTACGTTAAAGAACACGCTAGATGGCCTTGACGGGAGGCTACCATCTGTCTCCCAAAAGCTGTTCCATTGGATCCCCTCCCCCAACCTTCTTTGAGCCTTCGGGGTCATGTGACCTGGTAATTTAGCCCATGGTGTGCAAAAAAGTGCCGCTCAGAGGTAAAATAATCCTACGTTAAAAACACGCTGGATGACCTTGACGGGGGCTACCATCTGTCTCCCAACAGCTGTTGCAGTGCGTCTCCTCCCCCAACCTTCTCTGAGCCTTTGGGGTCCTTGTGACCTAGCCATTTTGCCCATGGTGTGCAAAAAATTGCCGCTCAGAAGTAAAACAATCCTACGTTAAAGAACACGCTTTATGGCCTTGACGGGAGGTTACCCTCTGTCTCCCAACATCTGTTCCAGTGGGTCCCTTCCACCAACATTCTTTGAGCCTCCGGGGTCCATGTGACCTGGCCATTTAGCCCATGGTGTGCAAAAAATTGCCGCTCAGAGGTAAAACAATCCAACGTTAAAGAACACGCTGGATGACCTTGACGGGAGGCTACCATCTGTCTCCCAACAGCTGTTCAGTGGGTCCCTTCCGCCAACCTTCTTTGAGCTTTCGGGGTCCATGTGACCTGGCCATTTAGCCTATGGTGTGCAAAAAAGTGCCTCTCAGAGGTATAACAATCCTACGTTAAAGAACACGCTGGATGGCCTTGAGGGGAGGCTACCATCTGTCTCCCAACAGGTGTTCAAGTGGGTCCCTTCCCCCAATCTTTTTTGAGCCTTCGGGGTCCATGTGACCTGGCCATTTGGCCCATGGTGTGCAAAAATGTGCCGCTCAGAGGTAAAACAACACAATGTTAAAGAACACGTTGGATGGCCTTGACGGGAGGCTACCATCTGTCTCCCAACAGCTGTTCCAGTGGGTCTCCTCCTCCAACTTTCTCTGAGACTTCGGGGTCCATGTGACCTGGCCATTTAGCCCATGGTGTGCAAAAAAGTGCCGCTCAGAGGTAAAACAACCCAACCCATACCATACCAATAAGCTATGCACGTTAAACAATCCTAGAGACGACAAAACATGGCGTCCAATTTGGAGATTGCCAACCTTTACCTCTATAGGGCCTCTACATTTATCCAATCATTCATTAGCTGTAATTTCCACCGTGAGAAGACGCAAAATGTCAAAAAAATAAAAGCTTCTTTCTTTTTGAATATGAGCATTTTATGTTCGCCGAAAGCGATGTGTATTTTTTTTCTAGTTTTCTTCTAATTTGAGCTTTATTCAAGAAAAATTAAAAAAACCAAAATGTTCTTACCTCTTCGAAACTGGAATTGATTACGTGGCCTAGAATCCTTTGACAGTGGGTTTTGTACATGATAAGAAAACTCCGTACCTGAAAAGAAGATATATATTTTTTTTATTAAAATATAATTCTATAAATTTATTTCCTTTAAAATAAATTTATTTCCTTTAAAAAAATGATTTCTATTCAATATTTATTGTTTTGAAAATAACTGACCTTTGTCCTGCTAAGTTCGGTCGGTACATTATAATCCTCAAAACTCGGAAATTCTTGAAGCACGGTTTTTTTTATTTGGGGAATATATTTCCGCCTTTTTATGATGTCCCTATAAAGAATAACACGTTTCAGAAAAAAGTTAAATAATGATAAATCAGACCTTTTTGCCACCCTCAATTAAAATTTCTCTTTTCCCCTCATTTAAAAAAATATTTTTTGCCGCCTTCAAATAAAAATTTACTTCTACCACCCTAAACTAAATTTAATTTTATTACCCTCAATTTATTTTCTGCCACCCTAAACTAAATTTAATTTTCCTACCCTCAATTTATTTTCTGCCACTCACAAACAAAATGTACTTTTTCCGCCCTAAAATAAATTACTTCATACCGCCCTCAAATGCATCTACTTTTGCCACCCTAAAATAAATCATTTCATATCGCTCTCTATATATATATTGCCGCCCTAAAATAAATCACTTCATACTGTTCTCAAATTGTAGGCTCGCCCTAAAATAGAAATTTACTTCTTTGGCGCCCTAAAATAGAAATTTACTTTTTTGGCACCCTAAAATAAAAATTTACTTTTTTGGCGCCCTAAAATAGAAATTTACTTTTTTGGCGCCCTAAAATAAAAATTTACCTGTTCCACTCAAAAATTAAAAGTTACCTTTGCCGCTTTCAAAAAAGTTACTTTTGCCGTCATTATATCAAATTCTTTTCTCTCTCAATAACTTTGCTTCTGCCGCACTCCATTAAAAATGTATTTTTGCCGCTCTAAAGTAAATGGTCTCTCTCAAAACAAAGCTTATTTTTTTTGTCCCCTAATGAAAATATATATTATGCCACTTTCAAACGAAATTGCTTTCGCCTTCCTAAAATAAATATATATTCTCGTGCCATCTGGGGGCGGGGGTTCTCAGTCGGAAGCGCGCCAGTCTCGTAATCTGTAGTTCGCAGGATCGAGTCCCAGCTGGATCAGCGTTGAGATTTATCCCCGCAAAAATTCCTCGCCCTGTCCACGGTCAGTAGGGGACACCGATGGGCTTGGAAAAGCCACCGTCCGTCGGATGGGACGTTAAGCCGTGGCCCCGTGTGCGGGAGAGCCATACCTGTGCACGTTAAAGAACACGCTGGATGGCCTTGACGGGAGGCTACCATTTGACTCTGAAAAATGTTCATTTTCTTCAGGAGGTACAAACATAATTATTTTTTCGTTTAGAGAGAAAATATCCAAAAGTAATGAAATCATTCTCTTTAGTGAAATCCAATTTTGTAAAACTGGTAGTGGCTATGCTTAAGAACAAAATTTTAATATTTTGAACAACCTACAGCATTTAGTATATTATAATATATTGAGATTTATGAGTCAATGTACGATAACATGTTCTATATAATTATATTTTATACAATTCTTCGTATTTTCAATAAATATCATAATGAGTTTAATACTTGTATAAATGTTCAACAGATGGCAGCAGGCACTTCCTGTATCAACCATAAAAATGAATTACACTGTTAGAGCAAAGTGCAGAAGCCTATATTATATCGATGTCCTCCACGGGACACAAACTCGCAATATATATTGCCTTATAATATATACGTAAGCTGATTAAATGTGTTAATTTACATATTATTTTTAAAACTTCTGCAAAATTACTCAAAATAAACATACAAAGGCTTTTCCAGTTATCGTAAAATGCACTCCTGAACGGGATAAAATACTCATTGAATAACTTTACCCTAAGCTACCACTGTAGGAAAATAGCCATGATCGTTAGACAGGTTGAAACACTAATTAAATCACATTCATTAAATATTTGAAGACTAAGACAAACCATAATTGCAGTGTGCTAAAACGATTGCACTGCGCATGCGCAGATCGCGTCTTACAATTGTTTCTGTGGCTGCACACCAATCTGCCAGGATCTGGTTCTGAGAAGATCCGCCTAGCGGCGCCACTTACGCTTAGCTAGAGCTCGAACTTCTCCTTAGACCTTCTTTGCTCTGAGACCTCGGGATCCTTGTGACCTGGCCATTTATCTCATTATGTGCAAAAAAATTGTAGCTCAGAGGCAACCCACTTGTTGTTATTTAAATCAGGTAACAACAGCTTTCCAAAAGATATTTTATTGGTATTTCTTGATAACCATTTTCATTATATTTTATTATCTATATAGTTCACATTTTGAGCAGGAGTTTATGCAAAAATAATTATATGGCTTTAGAATATATTAATTGTAATATGTTTAAGTTCTCTTTGTTTCATTTGAAATATCTTATTAAAATAGAAACTACCCATTTTCTTTTAGTTTAAAATATGGAAAATGAATTTTCGTTCGTTTAATTTTCGTCCATTTAGAGCTTCAGCAGCAGTCTATATCGGGTACGTATCATTCGTGATACGATAAATCTATTAACTACATTTGTGAAATCTACATTATCGCAGTACAGACCATAGCACGTTCTTTTTCAAGATCTCATAGGTTGGTGTTGGGTTGTTTTACCTCTGAGCGGCACTTTTTTGCACACCATGGGCTAAATGGCCAGGTCACAGAAGGTCTAAGGAGAAGGAGGCAAGCTTCGCACAAGCGTAAGTGTTCCGCAGAACGGCGCGTTCTGCGGAATTTTACCGAAGCTGAACGTGGCAAATTGATGTGCAGTACAACTGTACAATTGTAAGGGGCGATCTACGCATGCGCAGTGCAATCATTTTAGCCCAATGCAGCTATGGTTTGTCTTACTATTGGTATGCATACTGCGATCTAACCAGTGTTTCCAAATGTCTAACAGCCATGGCTGTTTGGCACAGTGGTAGCTGACCCTAAAGTTATTCAAAGAGTGTTTTATCTCGTTCAGGAGTACATTTTACGATACCTAAAAAAACCGTTGTATGTTTATTTTGAGTAAATTTGCAGAATTTTTAAAATTAATATGTAAATTAATAATACAGTTAATCATCTTGCGAATATATATAAGTCAATGTATGTTGCAGGTTTGTGATCCCTGGAGCATATCGATGTATATAGGTGTCTGCAGTTTTGTTCTAATAGTAAATTTTTTATGGTTGATACGAGAAGTGCCTGCTGCCATCTATTGACAATTTATATAACTAAGAAACTCCATAGGACTTTTATTGAAAATATCTAAAATTCTATAAAATATAATCAACTAAAACATGTTATCTCTCATAGAGCCATAAATTTCAATTTATTATAATATATTAAATATTGTAGAATATTCAAAATATTAAAAAATTTTTTCTTAGTGACTACCTGTTTTACAAAATGGGGTTTTATTAAAGAAAATAATTTTAACTTATCCTTGTAAAAAGGAAAATTATGATGGTAAAATTTAGAAAATGAACACTTTGAATAGAGCTAAAGTGAATGTAAAATTAGTGACGTGGTGTAACACGTCACTAATTACGACATTGAAACGTTGGTGGGCGGTACTTGAAAAACGTTGCTGGGCGGTAGAAAAATAACGCAAGGAACTGGCTCCTCTCCCTGGCTAGTGGCTTCTCTGCAATGCACGAATTTGCCATATTTAGAGGGCGCTGCAATCGAAAAGTTTACATTACTTCTATGGAATCTAGCTCTCTTCTCCCTTACACACTCCTTGGCCAGGTCACATGGACCCCGAAGGCTCAGAGAAAGTTGGGGGAGGGGACCCTCTGGAACAGCTGTTGGAAGACAGATGGTAGCCTCCCGTCAAGGCCATCCAGCGTGTTCTTTGACGTGCACAGGGTATATCTCTCCCGCACACGGGGCCACGTCTTAATGTCCCATCCGACGGACGGCGGCCTTTCCAAGCCAATCGGTGTCCCCTACTGACCGTGGGCAAGGCGGGGAATTTTGCGGAGATAAATCTCAACGCTGACCCAGTTGGGACTCGAACCTGGGAACTACAGATTACGAGACTGGCGCGCTACCGATTGAGCCATCCCCGCCCCCAGTTGAAAAGGCGAAAGGTTTTTTTTCAATAAATCGAGGAAGCTTATTTAATGAGTCAATAACCTTATGGTTTTCCTTAATAAAAGTATATAAGGCGATTCCACGTAGTACAGTCGCTCAAAAAAGTATCCGAACACTGCGGTTGATTATAGAATTCAGAAAAAATATCTGGCAACGATTTCTTTAGAAATTAGTGATCTGGCAACCTTCGTGTCACGTGACATGAAGGTTGGTTGTGGTTAATGTTCACAGCACATTGGATCGTGTGAGCTCACAAAGACCTAGATCGTGTGGGCTCACTCACGGAAATATTGAGCGTGTGTAGTAACCGTTCACAGCAAACTGGAGCAACTGGAGCAACTGGAGCAACTTCCAACAACTGGAGCAAACTGGAGCGTGTGCAGTAACTGCACACGCTCCAGTTTGTGAAAGGTAACTGGAGCGTGTACAGTTGCTGTACACGCTCCAGATATTTTTCCTGAATTCTGTAATCACGTGACAGGAAGGTTGCCAGATCACTAATTTCTAAAAAAATCGTTGCCAGATATTTTTTCTGAATTCTATAATCAACCGTAGTGTTCGGATACTTTTTTGAGCGACTGTACAGGAAATATCTGTTCATTCGGCTATAGCAGCAAATATTATGTACGAGTTCTCTGCTTGAACATTACCTTATTTTGTATTTATTATATTTAAATGATGCATTTGTTGTTTACATTTCTGCGACAGAAGAAATCTGCTGCCAAGCAGATTTATTACGAAATATAATTTTCATAGTTTCCTTTCTCTATTTCGTCTTAAGATATTTGCAACAACGGTGTTATCAATTTGAATACTATTTGGCTTGTAAATTTTGATTAATTTCATATTAAGAATACTCTATAACTGAAAGTCAAACAAAATTTTAACTACCATTCATAAAATATTTTATAGCGTAAAATAATTTTGTTTGGGGTTTAACTTTGAAGTTACAAACTTCAGAATATTAAGTGTTCAGTTAGAATGTACTATAAATCCAGTATGTCCAAATATTTCAAAATTAGCAATTTTAGGATGTGATTACTTGAGATTTCCCAAACTCTGTAAATTTTTTAACTGTTATTTTCTCCATCTCGTTATGGTGCTAAAGCAACAGAATAATGTTTGACTTCATTTTAGAAGGGAAGGTGGGGGTGGCACAGTCGGTAGCGCCCTGGATTCGTAATCTGCTAGTTCCCAAGTTCGAGTCCCAGCTGGGTCAGCGTTGAGATTTACCTCCGCAAATCTCCCTGCCCACGGTCAGTAGTGGAAACTGATGGGCTTGGAAGGGCGGATGGGACGTCGGATGGGACGTTAAAACCTGACACCTTGTGCGGTAGAGCCATATCCCTTGCACGTAAAAGAACACACTGGATGGTCTTGACGGGAAGCTTCCATCTGTCTCCCAACAGCTGTTCCAGTGGGTCCCCTCCCCCAACCTTCTCTGAGCCTTCAGGGTTCTTGTGGCTTGGCCATTAAGCCCATGGTGTGCAAAAAAGTGCCGCTCAGAGGTAAAACAATCCAATCCAAAGCCTGGCGAGTTTCTATATTTGCAGCATTTTTCACTATTGTAGGTTTCAAATCCCATTTGTACCAACCTTAAGATTTATCTCCGCAAAACCCCTCAGCCTGGTTTCGTTCAGTAGTGGCCACAAATGGGCTTGAAACGGCAGCTCTCTTTTGGATGAGACGTTAGACCATAGCATGGGAGGGAGAATCATGCAATGTGCAGAATCATGCATGTTACTCATGCCAAATAGGCATATCTTTATGATGGAGATAGTTGGGGGTAAAATTATTACCCGGTACATCGAATATGATTATACGATCTACGATCTACGGACTACCTAAGTGACGTCAAAACTTTGGTACACTGTTATAGGAGGTGTTGGATTAATTCACATGGACATGTTAGTCGTGAAATGTTTAATCTTCTCTACCACTTTAAATATTGAAAGAATATGGTTGAAAATCGAGATTTGAATAAATTTGATTATGATGTTTAATTATGTTCAGAAACCACCATATCATTTTTTAAAAACTAGTCAATAAAATTTTTCATGAAAATTATATATTCAGATACCACTCAAATGTTGTTACTTACATTTGTAGTTTTCATTCTGAATCCAGAAAATCTGAAATTAGAAAAAATGCTTTTACATTTAGGTCAATTTTATGATAATTTAATGATAATATGTACTAATATGTCTAGTGCCGTACCCAGAAACTTAAAACAAGGTTGAGTTGATTTGTTTTACCTCTGAGCGGCACTTTTTTTGCACACCATGGACTAAATGACCAGGTCACAAGGACCCCGAAGGCTCAGAGAAGGTTGGGGGAGGGGACCACTGGAACAGCTGTTGAGAGACAGATGGTAGCCTCCCGTCAAGGCCATCCAGCGTGTTCTTTAACATTGGGGTGTTTTACATCTGAGCGACACTTTTTTGCACACCATGGGCTAAATGGCCAGGTCACATGACCCCGAAGGCTCAGAGAAGGTTGGGGGAGGGGACCCACTGGAACAGCTGTTGGGAGACAGATGGTAGCCTCCCGTCAAGGCCATCCAGCGTGTTCTTTAATGTGCACAGGATATGGCTCTCCTGCACACGGGGCCACGGCTTAACGACCCATCCGACGGACGGCGGCCTTTCCAAGCCCATCGGTGTCCCCTACTGACCGTGGGCAGGGCGGGAAATTTTAAAGAGATAAATGTCAACGGTGACCCAGCTGGGACTCGAACCTGGGAACTTATGTTGGCAAAGGGGCCTCTCAGAGATCTCTCCAACCGTGAATTGATCGAACCCTACCCTGTGTACACCACCAGGACCGATCAAGAAGAGCAATAAGGGGGAAGTGGTAGACACTGGATTTCTATTCCTTTCCGTTTTACAGTACTTAAAAATTTTTCTTGAAAAAAAAAATGTTTGAAATACGTAAAAATTTAGCAATATAATTATTCGTTCTTCATTTGAAAGAGGGCGGGGGTGGCTCGGCCGGTAGCGCGCCAGACTCGTAATCTGTAGTTCCCAGGTTCGAGTCCAAGCTGGGTCAGCGTTGAGATTTATCTCCGCAAAATTCCCCGCCCTGCCCACGGTCAGTAGGGGACACCAATGGGCTTGTAAAGGCCGCCGTCCGTCGGATGGGACGTTAAGCCGTGGCCCCGTGAACGGGAGAGCCATACCCTGTGCACGTTAAAGAACACGCTGGATGGCCCTGACGGGAGGCTACCATCTGTCTCCCAACAGCTGTTCCAGTGGGTCCCCTCCCCCAACCTTCTCTGAGACTTTGGGATCCATGTGACCTGGCCATTTAGCCCATGGTGTGCAAAAAAGTGCCGCTCAGAGGTAAAACAACCCAACCCAAATCATTTGAAAGCAGAATAAAGAATTCCAGAAACTACGCCTAGCTTTTGCAAGCCTTCTAATACAACGACACGCCCTCCTGAGGGGCGGGGGTGGTTCAGTGGGTAGCTCGCCAGACACGTAATCTGGAATTCCTAGGTTCGAGTTCCAGCTGGGTCAGCTTTGAGATTTTTCTCCTCAAAACTCCTCGCCCTGTCCTCGGCCGCATGGAGACACCGAAGAGTTTGAAAAGGCTGCCGTCCATCGGATGGGACGTTAAGCCGTGGCCCCGTGTGCGGGAGAGCCATAGGTTTCAACTGGTAAAGAGTAGAGATTATTCTCTTCCAAACTCCCCACCCTGCCTACAGTGAATAGGGGCACTGTTGTTCTTGAAAAGGCCGCTGTCCACGGGGCCACGGCTTAACGTCCCATATGATGGACGGCTGTCTTTTCAAGACCAACAGGAGACCCCTATTCACTGTAGGCAGGGTGGGGAGTTTGGAAGAGAATAATCTCTAGAACATTAAGCAATGACCCCATGTGTGGGAGAGCAATACCCACGCACATAAAAGAACACACTGGATATCCTTGACGGGAGTCTGACACCCTCTTCCCAACAGCTGTTGGGAGAGGTGCGTCACCTTTCCAACCATCATCACACCCACTAGAGCTAGGAATATGGACATTAGTCCCAACTAACTGGGGCGGGGGTGGCTCAGTTGGTAGCGTGCCAGACTCGTAATCTGTAGTTCCCAGGTTCGAGTCCCAGCTGGGTCAGCGTTGAGATTTATCTCCGCAAAATTCCCCCGCCCTGCGCATGGTCAGTAGGGAACACCGATGGGCTTGGAAAGGCCGCCGTCCGTCGGATGGGACGTTAAGCCGTGGCCCCGTGTGCGGGAGAGCCATACCCTGTGCACGTTAAAGAACACGCTGGATGGTCTTGATGGGAAGCTAACCATCTGTCTCCCAATAGCTGTTCCAGTGGGTCCCCTCCCCCAACCTTCTCTGATCCTTCGGGGTCCTTGTGGCCTGGTCATTTAGCACATTGTGTGCAAAAAAGTGCTGCTCAGAGATAAAACAACCGAACGTTAAAGAACATGCTGGATGGCCTTGACGGGAGACTACCATCTGTATCCCAACAGCTGTTCCAGTGGGTCCCCTCCGCCAACCTTCTCTGAAACTTCGGGGTCCTTGTGGCCTGGTCATTTAGCACATTGTGGGCAAAAAAGTGCCGCTCAGAGATAAAACAACCCAACGTTAAAGAACATGCTGGATGGCCTTGACGGGAGACTACCATCTGTATCCCAACAGCTGTTCCAGTGGGTTCCCTCCCCCAACCTTCTCTGATCCTTCAGGGTCCTTGTGGCCTGGTCATTTAGCACATTGTGTGCAAAAAAGTGCTGCTCAGAGATAAAACAACCCAACGTTAAAGAACTTGCTGGATGGCTTGACGGGAGACTACCATCTGTATCCCAACAGCTGTTCCAGTTGGTCCCCTCCCCCAACCTTCTCTGAAACTTCGGGGTCCTTGTGGCCTGGTCATTTAGCACATTGTGTGCAAAAAAGTGCTGCTCAGAGATAAAACAACCCAAAGTTAACGAACACGCTTGATGGCCTTGACGGGAGGCTACCATCTGTATCCCAACAGCTGTTCCAGTGGGTCCCCTCCCAAAACCTTCTCTGAACCTTCGGAGTCCTTGTGGCTTGGTCATTTAGCACATTGTGTGCAAAAAAGTGCTGCTCAGAGATAAAACAACCCAACGTTAAAGAACATGCTGGATGATTTGACGGGAGACTACCATCTGTATCCCAACAGCTGTTCCAGTGGGTCCCCTCCCCCAACCTTCTCTGAGCCTTCGGGTTCCTGTGACCTTGTCATTTAGCCCATGGTATTGAAAAAAATTCTGCTCACACATAAAACAACCCATCGTTAAAGAACACGCTGGATGGCATTGACGGGAGGTTACCATCTGTATCCCAACAGCTGTTTCAGTGGGTCCCCTCCCCCAACCTTCTCTGAACCTTCGGGGTCCTTGTGGCCTGATCATTTAGCACATTGTGTGCAAAAATGTGCTGCTCAGAGTAAAACAACCCAACGTTAAAGAACATGCTGAATGGCCTTGACGTGAGGCTACCATCTGTATCCCAACAGCTGTTCCAGTTTGTGTCCTCCCCCAACCTTCTCTGAACCTTCGGGGTCCTTGTGACCTGGTCATTTATCCCATGGTGTGCAAAAAAGTGCCGCTCACAGGAAAAACAATCCCACCCAACGTCCTACTGAGACCGAAGTCACTGTTCAGTAAGAGTCAACATCGGGGGATAGATCAGGGAATCAGGAGTCTCCCTCCGCAAATCCTGTCGTCTTATACGAAATCTCAAACTTCTCTATATGGTTTGAAATTCAAAACAGTTGTCTTTCGATAATTTTCTTTTATTCCTATATTTCATGTCCGTCGATAAAATACATTACAAAGAAGAAAACTGTAAAATCTTATTCAATGTAGAGCATTATTTTTATCTTTTCTGTTCGGTGAAATAATTTATTAACTGGGGAAATCCTACCAAAGTCTTACTTTGAGACCGTTGTCTCCCAACTAAATTCTCTGAACCATTCCAAACTTCACAGGCACGCATCCCGGGTTTAGGTTGCGATGGGGGGGGGGGAGTCCGAACATAAGGCTTCACACCCCTCAAAAGAACCGCTAGACCACTGAGGAACTGACCATTTCTTAAACTAAGCCTTCCTGTGACCCAGAAGAATGCTGGGCATCTTAACCACTAGAACACTGAGGAACTGACTATTTCTTAAACTAAGCCTTCCTGTGACCCACAAGAATGCTGGGCATCTTAACCGATTGACCACTGAGGAACTGACCATTTCTTAAACTAAGCCTTCCTGTGACCCAGAAGAATGCTGGGCATCGTAACCGCTAGACCACTGAGGAACTGATCATTTCTTAAACTAAGCCTTCCTGTGACCCAGAAGAATGCTGGGCATCTTAACCACTAGAACATTGAGGAAGTGACCATTTCTTGAACTAAGCCTTCCTGTGACCCAGAAGAATGCTGGGCATCTTAACCGATAGGCCACTGAGGAACTGACCATTTCTTAAACTAAGCCTTCCTGTGACCCAGAAGAATGCTGGGCATCGTAATCGCTAGACCACTGAGGAATTGACCATTTCTTTAACTAAGTCTTCCTGCGACCCAGAAGAATGCTCGGCATCTTAACCGCTAGACCACTGAGGAACTGACCATTTCTTAAACTAAGCCTTCCTGTGACCCACAAGAATGCTGGGCATCTTAACCGCTAGACCACTGAGGAACTGACCATTTCTTATACTAAGCCTTCCTGTGACCCAGAAGAATGCTGGGCATCTTATCCGCTAGACCACTGAGGAAGTGACCATTTCTTAAACTAAGCCTTCCTGTGACCCAGAAGAATGCTGGGCATCTTAACCACTAGACCACTGAGGAACTGACCATTTCTTAAACTAAGCCTTCCTGCGACCCAGAAGAATGCTGGGCATCTTATCCGCTAGACCACTGAGGAACTGACCATTTCTTAAACTAAGCCTTCCTCTGACCCAGAAGAATGCTGGGCATCTTAACCGCTAGACCACTGAGGAACTGATCATTTCTTAAACTAAGCCTTCCTGTGACCCAGAAGAATGCTGGGCATCGTAACCGCTAGACCACTGAGGAACTGATCATTTCTTAAACTAAGCCTTCCTATGACCCAGAAGAATGCTGGGCATCTTAACCGCTAGACCACTGAGGAACTGATCATTTGTTAAATTAAGCCTTCCTGTGACCCAGAAGAATGCTGGGCATCTTAACCGCTAGACCACTGAGGAACTGACCATTTCTTAAACCAGGGGTGACCACCCCGCGGCCTCCCTTGAACATTTTTCCGGCCCGCGAGATTCATCACACTTTTACAAAATATATATATTTTATAATGGCCAAAGTAGTGAAAACCAATGTATTAAAAAAATACATTATTTGTGCATCCATATATTCAAAACTTAACTGTCGAAATTATGAGAAAAAATTAACTTTGATTTTAAAATAATATTCTTGCGAATATATGACAGATATTGCCTGTTTTATCTATGAGTTTACAGTTATGAGTTCGCAGAATAATTAAATTATATTCTGCGAAATCATGATGTTTCACTCTTAAGTGACCTCAGTGACGCAGTGATCATCCGTAGATACGCACTGTTGATTGTTGATAGCAGAGCATTGGATTTATGCTTTTTAGTGGATATTGTCGAAAAACTCAATCAATTAAATATATCATTGCAAGGAAAAGATAACCTTATAATCGATACATTTAATCACATCAAAGCATTTCAGAAGAAATTGTTGTTATTTGAATCGCAATTGAAAAGTAATAACGCTCACCACTTTCCATTGTTGAAAGGATTTAAGAAATCAAAATGTAACTATTACATCAAATATGCAAAAGAAATAAGGAAACTTGCAGCTGCTTTTGAAAGCCGTTCAGTAATTTAGAGTTAGACAAATACAAAAAAATTTTTGAAATATATTCATCTCCCTTTCATGTTGAAATCGAGTCGGCTCCAGAATATCTCCAAGTGGAACTGGTTGACTTACAGTGCAATATTGAATTAAAACACATTTTTGAAACATCAGAATCAAAAATAGGTTTTTATAACACTTACGTCACAAAAGAGAAATTTTCCAATTTGAGAAATCTTGCACAAAAAGTTGTTAGCGCTTTTGGTTCAACTTACACTGCGAATCGTTTTTTTCGAAAATGAAATTGACCAAACACAAAACACGCTCAAACATAACAGACGCTAACCTTGCAACACCAATTACGATGTGCAAATACCCAAATTGAGATCGATTTGCAAAAGCTAAGTGAAAGAGTGGAGAAACAAATATCGCACAAGTAAAATATATATTTTTTAACGATTTCATTTTTTTTTATTTCATTTATATTTATATATTTTTTATATTTCATTTTTAGTGTTATATATTTCTTACAATGTGCGTTTAGTATCATTATTATTATATTATCTATGTTTACATGTAAGAATAATAGTAAACACAATAATAATAACTCATTATGTTTCAATTTTTCACTCAAAAAAAATATCTATAGTGGGTCTAAATCTAATATGAGGATATATAATTTTATATGCGGCCCGCGGAGTTATGATGCATTTCCAAAGTGGCCCGCAAGATCATTTGGGTTGGCCACCCCTGTCTTAAACTAAGTCTTCCTCTGACCCAGGAGAATGCTGGGCATCTTAACCTCTAGACCACTGAGGAACTGATCATTTCTTAAACTAAGCCATTCTGTGACCCAGGACAATGCTCGGCATCTTAACCACTAGAACACTGAGGAACTGACCATATCTTCAACCTAACCTTCGTGTGACCCAGAAGAATGCCGGCATCTTAACCGCTAGACCATTGAGGAACTGACCATTTCTTCAAGTAAGCTTTCCTGTGACCCAGAAGAATGCCGGGCATCTTAACCGCTATACCACTGAGGAACTGACCATTTCTTCAACTAAACCTTCCTGTGACCCAGAAGAATGCTGGGCATCTTCACCTGTAGACCACTGAGGAACTGACCATTTCTTCAACTAAACCTTCCTGTTACCCAGAAGAATGCTGGGCATCTTAACCGCTAGACCATTGAGGAATTGACCATTTCTTAAACTAAGCCTTCCTGTGACGCAGAAGAATGCTGGGCATCGTAACCACTACAACACTGATGAACTGACCATTTCTTAAACTAAGCTTCGTGTTACCCAGAAGAATGCTGGGCATCTTAACCGCTAGACCACTGAGGAACTGATCATTTCTTAAACTAAGCCTTCCTGTGACCCAGGAGAATGCTGGGCATCTTAACCACTAGAACACTGAGGAACTGACCATTTCTTCAACTAAACCTTCCTGTGACCCAGAAGAATGCTGGGCATCTTCACCTCTAGACCACTGAGGAACTGATCATTTCTTTAACTAAACCTTCCTGTGACCCGGAAGAATGCCAGCATCTTAACCGCTAGACCATTGAGGAACTGACCATTTCTTCAAGTAAGCCTTCCTGTGACCCAGAAGAATGCCGGGCATCTTAACCGCTATACCACTGAGGAACTGACCATTTCTTCAAGTAAGCCTTCCTGTGACCCAGAAGAATGCTGGGCATGTTAACCGCTAGACCACTGAGGAACTGACCATTTCTTAAACTAAGCCTTTCTGTGACCCAGAAGAATGCTGGGCATGTTAACCGCTAGACCACTGAGGAACTGATCATTTCTTAAACTAAGCTTTCCTGTTACCCAGTAAAATGCTGGGCACCTTAACCACTAGAACACTGAGGAACTGACCATTTCTTAAACTAAGCCTTCGTGTTACCCAGAAGAATGCTGGGCATCTTAACCGCTAGACCACTGAGGAACTGATCATTTCTTAAACGAAGCCTTCCTGTGACCCAGAAGAATGCTGGGTATCTTCACCTTTAGACCACTGAGGAACTGATCATTTCTTAAACTAAGCCTTCCTGTGACCCAGAAGAATGCCGGGCATCTTAACCACTAGGCCACTGAGGAACTGACCATTTCTTCAACTAAGTGACATATGAGCCTTCCTGTTGAGTAACCTGTGGCGCCATCTATTGTCAGGAGTTGAGGAGCCATGCTTGCTAAAATACTAACTAGTTCCTTAACTACAATGCATTTAAATCTCCATTATCCTTACTAACCTGCTCAAAGGAGGTGGTAAGCAATAGGGGGTGGAGGCCTCTCCCAATCTCTTAAGGCGGAAGGCAATAGGGGTTGGAGGCCTCCCCAATCTCATAGGTGTGGAAGGCAATATGGGTGGAGGCCTTCCCCCAATCACATGGGGCTGGGAGTCTACAGTGGGTGGGAGGCAACATACCTTCACACAGTCCCTCGCTTATTCGTGACGTAAAGTAATTCCTGTCTCACCTGGTGAGTCCAGCTCCAGTATTAAGTTGCTTGTAATAGACGGAATTTGCTTTCACCCCTATGCCATAGTAATGATACCTGTATAGGGGTTGGAGGCCTCTCCAATCTCATTGGGGTGCGAGGCAATACGGATGGAGGCCTCCCCCAAACTCATGGGGGTGGGAGTCTACAGTGGGTGGGAGGCAACATACCTTCACATAGTCCCTCGCTTATTCGTGACGTAAAGTAATTCCTGTCTCACCTGGTGAGTCCAGCTCCAGTATTAAGTTGCATGTAATAGACGGAATTTGCTTTCACCCCTATGCCATAGTAATGATATCTGTATAGGGGTTGGAGGCCGCCCCAATCTCATTGGGGTACGAGGCAATACGGATGGAGGCCTCCCCAATCTCATTGGGGTGAGAGGCAATACGGATGGAGGCCTCTCCCAATCTCATGGGGGTGGGAGGCTACAGTGGGTGGGAGGCAACATACCTTCACACAGTCCCTCGCTTATTCGTGACGTAAAGTAATTCCTGTCTCACCTGGTGAGTCCAGCTCCAGTATTAAGTTGCTTGTAATAGACGGAATTTGCTTTCACTCCTATCCCATAATAATGGTATATGCAATCATAAAGAATTAAAGAGTAAGGTGAATTTAAACATTAAAGTTGAGTCTGCGCTTTATCGTCATTCGATCATGTTAACATTAAATAAAATCTCATTGATCAAACACTCACTAAGCCTAAAGATTAAGGGACATATACTCACATAAAATTTAAAAAAGAAATACCCGCTCAAGCAGGTGCTTGCCACAGAGGTCTGACAGGAGCCTATCAGTTTATATGTCGTAATATAATATCTGTGAGGATAGAAGGACTCAGTAGAAAAACAGCACAAACATCCATGCCTTACCCGGGGATCAAACCCAGGTTCCTTAGATCAGTAGCCAAGAGCACTAATCTACTCATCGTTTACAGAAGGAAAAAAAACATCTTAAATATTTACGGAAAAAAAACATCAGAATCAAAATATTTACAGAAAAAAAAACATCAGAATAAAAATAGTTATAGGGAAAAAAACATCAGAATCAAAATATTTACAGAAAAAAAACATCAGAATAAAAATATCTACAGAAAAAAAACATCAGAATCAAAATATTTACAGAAAAAAAAACATCAGAATAAAAATATTTACAGAAAAAAAAAATCAGAATAAAAATAATTACAGAAAAAAAAACCATCAGAATAAAAATATTTACAGAAGAAAAAACATCAGAATAAAAATATTTACAGAAAAAAAACATCAGAATAAAAATATTTACAGAAAACAAATACATCAGAATAAAAATATTTACAGAAAAAATAACAGAATCAAAATATTTACAGAAAAAAAAACATCACAATGAAAATAGTTACAGGGGAAAAAACATCAGAATAAAAATATTTACAGAAAAAAAAAATCAGAATAAAAATATTTACAGAAAAAAAAAACATCAGAATAAAAATATTTACAGAAAAAAAACATCAGAATAAAAATATTTACAGAAAAAAAATCAGAATAAAAATATTTACAGAAAAAAAAAACCATCAGAATAAAAATATTTACAGAAAAAAAACACCAGAATCAAAATATTTGCAGAAAAAAACATCAGAATAAAAATATTTACAGAAAAAAAAAAACATCAGAATCAAAATATTTACAGGAAAAAAAACATCAGAGTCAAAATATTTACAGAAAAAAAAACATCAGAATAAAAATATTTAGTTCATAGGATTATTTTATTGACAATTATAATAACTTGAAAGATATCCAACATATGATACGTGTAATTAAAAAAAAAGTTACAAAAATTAAGCTTACTTTGATTGCCCACGTGTACCTAATCTTTTTGTAGTCAAATTAGGAAATTTTTGTCTAATAACCTAGTCAATAACAAAACGAAAAAGAAAAGAAAAATTATAATTAATAGTGTGCTACGATAAAACAGTAATTTAATATGTGTAATAATTTAATACTGGAGCGTGTACAGCAACTGTACACGCTCCAGTTACCGTTCACAGCAAACTGGAGAGTGTGCAGTTACTGCACACGCTCCAGTTTGCTGTGAACGGTAACTGCACATGCTCAATAATTCCGTGAGTGAGCCCACACGATCCAGGTCTTTGTGAGCTCACACGATCCAATGTGCTGTGAACATTAACCGCAACCGCTCCAGTTTGCTGTGAACGGTAACTGCACACGCTCAATATTTCCGTGAGTGAGCCCACACGATCCAGGTCTTTGTGAGCTCACACGATCCAATGTGCTGTGAACATTAACCGCAACCGCTCCAGTTTGCTGTGAACGGTAACTGCACACGCTCCATATTCGTTGCATTATATATTCATACGCATTATATATATTAAAAAATATCCGAACACTAGGGCGAAGGTTGCCAAATTACTCATTTCTAAAAATATCGTTGCCAGATATTATTTCTGAATTCTGTAATCAACCATAATGTTCGGATACTTTTTGAGTGACTATACCAGGTGTGTAGTCACTATTTTTATATATTATAAAGTATACAATGCTGCAAATGATTGCATATATGACAAGACACCTGAGTTTGTGTATATCAGCCACATAGGTAGTTCAACATCCTGACAAGATTGAGATATGTACCCTAATGCATGGGCTTGGAAAGACCGCCGTCAGTCAGATGGGACATTAAGCCGTGTCTCTGTGTGCGGGAGAGCCATACTCTGTGCACGTTAAAGAACACACTGGATGACCTTGACGGGAGGCTACCATCTGTCTCCCAAAAGCTGTTCCAATATGTCCCCTCCTGCAACTTTCTCTGAGCCTTCGGGGTCCTTGGGACCTGGCCATTTTGCCCATGGTGTGCAAAAAAGTGCCGCTCAGATGTAAAACAATCCTACGTTGAAGAACTCGCTGGATGGCCTTGACGGGAGGCTACCATCTGTCTCCCAACTGCTGTTCCAGTGGGTCCCCTCCACCAACCTTCTTTGAGTCTTCGGTGTCCATGTGACCTGGCCATTTAGACCATGGTGTGCAAAAAAGTGCCGCTCAGAGGTAGAACAATCCTACGTTAAAGAACACGCTGGATGGTCTTGACGGGAGGCTGCCATCTGTCTCCCAACAGCTGATCCAGTGGGTCCCCTCCCCCAACCTTCTTTGAGCCTTCGGGATCGATGTGACCTGGCCATTTAGCCCATGGTGTGCAAAAAAGTGCCGCTGAGAGGTAAAATAATCCTACCTTAAAGAACACGCTGGATGGCCTTGACGGGAGGTTACCATCTGTCTCCCAACAGCTGTTCCAGTGGGTCCCCTCCCCCAACCTTCTTTGAGACTTCGGGGTCCATGTGACCTGGCCATTTAGCCCATGGTGTGCAAAAAATTGCCACTCACAGGTAAAATAATCCTACGCTAAAGAACACGCTGGATGGCTTTGACGGGAGGCTACCATCTGTCTCCCAACAGCTGTTCCAGTGGGTCCCCTCCCCCAACCTTCTTTGAGCCTTCGGGATCCATGTGACCTGGCCATTTAGCCCATGGTGTGCAAAAAAGTGCGCTCAGAGGTAAAACAATACTACGTTAAAGAACACGCTTGATGGCCTTGACGGGAGGCTACCATCTGTCTCCCAACAGCTGTTCCAGTGGGTTCACTCCCCCAACCTTATTTGAGCCTTCGGGGTCCATGTGTCCTATCCATTTAGCCCATGGTGTGCAAAAAATTGCCGCTCAGAGGTAAAACAATCCTACGTTAAAGAACACGCTGGATGGTCTTGACGGGAGGCTGCCATCTGTCTCCCAACAGCTGTTCCAGTGGGTCCCCTCCCCCAACCTTCTTTGAGCCTTCGGGATCCATGTGACCTGGCCATTTAGCCCATGGTGTGCAAAAAAGTGCGCTCAGAGGTAAAACAATACTACGTTAAAGAACACGCTTGATGGCCTTGACGGGAGGCTACCATCTGTCTCCCAACAGCTGTTCCAGTGGGTCCCCTCCCCCAACCTTCTTTGAGCCTTCGGGATCCATGTGACCTGGCCATTTAGCCCATGGTGTGCAAAAAAGTGCCGCTCAGAGGTAGAACAATCCTACGTTAAAGAACACGCTGGATGGTCTTGACGGGAGGCTGCCATCTGTCTCCCAACAGCTGTTCCAGTGGGTCCCCTCCCCCAACCTTCTTTGAGCCTTCGGGATCCATGTGACCTGGCCATTTAGCCCATGGTGTGCAAAAAAGTGCCGCTCAGAGGTAAAAGAATCCTACGTTAAAGAACACGCTGGATGGCCTTGACGGGAGGTTACCATCTGTCTCCCAACAGCTGTTCCAGTGGGTCCCCTCCCCCAACCTTCTTTGAGCCTTCGGGATCCATGTGACCTGGCCATTTAGCCCATGGTGTGCAAAAAAGTGCCACTCACAGGTAAAATAATCCTACGTTAAAGAACACGCTGGATGGCTTTGACGGGAGGCTACCATCTGTCTCCCAACAGCTGTTCCAGTGGGTCCACTCCCCCAACCTTATTTGAGCCTTCGGGATCCATGTGACCTGGCCATTTAGCCCATGGTGTGCAAAAAAGTGCCGCTCAGAGGTAAAACAATCCTACGTTACAGAACACGCTGGATGGCCTTGACGGGAGGCTACCATCTGTCTCCCAACAGCTGTTCCTGTGGGTCCCCTCCCCAACCTTCTTTGAGCCTTCGGGATCCATGTGACCTGGCCATTTAGCCCATGGTGTGCAAAAAAGTGCCGCTCAGAGGTAAAACCATCCTACGTTAAAGAACACGCTGGATGGCCTTGACGGGAGGTTACCATCTGTCTCCCAACAGCTGTTCCAGTGGGTCCCCTCCCCCAACCTTCTTTGAGCCTTCGGTGTCCATGTGACCTTGCCATTTAGACCATGGTGTGCAAAAAAGTGCCGCTCAGAGGTAGAACAATCCTACGTTAAAGAACACGCTGGATGGTCTTGACGGGAGGCTGCCATCTGTCTCCCAACAGCTGTTCCAGTGGGTCCCCTCCCCCAACCTTTTTGAGCCTTCGGGATCCATGTGACCTGGCCATTTAGCCCATGGTGTGCAAAAAAGTGCCGCTCAGAGGTAAAAGAATCCTACGTTAAAGAACACGCTGGATGGCCTTGACGGGAGGTTACCATCTGTCTTCCAACAGCTGTTCCAGTGGGTCCCCTCCCCCAACCTTCTTTGAGACTTCGGGGTCCATGTGACCTGGTCATTTAGCCCATGGTGTGCAAAAAATTGACACTCACAGGTAAAATAATCCTACGTTAAACAACACGCTGGATGGCTTTGACGGGAGGCTACCATCTGTCTCCCAACAGCTGTTCCAGTGGGTCCACTCCCCCAACCTTATTTGAGCCTTCGGGATCCATGTGACCTGGCCATTTAGCCCATTTTGTGCAAAAAAGTGCCGCTCAGAGGTAAAACAATCCTACGATAAAGAACACGCTGGATGGCCACGACGGGAGGCTACCATCTGTCTCCCAACAGCTATTCCTGTGGGTTCACTCCCCCAACCTTATTTGAGCCTTCGGGGTCCATGTGTCCTATCCATTTAGCCCATGGTGTACAAAAAAGTGCCGCTCAGAGGTAAAACAATCCTACGTTAAAGAACACGCTGGATGGCCTTGACGGGAGGCTACCATCTGTCTCCCAACAGCTGTTCCAGTGGGTCCCCTCCCACAACCTTCTTTGAGCCTTCGGGATCCATGTGACCTGGCCATTTAGCCCATGGTGTGCAAAAAAGTGCCGCTCAGAGGTAAAACCATCCTACGTTAAAGAACACGCTGGATGGCCTTGACGGGAGGCTACCATCTGTCTCCCAACACCTGTTCCAGTGGGTCCCCTCCCCCAACCTTCTTTGAGCCTTCGGGGTCCATGAGACCTGGCCATTTATCAAATGGTGTGCAAAAAATTTCTGCTCATAGGTAAAACAATCCTACGTTAAAGAACACGCTGGATGGCCTTGACGGGAGGTTACCATCTGTCTCCCAACAGCTGTTCCAGTGGGTCCCCTCCCCCAACCTTCTTTGAGCCTTCGGGGTCCATGTGAACTGGCCATTTAGCCCATGATGTGCAAAAAAGTGCCGCTCAGAGGTAAAACAATCCTACGTTAAAGAACATGCTGGATGGCCTTGACGGCAGGCTACCATCTGTCTCCCAACAGCTGCTCCAGTGGGTCCCCTGCCCCAACCTTCTCTGAGCCTTTGGAGTCCTTGTGACCTGGCCATTTTGCCCATGGTGTGCAAAAAATGTGCCGCTCAGAGGTAAAACAATCCTACGATAAAGAACACGCTGGATGGCCTTGACGGGAGGTTAAAATCTGTCTCCCAACAGCTGTTCCAGTGGGTCCCCTCCCCCAACCTTCTTTGAGCCTTCGGGGTCCATGTGACCTGGCCATTTAGCCCATGGTGTGCAAAAAATTGCCACTCAGAGGTAAAATAATCCTACGTTAAAGAACACGCTGGATGGCCTTGACGGGAGGCTACCATCTGTCTCCCAACAGCTGTTCCAGTGAGTCCCCTCCCCCAACCTTCTTTGAGCCTTCGGGATCCATGTGACCTGGCCATTTAGCCCATGGTGTGCAAAAAAGTGCGCTCAGAGGTAAAACAATACTACGTTAAACAAAACGCTTGATGGCCTTGACGGGAGGCTACCATCTGTCTCCCAACAGCTGTTCCAGTGGGTCCACTCCCCCAGCATTATTTGAGCCTTCGGGGTCCATGTGTCCTTGCCATTTAGCCCATGGTGTGCAAAAAAGTGCTGCTCAGAGGTAAAACAATCCTACGTTAAAGAACACGCTGGATGGCCTTGACGGGAGGCTACCATCTGTCTCCCAACAGCTGTTCCAGTGGGTCCCCTCCCCCAACCTTCTTTGAGCCTTCGGGATCCATGTGACCTGGCCATTTAGCCCATGGTGTGCAAAAAAGTGCGCTCAGAGGTAAAACAATACTACGTTAAACAAAACGCTTGATGGCCTTGACGGGAGGCTACCATCTGTCTCCCAACAGCTGTTCCAGTGGGTCCACACCCCCAGCATTATTTGAGCCTTCGGGGTCCATGTGACCTGGCCATTTAGCCCATGGTGTGCAAAAAAGTGCCGCTCAGAGGTAAAACAATCCTACGTTAAAGAACACGCTGGATGGCCTTGACGGGAGGCTACCATCTGTCTCCCAACACCTGTTCCAGTGGGTCCCCTCCCCAAATCTTCTTTGAGCCTTCGGGATCCATGTGACCTGGCCATTTAGCCCATGGTGTGCAAAAAAGTGCCGCTCAGAGGTAAAACGATCCTACGTTAAAGAACACGCTGGATGGCCTTGACGGGAGGCTACCATCTGTCTCCCAACAGCTGTTCCAGTGGGTCCCCTCCCCCAACCTTCTCTGAGCCTTTGGAGTCCTTGTGACCTGGCCATTTTCCCCATGGTGTGCAAAAAAGTGTGCTCAGAGGTAAAACAATCCTACGTTAAAGAACACGCTGGATGGCCTTGACGGGAGGCTACCACCTGTCTCCCAACAGCTGTTCCAATGGGTCCCCTCCCCCAACGTTCTTTGAGCCTTCGGAGTCAATGAGACCTGGCCATTTAGCCCATGGTGTGCAAAAAATTCTGCTCAGAGGTAAAACAATCCTATGTTAAAGAACACGCTGGATGGCCTTGACGGAAGGCTACCATCTGTCTCCCAACAGCTGTTCCAGTGGGTCCCCTCCACCAATCTTCTTTGAGCCTTCGGGATCCATGTGACCTGGCCATTTAGCCCATGATGTTCAAAAATGTGCCGCTCAGAGGTAAAACAATCCTACGTTAAAGAAAACGCTGGATCGCCTTGACGGGAGGCTACCATCTGTCTCCCAACAGCTGTTCCAGTGGGTCCCTTCCCCCAACCTTCTCTGAGCCTTTGGAGTCCTTGTGACCTGGCCATTTTGCCCATGGTGTGCAAAAAAGTGGGCTCAGATTTAAAACAATCCTACGTTAAAGAACACGCTGGATGGCCTTGACGGGAGGCTACCATCTGTCTCCCAACAGCTGTTCCAGTGGGTCCCCTCCCCCAACCTTCTTTGAGACTTCGGGATCCATGTGACCTGGCCATTTAGCCCATGTTGTGCAAAAAATTGCCGCTCAGAGGTAAAACAATCCTACGTTAAAGAACTGCTGGATGGCCTTGACGTGAGGCTACCATCTGTCTCCCAACAGCTGTTCCAGTGGGTCCCCTTCCCCAACCTTCTTTGAGACTTCGGGATCTATGTGACCTGGCCATTTAGCCCATGTTGTGCAAAAAAGTGCCGCTCTGAGGTAAAATAATCCTACGTTAAAGAACACGCTGGATGGCCTTGACGGGAGGCTACCATCTGTCTCCCAACACCTGTTCCAATGGGTCCCCTCCCCTAACCTTCTTTGAGCCTTCGGAGTCAATGAGATCTAGCCATTTAGCCCATGGTGTGCAAAAAAGTGCCGCTCAGAGGTAAAATAATCCTACTTTAAAGAACACGCTGGATCGCCTTGACGGGAGGCAACCATCTGTCTCCCAACAGCTGTTCCAGTTGGTCCACTCCCCCAACCTTCTTTGAGCCTTCGGGGTCCATGTGTCCTTGCCATTTAGCCCATGGTGTGCAAAAAAGTGCCGCTCTGAGGTAAAATAATCCTACGTTAAAGAACACGCTGGATGGCCTTGACGGGAGGCTACCATCTGTCTCCCAACACCTGTTCCAATGGGTCCCCTCCCCTAACCTTCTTTGAGCCTTCGGGGTCCATGTGAACTGGCCATTTAGCCCATGATGTGCAAAAAAGTGCCGCTCAGAGGTAAAATAATCCTACGTTAAACAAAACGCTTGATGGCCTTGACGGGAGGCTACCATCTGTCTCCCAACAGCTGTTCCAGTGGGTCCACTCCCCCAGCCTTATTTGAGCCTTCGGGGTCCATGTGTCCTTGCCATTTAGCCCATGGTGTGCAAAAAAGTGCCGCTCAGAGGTAAAACAATCCTACGTTAAAGAACACGCTGGATCGCCTTGACGGGAGGCAACCATCTGTCTCCCAACAGCTGTTCCAGTTGGTCCACTCCCCCAACCTTCTTTGAGCCTTCGGGATCCATGTGACCTGGCCATTTAGCCCATGGTGTGCAAAAAAGTGCGCTCAGAGGTAAAACAATACTACGTTAAACAAAACGCTTGATGGCCTTGACGGGAGGCTACCATCTGTCTCCCAACAGCTGTTCCAGTGGGTCCCCTCCCCCAATCTTCTTTGAGCCTTCGGGATCCATGTGACCTGGCCATTTAGCCCATGGTGTGCAAAAGAGTGCCGCTCAGAGGTAAAACAATCCTACGTTAAAGAACACGCTGGATGGGCTTGACGGGAGGCTACCATCTGTCTCCCAACAGCTGTTCCAGTGGGTCCCCTCCCCCAACCTTCTTTGAGCCTTCGGGATCCATGTGACCTGGCCTTTTAGCCCATGGTGTGCAAAAAAGTGCCGCTCAGAGGTAAAAGAATCCTACGTTAAAGAACACGCTGGATGGCCTTGACGGAAGGCTACCATCTGTCTCCCAACAGCTGTTCCAGTGGGTCCCCTCCCCCAATCTTCTTTGAGCCTTCGGGATCCATGTGACCTGGCCATTTAGCCCATGGTGTGCAAAAGAGTGCGGCTCAGAGGTAAAACAATCCTACGTTAAAGAACACGCTGGATCGCCTTGACGGGAGGCAACCATCTGTCTCCCAACAGCTGTTCCAGTGGGTCCCTCTCACCCAACCTTCTTTGAGCCTTCGGGGTCCATGTGAACTGGCTATTTAGCCCATGATGTGCAAAAAAGTGCCGCTCAGAGGTAAAATAATCCTACGTTAAAGAACACGCTGGATCGCCTTGACGGGAGGCAACCATCTGTCTCCCAACAGCTGTTCCAGTGGGTCCCTCTCACCCAACCTTCTTTGAGCCTTCGGGGTCCATGTGAACTGGCTATTTAGCCCATGATGTGCAAAAAAGTGCCGCTCAGAGGTAAAACAATCCTACGTTAAAGAACACGCTAGATGGCCTTGACGAGAGGCTACCATCTGTCTCCCAACTGCTGTTCCAGTGGGTCCCCTCCCCCAACCTTCTTTGAGCCTTCGGTGTCCATGTGACCTGGCCACTAAGCCCATGGTGTGCAAAAAAGTGCCTCTCAGAGGTAAAACAATCCTACGTTAAAGAACACGCTGGATGGCCTTGACGGGCGGCTACCATCTGTCTCCCAACAGTTGTTCCAGTGGGTCCCCTCCCCCTACCTTCTCTGAGTCTTTGGAGTCCTTGTGACCTGGCCATTTTGCCCATGGTGTGCAAAAAAGTGCGCTCATAGGTAAAACAATCCTACGTTAAAGAACACGCTGGATGGCTTTGACGTGAGGTTACCATCTGTCTCCCAACAGCTGTTCCAATGGGTCCCCTCCCACAACCTTCTTTGAGCCTTCGGAGTCAATGAGACCTGGCCATTTAGCCCATGGTGTGCAAAAAATTCTGCTCAGAAGTAAAACAATCCTATGTTAAAGAACACGCTGGATGGCCTTGACGGAAGGCTACCATCTGTCTCCCAACAGCTGTTCCAGTGGGTCCCCTCCACCAATCTTCTTTGAGCCTTCGGGATCCGTGTGACCTGGCCATTTAGCCCATGGTGTGCAAAAATGTGCCGCTCAGAGGTAAAACAATCCTACGTTAAAGAACACGCTGGATCGCCTTGACGGGAGGCTACCATCTGTCTCCCAACAGCTGTTCCAGTGGGTCCCTTCCCCCAACCTTCTCTGAGCCTTTGGAGTCCTTGTTACCTGGCCATTTTGCCCATGGTGTGCAAAAAAGTGCGCTCAGAGGTCAAACAATCCTACGTTAAAGAACACGCTGGATGGCCTTGACGGGAGGCTACCATCTGTCTCCCAACAGCTGTTCCAGTGGGTCCCTTCCACCAACATTCTTTGAGACTTCGGGATCCATGTGACCTGGCCATTTAGCCCATGTTGTGCAAAAAAGTGCCGCTCAGAGGTAAAACAATCCTACGTTAAAGAACACGCTGGATGGCCTTGACGGGAGGCTACCATCTGTCTCCCAACACCTGTTCCAATGGGTCCCCTCCCCTAACCTTCTTTGAGCCTTCGGAGTCAATGAGATCTAGCCATTTAGCCCATGGTGTGCAAAAAAGTTCTGCTCAGAGGTAAAACAATCCTATGTTAAAGAACACGCTGGATGGCCTTGACGGAAGGCTACCATCTGTCTCCCAACAGCTGTTCCTGTGGGTCCCCTTCCCCAATCTTCTTTGAGCCTTCGGGATCCATGTGACCTGGCCATTTAGCCCATGGTGTGCAAAAAAGTGCCGCTCAGAGGTAAAACAATCCTACTTTAAAGAACACGCTGGATCGCCTTGACGGGAGGCAACCATCTGTCTCCCAACAGCTGTTCCAGTGGGTCCCCCTCCCCCAACCTTCTTTGAGCATTCGGGGTCCATGTGAACTGGCCATTTAGCCCATGATGTGCAAAAAAGTGCCGCTCAGAGGTAAAATAATCCTACGTTAAACAAAACGCTTGATGGCCTTGACGGGAGGCTACCATCTGTCTCCCAACAGCTGTTCCAGTGGGTCCACTCCCCCAGCCTTATTTGAGCCTTCGGGGTCCATGTGTCCTTGCCATTTAGCCCATGGTGTGCAAAAAAGTGCCGCTCAGAGGTAAAACAATCCTACGTTAAAGAACACGCTGGATCGCCTTGACGGGAGGCAACCATCTGTCTCCCAACAGCTGTTCCAGTTGGTCCACTCCCCCAACCTTCTTTGAGCCTTCGGGATCCATGTGACCTGGCCATTTAGCCCATGGTGTGCAAAAAAGTGCGCTCAGAGGTAAAACAATACTACGTTAAACAAAACACTTGATGGCCTTGACGGGAGGCTACCATCTGTCTCCCAACAGCTGTTCCAGTGGGTCCACTCCCCCAGCCTTATTTGAGCCTTCGGGGTCCATGTGTCCTTGCCATTTAGCCCATGTTGTGCAAAAAAGTGCCGCTCAGAGGTAAAACAATCCTACGTTAAAGAACACGCTGGATGGGCTTGACGGGAGGCTACCATCTGTCTCCCAACAGCTGTTCCAGTGGGTCCCCTCCCCCAACCTTCTTTGAGCCTTCGGGATCCATGTGACCTGGCCTTTTAGCCCATGGTGTGCAAAAAAGTTCTGCTCAGAGGTAAAACAATCCTACGTTAAAGAACACGCTGGATGGCCTTGACGGAAGGCTACCATCTGTCTCCCAACAGCTGTTCCAGTGGGTCCCCTCCCCCAATCTTCTTTGAGCCTTTGGGATCCATGTGACCTGGCCATTTAGCCCATGGTGTGCAAAAGAGTGCCGCTCAGAGGTAAAACAATCCTACGTTAAAGAACACGCTGGATCGCCTTGACGGGAGGCAACCATCTGTCTCCCAACTGCTGTTCCAGTGGGTCCCCTCCCCCAACCTTCTTTGAGCCTTCGGTGTCCATGTGACCTGGCCACTTAGCCCATGGTGTGCAAAAAAGTGCCTCTCAGAGGTAAAACAATCCTACGTTAAAGAACACGCTGGATGGCCTTGACGGGAGGCTACCATATGTCTCCCAACAGCTGTTCCAGTGGGTCCCTTCCCCCAACCTTCTCTGAGCCTTTGGAGTCCTTGTGACCTGGCCATTTTGCCCATGGTGTGCAAAAAAGTGCGCTCAGAGGTAAAACAATCCTACGTTAAAGAACACGCTGGATGGCTTTGACGTGAGGTTACCATCTGTCTCCCAACAGCTGTTCCAATGGGTCCCCTCCCCCAACCTTCTTTGAGCCTTCGGAGTCAATGAGACCTGGCCATTTAGCCCATGGTGTGCAAAAAATTCTGCTCAGAGGTAAAACAATCCTATGTTAAAGAACACGCTGGATGGCCTTGACGGAAGGCTACCATCTGTCTCCCAACAGCTGTTCCAGTGGGTCCCCTCCACCAATCTTCTTTGCGCCTTCGGGATCCATGTGACCTGGCCATTTAGCCCATGGTGTGCAAAAAACTGCCGCTCAGAGGTAAAACAATCCTACGTTAAAGAACACGCTGGATCGCCTTGACGGGAGGCTACCATCTGTCTCCCAACAGCTGTTCCAGTGGGTCCCTGTGTGACGACTGAAAAAATTGTTTCTGTATGGAGATCTCACGAACGAGCCTACTTTTGTGAGGCCTCAAAAGTTTTTGTGCACTGTTAAACATTATCTGAAATAAAAATTACCTATCAATGTTATCATTTGGGTTGTTGGATTGTTTTACCTCTGAGCGGCACTTTTTTGCACACCATGGGCTAAATGGTCAGTTCACATGGACCCCGAAGACTCAGAGAAGGTTGGGGGAGGGGACCCACTGGAACAGCTGTTGGGAGACAGATGGTAGCCTCGCGTCAAGGCCATCCAGCGTGTTCTTTAACGTGCACAGGTTATGGCTCTTCCACACATGGGGCCACGGCTTAACGTCCCATCCGACGGACGGCGGCCTTTCCAAGCGCATCGGTGTCCCGTACTGACCGTGGGCAGGGCGGGGAATTTTGCGGAGATAAATCTCAACGCTGACCCAGCTGGGACTCGAACTTGGGAACTACAGATTACGAGTCTGGCGCGCTGCCGACTGGTCATCCCCGCCCCTCAACATTATCATATAAATTGGAATAGTTTATTAAAAAAAATTGCCCCTTATTTTCTGTTACCCTGCAATATCAAATGCACTATACTTAATCGAAACACCGTTGGATGTCGCCACTTACGCTTTGTCGAAGCTGAACGTCTTTTTCCTGTACTTTCTTTGATATCGGCGAACCGTAAAAACTATCATTCATTATATCGCAGTTATACTTCATTGGTTAACCAATTAATTTATAAATACGTAATAAATATTAATTGTTTAAAAAGTTTATGAATTTTTTTAGGATTGAAAAAAATTATGAAGAGGCTAAGGGAGTATGCTTGCCTAGGTGCGCCCTCTATCAACACTATCTCGATTTCTGCTGTAAACAAAGATTTTCCCCAACTGGAGCAGCAGCATTTGGAAAAGTAAGTTTTTTTTTATTCAGTATCAAATCAAGGCGTTCAAATTTTTACAATTTGAATTTTTTTTTTCATCTCCAAACTATCTTGCTTCTTTAACCTATTTTGGCTTCTGTAACCCTTTTCTGCTGAGGTCCTGCCATCCTCTCAGATCTCCTACTGTGGCATATAAACTGACAGGCTCCTGTCAGACCTCTGTGGCAAGCAGCTGCTTGAGGGGGTATTTATTTATTTATTTATTTATAACCCTTTCGATTGCTACCTTTAGACCAGTAGATGGAGAATGACGTCATAAAATGACCCGATATATTTTGAATTTTAATACTGAAAACCGAGCGTGAGTTCAAAAGTAACCAAACATCTTTAATTATTAATTTATAAATATATACATAATTTATATAGCGGTAATTTTTTAATTTCCGTTTTATATATATATATTCCGCTATAAATATATTCCGCTATATAATATTTCCGGTATTATATTAATTTCCGCTATAAATATATGCCGCTATATAATATTTCCGGTATATTTTTAAGTATATTTATATTTATTATACTTAAAAAAATAACAATACCAGGCTTGTAATCTTTAGTTACCAGGTTCGAGTCCCAGCTGGGTCAGCGTTGAGATTTATCTCCGCAAAATTCCCCGCCCTGCCCACGGTCAGTAGGGGACACCGATGGGCTTGGAAAGTCCGTCGGATGGGACATTAAGCCGTGGCCCCGTGTGTGGGAGAGCCATACCCTGTGCACGTTAAACAACACACTGGATGGCCTTGACGGGAGGCTACCATCTGTCTCCCAACAGCTGTTCCAGTGGGTCCCCTCCCACAACCTTCTCTGAGTCTTCGGGGTCCATGTGACCTGACCATTTAGCCCATGGTGTGCAAAAAAGTGCCGCTCAGAGGTGAAACAACCCAACTCAATTCTTATTATTCAAAGTGTCTCTGTGTTCCAATCAGTTCGTGACGTAATTGTCACGCTGAAGAATACGCGAGCGTCATGGGCTCATTGTAGCACGTTCATCTGTCATAACAACATCACAGAGTAATAAAACTAAAGGATGCAATAAACAAACGGATTTTTAACTAGAAGGATAACATATTGCCTCTGGAGAATATGGGACGCTTATTTTCAGAGAAAATGTAATTTTTCATCCGATTTTTTGCACTCTTTAACAATATTAATTCGTTTTAATGGATGATTGAAAAATGTAAAGAATGATATAATTGTAGACAGGCGTCTTCTCTGCCTGTCTGGGCTAGGCTGTTTTTCAATTGACGTGTGTGAGAGAGTATGCAGAAGGGTGTATTTTTGGGTTGTTTTTCCTCTGAGCGGCACTTTTTTTGCACCCCATGAGCTAAATGGCCAGGTCACATAACCCCGAAGGCTCAGAGAAAGTTGGAGAAGGGAACCCACTGCAACAGCTGTTGGGAGACAGATGGTAGTCTCCCGTCAAGGCTATCCAGTGTGTTCTTCACCATTGGGTTGTTTTACCTCTGAGCGGCACTTTTTTGCACACCATGGGCTAAATGTCCAGGTCACAAGGACCCCGAAGACGCAGAGAAGGTTGGGAGAGGGAACCCAATGGAACAGCTGTTGGGAGACAGATGGTAGCCTTCCGTCTAGGCCATTCAGTGTGTTCTTCACCATTGGGTTGTTTTACCTCTGAGCGGCACTTTTTTGCACACCATGGGCTAAATGGCCAGGTCACAAGGACCCCGAAGACTCAGAGAAGTTTGGGGGAGGGAACCCACTGGAACAGCTGTTGGGAGACAGATGGTAGCCTCCCGTCAAGGCCATCCAGTGTTTTCTTTAACGTGCCCAGAGTATGGCTCTCCCGCACACAAAAACACGGGTTAATGTCCCATCTGACTGACGGCAGTCTTTCGAAGCCCATGCATTAGGGTACATATCTCAAACTTGTCAGGATGTTGAAATACCTAGGTGGCTGATATACACAAACTCAGGTGTCTTGTCATATATGCAATCATTTGCAGCATTTTATACTTTATAATATATAAAAATAGTGACTACACACCTGGTAGAGTCACTCAAAAAAGTATCCGAACATTATGATTGATTACAGAATTCAGAAAAAATATCTGGCAACGATATTTTTAGAAATGAGTAATTTGGCAACCTTCGTGTCACGTGAGACGAAGGTTGCCAGATCACTCATTTCTAAAAAAATCGTTGCGAGATGTTTTTTCTGAATTCTGTAAATCAGCCATAGTGTTCGGATATTTTTTAATATATAAAATGCGTATGAATATATAATGCAACGAATATGGAGCGTGTGCAGTTACCGTTCACAACAAACTGGAGCGGTTGCGGTTAATGTTCACAGCACATTGGATCGTGTGAGCTCAGAAAGACCTGGATCGTGTGGGCTCACTCACGGAAATATTGAGCGTGTGCAGTTACCGTTCACAGCAAACTGGAGCGGTTGCGATTAATGTTCAGAGCACATTGGATCGTTTGAACTCACAAAGACCTAGATCGTGTGGGCTCACTCACGGAAATATTGAGCGTGTGCAGTTACCGTTCACAGCAAACTGGAGCGGTTGCGGTTAATGTTCAGAGCACATTGGATCGTGTGAGCTCACAAAGACCTAGATCGTGTGGGCTCACTCACGGAAATATTGAGCGTGTGCAGTTACCGTTCACAGCAAACTGGAGCGGTTGCGGTTAATGTTCACAGCACATTGGATCGTGTGAGCTCACAAAGACCTGGATCGTGTGGGCTCACTCACGGAAATATTGAGCGTGTGCAGTTACCGTTCACAGCAAACTGGAGCGGTTGCGGTTAATGTTCACAGCACATTGGATCGTGTGAGCTCACAAAGACCTGGATCGTGTGGGCTCGCTCACGGAAATATTGAGCGTGTGCAGTTACCGTTCACAGCACACTGGAGCGGTTGCGGTTAATGTTCACAGCAAATTGGATCATGTGAGTTCACAAAGACCTGGATCGTGTGGGCTCACTCAAGGAAATATAGAGCGTGTGCAGTTACCGTTCACAGCAAATTGGAGCTGTTGCGGTTAATGTTCACAGCACATTGGATCGTGTGAGCTCACAAAGACCTGGATCGTGTGGGCTCACTCACGGAAATATTGAGCGTGTGCAGTTACCGTTCACAGCAAACTGGAGCGGTTGCGGTTATTGTTCACAGCACATTGGATCGTGTGAGCTCACAAAGACCTGGATCGTGTGGGCTCACTCACGGAAATATTGAGCGTGTGCAGTTCAGTTCACAGCAAACTGGAGAGCTTGCGGTTAATGTTCACAGAACGTTGGATCGTGTGAGCTCACAAAGACCTGGATCGTGCGGGCTCACTCACGGAAATATTGAGCGTGTGCAGTTACCGTTCACAGCAAACTGGAGCGTTTGAAGTTACCGTTCACAGCACATTGGATCGTGTGAGCTCACAAAGACCTATAGAGTGTGGTCTCACTCAAGCAAATATAGCCCGTGTGCAGTTACCGTTCACAGCATATTGGAGCTGTTGTGGTTAATGTTCACAGCACATTGGATCGTGTGAGCTCACAAAGACCTGGATCGTGTGGGCTCACTCAGGGAATTATTGAGCATGTGCAGTTACCGTTCACAGCAAACTGGAGCGTGTGCAGTAACTGCACACTCTCCAGTTTGCTGTGAACGGTAACTGGAGCGTGTACAGTTGCTGTACACGCTCCAGTATTAAATTATTACACATATTGAATTATTGTTTTATCGTAGCACACTATTAATTATAATTTTTCTTTTCTTTTTCGTTTTGTTATTGACTAGGTTATTAGACGAAAATTTCCTAATTTGACTACAAAAAGATTAGGTACCCGTGGCCAATCAAAGTAAGCTTAATTTTTGTAACTTTTTTTAATTAAACGTATCATATGTTGGATATATTTCAAGTTATTATAATTGTCAATAAAATAATCTTATGAACTAAATATTTTTATTCTGATGTTTTTTCTGTAAGTATTTTGATTCTGATGGTTTTTTTCCTGTAAATATTTTGATTCTGATGTTTTTTTCTTCTGTAAATATTTTTATTCTGATGTTTTTTTTCTGTAAATATTTTGATTCTGGTATTTTTTTTCTGCAAATATTTTTATTCTGATGGTTTTTTTTTCTGTAAATATTTTTATTCTGATGTATTTTTTGCTGTAAATATTTTTATTCTGATGTTTATTTTTCTGTAAATATTTTTATTCTGATATTTTTTTTCTGTAAATATATTTATTCTGATGTTTTTTTCTGTAAATATTTTAATTCCGATGTTTTTTATCTGTAAATATTTTGATTCTGATGTATTTTTTTCTGTAAATATTTTTATTCTGATGTTTATTTTTCTGTAAATATTTTTATTCTGATTTTTTTTCTGTAAATATATTTATTCTGATGTTTTTTCTGTAAATATTTTAATTCCGATGTTTTTTATCTGTAAATATTTTGATTCTGATGTTTTTTTTTCTGTAAATATTTTTATTCTGATGTTTTTTTTCCTGTAACTATTTTGATTGTGATGTTTTTTTTCCTGTAAATATTTTTATTCTGATGTTTTTTGTTTCTGTAAATATTTTTATTCTGATGTTTTTTTTTCTGTAAATATTTTTATTCTGATGTTTTTTTTTTTCTGTAAATAATTTTATTCTGATGTTTTTTTTTTCTGCAAATATTTTTATTCTGATGTTTTTCCCCCTGTAACTCTTTTGATTCTGACGTTTTATTTTCTGTAAATATTTTGATTCTGATGTTTTTTTTCCGTAAATTTTTAAGATGTTTTTTTTCACTTCTGTAAACGATGAGTAGATTAGGGCTCCTGGCTACTGATCTAAGGAACCTGGGTTTGATCCCCGGGTAAGGCATGGATGTTTGTGCTGTTTTTCTGCTGAGTCCTTCCATCCTCACAGATATTACATTACGACATATAAACTGATAGGCTCCTGTCAGACCTATGTGGCAAGCACCTGCTTGAGCGGGTATTTCTTTTTTAAATTTCATGTGAGTATAAGTCCTTTAATCTTTAGGCTTAGTGAGTGTTTGATCAATGAGATTTTATTTAATGTTAACATGATCGAATGACGATAAAGCGCAGACTCAAACTTAAAGTTTAAATTCACCTTACTCTTTAATTCTTTATGATTGCAGATACCATTATTATGGGATAGGAGTGAAAGCAAATTCCGTCTATTATGGGATAGGAGTGAAAGCAAATTCCGTACAAGCAACTTAATACTGGAGCTGGACTCACCAGGTGAGACCAGCATTCTTCTGGGTCACAGGAAGGCTTAGTTTAAGAAATGGTCAGTTACTCAGTGGTCCAGCGGTTAAGATGCCCAGCATTCTTCTGGGTCACAGAAAGGCTTAGTTTAAGAAATGGCCAGTTCCTCAATGGTCTAGCGGTTACGATGCCCAGCATTCTTCTGGGTCACAGGAAGGCTTAGTTTAAGAAATGGTCAGTTCCACAGTGGTCTAGCGGTTAAGATGCCAAGCATTCTTCTGGGTGACAGGAAGGCTTAGTTTAAGAAATGGTCAGTTCCTCAGTGGTGTAGCGGTTAAGATACCAAGCATTCTTCTGGGTCACAGGAAGGCTTAGTTTAAGAAATGATCAGTTCCTCAGTGGACTAGCGGTTAAAATGCCCAGCATTCTTCTGGGTCACAGGAAGGATTAATTTAAGAACTGATCAGTTCCTCAGTGATCTAGCGGTTAAGATGCCCAGCATTCTTCTGGGTCACAGGAAGGATTAATTTAAGAACTCCTCAGTTCCTCAGTGGTCTAGCGGTTAAGATGCCAGCATTCTTCTGGGTAACAGGAAGGCTTAGTTTAAGAAATGACCAGTTCCTCAGTGGTCTAGCAGTTAAAATGCCCAGAATTCTTCTGGGTCACAGCAAGGCTTAGTTTAAGAAATGGTCAGTTCCTCAGTGTTCTAGTGGTTAAGATGACCAGCATTCTTCTGGGTAACAGGAAGGCTTAGTTTAAGTAATGATCAGTTCCTCAGTGGGCTAGAGGTTAACATGCCCAGCATTCTTCTGGGTCACAGAAAGGCTTAGCTTAAGAAATGATCAGTTCCTCAGTGTTCTAGTGGTTAAGATGCCCAGCATTCTTCTGGGTAACAGGAAGGCTTAGTTTAAGAAATGACCAGTTCCTCAGTGGTCTAGCAGTTAAGATACCCAGCATTCTTCTGGGTCACAGAAAGGCTTATTTTAAGAAATGGTCAGTTCCTCAGTGTTCTAGTGGTTAAGATGCCCAGCATTCTTCTGGGTAACAGGGAAGGCTTAGTTTAAGAAATGATTAGTTCCTCAGTGGTCTAGCGGTTAAGATGCCAAGCATTCTTCTGGGTCACAGGAAGGCTTAGTTTAAGAAATGATCAGTTCCTCAGTGGTCTAGCGGTTAAAATGCCCAGCATTCTTCTGGGTCACAGAAAGGATTAATTTAAGAACTGATCAGTTCCTCAGTGATCTAGAGGTTAAGATGTACAGCATTCTTCTGGGTCACAGGAAGTCTTAGTTTAAGAAATGAGCAGTTCCTCAGTGATCTAGCGGTTAAGATGCCCAGCATTCTTCTGGGTCACAGGAAGGCTTAGTTTAAGAAATGGTCAGTTCCTCAGTATTCTAGTGGTTAAGATGCCCAGCATTCTTCTGGGTAACAGGAAGGCTTAGTTTAAGAAATGACCAGTTCCTCAGTGGTCTAGCAGTTAAGATGCCCAGCATTCTTCTGGGTCACAGCAAGGCTTAGTTTAAGAAATGGTCAGTTCCTCAGTGTTCTAGTGGTTAAGATACCCAGCATTCTTCTGGGTAACAGGAAGGCTTAGTTTAAGAAATGACCAGTTCCTCAGTGGTCTAGCAGTTAAGATGCCCAGCATTCTTCTGGGTCACAGAAAGGCTTATTTTAAGAAATGGTCAGTTCCTCAGTGTTCTAGTGGTTAAGATGCCCAGCATTCTTCTGGGTCAAAGGAAGGCTTAGTTTAAGAAATGATCAGTTCCTCAGTGGTCTAGCGGTTAACATGCCCAGCATTTTTCTGAGTAACAGGAAGGCTTAGTTTAAGAAATGATCAGTTCCTCAGTGGTCTAGCGGTTAACATGCCCAGCATTCTTCTGGGTCACAGGAAGGCTTAATTTAAGAAATGGTCAATTCCTCAGTGTTCTAGTGGTTAAGATGCCCAGTATTCTTCTGGTTCACAGGAAGGCTTAGTTTAAGAAATGGTCTGTTCCTCAGTGTTCTAGTGGTTCAGATGGCCAGCATTCTTCTGGGTCACAGGAAGGCTTAGTTTAAGAAATGATCAGTTCCTCAGTGGTCTAGCGGTTAACATGCCCAGCATTCTTCTGGGTCACAGAAAGGCTTAGTTTAAGAAATGGTCAGTTCCTCAGTGTTCTACTGGTTGAGATGCCCAGCATTGTTTTGGATCACAGGAAGGCTTAGTTTAATAAATGAGCAGTTCCTCAGTGGTCTAGCGGATAACATGCCCAGCATTCTTCTGGGTCACAGAAAGGCATAGTTTAAGAAATGATCAGTTCCTCAGTGGTCTAGCGGTTAAGATGCCCAGCATTCTTCTGGGTCACAGGAAGGCTTAGTTTAAGAAATGGTCAGTTCCTCAGTGGTCTAGCGGTATTGATGCCCGGCATTCTTCTGGGTCACAGGAAGGCTTAATTTAAGAAATGGTCAGTTCCTCAGTGGTCTAGCGGTTAAGATGCCCAGCATTCTTCTGGGTCACAGGTAGGCTCAGTTTAAGAACTGATCAGTTCCTCAGTGGTCTAGCGGTTAAATGCCCAGCATTCTTCTGGGTCACAGGAAGGCTTAGTTTAAGAAATGGTCAGTTCCTCAGTGGTCTAGCGGTTAAGATGCCCAGCATTCTTCTGGGTCACAGGTAGGCTCATTTTAAGAAATGATCAGTTCCTCAGTGGGGTAGTGGTTAAGTTGCCCAGCATTCTTCTGGGTCACAGGAAGGCTTAGTTTAAGAAATGGTCAGTTCCTCAGTGTTCTAGTGGTTAAGATGCCCCGCATTCTTCTGGGTAACAGGAAGGCTTAGTTTAAGAAATGGTCAGTTCCTCAGTGGTTTAGCGGTTAAGATGCCCAGCATTCTTGTTGGTCACAGCAAGGTTTAGTTGAAGAAATGATCAGTTCCCCAGTGGTCTAGTGGTTAAGATGCCCAGTATTCTTCTGGTTCACAGGAAGGCTTAGTTTAAGAAATGGTCTGTTCCTCAGTGTTCTAGTGGTTCAGATGGCCAGCATTCTTCTGGGTCACAGGAAGGCTTAGTTTAAGAAATGATCAGTTCCTCAGTGGTCTAGCGGTTAACATGCCCAGCATTCTTCTGGGTCACAGAAAGGCTTAGTTTAAGAAATGGTCTGTTCCTCAGTGTTATAGTGGTTCAGATGGCCAGCATTCTTCTGGGTCACAGGAAGTCTTAGTTTAAGAAATGGTCAGTTCCTCAGTGTTCTACTGGTTAACATGCCCAGCATTCTTCTGGGTAACAGGAAGGCTTAGTTTAAGAAATGATCAGTTCCTCAGTGGTCTAGCGGTTAACATGCCCAGCATTCTTCTGGGTCACAGAAAGGCTTAGTTTAAGAAATGGTCAGTTCCTCAGTGTTCTACTGGTTGAGATGCCCAGCATTGTTTTGGATCACAGGAAGGCTTAGTTTAATAAATGAGCAGTTCCTCAGTGGTCTAGCGGATAACATGCCCAGCATTCTTCTGGGTCACAGAAAGGCATAGTTTAAGAAATGATCAGTTCCTCAGTGGTCTAGCGGTTAAGATGCCCAGCATTCTTCTGGGTCACAGGAAGGCTTAGTTTAAGAAATGGTCAGTTCCTCAGTGGTCTAGCGGTATTGATGCCCGGCATTCTTCTGGGTCACAGGAAGGCTTAATTTAAGAAATGGTCAGTTCCTCAGTGGTCTAGCGGTTAAGATGCCCAGCATTCTTCTGGGTCACAGGTAGGCTCAGTTTAAGAACTGATCAGTTCCTCAGTGGTCTAGCGGTTAAATGCCCAGCATTCTTCTGGGTCACAGGAAGGCTTAGTTTAAGAAATGGTCAGTTCCTCAGTGGTCTAGCGGTTAAGATGCCCAGCATTCTTCTGGGTCACAGGTAGGCTCATTTTAAGAAATGATCAGTTCCTCAGTGGGGTAGTGGTTAAGTTGCCCAGCATTCTTCTGGGTCACAGGAAGGCTTAGTTTAAGAAATGGTCAGTTCCTCAGTGTTCTAGTGGTTAAGATGCCCCGCATTCTTCTGGGTAACAGGAAGGCTTAGTTTAAGAAATGGTCAGTTCCTCAGTGGTTTAGCGGTTAAGATGCCCAGCATTCTTGTTGGTCACAGCAAGGTTTAGTTGAAGAAATGATCAGTTCCCCAGTGGTCTAGCGGTTAAGATGCCAAGCATTCTTCTGGGTCACAGGAAGGCTTAATTTAAGAAATGATCAGTTCCTCAGTGGTCTAGCGGTTAAGATGCCAAGCATTCTTCTGGGTCACAGGAAGGCTTAGTTTAAGAAATGATCAGTTCCTCATTGGTCTAGCGGTTAATATGTCAAGCATTCTTCTGGGTCACAGGAAGGCTTAGTTTAAGAAATGGTCAGTTCCTCAGTGTTCTAGTGGTTAAGATGCCCAGCATTCTTCTGGGTAACAGGAAGGCTTAGTTTAAGAAATGACCAGTTCCTCAGTGGTCTAGCAGTTAAGATGCCCAGCATTCTTCTGGGTCACAGCAAGGCTTAGTTTAAGAAATGGTCAGTTCCTCAGTGTTCTAGTGGTTAAGATACCCAGCATTCTTCTGGGTAACAGGAAGGCTTAGTTTAAGAAATGACCAGTTCCTCAGTGGTCTAGCAGTTAAGATGCCCAGCATTCTTCTGGGTCACAGAAAGGCTTATTTTAAGAAATGGTCAGTTCCTCAGTGTTCTAGTGGTTAAGATGCCCAGCATTCTTCTGGGTCAAAGGAAGGCTTAGTTTAAGAAATGATCAGTTCCTCAGTGGTCTAGCGGTTAACATGCCCAGCATTTTTCTGAGTAACAGGAAGGCTTAGTTTAAGAAATGATCAGTTCCTCAGTGGTCTAGCGGTTAACATGCCCAGCATTCTTCTGGGTCACAGAAAGGCTTAGCTTAAGAAATGATCAGTTCCTCAGTGTTCTAGTGGTTAAGATGCCCAGCATTCTTCTGGGTAACAGGAAGGCTTAGTTTAAGAAATGGTCAGTTCCTCAGTGGTCTAGCGGTTAAGATACCCAGCATTCTTTTGGGTCACAGGAAGGCTTAATTTAAGAAATGATCAGTTCCTCAGTGGTCTAGCGGTTAAGATGCCCAGCATTCTTCTGGTTCACAGGAAGGCTTAGTTTAAGAAATGGTCAGTTCCTCAGTGGGGTAGTGGTTAAGATGCCCAGCATTCTTCTGGGTCACAGGAAGGCTTAGTTTAAGAAATGGTCAGTTCCTCAGTGTTCTAGTGGTTAAGATGCCCAGCATTGTTCTGGGTAACAGGAAGGCTTAGTTTAAGAAATGGTCAGTTCCTCAGTGGTTTAGCGGTTAAGATGCCCAGCATTCTTGTTGGTCACAGGAAGGTTTAGTTGAAGAAATGATCAGTTCCCCAGTGGTCTAGCGGTTAAGATGCCAAGCATTCTTCTGGGTCACAGGAAGGCTTAATTTAAGAAATGATCAGTTCCTCAGTGGTCTAGCGGTTAAGATGCCAAGCATTCTTCTGGGTCACAGGAAGGCTTAGTTTAAGAAATGATCAGTTCCTCATTGGTCTAGCGGTTAATATGTCAAGCATTCTTCTGGGTCACAAGAAGGCTTAGTTTAAGAAATGATCAGTTCCTCAGTGGTCTAGCGGTTAAAATGCCCAGCATTCTTCTGGGTCACAGGAAGGATTAATTTAAGAAGTGATAAGTTCCTCAGTGGTCTAGCGGTTAAGATGCCCAGCATTCTTCTGGGTCACAGGAAGTCTTAATTTAAGAAATGATCAGTTCCTCAGTGGTCTAGCGGTTACGATGCCCAGCATTCTTCTGGGTCACAGGAAGGCTTAGTTTAAGAAATGGTCTGTTCCTCAGTGTTTTAGTGGTTAAGATGCCCAGCATTCTTCTGGGTCACAGGAAGGCTTAGTTTAAGAAATGATCATTTCCTCAGTGGTCTAGCGATTAAGATGCCCAGCAATCTTCTGGTTCACAGGAAGGCTTAGGTTAAGAAATGATCGTTTCCTCAGTGGTCTAGCGGTTAACAGCCCAGCATTCTTCTGGGTCAGAGAAAGGCTTAGTTTAAGAAATGGTCAGTTCCTCAGTGTTCTAGTGGTTGAGATGCCCAGCATTCTTTTGGGTCACAGGAAGGCTTAGTTTAGGAAATGATCAGTTTCCTCAGTGGTCTAGCGGATAATATGCCCAGCATTCTTCTGGGTCACAGAAAGGCATAGTTTAAGAAATGATCAGTTACTCAGTGATCTAGCGGTTAAGATGCCCAGCATTCTTGTGGGTCACAGGAAGGCTTAGTTTAAGAAATGGTCAATTCCTCAGTGGTCTAGCGGTTATGATGCCCGGCATTCTTATGGGTCACAGGAAGGCTTAATTTAAGAAATAGTCAGTTCCTCAGTGGTCTAGCGGTTAAGATGCCCAGCATTCTTCTGGGTCACAGGAAGGCTTAGTTTAAGAAATGGTCAGTTCCTCAGTGGTCTAGTGGTTAAGATGTCCAGCATTCTTCTGGGTCACAGGTAGGCTTAGTTTAAGAAATGATCAGTTCCTCAGTGGTCTAGTGGTTAAGATTCCCAGCATTCTTCTGGGTCACAGGAAGTCTTAGTTTAAGAAATGGTCAGTTCCTCAGTGGTCTAATGGTTAAGATGAACAGCATTCTTTTGGGTCACATAAAGGCTTAATTTAAGAAATGATCAGTTCCTCAGTGGTCTAGCGGTTAAGGTGCCCAGCATTCTTCTGGTTCACAGGAAGGCTTAGTTTAAGAAATGGTCATTTCCTCAGTGGTCTAGCGGTTGACATGCCCAGCATTCTTCTATGTCACAGGAAGCCTTAATTTAAGAAATGATCAGTTCCTCAGTGTACTAGTGGTTAAGATGCCCAGCATTCTTCTGGGTCACAGGAAAGCTTAGTTTAAGAAATGGTCAGTTCCTCAGTGGTCTAGCGGTTAAGATGCCCAGCATTCTTCTGGGTCACAGGAAGGCTTAGTTTAAGAAATGGTCAGTTCCTCAGTGGTCTAGCGGTTAAGATGCCCAGCATTCTTCTGGGTCACAGGAAAGCTTAGTTTAAGAAATGGTCAGTTCCTCAGTGGTCTAGCGGTTAAGATGCCCAGCATTCTTCTGGTTCACAGGAAGGCTTAATTTAAGAAATGATCAGTTCCTCAGTGTTCTAGTGGTTAAGATGCGCAGCATTCTTCTGGGTCACAGGAAAGCTTAGTTTAAGAAATGGTCAGTTCCTCAGTGGTCTAGCGGTTATGATGCCCAGCATTCTTCTGGGTCACAGGAAAGCTTAGTTTAAGAAATGGTCAGTTCCTCAGTGGTCTAGCGGTTATGATGCCCAGCATTCTTCTGGTTCACAGGAAGGCTTAATTTAAGAAATGATCAGTTCCTCAGTGTTCTAGTGGTTAAGATGCCCAGCATTCTTCTGGGTCACAGGAAAGCTTAGTTTAAGAAATGGTCAGTTCCTCAGTGGTCTAGCGGTTAAGATGCCCAGCATTCTTCTGGTTCACAGGAAAGCTTAGTTTAAGAAATGGTCAGTTCCTCAGTGGTCTAGCGGTTAAGATGCCCAGTATTCTTCTGGTTCACAGGAAGGCTTAGTTTAAGAAATGGTCAGTTCCTCAGTATTCTAGTGATTAAGATGCCCAGCATTCTTCTGGGTAACAGGAAGGCTTAGTTTAAGAAATGGTCAGTTCCTCAGTGGTTTAGCGGTTAAGATGCTCAGCATTCTTCTGGTTCACAGGAAGGCTTAGTTTAAGAAATGATCAGTTCCTCAGTGTTCTAGTGGTTAAGATGCCCAGCATTCTTCTGGGTCATAGGAAAGCTTAATTTAAGAAATGATCAGTTCCTCAGTGGTCTAGCGGTTAAGATGCCAAGCATTCTTCTGGGTCACAGGAAGGCTTAATTTAAGAAATGATCAGTTCCTCAGTGGTCTAGCGGTTAAGATGCCCAGCATTCTTCTGGGTCACAGGAAGGATTAATTTAAGAACTGATCAGTTCCTCAGTGGTCTAGCGGTTAAGATGCCCAGAATTCTTCTGGGTCACAGGAAGTCTTAGTTTAAGAAATGATCAGTTCCTCAGTGGTCTAGCGGTTACGATGCCCAGCATTCTTCTGGGTCACAGGAAGGCTTAGTTTAAGAAATGATCATTTCCTCAGTGTTCTAGTGGTTAAGATGATCAGCATTCTTCTGGGTCACAGGAAAGCTTAGTTTAAGAAATGGTCAGTTCCTCAGTAGTCTAGCGGTTAAGATGCCCAGCATTCTTCTGGGTCACAGGAAGGCTTAGTTTAAGAAATGGTCAGTTCCTCAGTGGTCTAGCGGTTAAGATGCCCAGCATTCTTCTGGGTCACAGAAAGGCTTAGTTTAAGAAATGGCCAGTTCCTCAATGGTCTAGCAGTTACGATGCCCAGCATTCTTCTGGGTCACAGGAAGGCTTAGTTTAAGAAATGGTCACTTCCTCAGTGGTCTAGCGGTTAAGATGCCCAGCATTCTTCTGGGTCATAGGAAAGCTTAGTTTAAGAAATGATCAGTTCCTCAGTGGTCTAGTGGATCTTTTGAGTGGGGTGAAGTCTTATGTTCGGACTTCCCCACATCGCAACCTAAACCAAGGATGCATTCCTGTGAAGTTTGGAATGGTTCAGGGAATTTAGTTTCTGGGAGACAACGGTCTCAAAGTAAGGCTTTGGTAGGATTTCCAAAGTTAATAAATTATTTCACCGAACAGAAAAGATAAAAATAATGCTCTGCATTGAATAAGATTTTATAGTTTCTTTGTAATGTATTTTATCGACGGACATAAAATATAGGAATAAAAGAAAATTATCGAAAGACAACTGTTTTGAATTTCAAACCATATAGAGCAGTTTGAGATTTCGTATAAGACGACAGGATTTGCGGAGGGAGACTCCTGATTCCCTGATCTGTCCCCCTTGTTGACTCTTACTGAACAGTGACTTCTGTCTCAGTAGGGCGTTGGGTTGGATTGTTTTTTCTCTGAGCGGCACTTTTTTGCACACCATGGGATAAATGACCAGGTCACAGGGACCCCGAAGGTTCAGAGAAGGTTGGGGGAGGGGACCCACTGGAACAGCTGTTGGGATACAGATGGTAGTCTCCCGTCAAGGCCATCCAGCGTGTTCTTTAACGTTGGGTTGTTTTATCTCTGAGCAGCACTTTTTTGCACACAATATGCTAAATGACCAGGCCACAAGGACCCCGAAGGTTCAGAGAAGGTTGGGGGAGGGGACCCACTGGAACAGCTGTTGGGATACAGATGGTAGTCTCCCGTCAAGTCCATCCAGCATGTTCTTTAACGTTGGGTTGTTTTATCTCTGAGCAGCAGTTTTTTGCACACAATGTGCTAAATGACCAGGCCATAAGGACCCCAAAGGTTCAGAGAAGGTTGGGGGAGGGGACCCACTGGAACAGCTGTTGGGAGACAGATGGTTAGCTTCAAGTCAAGGCCATCCAGCGTGTTCTTTAACGTGCACAGGGTAGGCTCTCCCGCACACGGAGCCACGGCTGAACGTCCCATCCGACGGACGGCGGCCTTTCCAAGCCCATCGGTGTTCCCTACTGACCATGGGCAGGGCGGGGGAATTTTGCGGAGATAAATCTCAACGCTGACCCAGCTGGGACTCGAACCTGGGAACTACAGATTACGAGTCTGGCACGCTACCAACTGAGCCACCCCCGCCCCAGTTAGTTGGTACTAATGTCCATATTCCGAGCTCTAGTGGGTGTGATGATGGTTGGGAGAGGAAACGCACCGGACAGCTGTTGGGAAGAGGGTGTCAGCCTCCCGTCAAGGCCATCCAGTGTGTTCTATTATGTGCGTGGGTATTTCTCTCCCACACATGGGTCATTGCTTAATGTCCTAGAGATTATTCTCTTCCAAACTCCCCACCCTGCCTACAGTGAATAGGGGTCTCCTGTTGGTCTTGAAAAGACCGCCGTCCATCGTATGGGACGTTAAGCCGTGGCCCCGTGGATAGCGGCCTTTTCTAGCCCAAGAGTGCCCCTATTCATTGTAGGCAGGGTGGGGAGTTTGGAAGAGAATAATCTCTACTCTTTCCCAGTTGAAACATATGGCTCTGCCGCACACGGGGCCACGGCTTAACGTCCCATCCGATGGACGGCGGCCTTTTCAAACTCTTCGTTGTCTCCAAGTGGTCGAGAACGTGGCGAGGAGTTTTGCGGAGAAAAATCTCAAAGCTGACCCAGCTGGAACTCGAACCTAGTAATTCCAGATTAGTTGTCTGGCGAGCTACCCACTGAACCACCCCCGCCCCCCAGTAGAGCGTGTCGTTGTATAAGAAGGCTTGCAAAAGCTAGGAGTAGCTTCTGGAATTCTTTATTCTGCTCTCAAATGACTTGGGTTGGGTTGTTTTACCTCTGAGCGGCACTTTTTTGCACACCATGGGCTAAATGGCCAGGTCACATGGACCCCAAAGGCTCAGAGAAGGTTGGGGCAGGGGACCCATTGGAACAGCTGTTGGGAGACAGATGGTAGCCTCCCGTCAAGGCCATCTAGCGTGTTCTTTAACGTAGGATTGTTTCACCTATGAGCGGCACTTTTTTGCACACCATGGGCAAAATGGCCAGGTCAAAAGGACTCCAAAGGCTCAGAGAAGGTTGGGGCAGGGGACCCACTGGAACAGCTGTTGGGAGACAGATGGTAGCCTCCCGTCAAGGCCATCCAGCGTGTTCTTTAGCGTGCACAGGGTATGGCTCTCCCGCACACGGGTCCACGGCTTAACGTCCCATCCGACGGACGGCGGCCTTTCGAAGCCCATCGGTGTCCCCTACTGACAGCTACCGACTGAGCCACCCCCACCCCAGGTATGGTATGGTATTTATGGATTCCGTAAAAGGGTAGGGAAATATATGATACATATTTCATTGTTGATGTTTGGAAGCACTTTAGAAAACGGCTAAAAAGGGAAAAGTAAATTTTAGGGCTTTATCTTTATATATAAAAAGATATAATTCGCGGTAAACATCGAACTTTTTTGTTTATACAGATAAAGAAAAAAATTCTTTTGTGTCAGATAGGTATTAATGATATATTACGATTTGCATTTTTCGAATCTCCAAATTGTTATAACTGCGCCCTCTAACGGTGGAAATTTTTGAAAACTTCAAAATATCAAACGAATATTCTAAGCGATTCTAATGTTAGAAGTTTGAAATTTTGGTTTTGAGTTGGGTTGGGTTGTTTTACCTCTGAGCGGCACTTTTTTGCTCACCATGGGCTAAATGGACAGATCACATGGACCTCGAAGGCTCGGAGAAGGTTGGGGGGGACCCACTGGAACAGCCGTTAGGTGACAGATGGTAGCCTCCCGTCAAGGCCATCCAGCGTGTTCTTTAACGTGCACAGGGTATTGCTCTCCCGCACACGGCGCCACGGCTTAACGTCCCATCCGACGGACGGCGGCCTTTCCAAGCCCATAGGTGTCCCCTACTGACCCTGGGCAGGGAATTTTGCGGAGTTAAATCTCAACGCTGACCCAACTGGGACTCGAACCTGGGAACTACAGATTACGAGCCTGGCGCGTTACCGACTGAGCCACCCCCACTCCTTTTGGTTTTGAAATGTGAAAGTTACGAAGTTACCATTGGCAACAATCACTTGACCCATTAAACCCAGGGGGGAGGTGAATGCACCTTTTTTTTGTTTTAACAGAAAAGTGTATGTGTTTAGAGATAAATTAAAAATTCTTTTTGAGTGGACAGGTGTTGATGAAATATTGCAATTTTCATTTTGGGAATTTCCCAAAAGCTATAACCGCGCCCTCTAACGGTGTAAAAAAATAGAAAATTTCAAACGAATATTGCAAACGATGTAGTTAAGCTAGAAATTTGAAATTTTGGTGGTGGAATGTGAGAATATTGAAAATTCCATTGAGAACAATGAGTTGACCCTAAGTCCAAGGTAGGAAAGAAAAGGATCGGTTTTGTTTTCAGAGATAATTGGAAATCTGTTTTTTAGTTGGTTACGAATAAAATATAATTCCCATTTAATAATAATCATTAATAATAATATTATTAATGACCAAGCACCAGGGAAAGCACACGTGTGGGGTTAAGAAATGGAGGGTTTAAACCGGACCAAGACGTCGAGAAAAATCTCTGAACCGGGACCCAGCACACGTGTGGGGGTAAGAAATGGAGGGTTTAAACCGGACCAAGAAGTAGAGAAAAATCTCTGAACCCGGACCAAGAACACCTGTGGGGGTAAGAAATGGAGGGTTTAAACCGGACCAAGAAGTCGAGAAAAATCTCTGAACCCGCACCCAGCACACGTGTGGGGGTAAGAAATGGAGGGTTTAAACCGGACCAAGAAGTCAAGAAAAATCTCTTAACCCCCGGACCCAGCACACGTGTGGGGGTAAGAAATGGAGGGTTTAAACACGACCAACAAGTCGAGAAAAATTTCTGAACCCGGACCCAGCACACGTATGGGGGTAAGAAATTGAGGGTTTAAACGGGACCAAGAAGTCGAGAAAAATCTCTGAACCCAGACCCAGCACACGTGTGGGGGTAAGAAATGGAGGGTTTAAACCGAACCAAGAAGTCGAGAAAAATCTCTGAACCCGGACCCAGCACATGTGTGGGGGTAAGAAATGGAGGGTTTAAACCGAACCAAGAAGTCGAGAAAAATCTCTGAACCCGGACCCAGCACATGTGTGGGGGTAAGAAATGGAGGGTTTAAACCGGACCAAGAAGTCGAGAAAAATCTCTGAACCCGCACCCAGCACACGTGTGGGGGAAAGAAATGGAGGGTTTAAACCGGACCAAGAAGTGGAGAAAAATCTCTGAACCGCACCCAGCACACGTGTGGGGGTAAGAAATGGAGGTTTAAAACGGACCAAGAAGTCGAGAAAAATCTCTGAACCCCCGAACCCAGCACACGTGTGGGGGTAAGAAATGGAGAGTTTAAACCCGACCAAGAAGTCGAGAAAAATTTCTGAACCCGGACCCAGCACACGTGTGGGGGTAAGAAATGGAGGGTTTAAACCGGACCAAGAAGTCGAGAAAAATCTCTGAACCCAGACCCAGCACACTTGTGGGGGTAAGAAATGGAGGGTTTAAACCGGAGCAAGAATTCGAGAAAAATCTCAGAACCCGGACCCAGCACACATGTGGGGGTAAGAAATGGAGGATTTAAACCGGACCAAGAAGTCGAGAAAAATCTCTGAACCCAGACCCAGCACACGTGTGGGGGTAAGAAATGGAGGGTTTAAACCGGACCAAGAAGTGGAGAAAAATCTCTGAACCGCACCCAGCACACGTGTGGGGGTAAGAAATGGAGGTTTAAAACGGACCAAGAAGTCGAGAAAAATCTCTGAACCCCCGAACCCAGCACACGTGTGGGGGTAAGAAATGGAGAGTTTAAACCCGACCAAAAAGTCGAGAAAAATTTCTGAACCCGGACCCAGCACACGTGTGGGGGTAAGAAATGGAGGGTTTAAACCGGACCAAGAAGTCGAGAAAAATCTCTGAACCCAGACCCAGCACACGTGTGGGGGTAAGAAATGGAGGGTTTAAACCGGAGCAAGAATTCGAGAAAAATCTCTGAACCCGTACCCAGCACACGTGTGGGGGTAAGAAATGGAGGGTTTAAACCGGACCAAGAAGTCGAGAAAAATCTCTGAACCCAGACCCAGCACACGTGTGGGGGTAAGAAATGGAGGGTTTAAACCGGACCAAGAAGTCGAGAAAAATTTCTGAACCCGGACTCAGCACACGTGTGGGGGTAAGAAATGGAGGGTTTAAACCGGACCAAGAAGTCGAGAAAAATCTCTGAACCCGGACCCAGCACACGTGTGGGGGTAAGAAATGGAGGTTTAAACCGGACCAAGAAGTGGCGAAAAATCTCTGAACCCGTACCCAGCACACGTGTGGGGGTAAGAAATGGAGGGTTTAAACCGGACCAAGAAGTCGAGAAAAATCTCTGAACCCAGACCAAGCACACGTGTGGGGGTAAGAAATGGAGGGTTTAAACGGACCAAGGATTCGAGAAAAATCTCTGATCCCGGTCCCAGCACACGTGTGGGGGTAAGAAATGGAGGGTTTAAACCGGACCAAGAAGTCGAGAAAAATCTCTGAACCCGGACCCAGCACACGTGTGGGGGTAAGAAATGGAGGTTTAAACCGGAACAAGAAGTGGCGAAAAATCTCTGAACCCGTACCCAGCACACGTGTGGGGGTAAGAAATGGAGGGTTTAAACCGGACCAAGAAGTCGAGAAAAATCTCTGAACCCAGACCAAGCACACGTGTGGGGGTAAGAAATGGAGGGTTTAAACGGACCAAGGATTCGAGAAAAATCTCTGATCCCGGTCCCAGCACACGTGTGGGGGTAAGAAATGGAGGGTTTAAACTGGACCAAGAAGAAGAGAAAACTCTCTGAACCCAGACCCAGCACACGTGTGGGGGTAAGAAATGGAGGGTTTAAACCGGACCAAGAAGTCGAGAAAAATCTCTGAACCCGCACCCAGCACACATGTGGGGGTAAGAAATGGAGGGTTTAAAACTGACCAAGAAGTCGAGAAAAAACTCTGAACCCCCGAACCCAGCACAGGTGTGGGGGTAAGAAATGGAGGGTTTAAACCCGACCAAGAAGTGGAGAAAAATTTCTGAACCGGGACCCAGCACACGTGTGGGGGTAAGAAATGGAGGGTTTAAACCGGACCAAGAAGTGGAGAAAAATCTCTGATCCCGGACCCAGCAAACGTGGGGGGTAAGAAATGGAGGGTTTAAACCGGATCAAGAAGTCGAGAAAAATCTCTGAACTCGGACCCAGCACACGTGTGGGGGTAAGAAATGGAGGGTTTAAACCGGACCAAGAAGAAGAGAAAACTCTCTGAACCCAGACCCAGCACACGTGTGGGGGTAAGAAATGGAGGGTTTAAACCGGACCAAGAAGTGGAGAAATATCTCTGAACCTGGACCAGCACACGTGTGGGGGTAAGAAACGGAGGTTTAAACCAGACCAAGAAGTGGAGAAAAATCTCTGAACCCGGACCCAGCACAGGTGTGGGGGTAAGAAATGGAGGGTTTAAACCGGACCAAGAAATCGAGAAAAATTTCTGAACTCGGACCCAGCACACGTGTGGGGGTTAGAAATGGAGGGTTTAAACCGGACCAAGAAGTCGAGAAAAATCTCTGAACCCAGAGCAAGCACACGTGTGGGGGTAAGAAATGGAGGGTTTAAACGGACCAAGGATTCGAGAAAAATCTCTGATCCCGGTCCCAGCACAAGTGTGGGGGTAAGAAATGGATGGTTTAAACCGGACCAAGAAGAGAAAACTCTCTGAACCCAGACCCAGCACACGTATGGGGGTAAGAAATGGAGGGTTTAAACCGGACCAAGAAGTCGAGAAAAATCTCTGAACCCGCACCCAGCACACGTGTGGGGGTAAGAAATGGAGGGTTTAAAACTGACCAAGAAGTCGAGAAAAATCTCTGAACCCCCGAACCCAGCACAGGTGTGGGGGTGAGAAATGGAGGGTTTAAACCCGACCAAGAAGTGGAGAAAAATTTCTGAACCGGGACCCAGCACACGTGTGGGGGTAAGAAATGGAGGGTTTAAACCGGACCAAGAAGTGGAGAAAAATCTCTGATCCCGGACCCAGCAAACGTGGGGGGTAAGAAATGGAGGGTTTAAACCGGATCAAGAAGTCGAGAAAAATCTCTGAACTCGGACCCAGCACACGTGTGGGGGTAAGAAATGGAGGGTTTAAACCGGACCAAGAAGAAGAGAAAACTCTCTGAACCCAGACCCAGCACACGTGTGGGGGTAAGAAATGGAGGGTTTAAACCGGACCAAGAAGAGGAGAAATATCTCTGAACCCGGACCAGCAGATGTGTGGGGGTAAGAAATGGAGGTTTAAACCAGACCAAGAAGTGGAGAAAAATCTCTGAACCCGGACCCAGCACACGTGTGGGGGTAAGAAATGGAGGGTTTATACTGGACCAAGAAGTCGAGAAAAATTTCTGAACCCGGAGCCAGCACACGTGTGGGGGTAAGAAATGGAGGGTTTAAACCGGACCAAGAAGTCGAGAAAAATCTCTGAACCCAGACCAAGCACACGTGTGGGGGTAAGAAATGGAGGGTTTAAACGGACCAAGGATTCGAGAAAAATCTCTGATCCCGGTCCCAGCACACGTGTGGGGGTAAGAAATGGAGGGTTTAAACCGGACCAAGAAGTCGAGAAAAATCTCTGAACCCGCACCCAGCACACGTGTGGGGGTAAGAAATGGAGGGTTTAAACCGGACCAAGAAGTCAAGAAAAATCTCTTAACCCCCGGACCCAGCACACGTGTGGGGGTAAGAAATGAAGGGTTTAAACACGACCAACAAGTCGAGAAAAATTTCTGAACCCGGACCCAGCACACGTATGGGGGTAAGAAATTGAGGGTTTAAACGGGACCAAGAAGTCGAGAAAAATCTCTGAACCCAGACCCAGCACACGTGTGGGGGTAAGAAATGGAGGGTTTAAACCGAACCAAGAAGTCGAGAAAAATCTCTGAACCCGGACCCAGCACATGTGTGGGGGTAAGAAATGGAGGGTTTAAACCGAACCAAGAAGTCGAGAAAAATCTCTGAACCCGGACCCAGCACATGTGTGGGGGTAAGAAATGGAGGGTTTAAACCGGACCAAGAAGTCGAGAAAAATCTCTGAACCCGCACCCAGCACACGTGTGGGGGAAAGAAATGGAGGGTTTAAACCGGACCAAGAAGTGGAGAAAAATCTCTGAACCGCACCCAGCACACGTGTGGGGGTAAGAAATGGAGGTTTAAAACGGACCAAGAAGTCGAGAAAAATCTCTGAACCCCCGAACCCAGCACACGTGTGGGGGTAAGAAATGGAGAGTTTAAACCCGACCAAGAAGTCGAGAAAAATTTCTGAACCCGGACCCAGCACACGTGTGGGGGTTAGAAATGGAGGGTTTAAACCGGACCAAGAAGTCGAGAAAAATCTCTGAACCCAGACCCAGCACACGTGTGGGGGTAAGAAATGGAGGGTTTAAACCGGAGCAAGAATTGGAGAAAAATCTCAGAACCCGGACCCAGCACACGTGTGGGGGTAAGAAATGGAGGGTTTAAACCGGAACAAGAAGTCGAGAAAAATCTCTGAACCCAGACCCAGCACACGTGTGGGGGTAAGAAATGGAGGGTTTAAACCGGACCAAGAAGTGGAGAAAAATCTCTGAACCGCACCCAGCACACGTGTGGGGGTAAGAAATGGAGGTTTAAAACGGACCAAGAAGTCGAGAAAAATCTCTGAACCCCCGAACCCAGCACACGTGTGGGGGTAAGAAATGGAGAGTTTAAACCCGACCAAGAAGTCGAGAAAAATTTCTGAACCCGGACCCAGCACACGTGTGGGGGTAAGAAATGGAGGGTTTAAACCGGACCAAGAAGTCGAGAAAAATCTCTGAACCCAGACCCAGCACACGTGTGGGGGTAAGAAATGGAGGGTTTAAACCGGAGCAAGAATTCGAGAAAAATCTCTGAACCCGGACCCAGCACACGTGTGGGGGTAAGAAATGGAGGGTTTAAACCGGACCAAGAAGTCGAGAAAAATCTCTGAACCCAGACCCAGCACACGTGTGGGGGTAAGAAATGGAGGGTTTAAACCGGACCAAGAAGTCGAGAAAAATTTCTGAACCCGGACTCAGCACACGTGTGGGGGTAAGAAATGGAGGGTTTAAACCGGACCAAGAAGTCGAGAAAAATCTCTGAACCCGGACCCAGCACACGTGTGGGGGTAAGAAATGGAGGTTTAAACCGGACCAAGAAGTGGCGAAAAATCTCTGAACCCGTACCCAGCACACGTGTGGGGGTAAGAAATGGAGGGTTTAAACCGGACCAAGAAGTGGAGAAAAATCTCTGATCCCGGACCCAGCAAACGTGGGGGGTAAGAAACGGAGGGTTTAAACCGGATCAAGAAGTCGAGAAAAATCTCTGAACTCGGACCCAGCACACGTGTGGGGGTAAGAAATGGAGGGTTTAAACCGGACCAAGAAGAAGAGAAAACTCTCTGAACCCAGACCCAGCACACGTGTGGGGGTAAGAAATGGAGGGTTTAAACCGGACCAAGAAGTGGAGAAATATCTCTGAACCCGGACCAGCACACGTGTGGGGGTAAGAAACGGAGGTTTAAACCAGACCAAGAAGTGGAGAAAAATCTCTGAACCCGGACCCAGCACACGTGTGGGGGTAAGAAATGGAGGGTTTAAACCGGACCAAGAAATCGAGAAAAATTTCTGAACCCGGACCCAGCACACGTGTGGGGGTTAGAAATGGAGGGTTTAAACCGGACCAAGAAGTCGAGAAAAATCTCTGAACCCAGAGCAAGCACACGTGTGGGGGTAAGAAATGGAGGGTTTAAACGGACCAAGGATTCGAGAAAAATCTCTGATCCCGGTCCCAGCACACGTGTGGGGGTAAGAAATGGATGGTTTAAACCGGACCAAGAAGAAGAGAAAACTCTCTGAACCCAGACCCAGCACACGTATGGGGGTAAGAAATGGAGGGTTTAAACCGGACCAAGAAGTCGAGAAAAATCTCTGAACCCGCACCCAGCACACGTGTGGGGGTAAGAAATGGAGGGTTTAAAACTGACCAAGAAGTCGAGAAAAATCTCTGAACCCCCGAACCCAGCACAGGTGTGGGGGTGAGAAATGGAGGGTTTAAACCCGACCAAGAAGTGGAGAAAAATTTCTGAACCGGGACCCAGCACACGTGTGGGGGTAAGAAATGGAGGGTTTAAACCGGACCAAGAAGTGGAGAAATATCTCTGAACCCGGACCAGCACATGTGTGGGGGTAAGAAATGGAGGTTTAAACCAGACCAAGAAGTGGAGAAAAATCTCTGAACCCGGACCCAGCACACGTGTGGGGGTAAGAAATGGAGGGTTTATACTGGACCAAGAAGTCGAGAAAAATTTCTGAACCCGGAGCCAGCACACGTGTGGGGGTAAGAAATGGAGGGTTTAAACCGGACCAAGAAGTCGAGAAAAATCTCTGAACCCAGACCAAGCACACGTGTGGGGGTAAGAAATGGAGGGTTTAAACGGACCAAGGATTCGAGAAAAATCTCTGAACCCGGTCCCAGCACACTTGTGGGGGTAAGAAATGGAGGGTTTAAACCGGATCAAGAAGTCGAGAAAAATCTCTGAACCCGGACCCAGCACATGTGTGGGGGTAAGAAATGGAGGGCTTAAACCGGACCAAGAAGTCGAGAAAAATCTCTGAACCCGGACCCAGCACACGTGTGGGGGTAAGAAATGGAGGTTTAAACCGGACCAAGAAGTGGCGAAAAATCTCTGAACCCGTACCCAGCACACGTGTGGGGGTAAGAAATGGAGGGTTTAAACCGGATCAAGAAGTCGAGAAAAATATCTGAACGCGGACCCAGCACATGTGTGGGGGTAAGAAATGGAGGGTTTAAACCGGACCAAGAAGTCGAGAAAAATCTCTGAACCCGGACCCAGCACACGTGTGGGGGTAAGAAATGGAGGTTTAAACCGGACCAAGAAGTGGCGAAAAATCTCTGAACCCGTACCCAGCACACGTGTGGGGGTAAGAAATGGAGGGTTTAAACCGGAACAAGAAGTCGAGAAAAAATCTCTGAACCCGCACCCAGCACACGTGTGGGGGTAAGAAATGGAGGGTTTAAAACTGCCCAAGAAGTCGAGAAAAATCTCTGAACCCCCGAACCCAGCACTGGTGTGGGGGTAAGAAATGGAGGGTTTAAACCTGACCAAGAAGTCGAGAAAAATTTCTGAACCGGGACCCAGCACACGTGTGGGGGTAAGAAATGGAGGGTTTAAACCGGACCAAGAAGTGGAGAAAAATCTCTGATCCCGGACCCAGCAAACGTGTGGGGGTAAGAAATGGAGGTTTTAAACCGGATCAAGAAGTCGAGAAGAATCTCTGAACTCGGACCCAGCACACGTGTGGGGGTAAGAAATGGAGGGTTTAAACCGGACCAAGAAGAGAAAACTCTCTGAACCCAGACCCAGCACATGTGTGGGGGTAAGAAATGAAGGGTTTAAACCGGACCAAGAAGTGGAGAAATATCTCTGAACCCGGACCCAGCACACGTGGGGGGATAAGAAATGGAGGGTTTAAACCGGATCAAGAAGTCGAGAAAAATCTCTGAACCCGGACCCAGCACACGTGTGGGGGTAAGAAATGGAGGGTTTAAACCGGACCAAGAAGTCGAGAAATATCTCTGAACCCACACCCAGCACACGTGTGGGGGTAAGAAATGGAGGATTTAAAACGGACCAAGAAGTCGAGAAAAATCTCTGAACCCCCGGACCCAGCACACATGTGGGGGTAAGAAATGGAGGGTTTAAACCCGACCAAGAAGTCGAGAAAAATTTCTGATCCCGGACCCAGCACACGTGTGGGGGTAAGAAATGGAGGGTTTAAACCGGACCAAGAAGTCGAGAAAAATCTCTGAACTCGGACCCAGCACACGTGTGGGGGTAAGAAATTGAGGGTTTAAACCGGACCAAGAAGTCGAGAAAACTCTCTGAACCCAGACCCAGCACACGTGTGGGGGTAAGAAATGGAGGGTTTAAACCGTACCAAGAAGTGGAGAAATATCTCTGAACCCGGACCACACGTGTGGGGGTAAGAAATGGAGGGTTTAAACGGGACCAAGAAGTCGAGAAAAATCTCTGAACCCGGACCCAGCACACGTGTGGGGGTAAGAAATGGAGGGTTTAAACCCGACCAAGAAGTCGAGAAAAATTTCTGAACCCGGAACCAGCACACGTGTGGGGGTAAGAAATGGAGGGTTTAAACCGGACCAAGAAGTCGAGAAAAATTTCTGAACCCGGACCCAGCACACGTGTGGGGGTAAGAAATGGAGGGTTTAAACCGAACCAAGAATTCGAGAAAAATCTTTGAACCCGGACCCAGCACACGTGTGGGGGTAGGAAATGGAGGGTTTAATCCGGACCAAGAAGTCGAGAAAAATCTCTGAACCCGGACCCAGCACACGTGTGGGGGTAAGAAATGGAGGGTTTAAACCGGACCAAGAAGTCGAGAAAAACTCTGAACCTGGACCCAACACACATGTGGGGGTAAGAAATGGAGGGTTTAAACCGGACCAAGAAGTCGAGAAAAATCTCTGAACCCGGACCCAGCACACGTGAGGGGGTAAGAAATGGGTCTGGAAATCCGGTCAAAATATAAGCCCTCCCCATCAAAGCGCACAAGAAAGCCTATCACGGGTTGTTGACCTCTAAGCGATGACCAGTTCTGGGCCGCCATTTTTAATTGTTCACTTCTGGGTGCGCTATATCTCCAGCGATACTACTTACGTGTGTGTGTGTGAAATTCGGTGCGGGGGTGGCTCAGTCGGTAGCGCGCCAGGCTCGTAATCTGTAGTTCCCAGGTTCGAGTCCCAGTTGGGTCAGCGTTGAGATTTATCTCCGCAAAATTTCCCGCCCTGCCCACGGTCAGTAGGGGACACCGATGGGCTTGGAAAGTCCGCCCTACGTCGGATGGGTCGTTTAAGCCATGGCCCCTTGTGCGGGAGAGCCATACCCTGTGCACGTTAAAGAACACGCTGGATGGCCTTAACGGGAGGCTAGCATCTGTTTCCTAACAGCTGTTCCAGTGGGTCCCCTGCCCCAACCTTCTCTGAACCTTAGGGGTCAATGTGACCTGGCCATTTAGCCCATGGTGTGCAAAAAAGTGCCGCTCAGAGGTAAAACAACCCAACCCAAAGTGTGAAATTCGGATGGACTCTAGTGGCAAAGGCAGAGCCCAAAAAACCTGCCTGAAGAACTTTTGGAATGACAGAGACCTGACAATCAAGCGACCTGACCCGGAGTATCATCTGACGTTTGTGGCCCTACTTATGTCTGCATATTAGAATTTATGCTTTACGTTAAATATTCATGAACTGCAAAGAACAATATATTTTTGAAGGATAAATTATATAAAAATGCAATGAAACATTCCCTTTCTGTTTTTAGATTAAAGACATTTTAATTCACTTTTGGAATGGAATGCCAGATCATCTGAAAGATCTAATGCACTCAGAATTCATAGCTGACGTCATCGAAAATTCGGATTTCGTGCTTTATGAGGTAAAAAAAAAATTCATCAATCTTTTCGCTTGTGATTTCTCTCTTTGTGAATTTCTCCAAATGGTTGCGCCATCTTGTCTTCTGAAAACGGGTCAATCGTGACGATTTATTACGATAAAAAGTAAAAAAAACAACAACAATACTATGTCAGTGAAAAATTACAGAATTCAAAGTTTGGCCCCAGTACAAATGCCCCCAGTACAAAAGTTTTCCCAAACTTTTGTACTGGGGGCATTGTACGGGGAATTTTTTGTACTGGGGGCAAACTGCCCCCAGTACAGGGTTGGGTTGGTTTACCTCTGAGCGGCACTTTTTTGCACACAATTGGCTAAATGGCCAGGTCACATGGACCCCGAAGGCTCAGAGAAGGTTGGGGAGGGGAACCACTGGAACAGCTGGAGACAGATTGTAGCCTCCCGTCAAGGCCATCCAGCGTGTTCTTTAACGTTCACAAGGTATGGCTCTCCCGCACACGGGGCCACGGCTTAACGTCCCATCCGACGGACGGCGGTCTTTCCAAGCCCATCGGTGTCCCCTACTGACCGTGGGCAGGGCGGGGAATTTTGCGGAGATAAATCTCAACGCTGACCCAGCTGGGACTCGAACCTGGGAACTACAGATTACGAGCCTGGCGCGCTACCGACTGAGCCGGCCCCCCGTACAGACTCTCGGGGCGAACCCATGAGGCACTAGCTCAAGGTAACCTTGATACAGTCGCTTAAAAAATATCCGAATACTATAGATGATTAGAGAATTCAGAAAAAATATCTGGCAGCGATTTTTTTAGAAATTAGTGATCTGGCAATCTTCGTGTAAAGTTGCCAGATCACTAATTTATAAAAAAAACTTTGCGAGATATTTTTTCTAAATTCTGTAATCAACCATAATGTTCGGATATTTTTTGAGCCACTATACGGAAAAGTTTTGAAGAAGCGATTTCAAAAACGTATGCAGAAAATTTTGTTTTAGTATCTACCAAATACTAGCGTGCACATATTATACAGATGCTTATACACCGAAGAGCCAAAACATTATGACCACCTGCCTAATATGATGTTGTTTCCCTCCACGTTCTGCCAAAACAGCTCTTACCCGGCGAGACGCGTCAGGCTCGTAATCTGTAATTCCCAGGTTCGAGTCCCAGCTGGGTCAGCGTTGAGATTTATCTCCGCAAATATTCCCCGCCTTGCCCACGGTCAATAGGGGACACCGATGGGCTTGGAAAGGCCGCTGTCCGTCGGATGGGACGTTAAGCCATGGCCCCGTGTGCGAGAGAGTCATACCCTGTGCACGTTAAAGAACACGCTTGATGGCCTTGACGGGAGGCTACCATCTGTCTCCCAACAGCTGTTCCAGTGGGTCTTCTCTGAACCTTCGGGGTCCATGTGACCTGGCCATTTAGCCCATGGTGTGCAAAAAAGTGCCGCTCAGAGGTAAAACAACACCGAAGAGCCAAAACATTATGACCCCCTGCCTAATATGATGTTGGTCCTCCACGTGCTGCCAAAACAGCTCTTACCCGGCGAGACATGGACGCTACAAGATTTCAAAAGGTGTCTTGTTGTATCTGGTACCAAGACGTTCCAACAGATTCTTTAACTCTTGTAAGTTACGTGGGTGAGCTGCCACAGATCGAATATGCTGTTCGAACACAGACCACAGATGCTCGATTGGATTGATATCTGGGGAATTTGGAGGCCAAGGCCTTACCTGGAAGCCTGCCTCATATTCCGCGAAACATTCTCAAACAATCTGGGCAGTGTGGCATAGTGCATTATCCTGCTGAAAAAAGGCATTATTAGAGGGGTATACCGTTGCCATGAAAGCACGTACTTGGTCTACAATGATGTTTAGATAGGTGGTAAATGTCATAGTTTCCTGCACAACAATGACTGGACCCAGAGTTCCCAGCAGAACATTGCTCAAAGCATTACACTTCCTCCACTGGCTTGTTTTCGTTCCATGGTGCATCCTGGTGCCAACACTTCCCCAGGTAAACTATGCACACGTACCCGGCCATCCACATGGTGCAACAGGAAACGAGATTCATCAGTCCAGACAACCTTCTATCAATCATTCAAGGTTCAGTTTTGATGTTCGCGTCCTTAGTGTGGGTGCTTTTGACAGTGAACCGAGGTTAGCATGGGCACTCGGGGCTGCCTGCAGTTACGCAGCACCATTTTCAAAAAAGTGTTTTCAAAAAATTTTCAGCAGGGTTCGATGTACTGTGTGTTGTGACACATTAGTCCCGTCACCAGCATTCAAATTACGTGCGAGTTGCACCACAGTATCCCATTTGTTGGCTCGTAGTATACGGGTTAGCCTTCGCTTACCTCTAGCATCGATGAGCTGTGGTCGGCCCACACGTTGCCGGCGTTTCATGGTGTTTTCGCTCCTCGTACCACTTTTTGAAGGTTCTAACCACTGCTAACTGTGAGCATCCCACAATCCTTGCCATCTCGGAAATGCTCTGCCCCAGCCGTCTGGCCATTGCAATTTGGCTTTTGTCAAACTCACTTAAGTCCACTGCCTTTCCCATCTGAAGAACAAGAATAACACTGATGAACAGAGCTCAGTATCAGGTGTTATTAATACCGTTTCATGACTTTCACACGCGCCATCGTTTACCTGCAGTTGCTTCGATTTGCATAAAGACGCGCTGGTCATAATGTTTTGGCTCTGCGGTGTATTTCTGTAATACATAAATTTGACTAAATATTAATTCTTTAACAGGCATTCGAGGACAAGCTTTTGCCAGCAACTCTTGAAAACGTTGTAGAAAGGTAAGCGAACTACCAGTTTTCAGTTATTTATTTATATATATATACAGTCGCTCAAAAAAATATCTGAACACTAAGTTTATTGCAGAATTCATAAAAAAAATATCTGACAACGAGATTTTAGAAATTAGTGATCTGTCAACCTTCGTGTACGTACATACATGAAGGTTGATAATTATAAATAAATTTTTTTTCTACAAAGTGAATTAATCAAATTTTTTATGCAAGCTTTCCTTGGCATGTACATATGTATCTAGCATTATACTTAAGCAGCTAAAAGCTTTGAAGATTTCCACTGGGTTTGTAATAAATAGTCACAGTTGCCATCAGAGTTCACAGAAAAGATTGCTACCAGTGTTTTAATGGTTTTTTTTTAAATCCTTATTACATTTGGCACATTTTTGTTGCAGTTTACGCTCGGAAATCTCCAATTTCTTGCATCAGTTTCCTTCTTGGATGGATGAGGCCATGAGACATGTTCCAGAACTTCTCAAGGACAAGAAACAGCAAGGTAATCATTTGGATTGAAATAATTCGTGTTTTGATAACTTTCGTGACAAAAATGAAACATTAAACTTTTAGTAAATATACACTATATTGCAGAAAGTGTCCGGACACTTTCATGTTAAGTGAACAAATATCCACATTCAAATCTATCTGACTTTGAAAATAAGCTTTTTACGGAAAAAAGTCACTATACATAAATTGAAGATCTCGCTCAGAGCTCTCTAAATCTCTATTTTCTATAATATTAATCTAATATTTAAAGAGTTATGGAAGCTGTAATATTTAACAACAGATGTTATCACACTCCACACTTCCAAAACATTCTCCCCCAAATTGATGAAAACTTCAAAAATCCTTACACAGAATTCAAATATCGCATTTATATTGCGAACAACTTGTTATAACAGTTGTGATTTAACTTTTTGAGGTAAATTTTCAAAACTAGTTAGCAAAAGTTTCATTTAAATATTTCAGCTTGCATAACTCTTTAAACATTAGATTAATATTCTAGAAGATAGAGATTTAGACAGCTCTGACCGAGATCTTCAATTTATGTCTAGTGACTTTTTCCCGTAAAAAGCTTATTTTCAAAGTTAGGTATTCGTTCACTTAACATGAAAGTGTCCGGACACTTTTTGCAATATAGTGTATCACATAACGAAAGATTAAAACTTTTAAAGTGAAAGGCATTTTTCTTTTTAGTTTTACAAGTGTGCTTACGAAGTGTGAAAAGGTCCTTGGCATTTTTATCTCTAATTCAGGTAAGTATTAATGTAAAATGATGTCGAAAAGTAAAGTACAACCCCATGTTAAGTTAACGGGAATTAATTTAAAATCTGTATAATCTGTATATCTGTATAACTTCTAAAAAATTCGTTTTTTTTTATGGAAAAATGTGGTTGGTTGTTTTGCCTCTGAGCGGCACTATTTTGCATACCATGGGCTAAATCAACTCTTCCTGTAACAAAAGGCCAGTAGACGAATTTATGACGTCAGAAGAGATAGTTTTAAAAATCCAAATATTTCTTATTATTTGTTTTTATTATTAGTGGTGTACTTTTATACTAATCTTTATACTAATATTTATTACTAAATATATCTTATTTAGAAGGTAAATTAGTCGTATTTATTAACAGTTATCATAATTTTAATAAATGTAAACAATTTTTTAAATAAAATATATTTATAAATCAACATTGCTATGAAGATTGTTATAAAGTACACCACTAATAATAATAGAAAGTAATAAAAAATATCTGGATTTCAGGACTACCTTTGCTGACGTCACCATTTGGCTCACTGGCCTTCTGTTGTAGGAGTTGGCTAAATGGATAGGTGTTAAAAATTCCTAACGCTCAGAAAAGGTGAAGGAAAGGAACCGACTGGACAGGTGTTAGGAGGCAGAGGAAGCTTCCCATCAAAGCCATCCAGCGTGCTCTTTAACGTTCTCCTCTGTATTCGGCCACGGCTTTACATCTGACGACGTGGCCCTGCCACGCCCACCAGTCTTTGTAGAATTTAAAATTTAGTCAACATTAATTTTCACAGACATTGTGTTGGGTTGTTTTACCTTTGAGAGGCACATTTTTGCACACCATGGGCTAAATGGCCAGGTCACATGGACCCCGAAGGCTCAGAGAAGGTTGGGGCAGGGGATCCACTGGAACAGCTGTTGGGAGACAGATGGTAGCCTCCCGTCAAGGCCATCCAGCGTGTTCTTTAACGTGCACAGGGTATGGCTCTCCCGCACACGGGACACGGCTTAACGTCCCATCCGACGGACAGCGGCCTTTCCAAGCCCATCGGTGTCCTGTACTGACCGTGGGTAGGGCATGGAGTTTTGCGGAGATAAGTCTCAACGCTGACCCAACTGGGACTCGAACCTGGGAACTACAGATTACGAGCCTGGAGCGCTACTCACTAAGCCACCCCCGTCCCTCAGAGACATTGTGCAAAAGACAGGTGGGAATATAAATCTCTCCGCCATTCACAGTCGTATCAGAATAATATGACCATCTATCATAGTATATGTATGTTAGGAGGTCATATTATTCTGATCCGACTGTTATATTACAATTGAAAAGCATATAATTAAAACTTGCTACTTATTATCTCACAATAAGGGGTGGGGGCGGGGGTGGCTCAGTCGGTAGCGCGCCAGACTCATAATCTGTAGTTCCCAGGTTCGAGTCCCAGCTGGGTCAGTGTTGAAATTTATCTCTGCAAAATTCCCCCGCCCTACCCACGGTCAGTAGGGGACACCGATGATCTTTGAAAGATCGCCGGCCGTCGGATGGGACGTTAAGCCGTGACCCGTGTGCGGGAGAGCCATACCCTGTGGACTTTAAGGAACACGCTGGATGGCCTTGACGGGAGGGCTACCATCCGTTTCCCACCAGCTGTTCCAGTGGTTCTCCTCTCCCAACCTTCTCTGAGCCATACCTGACCATTTAGCCCATGGTGTGCAAAAAAGTGCCTCTCAGAGGTAAAACAACCCAACCCAATCTCACAGTAACATATTTGAAAAATGGCATCACGGAACCAAAAAAAGTAAAATTTATCATAATATTTGGTGACTTACACCGAAGAGCCAAAATATTGTGTCCAGTGATGCACCATGGGACGAAAACAGGCCATTGGAGGAAGTGTAATGCTTTGGGCAATGTTCTGCTGGGAAACACTGGGTCCAGTCATTCATGTGCAGGAAACTATGACATTTACCACCTATCTAAGGGGCGGGGGTGGCTCAATCGGTAGCGCGCCAGGCTCGTAATTTGTAGTTCCCAGGTTCGAGTCCCAGCTGTGACAGCGTTGAGATTTATCTCCGCAAAAATTCCCCGCCCTGCCCAAGGACAGTAGGGGACACCGATGGGCTTGGAAAGGCCGCCGTCCGTCGGATGGGACGTTAAGCCGTGGCTCCGTGTGTGGGAGAGCTGTACCCTGTGCACTTTAAAGAACACGCTGGATGGCCTTGACGGGAGGCTACCATCTGTCTCCCAACAGCTGTTTCGGTGGGTCCCCTCCCCCAACCTTCTCTGAGCCTTCGGGGTCCATGTGGCCTGGCCATTTAACCCATGGTGTGCAAAAAAGTGCCGCTCAGAGGTAATACAACCCCAACCCAACCTGGGGAAGTGTTGGCACCAGGATGACCTTGGAACGAAAACAAGCCAGTGGAGGAAGTGTAATGCTTTGAGCAATGTTCTGCTGGTAACTCTGAGTCCAGTCACGGTTGTGCAGGAAACTATGACGTCTACCACCTATCTAAACATCATTGCAGACCAAGTACGTGCTTTCATGGCAACGGTATACCCCTCTAATAATGCCTTCTTTCAGCAGGATAATGCACTATGCCACACTGCCCAGATTGTTTGAGAATGTTTCGCGGAATATGAGGCAGGCTTCCAGGTAAGGCCTTGGCCTCCAAATTCCCCAGATATCAATCCAATCGAGCATCTGTGGTCTGTGTTCGAACAGCATATTCGATCTGTGGCAGCTCACCCACGTAACTTACAAGAGTTAAAGAATCTGTTGGAACGTCTTGGTACCAGATACAACAAGACACCTTTTGAAATCTTGTAGCGTCCATGTCTCGCCGGGTAAGAGCTGTTTTGGCAGCACGTGGAGGACCAACATCATATTAGGCAGGGGGTCATAATGTTTTGGCTCTTCGGTGTATTTTGAACTTTTATTTACTTTAATGTTGGACATAAGAGCCTGAAAGTCAGCTTCTCTGCAATACTCGTTGCCAATGCCTAGAGAGCAGAGTCTCCTATATAGGTCCCAAAGAGTGCAACTAGCACAATAATGTTCTTTCTTTTTTTAATTACTTTTTAATTGAAATTTGGTATCTTAAAATTCCACTAGTAGCTCTTTAGTTTTAAAAATTCGGTTACTGATTTTAAAACATTCATAAATATTTTATAAAGTCTGAATTGAATAATTATATTACTTTTGTAAAAAATAAAGAAAAAGTCCTGTAGAAAAGAAACACTTAATTATTTGAAAAAAATTGTTGTCCTCAATGGGACTCAGGACAATAATTTTTTTCAACTAATTTTTTCAAGTGTTATATTACTTTATATTTAAAAACAAATGACCTGTACTTAAACTTCAGGCAAATTAAATCACCAAAATCTTTGCGCAAATTAAAATTCCTTCTTTGTTCAGCTCCTGTTCGGGCCCGGTATATAGGGGCGGGGGTTGCTCTGTCGGTAGCGCGCCAGGTTCGTAATCCGTAGTTCTCAGGTTCGAGTCCCAGCTGGGTCAGAGTTGAGATTTATCTCCGCAAAATTCCCCGCCTTGCCCACGGCCAGTAGGGGACACCGATGGGCTTGGAAAGGTCGCCGTCCATCGGATGGGACGTTAAGCCGTGGCCCCGTGTGTGGGACAGCCATACCCTGTGGACTTTAAGGAACACGCTGGATGGCCTTGACGGGAGGCTACCATCTGTCTCCAAACACCTGTTCCAGTGGAACCCCTCCCCCAAACCTCTCTGAGCCTTCGGGGTCCATGTGACCTGGCCATTTAGCCCATGGTGTGCAAAAAAGTGCCACTCAGAGGTAAAACAACCCAATGGTAAAGAACAGGGTTCAAGTGACCTGGCCATTTAGCCCATGGTGTGCAAAAAAGTGCCACTCAGAGGTAAAACAATCCAATGGTAAAAAATAGGGTCCATGTGACCTGGCCATTTAGCCCATGGTGTGCAAATAAGTGCCACTCAGAGGTAAAACAACCCAATGGTAAAGAACACGCTGGATGGCCTTGACGGGAGGCTACCATCTGTCACCCAACAGCTGTCCCAGTGAGTCCCCTCTCCCAACCTTCTCTGAGCCTTCGGGGTCCATGTGACCTGGCCATTTAGCCCATAGTGTGCAAAAAAGTGCCGCTCAGAGGTAAAACAACAAGAACCAAAGCCCGGTATATCCAGCTAGTGAACTATAAGCTATTGAAATATACGAATAACTCTTAGATCAGAAAATATGTTGTTATTAGTGTTGGTACAAGTTAATGGGTTCTAAAGTTATTTATATTTATTCGTTTAATATCATCAGCGGTTAGTATTACGGTAACATTCGAAAAGCATATATTCGAACTTGCTACGTATTATTACCTCACAATAATATTTTATATTTGATAACTACCATCACGGAACTAAAAAAAGCACAATTTAACCTAATATTTGGTGACTTCTTTCGAACTTTTATTTGCTTTAATGTTGTACATGAGACCCTGAAAATCAGCTTCTCTGCAATACTCGTTGGATCTTCTAAGAAATTTCCCACCAGAGGGCGCCTTACAGGGAATGAATTACCTCTATTATTTATATTAGAAGATAGATTCCCATTTGTTTTAGTAAACGACTTATTATAGTAGTTACAGTTTGTCTTTATTAACTTTTTAAATGATTCTTTTTGACTTGCAAAGACGCTAAATGTTTGTTTTCCGAACACTTTATAAGGTATTAAGCGAATATTTTTGAAAACTGACATTTTTTTCCAGCGATATATTTCCTTAAAAATCTTATTTTCAAAGTTAAGGAGCAGTTAACGTGACATTCTACGCACATAATATGGGGGGATCCCAATACCTTTGGTTGGGTTGTTGTTGGGTTGTTTTACCTCTGAGGGGCAATTTTTTGCCCACCATGGGCTAAATGGCCAGGTCACATGGAACCCGAAGGCTCAGAGAAGGTTGGGGGAGGGGACCCACTGGAATAGCTGTTGGGAGACAGATGGTAGCCTCCCGTCAAGGCCATCCAGCGTGTTCTTTAACGTGCACAGGGTATTGCTCTCCCGCACACGGAGCCACGGCATCCGACGGATGGCGGCCTTTCGAAGCCCATCGGTGTCCCCTACTGACCGTGGACAGGGCGGGGAATTTTGCGAAGATAAATCTCAACGCTGACCCAGCTGGGACTCGAACCTGGGAACTACAGATTACGAGCCCGGCGCGCTACCGACTGAACCACCCCCGCCACTTTGGTAATAGGTAATGTTGATAAAGTACAACCTCATGATCCACAACTGGTTAAATAGATTTTTTGATGGTTTTGGGTTGTTTGACCTCTGAGCGGCACTATTTTTGCACACCATGGGCTAAATGGCCAGGTCACAAGGACACCAAAGTCTCAGAGTTTTGGGGAAGGGGAACCACTGCTTAGCTATTAGGAAACAGATGTTAGGTTCCTGTTAAAGCCATCCAGTGTGTTCTTTAACGTGCACAGGTTATGGCTGTCTCCTGCACACGGGACCATGGTTTAACGCCGCATCCGACGGACGACAGTCTTTTTAAGTCTATAGGGTTAAGTTGGGTTGTTTTATCTCCAATTGGCACTTTTTTGCACCCAATGGCTAAATGGCCAGGTCACAAGGACCACGAAGACTCAGAGAAGATTGGGGGGAGGAGACCCACTGGAGCAGCTGTTGGGAGGCAGATGGTATCCTTCCGTCAAGACCATCCAGCGTTTTCTTTAACGTTGGGTTGTTTTACCTCTGAGCAGCACTTTTTTGCACCCAATGGGCTAAATGGCCAGGTCACAAGGACCCCGAAGGCTCAGAGAAAGTTGGGGGAGGGCACTCACTGGAACAGCTGTTGGGAGACAGATGGTAGTCTCCCGTCAAGGCCATCCAGCGTTTTCTTTAACATTGTGTTGTTTTACTTCTGAGTGGCATTTTTTGCACACCATGGGCTAAATGGCCAGGTCACAAGGACCCCGAAGGCTAGGAGAAAGTTTGGGGAGGGGACCCACTTTAACTTTTGTTGGGAGACATATGATAGCCTCCCGTCAAGGCCATTCAACGTGTTCTTTAACGTGCACAGGGTATGGCTATCCTGCACATGGGACCACGGCTTAACGTCCCATCCGACAGACGGAGTCCTTTCCAAGCCCATCGGTGTCCCCTACTGACCGAGGGCAAGGCGGGGAGTCTTGAGGAGATAAATCTCAACGCTGACCCAGCTTGGACTCGAACCTGGGAAATCCAGATTACGAGCCTGACGCGTTTCAGACTGAGCCACCGAAGTTCCGATTTTTTTTCAGGAAACGTATGACTCAAGATGAATATAAAATACCAACTAAACTCTCTAAATTCCGATTTTTTCAAAAATATCCTTTCAATATTTAAAAGATTTATAGAAATTTATATGTTGTGTTGGGTTGTTTTCCCTCTGAGCGGCACTTTTTTGCACACCATGGGCTAAATATCCAGGTCACATGGACCCCGAAGGCTCGGAGAAGGTTGGGGGAAGGGACCCACTGGAACAGCTGTTGGGAGATAGATGGTAGCCTCCCGTCAAGGCCATCCAGCATGTTCTTTAACGTGCACAGTGTTATCACTCTCCCGCATACGGAGAGACGGCTTAATGTTCCATCCGACAGATGGCAGTCTTTCCAAGCCCATCGGTGTCCCCTACTGACCGTGGGCAGGGCAGGGAATTTTGCGGAGATAAATCTCAACGCTGACCCAGCTGGGACTCGAACCTGGGAACTACAGATTACGAGTCTCAGAGTAACAGAGATGTCAATCAGAAGAATTCCCTCGAAAGTTAATTGAAACTTAAAAAGAAACTATAATATTAAACTATTTAATAAAATTAGTACATGTTTTAATATTTTGTGCAAAAAGTTCTTTCAATAATTATCAATTTTACAGCAATTTCTCAGTTCTGACTTTGATGCTGTTAAGTATTCGAGCTTCCATAACTATTTAAATAAACAAACAAATATTGTTAAAAGTCGAGATTTATATCTGAATGAGATTTGAATTTACCCATGCTTATTTTCCTTCAAGAAGCTCATAGCAAAAATATACGGATCTTCGAATTTGACTCTCCTCTGATTTAATATAGAAATGTTTACATTTCTTCTGTCCAGTATCTGTACATTTATAGTAAAATAGAACTTTTTTTGCACTTAATTTTACTTACAGATTAACGTTTATTTTTTAACACATATTTTAATTCTTTCAAAAACTACCAGCTCTTAATTAAAATATTACATTGTAAAATTTGCTGTTAGTAAATTTTACTCATGAGATTAGCTAAGTTTGAATCCAAATCTAGGAGATTTTCCATTTACAGGGAACTAAAAAAATTAAAAAAAAATCCTATCTAAATTTTAGACATTTTTTTGGTTTATATTATATATGTCCAGCATCTGTATATACATATATTTGCTTCACTCAACAGCCTTGCAGAGTCATTCTGGCCAATCATCAGACGATGCAACAGATTATCGATGACGTCAGCGAGATGGACGTAACAGGATTGGTCGTTCAAATGAACTATCTTAGTTGGTCGGAATCATCTGAACCATTTTATGCAGAAAATGTTCAGCAATGTAAGAGATCGAAATTAATTAATATAAATTTAGTAATTAATTAATTAATTAAACAATTAAATTAATTTTCCTCAGAGAAGGTTGAGGAAGGGGACTCATTGGACTGCTCTTGGGAGACAGATGATAGCCTTCCATCAAGTTGTTGGGTTGTTTCACCTCTGAGCGGCACTTTTTTGCACACCATGGGCTAAATGGCCAGGTCACATGGACCCCGAAGGCTCAGAGAAGGTTGGGGGAGGGGACCCACTGGAACAGCTATCGGGAGACAGATGGTAGTCTCCCGTCAAGGCCATCCAGCGTGTTCTTTAACGTGCACAGGGTATGGCTCTCCCGCACACGGGGCCACGGCTTAACGTCCCATCCGACGGACAGCGACCTTTCCAAGCCCATCGGTGTCCCCTACTGACCATGGGCAGGGCGGGGAATTTTGCGGAGATAAATCTCAACGCTGACCAAGCTGGGACTCGAACCTGGGAACTACAGATTACGAGCCTGGCGCGCTACCGACTGAGCCACCCCCACCCCCTTCCATCAAGACCATCCAGCGTGTTTGTTTAACGTGCACAGGGACCTCGGCTTAGTGTCCCATTCGACAGACGGTGGCCTTTCCAAGCCAATCAGTGTCCCTTACTGACCGAGGGCAGCGTAGAGAATTTTGCGGAGACAAATCTCAATGCTGGGCCAGTGTGTGACGTCACCTGTTACGGTAATAGATGGGATTCGTGTTGTAAGTTCTTGGTGAAATTAGCCTGAATGAGGGCTCGCTATACCAGTTAAGGGGTTCCCAGATGCCGTCGGTCGGGAGTGATCCCTCGGAAAGTGTCCGAAGTTTCTGGGGACGCTGCCATCGCTACCTACCTTGTACATAGAGTGGTACGTTGTGAATAGTGCGAGTGGAAAGCTGTGAAAGAACTTGTCAATGGGCATAGGTTTGGCGCTAAATTTTTGGCGCGATTTAATTGTGACTGGAGCGATGAAAAGCTCAGAATGAACTTATCGACACGTTTCGCGCCAAACTTTTGGCGGGATTCAATTGTGACTAGAGTGGTGGAAAGTTGAAAATGAAGTTATCGATACGTTTCGCGCCAAACTTTTAGCAGGATTTAATTGTGGCTGGAGGGATAGAAAACTGAAAATGAACTTATAAATACGTTTCGCGCCAAACTTTTGACGGGATTTAATTGTGACTACAGTGGAGGAAAGCTGAAAATGAACTTATCGATACGTTTCGCGCCAAACTTTTAGCAGGATTTAATTGTGACTGGAGGGATAGAAAGCTGAAAATGAACTTATAAATACGTTTCGTGCCAAACTTTTGGCGGGATTTAATTGTAACTAGAGTGGTGGAAAGCTCAAAATGAACTTATTGATACGTTTCGCGCCAAACTTTTAGCAGGATTTAATTGTGACTGGAGGGATAGAAAGCTGAAAATGAACTTATAAATACGTTTCGTGCCAAAGTTTTGGCGGGATTTAATTGTGACTAGAGTGGTGGAAAGCTGAAAATGAACTTATCGATACGTTTCGCGCCAAACTTTTAGCAGGATTTAATTGTGACTGGAGGGATAGAAAGCTGAAAATAAACTTATAAATACGTTTCGCGCCAAACTTTTGGCGGGATTTAATTGTGACCAGAGTGGTGGAAAGCTGAAAATGAACTTATCGATACGTTTCGCACCAAACTTTTAGCAGGATTTAATTGTGATTGGAGGGATAGAAAGCTGAAAATGAACTTATAAATACGTTTCGCGCCAAACTTTTGGCGGGATTTAATTGTGACTAGAGTGGTGGAAAGCTGAATATGAACTTATCGATACGTTTCGCGCCAAACTTTTAGCAGGATTTAATTGTGACTGGAGTGATAGAAAGCTGAAAATGAACTTATAGATACGTTTCGCGCCAAACTATTGGCGGGATTTAATTGTGACTGGAGTGGTGGAAAGCTGAGAATGAACTTATCGATACGTTTCGGGTCAAACGTTTGGCGTGAGTTAAACTCCTATTAGATAAGAGCTGCAATTCCGGGCGGGCGGACACATATGACGTCATCAGTGGCAGAAACGAGGCCGACGAGATGGCTTCGTGGCAGAAATTGGAAGTTTCCCGTTATTCGGCGGTTATTTGAGCGATCGTCCCCAAATTTGCTGGGGTGGTGCCATCTATATCTGGTCCTATTAAGGTAACAGATCGGGTTCCTATCTGCCTTCGGTCGACCCCCCCCCCCGATAGGGGACCACCTTGGCGTGGTGGTGGTGGTGGTGGTGGTGGGGGGGGGGGTTCGGGCCCAGAAACCCGGCCGAAGGCTGTGCCGACCGAAATGGTCCCCCGGTGGACATAGCCAAGACCAACCGAGGTCGAGGGTGCCGCCGACCGGTTTCTCTGGTGCCGGTTGGACGGTGACGATGCCTTAGACCTCACCTATCAGGTGCTCTGGGTGAGCACTTCGAGGGCTCTTCTGAAACGATTTGTGCCCCAGTAGGTCGAGCCCTCATCAAAATCTGGGCCTCACTGAGAGTCTCCACCCCGGAATTCCGGGCGAACTTGGATCTATATATCCTTGTTCATGGCTAACCGGGGGGGGGGGGGGGGGGCATGGGCAGCTCAGTCGGTAGCGCACCAGGCGTAATCTGTAGTTCCCAGGTTCGAGTCCCAGCTGGGACAGCGTTGAGATTTATCTCCGCAAAATTCCCCGCCCTGCCCACGGGCAGTAGGGTACACCGATGGGCTTGAAAAGGCCGCCGTCCGTCGGATGGGACGTTAAGCTGTGGTCCCGTGTGCAGGAGAACCATACCCTGTGCACGTTAAAGAACACGCTGGATGGCCTTGACGGGATGCTACCATCTGTCTCCCAACAACTGTTCCACTGGGTCCCCTCCCCCAACCTTCTCTGATCCTTCGGGGTCCATGTGAAATGACCCTTTAGCCCATGGTGTGCAAAAAAAGTGGCGCTCAGAGGTGAAACAACCCAACCCATGGCTAACCGGGGAACAGATTAAAGTTTGGTTTATTCCGGTGGTTAGCTTTCCTTTTATAGGACTGCTGCCATGTGAGGTCGGGGTTGAGGTGCGTCTATATGGCGCATTCTTGCCCCTGGCTCTAGATAGGCACGGCTTTTCATAACCAGGTAGTGTCGTGAGACGGAATCGAGAATTGCCGTGGTTGCATAAGATCGCAACAAAATAGAACGAATGCCTTCGGCCGGAAGTGATGCGTCGAAAAGCATCCTAAGTTTCAGCGGAAGCTGCCATCGCCTACATTGCGAATCGAGGGATAAATAGTGAGCAGTATGGTGGAAAGCTGTGAATGAAATAGTTTATGGTTGTTTTTTATTACATTTTCATTATAGTTTTATTGTTTGTTATCCAGCATAAACAAAAGCACGACACGAATCGAAACACCGCTTGAGGTCGCCATTTATGCTTTGTCAAATATGAACTTTTTCTTATACATTCTTTACCAGCCGTCCGTCGGATGGGACGTTAAGCCGTGGCCCCGTGTGCGGGAGAGCCATACCCTATGCACGTTAAAGAACACACTGGATGGCCTTGACGAGAGGCTACCATCTGTCTCTCAACAGCTGTTCCAGTGGGTCTCCTCCCCCAACCTTCCCTGAGCCTTCGGGGTCCTTGTGACCTGGCCGTTTAGCCCATGGTGTGCAAAAAAGTGCTGCTCAGAGGTAAAACAGCCCAACAGGAGAGCCATACCCTGTGGACGTTAAAGAGCACACTGGATGGCCTTGACGGGAGGCTACCATCTGTCTCCAAACAGCTGTTCCAGTGGGTCCCCTCCACCAACCTTCTCTGAGCCTTCGGGGTCCTTGTGACCTGGCCATTTAGCCCATGGTGTGCAAAAAAGTGCTGCTCAGAGGTAAAACAGCCCAACAAGAGAGCCATACCCTGTGGACGTTAAAGAACACCCTGGATGGCCTTGACGGGAGGCTACCATCTGTCTCTCAACAGCTGTTCCAGTGTGTCCAGTGTTTCAGGAGTTATCATTCGAGATATGTTTCGCGTCAAATGTATCACGTGAGTTTAACTAGTATTTAATTTCATTTAATAAAAATGGATACTCCCAATAAACAAACAAGAAAATTATCCTTCATACATAATTGCATATTTTCTGAAGAATCATGAATCTGTAACTAAAATAATAAATTGGTAAGGTATTAAAATTAAAGCTAAAAATAATACTAACGGAAACTATTTATTGTATTTTTAAGATCTACTGGATATAATGAATATAATTGATAAGCAGCCGGCAATTGAAGAGATCACAGAATGGATGGATCGAATTATTGAAATGAATTTGCTACAGGTAAATACATTTTATCTAGTTTTTTAATCAGTTATACCTTCAGTGGTAGGGGCGGGGGTGGCTCAGTCGGTAGCGCGCCAGGCTCGTAATCTGTGGTTCCCAGGTTCGAGTCCCAGCTGGGTCAACGTTGAGATTTATCTCCGCAAAATTCCCCGCCTTGCCCACGGTCAGTAGGGGACACCAATGGGCTTGGAAAGGCCGCCGTCCGTCGGATGGGACGTTAAGCCGTGGCCCCGTATGCGAGAGAGCCATACCCTGTGCACGTTGAATAACACGCTGGAAGGCCTTGACGGGAGGCTACCATCTCCCAACAGCTGTTCCAGTGGGTCTCTTCCCCCAACCTTCTCTGAACCTTCGGGGTCCATGTGACCTGGCCATTTAGCCCATGGTGTGCAAAAAAGTGCCGCTCAGAGGTAAAACAACCCAACCCAAATCCCTTTTCTGACTGATGGTTAGCGGAGATAGTTCTTTATTTACGTGTGCAGTTCTGCACTGAGCAATTAATACCAATAAGAACGCCGGATTTAAAAACAAAAAGAAAAAAATGGTACGATAACCATTGAAAATGCATGTAAAAAAATACTTTTCATATTTATTTATATGAAAAGCATTTTTTGAAATACTGTCTGAAATTTATTATGAAAAACGTTTAAATAATATAGTGTCGGAAATAAAAGAAAACGTAAAAAAGCAAGGTTACAAAATTATCGTTATGTAGAAAAAAAACAACAAAAAGTTTTACTGCATGGATATTATTCAACAAAATTTAATGTCGTGATCAATTTTTTTTCAAGGATGGAAGAAAAGTCCTCTTTCAAATTGCATTTTTTTTTGTTTACTATCGAGGAAAAACCCGAAAACTTCGTCACATCATCTTCCCAATTTCTTCTCCATCTTGGATTTGCATTCTCTATGCTGATGCGAGATCTGACTTTAAGGAAAGCGAAAAGTTTCGGTAAGTGACTGTCTTCAGTTGTTAACATTGTGATTGTCTTCAGTTGTTAACATTGTGATTAGTTTCAGTTCTTAACTTTGTGATTATCTTGTTAATATTGTGATTGTCTTCAGTTGTTAACATTGTGATTAGTTTCAGTTCTTAACATTGTGATTGTCTTGTTAATATTGTGATTGTCTTGTTAATATTGTGATTGTCTTGTTAATATTGTGATTGTCTTCAGTTGTTAACATTGTGATTAGTTTCAGTTCTTAACATTGTGATTGTCTTGTTAATATTGTGATTGTCTTCAGTTGTTAACATTGTGATAAGTTTCAGTTCTTAACTTTGTGATGGTCTTGTTAATATTGTGATTGTTTTCAGTTGTTAACATTGTGATTAGTTTCAGTTCTTAACATTGTGATTGTCTTGTTAATATTGTGATTGTCTTCAGTTGTTAACATTGTGATTAGTTTCACATTGTGATTGTCTTGTTAATATTGTGATTGTTTTTAGTTGCTAATATTGTGATTGTTTTTAGTTGTTAATATTGTGATTCGTTTCAGTTGTTAAAATTGTGATTGTCTTTACTTGTTAAAAGTGTGATTGTCTTTATTTGTTAACATTGCAATTTTCTTTACTTGTTAACATTGTGATTGTCTTTTCTTGTTATCATTGTGATTAGTTTCAGTTTTTAATATTGTGACTGTCTTGTTAATATTGTAATTGTCTTTAATTGTTAATATGTAATTTTCTTTAATTGTTAATATTGTGATTAGTTTCTGTTTAAGTCTTCATGATTTTACTTGCAGTCATCATGGTCATAGTCGAAATAACTGCTGGATACACTATCAGTTAACTAATATTATACCTTTCTGTCACTGATAATTTCTTATGTGGTCAATATTATGATTAGCTTCAGTTGTAGTCATCAAAATAATCGAAACAACCACAATGAGTTTACACTTGAAGAACTCACTGTTGTTCAAGTGTGACTTGTATTGACCAAGTGTTCTAATATGTATTGACTCAGAAAACTAATATTGTAGGTTGCGGTCATTAATGATTTATCTCAGTTGCCGATATTGTGACTGGTGTTTGAGACCTGGCCATTTAGCCCATTGTGTGTAAAAAAGGGCCGCTCAGAGGGAAAACAGTCCAACTTATTAAAGAACACCCTGGATGGTCTTGACGGGAGGCTACCATCTGTCTCCCAACAGCTGTTCCAGTGGGTACCCTCCCTCATACTTCGGAGTTCTTGTGACCTGGCCATATAGCCCATTGTGTGTTAAAAAGTGCCTCTCAGAGGTAAAACTGTGAAACCCTTTAAAAAAAACACTGGATGGCCTTGATGAGAGGCTACCATCTGTCTCCCAACCGCTGTTCCAGTGGGTACCCTCCCCCACCCTTCGGGGTTCTTGTGACCTGAGCATTTAGCCCATTGTGTGTAAAAAAGTGCCTCTCAGAGGTAAAACAGTCCAACATATTAAAGAACACGCTGCATGGCCTTGTTGAGAGGCTACCATCTATCTCCCAACAGCTGTTAAAGTGGGTACCCTATCCACACTTCGGGGTTCATGTGACCTGGCCATTTAGCCCATTGTGTGTAAAAAAGTGCCTCTCAGAGGTAAAACAATCCAACCTATTAAAGAACACACTGGATGGCCTTGATGAGAGGCTACCATCTGTCTCCCAACAGCTGTTCCAGTGGGTACTATCCCCCACACTTCGGGGTTCTTGTGACCTGAGCATTTAGCCCATTGTGTGTAATAAAGTGCCTCTCAGAGGTAAAACAGTCCAACATATTAAAGAACACGCTGGATGGCCTTGTTCAGATGTTACGATCTATCTCCCAACAGCTGTTAAAGTGGATACCCTCTCCACAATTCGGGGTTCATGTGACCTGGTCATTTAGCCCATTGTGTGTAAAAAAGTGCCTCTTAGAGGTAAAACAATCCAACCTATTAAAGAACACGCTGGATGGCCATGATGAGAGGCTACCATCTGTCTCCCAACAGCTGTTCCAGTGGGTACCCTCCCCCACACTTCGGGGTTCTTGTGACCTGAGCATTTAGCCCATTGTGTGTGAAAAAGTGCCTCTCAGAGGTAAAACAGTCCAACATATTAAAGAACACGCTGGATGGCCTTGTTGAGAGGCTACCATCTATCTCCCAACAGCTGTTCCAGAGCGTACCCTCCCCCAACCTTCGGAGTTCTTGGGATCTGGCCATTTAGCCCACTGTGTGTAAAAAAGTGCCTCTCAGAGGTAAAACTGTGCAACCCTTTAAAGAACAAGCTGGATGGCCATGATGAGAGGCTACCATCTGTCTCCCAACAACTGTTCCAGTGGGTACCCCCTCTCACCCTTCGGGGTTTTTGTGACCTGAGCATTTAACCCATTGTGTGTAAAAAAGTGCCTCTCAGAGGTAAAACAGTCCAACGCATTAAAAACACACTGGATGGCCTTGATGAGAGGCTACCATCTGTCTCCCAACAGCTGTTCCAGTGGGTACCCTCCCCCATACTTCGGAGTTCTTGTGACCTAGCCATTTAGCCCATTGTGTGTAAAAAAGTGCCTCTCAGAGGTAAAACTGTGAAACCCTTTAAAGAAACACTGGATGGCCTTGTTGAGAGGCTACCATCTGTATACCAAAAGCTGTTCCAGAGCGTACCCTCCCCCACCCTTCGGAGTTCTTGGGATCTGGCCATTTAGCCCATTGTGTGTAAAAAAAGGACCTCTCAGAGGTAAAACTGTGCAACCCTTTAAAGAACACGCTGGATGGCCATGATGAGAGGCTACCATTTGTCTCCCAACAGCTGTTCCGTGGGTACCTTTTCCCACCCTTCGGGGTTCTTGTGACCTGAACATTTAGCACATTGTGTGTAAAAAAGTGCCTCTCAGAGGTAAAACAGTCCAACGCATTAAAAACACACTGGTTGGCCATGATGAGAGGCTACCATCTGTCTCCCAACAGCTGTTCCAGTGGGTACCCTCCCCCACCCTTCGGGGTTCTTGTGACCTGAGCATTTAGCCCATTGTGTGTAAAAAAGTGCCTCTCAGAGGTAAAACAGTCCAACATATTAAAGAACACGCTGGATGGCCTTGTTGAGAGGCTACCATCTGTCTCCCACCAGCTGTTCCAGAGGGTACCCTCCCCCAACCTTCGGAGTTCTTGGGATCTGGCCATTTAGCCCACTGTGTGTAAAAAAGTGCCTCTCAGAGGTAAAACTGTGCAACCCTTTAAAGAACAAGCTGGATGGCCATGATGAGAGGCTACCATCTGTCTCCCAACAACTGTTCCAGTGGGTACCCCCTCCCACCCTTCGGGGTTTTTGTGACCTGAGCATTTAACCCATTGTGTGTAAAAAAGTGCCTCTCAGAGGTAAAACAGTCCAACGCATTAAAAACACACTGGATGGCCTTGATGAGAGGCTACCATCTGTCTCCCAACAGCTGTTCCAGTGGGTACCCTCCCCCATACTCCGGAGTTCTTGTAACCTAGCCATTTAGCCCATTGTGTGTAAAAAAGTGCCTCTCAGAGGTAAAACTGTGAAACCCTTTAAAGAAACACTGGATAGCCTTGTTGAGAGGCTACCATCTGTCTACCAAAAGCTGTTCCAGAGCGTACCCTCCCCCACCTTTCAGAGTTCTTGTGACCTGGCCATTTAGCCCATTGTGTGTAAAAAGTGCTCTCAGAGGTAAAACAGTCCAACCTATTAAAGAACACGCTGGATGGCCTAGATAAGAGGCTGCCATCTGTCTCCCAACAGCTGTTCCAGTGGGTACCCTCCCCCACCCTTCAGAGTTCTTGTGACCTGGCCATTTAGCCCATTTTGTGTAAAAATGTGCCGCTCAGAGGTAAAATAATCCAACTCTATAATATTACACACTCTTTCAAGCTCTGATAAGAAATAGCCTTCGGACTTCCTAATCCCTAGCCCTCCTGAAACTCACCATTTCTTCAACCATGTGGCCCACTCAGGTCAAATAATTTTTCCCCCAACTAATTATTTCAAGCTTTTTTTTTTATCTAAAGGACGTTTTCCTGTGATATTTTACTACTGGACTAAACCTGTTTTTCTTCTAGGGTCTTGTCAAATGCTAAATTTTGCTTTGCAAGAATATGCCACGGTCGCCATAGCAACTGAAAGGAAAAGATTGCATAAAGTTCGCCAATGCAAAATATTAAGTAAATGGAGAAAAAATTCAGTTGAAGGTAATTTTTGTTGCAAATTCTTTCCGTTGTCTTTTGTAATAGCTGATATTTACGAAAATTTCAGAACTGATTATTTTCTGAGAAATATCTAGATGTACCCATAGTAAATACACAGATTTCCTATAGAAATAACTTCAACATTAGTTAATATTTCTGAAAAAATATTGTCGCCGACACGGCGGGAATCGAACCCGCAACTCTCCAGATTCACGTCAGTGCGCGCTACCATTATTCCCGCAGGGGCGGCGATAAATTTTTTTCAAAATTATTAACTGATGTTGAAGTTATTTCTACAGATTACAGTCGCTCAAAATATCCGAACACTATGGTTGATTACAGAATTCAGAAAAATATCTGGCAACGATTTCTTTTAGAAATTAGTGATCTGGCAAACTTCGTGTACAGAATTCAGGAAAAATATTTGGCAACGATTTTTTTAGAAGTTAGTGATCCGGCAACCTTCGTGTACAGAATTCAGAAAAAATATCTGGCAACGATTTCTTTTAGAAATTAGTGATCTGGCAAACTTCGTGTACAGAATTCAGGAAAAATATCTGGCAACGAATTTTTTTAGAAATTAGTGCTCTGGCACGCTTCGTATACAGAATTCAGGAAAAAATCTGGCAACGATTTTTTTTAGAAGTTAGTGATCCGTCAACCTTCGTGTACAGAATTCCGGAAAAAAAAAGAATATGGCAACGATTTTTTTAGAAGTTAGTGATCCGACAAACTTCGTGTATAAAATTCAGAAGAAATATCTGGCAACGACTTATTTTTTAAAAGAAAGTAGTGATTTGGCAATCTTCGTGTACAGATTTCAGGAAAAATATCTGGCAACGTTTTTTTTTTTAGAAATTAGTGATCTGGCAAACTTTGAGTACAGAATTCAGAAAAAATATCTGGAAACGATTTCCTTTAGAAAGTAGTGATCTGGCAACCTTCGTGCAGACAATTAAGGAAAAATGTCTAGCAACGATTTTTTTTTTTAGAAATTAATGATCTGGCAAACTTCGTGTACAGAATTCAGGAAAAATATCTCGCAACGATTTTTTAGAAGTTAATGATCCGGCAACCTTCGTGTACAGAATTCAGAAAAAATATCTGGCAACGATTTTTTTTAGAAGTTAGTGATCTTCTTAAACTTCGTGTACAGAATTCAGAAAAAATATCTGGCAACGATTTTTTTTTATTTTAAGAAAGTAGTGATCTGGCAACCTTCATGTACAGAATTCAGAAAAAATATCTGGCAATTTTTTTAGAAATTAGTCATCTGGCAATCTTCGTGTACAGAATTCAGAAAAAAATACCTGGCAACTTATTTTTTTTCAAATTAGTGATCTGGCAACCTTCGTGTACAGAATTCAGAAAAAATATCCGGCAACGATTTTTTTAGCAAAGTATTGATCTGGCAACCTTCGTGTACAGAATTCGAAAAAATATCTGGCAACTTTTTCTTGGAAATTAGTGATCTTGCAACCTTCGGGTACAGAATTCAGAAAAAATATCTGAAAACTTTTTTTAGAAATTAGTGATCTGGCAACCTTCGTGTACAGAATTCAGAAAAAAATATCTGACAACGATTTTTTTAGAAGTTAGTGATCTGGCAACTTTTATGTACTGAATTCAGAAAAAAAATATCTGGCAACTATTTTTTTAGAAGTTAGTAATCCGGCAACCTTCATGTACAGAATTCAGAAAAAAATATATGGCAACGATTTTTTTAAGAAAGTAGTGATCTCGAAACCTTCGTGTACAAAATTCAGGAAAAAATATCTGGCAATTTTTTTTCGAAATGACTGATCTGGCAACCTTCGTGTACAGATGGATTTTAAATAATAAACGGCTGAGCGTGATTGACCTTTCTCATTAACAATTGAATCAATAGCAATAATTGAAAAATGTTGCCTCTCCTGGAATATAGATGGAACCAGATTCGTCACATCTCAGTGAAAGAATTATAAGGTCTCAATTCCAAAAGATTTTCTCCTCCGATGTGTGGTGTTATGGTATCGTGCTCTGGCATGAATCTGGAGATTTGCGGGTTCGATTCCCCCCCCCCCCCCGCGTCGGCGATAAATTTGTTTCAGAAATATCATCTAGATATACTTTTAATTCCCTACAAGTTAAACTCTTGATTATCCGTAGTCGGATTTACCAGAATGCTATTAAATTGGGTTTTGAAATATTGTCATCATAAAACACTTATATACAGTGTAATGTTCTCGATATCTGTCAGAGAATATTTATTAGCTTAATGTATCTCTATTAAATTCATAATAGATTCCTTATTTCTGTTTCAGCAAAAAGGATCCACAGAAATGAATACTTGAATTCATCGGATATAGATGTGAAGAATCCAACTGACTTGAATCACAATAACTTCCTTTCTACAGAACATCATTACAGTACATATTCAAATTGTGCTTTTCCCAGCGATGAAATTGAACAATTTTCTTTCAATTTTCCCAATGACAATGCAGCGTGCATGTCCACTGGTAACTATGGCAACCAATCACATGACTTTATGCAGCTAGAAGCTTCGCTGCCAAGACTTTCAGAAAACAATCAAGGATTTGACGTCTGCACTATGGAATTTCCTCTAAACGAATCATTTATATATTCATTTCCTGAAATACAGTTTTGTATGTAAAATTTATCATTCAAATAATTAATGTTCATTTGTCTCTGTACTTGTGTAATCTGTCATTTATGATTTTCATGCAACATTCCCACGTTTTATACCGGGGAATCCTTCATCATCATCCTCATCCTCAAGCAGCCATGGGCTACCGATGTCCAACCAGACAGTGCAATTTAGTTCTCCAAGCAAGTCTGTCCTGAGCTACATCTACTGCATCTGGCCACTGTACACCAATTCTAACAAGGTCCTGTTTGACATTGTCTGCCCACCGCATCCTAGGTCTCCCCCTCCTTCTGAGGCCTTTAGGCACACTATTCATAACCCTATTCGCCAATCTATAATTATCTATACGGGCAACATGGCCAAACCAAAGGAGTCTCTCTCTGCACAATATGCTGCTTAAAGGAGGTTGCAGACTCCTTTGCCTAACCTCATCATTACATACAAAGTTAAACCACCTAATGCCCAAGATACTGAGTAAGCATCTAATTTCCTGTTATCTTCTTTACAAAGTGTTCAAGTTTCAGTACCATAACTAACCCTAGAAACAACCAAACTATTATACAGTCTAATTTTAATCATTAGGTGTATACGTCTATTTCTCTGCACTCTCCATAGATTCTTAAATGTCCCTGCAGCAATCCCTATACGTCTGTTAATCTCATTCAGCACATCACCATTATCTGTTACATAGCTCCCAAGATAATTAAACTGAGACACTTGCTCAATTGTACAGCCATTCAAAGCAACCGAAGCACCATCTGCCTGACCAATTTTCATCACTTTGCTTTTTTCTCTGTTATATAACCAAACCTACTCTAGTACAAGTTTCATCAACAGCTTGAAAGAAAGAGTTCATCTCATCAACATCATTTGTCAAAAGGGCGAAATCATCAGCATAATCTAAATCATAAATTTTGAAAAGGAAAGCCCTTGAAAAGAATTTTCCATAACATAATCAATAACGTGAGAATACCATCTGTCTCCCAACAGCTGTTCCAGTGGGTCCCCTCCCCCAAACTTCTCTCAGCCTTCAGGGTCCTTGTGACCTGGCCATTTAGCCCAGTGTGTGAAAATATGTGCCGCTCATAAGTAAGACAATCCTACAATGTTTTTCCCATATTTAAACAGATATTGGAGATTAAAGTGTTCAAAAGCAGCAATGTGTTCTAAGCAATTTATCCAAAAATTAAACGAATGCGAAAAGAATTATTTTCGCACACTTTAAAAATACGTAGTTATTTTTGAAATAGTTTGAAATGATGGTACGATATTCCGGATTCGGCGAACCCCAAAGGTAAATTCTTTTATTTTGCATTGCTGTTGTTAAATGTTCAAACTTCCATAACTCTTTATATACCGAACGAATATTGTTGAAAATCGATATTTCGATAGAACTGATTGAGATCTTTAATTTTCCTTTTGTGACATTTTCCCATATAACGTTTTTTTAAAAGTTATGGAGCTTCGAAATTAGAGTCCCATTGACATGGGATGGTCATAATTCAATGGCTACTCAGTGTACTTTTATTATAAGCAATGAATTGGGAATTACCTTTCATAAAAATATATTTTCGCTCAATAACTTATTCAATATGACTTTTATGAAAAATATATCTAAGGATAAATTAAACTTTCAATCAAACATATCTAAATCCCGATTTTAAACATTTTTTCAGTATTCAGAGTTATGAAATCTGGTATATTTAACAGCTGCAAAAAATTGTCCCCACAATTTAATTAAAACATTTGAAATGCTCTAGTAGAGTATCTGGCGCATTGCATCCAGAACTCTACTAGGGTCGACTATGATCTCTGATTTCTTAAACTGTTTTAATTAATTTTTCGGAATTTTTAGAATTTCTTTAGGACTTGGTAATGTCGTTCAGAGGTTCCAAGGGTTTTGTATAATAGCTTCAGGAAATGAGTTTGCTATTGCAAAATGTGAAAAAAACAAAGCAAGTTAATACTAGCGTTTTTTTTAATACCAACCTTTTTAAAAACAAGTTGTATTAAAATGGCAAAGACTGCAATTTTCCCTGATGTAATTTAGATATTCTCGGCTTGCAAGAGACCAGATGGACAGATAAAGGTCAGATTCTTAAAAATAATCTTAAATTTCTCTTTTCAGGGAGGGACGACAATAAGCAACACCAAGGCGTGGGTCTGCTTCTCAGCAGACACGCTAGTGACGCTCTTCTAGGATATGAGTGCATTAATGAAAGGTTTCTTACAGCAAAATTTCAGACAAGCGTTAAAGACCTGAATGTTTTCTGCTGTTATGCCCTCATTGAGGATGCCGATGAGGATGAGAAGGATAGGTTTTATGAACAACTACAGGATATTTTGAATTCTGTCAAGAAAGGAGATATTACCCTTGTTCTTGGTGACTTCAATGCCAAAGTTAGTACTGACTCTGACCTTTGGGGAGGGGTGATTGGCCCTTTTGGTATTGGTAGCTGCAATGGCAATGGGCGCAATGGCAAGCGTCTCCTGCAGGTAAGTAAACTCAATGGATTCAGAATAACTAACGCATATTACAAACACCGCGACATACAAAAGTACACATGGGTTTCACCTGATGGGCTGCATAAGAATATGATTGATTATATATTAATTAACAGCAAATGGGCTAGTTCTGTTAGGAATACCAGGTCATATATATACCAGGTTTTTTCCTTGAAGTGAATTTCGCATAACATAATCAATAACCAAGCTAAAGAGAAAAGGAGACAAAATGCACCCTTGTCGAACACCAGAAGTAATGCTAAACCAATTGCTGCAATGCTTACCAACTCTTACCCACGACTCAGTGTTATTATAGAGAGCTTTCATTACGTTAACTAACTTGTCTGGTATACCATATGATCTCACAATCAACCACAAATTATGACGATCAGCAGAGTCGAAAGCCTTTTTGAAATCAACAAAGCTAGCAACCAAAGGTTTCTGAAACTCTAAACATTTCTCAAGAATCTGCCTAAGTGAAAATATCTGATCCACACATCCCCTACCACTTCTGAATCCACATTGCTCATTACGCAATTGACTGTCAACCAGATTCTTAATTCTATTAAGCACAATCATGGAAAGAACTTTACCTGGAACAGAGAGTAGGCTGATACCCCTATAGTTATCACAAGAACTACGATCACCTTTTTTGAAAATAGGGATAACAATAGCTCTGGTAAAATTCTTAGGAACCATGAGTTTTTCATAACAGAGATTCAGAATTTCAGTCATCCAAGTGGTAACCGAAACATTCCCAGCTCTAAGCATTTCCGTAGTAATTTCATCTACCCCTGGGGATTTATGAAGTTTAAGTTTAGAAACAGCCAAAATAACTTCAGATTGTGTTATAGGATCAACATTAAAGCCACCAATGCATCTATCATCATTGCAAACAATGGGAGTAGTACTACCCACATCGTTTAGAACATCACTGAAATGCTCAGCCCACCTAGCCATGACAGAATCCTCCCCTTCTATAACCTTACCTTGTTTATCCTTCAATCCCTGTATACCTGTCCGTTTTCTACCACACAAAACATTAACTATCTGGAACAGCTCTCTGCTGTTGTGCTGTCTAACTGCTTCCTCGGCTTTGTCAGCCAAACCATCAAGCCAAAGATTCTTATCAGCAGCTAACTAATCCTTTACACGTTTATTAAGCTCTCTGTAATCCTTTCTATTAGACTAGTAGTGTATTGATTAAGGACATTCCTGCAGTTCCTTCTTTTCGAAATGAGCTCAAGTGCCTTATCACTCAGATAATTCTGCCTTTTCTGCTCCTTTTATCCTAAAAGAGTACTGTTAGTGTCCAAAAAAGCCTGTTTAAAATGATCCCATTCTTCCTCAACTTCAGTAGTAAGCATACCATGACTATCATAATGATTAAGTAACCTATCACGATAAGCTTTGACTATAACTGGGTCTTTCAGAGCTTCAGAATAAAAGGTAAAATTATTAACCCAAGCACAACACTTCTTAAGTTTAAGTTGCAAGACACTTTTAACTAGGCAATGGTCAGATCCAATTTCAGCTCCCCTATGCCCTGGTATTACTAACAGAACTAGCCCATTTGCTGTTAATTAATATATAATCAATCATATTCTTATGCAGCCCATCAAGTGAAACCCATGTGTATTTATGTATGTCGCGGTGTTTGTAATAAGTGTTAGTTATTCTGAAACCATTCAGTTTATTTATCTGTAGGAGTTGCCCATTGCCATTTCAGCTACCAATACCAAAAGGGTCTATCACCCCTCCCCAAAGGTCAGAGTCAGTACCAACTTTTTCATTGAAGTCACCTAGAACAAGGGTAATATCTCCTTTCTTGACAGAATTCAAAATATCCTGAAGTTGTCCGTAAAACCTATCCTTCTCATCCTCATCGGCATCCTCAGTGGGGGCATAACAGCAGATAACATTCAAGTCTTTAACGCTTGTCTGAAATTTTGCTGTAAGAAACCTTTCATTAATGCACTCATATCCTAGAAGAGCATCACTAGCGTGTCTGCTGAGAAGCATACCCACGCCTTGGTGATGCTTATTGTCGTCCCTCCCTGAAAAGAAAAATTTAAGATTATTTTTAAGAATCTGACCTTTATCTGTCCATCTGGTCTCTCGCAAGCCGAGAATATTTAAATTATAACGGTGGAATTCTTGTGTGAGGACATCAAGAGAAAATGCTCTGTGCAGAGAGTCCTCACATTACAACTACCTATGGAGAGAAAATGGTTAGTGGGATGTTTGAAGAAACTATATTTATTGAGAGAGGGAATGCCGACAATATCAAACAGCCCCCTAATCGCAGACATGGGGCAAAGACCCGTTCCCCCACCACTAAAGGCTGAAGTCATCTACACTGGAAGACTTCCTCCAATGTAGAATTTAACGATGCCAATAGAAGCAAAGAGTTCAGGTGCCTGCGATGACTTCTGCTCAGGATTATCCACCAGCTGATAAACATATCCTGTGAATCTATTCACTTGGGGCTGTCAACCCACAAACAAACAGAAAACACAGGGGAAGATTTTCCCTCCACAGAAGCTCACCAGTGCAGCAAAATCAGGATCCATAATCAAGGTCAGAGCCATATATCTGTCCAGTCCAGTGGGTTTATATGGTCAGCACCAGGACCCTGTGTGGTTGACCACTCCTCAGCAGGGTAAGAAAAAAAAGAAATGTAGCCATAGTTGTCCAGATCAGTAGGCCACACTAATCTGGCAGCCCTCCCCTTCCGTTCACTTCCACAAGAGAGTATCTCTTTTGAAAGTTACTAACGGTCCGCACCACGAGAAGGCGGGGTCGGACATTAGGTGCTAGGCCTGACCGCTTCTATGCATCATCACAGGGGATTGGTGCATAGTTCTCCTTCCAGTGACTACAAGATATTTGAGAGGAATATAGGATATTCATTAGAGATCACTGATATCTTTTGGAGAGATTTAAGAAATTGTGGTTGTGTAGTAATGACGTCACGTCATTGCTATATTGGCAATAACCTGAGTTGCATTTTTTTGTAGCATTTAGAGTAAACTCAAAATCACATATACGACTTTCAAAATTATTTTTATTCGTGAACATTTTTAAAAAACACATACTGAATTTATATATTATATTTTATAATTTTTTTACAGATTTTACATTTAATTTTATACAAATTACATTGACTAATTAGGTCTCGTTATATATTTTCATTTGGAAAGACGTACTTTGAAGGGAATCAAATCTCTGACATTTAGCACAGCATTCATTTTACACGGAATATGTACAGTCGCTCAAAAAAGTATCCGAACACTATGGTTGATTACAGAATTCAGAAAAAATATCTGGCAACTTTTTTTAGAAATTAGTGATCTGGCAACCTTCGTGTCACGTGATTCAGAATTCAGGAAAAATATCTGGAGCGTGTACAGCAACTGTACACGCTCCAGTTACCGTTCACAGCAAACTGGAGCGTATGCAGTAACTGCACCACGCTCCAGTTTGCTGTGAACGGCAACTGCACACGCTCAATATTTCCGTGAGTGAGCCCACACGATCTAGTATCAAAATATTATGACCACCTACAGTCGCTCAAAAAACTATCCGAAGACCATGGTTGATTACAGCATTCAGAAAAAATATCTGGCAACGATTTTTTTAGAAATCAGTGATCTGGCAACCTTCGTGTCACGTGACACGAAGGTTGCGAGATCCCTAATTTCTAAAAAACCGTTGCCAGATATTTTTTCTGAATTCTGTAATCAACCATAGTGTTCGGATACTTTTTTGAGCGACTGTACAAAATAAAAATGTTAAATGAATAATTAAATTACAGCAGCAGAGAGAACTTGAAGTTTCAGGAAAATAAATTTTTGCGATTTCTGATTTTACTAAAGATTTTTGATTCACATTTTTTAAGGACTTGATTTCAATTAAAATCAATTTCAATCTATGTAACACTAACAACAATAACGTGAATTCCTTGCAGCACTAAATGAATACATTGTTGCTATCGTAACCAAGGACGCACGTGTCTCCCATAGTAACGGCAACGAAAGTATAAGGAAAAGAAGTTCAGCTTTGACAAAGCGTAAGTGGCGACCTCAAGTGGTGTTTCGATTCGTATCATGCATTTGTTTAAGCTGGGAAGAAACAATAAGGGCAAAGGAATTATGAATAAAAAAATTTATATTTTAAAAAAGAAAAAAAAGTAACTGCACTTTGTATTCGAAAAAAATAATATCATGATTTTAATAAAGGTTTATTTTCTCCATTGGAATTATTTTTCGTTGAACCAACAATTATAAATTGAACGGATAGAGAAGATTTGAAATTAGCCTGAAGTTAATTTATAGAATAAATTATTACAATTATAAGCTTTCTTGGTTGCATAGAAACAGGGAACAGAATTGATATTAATATACTCTGCAAGGATATCAATGGGAAATTGTTACATAGGAAAACGGAAGAGAATGGAAGTTGACAGTAACATGTAATTACAAAAGCGTTCGTCCCCTGTAATATTCGTTTCACCTCTACGCCAAATGCACGATACTCGATTTTACATTAATCTCTATGGAAGCTTATCTTCTTCTCCCTCTACATTCTTTGTTAACGGTCAAAAACGAATCAGAGAAATTTTGAAGCTCTGTTTTTGCTTTGGCATGAAACTTTTAAAAATCTGTAAGCAACGACTTTCAGACACTATGCACTGTTTTATCTTTTTTAAAGGCAGATCGTTAAAAAATAAGAATAATGAATAAAGTTTATTAAGGGGTAGTGATTATATCAAAATAAGTAATAGTAAATTAAATGTTAAATATTATTATTATTATTATTCAATATCAAATTTTATTTTGTCTAAAATTTATAGGTTGTCATTTTAATAATTATTTTTATGTGTATAAAATCATTAAATTAATGTTTTTTTTGTAGTTGAGGTTACGTATATTATTTTGTACATTCAAAAGGTTAAAAAATTTATTCGTATATCCGTCATATACTACATCACGATTTTAAATTATGTTCTTAACAGATTTAAACTATGTACAATTTATGATATTAATTTAAAGAATTTTTTCAGTATATTATCTATATTTTTTCTACAACATGTATATATATAACATGGCAAATACACGAAGGCGTGCTCATTTAAATAATATAGAGCATTAAATATGATTTAAAAAAACATAAATAAGTACAATATTTAAAACTTGAACATTATAATGAAACATGCTGTATATATAGAAAATTTCTCATGACCGTTAAAATCAGATATTTAAACTATGTACAGTCGCTCAAAAAAAATATCCGAACACTATGATTGATTACAGAATTCAGAAAAAATATCTGGCAAAGTTATTTTTAGAAATTAGTGATCTGGCAAAGTTATTTGTAGAAATTAGTGATCTGGCAAAGTTATTTTTAGAAAATAGTGATCTGGCAACTTTCCTGTACGTACAGAATGTTGCCAGATCATTAATTTATAAAAAATCATTGCCATGTATTTTTTCTGACTTCTGTAATCAACCGTAGTATTCGGATATTTTTTGAGCGGCTGTACGTCCCTTAAAGAAGGTCTCCAGTTTCTTTTATTTCTGAGAGAACCCACACGATAGTTTTGTTTAAAAACATTTGGATTCAAATGCATGACGTATTGAAGAATCCTTTTCAAAACTTCAACCCTACAAAGTGAAATAGAGTTCAAATTCTTCCCTCTGATAGAATAACACGTAATAGAGTTAGAAAACTTACAATAAAGTGCAGAAGTCAAGGAACGACAAATATTATCTAAAATTCTTTGTAGAATGCAGACTGCGTGGACAAATTATTTGGAAAGAAGCCAGATTTATGACGTCAGCTTTAGTCCCACCATATGGATATTTCTTATATAGTTTTTACTCTAATATTATTACTGGTATATTCTGTGCTAAACTTTATACTAATATCTGTCTAGAAAAACATTTCATTTAAAAGGAAATTTATCACTATTAATTAACATTAATATATTTGATAATAAGAACAAATAATTTTCTTTCTATATAAAATATATTTTTAGGTAAACATTAGTATAAAGATAAGCACAAAAGCCCACCAGTAATAATATCAGAATCCGAAATATAAGAATTGTGTATATAGTAAAACTACTAAGCGACGTCAAATATAAATTGTTGCATTGATCTTCTGTTATAGGCGGTGTTGGTACATCAGGTGAAATATGTCAATGTATGCAAAAATTTCTTATTGATGTTAAGTTTCGAATTTTGAAAAACCTGATTAATACCAAATTCAAGTGAGTACAAGAAATTTTCGAATTACGAAAAACGTGATTACTTCCAAATTCAAGTGACTAGGAAAAAATTTCGAATTATGAAAAACCTGATTAATTCCAAATTCAAGTGACTAGGAGAAAAGTTCGAATTATGAAAATCTGATTAATTCCTAATTCGAATGACTAGGAGAAAATTTCGAATTACGAAAAACCTGATTAATTCCAAATTCAAAGTGATTAGAATATTTCGAATTGTGAAAAACCTGATTAATTCCCAATTCAAGTGACTAGGAAAAAATTTCGAATTACGAAAAACCTGATTAATTCCACATTCAAGTGACTAGGAGAAAATTTCAAATTATGAAAAACCTGATTAATTCCCAATTCAAGTGACTAGGAGAAATTTTCGAATTACGAAAAACCTGATTAATTCAAAATTCAAGTGACTAGGAGAAAATTTCGAATTAAGAAAAACCTGATTAATTCCAAATTCAAGTGACTAGGAGAAATTTTCGAATTACGAAAAACCTGATTAATTCCTAATTCAAGTGACTAGGAGAAAATTTCGAATTAAGAAAAACCTGATTAATTCCAAATTCAAGTGACTAGGAGAAATTTTCGAATTACGAAAAACCTGATTAATTCCTAATTCAAGTGACTAGGAGAAAATTTCGAATTATATAAAACCTGATTAATTCGAAATTCAATAGACCTGAAAAAATTTTTTTTTTAATCCTGGAAAACCTGGTTAATTTGAAATTCAAGGGACGAGAAAAAAAATTTTTTTTCGAATTACGAAAAACCTGGTTAATTCGAAATTGAAATGACCTGAAACAAATTCGGATTACCGAAAACCTGTTAAATTAGAAAATCAAGGGACCCGAAAAATTTATAAATAAGTCAAACCTGGTTAATTCAAAATTCAAGGGATCTGGAAAAAACTCGAAATATAGAAAACCTGGTTATGACTAATTTCAAGGTACAGTCGCTCAAAAAAAAAAAAAAAAAATCCGAACACCATGGTTGATTACAGAATTCAGAAAAAATATGTGGCAACGATTTTTTTAGAAAGTAGTGATCTGGCAACCTTCGTGTACAGTACACGTATTTTTATCAGCGACTGTTCCCGAAAAAAAAATCGAATTACGAAAAATGTGTTTAATTTAAAATTCACGAAAACAATAGAACTATCTTTAAAAAAATACAAAATATAGAAATAAAATCCTATAAGAAAAGATTTATTTTTCCAAACTAAACACAAAATTTTAATTTTTTCATTGAGAATAGAAATATTAACGTTATCAGCGTTTCCAGTTACGTTCTTAATGCTACATAATAGCACCCAAAAAATTCAAAATATTATCAGTAAGAAAAGCAGATTTATCTAAAATTACCACTTTATCCTGTTTCATTTTCTGGTGATTCCCTAGCACCATGCGTTGCATGACGTCACCAAATTTTTCACACATTGTCACTGTCTTGTGTCCGTTGACAAAACATCGCCAGAGTATGTCCAAAACTGAAAATACATATTCCTTAGACAGCAATGGCTCAATCGCTATATCATTATCATTTTCTCTTTCATTATCATGGGTGTTTAATGGTTGTGTCCGCAAAGCAGAATTATGACGAACATTGTTTCTTTTTCTCGAGTTATTTAGGCACAAGTAGACAGGCAAAAAAAGTTTTAAAATTATTCGGCGTTTGGAGGGTTGTTTTACTTCTGAGCGGCCTTTTTTGCACACCATGGGATCAATGACCAGGTAACAAGGACCCCAAAAGCTCAGAGAAGGTTGGGGGAGGGGACCCACTGGAACAGCTGTTGGGAAACAGATGGTAGCCTCCCGTCAAGGCCATCCAGCGTGTTCTTTAACATTGGGATGTTTTTCCTCTGAATGGCACTTTTTGCACACTATGCGCTAAATGGCCAGGTCACAAGGACCCAGTAGGCTCAGAGAAAGTTGGTGAAGGGGACCCACTGGAAAAGCTGTTGGGAGACAGATGGTAGCCTCCCGTCAAGGCCATCCAGCGTGTTCTTTAACATTGGGGTGTTTTACATGTGAGCGGCACTTTTTTGCACACCATGGGCTAAATGGCAGGTCACATGTACCCCGAAGGCTCAGAGAAGGTTGGGGGAGGGGACCCACTGGAACAGCTGTTGGGAGACAGATGGTAGCCTCCCGTCAAGGCCATCCAGCGTGTTCTTTAACATTGGGGTGTTTTACATCTGAGAGGCACTTTTTTGCACACCATGGGCTAAATGGCCAGGTCACATGGACCCCGAATGCTGAGAGAAGGTTGGGGGAGGGGATCCACTGGAACAGCTGTTGGGAGACAGATGGTAGCCTCCCATCATGGCCATTTAGTGTGTTCTTTAACGTGCACAGATTATGGCTTTCCCGCACATGGGCCACGGCTTAATGTCCCATCCGATGGATGACGGCTTTTCCAAGCCCATCGGTGTCCCCTACTGACCATGCACAGGACGGGGAGTTTCGTGGAGATAAATCTCAACGCTGACCCGGCTGGGGCTCGAACCTGGGATCTGTAGATTACGAGCCTGGTGCACTACCGACTGAGCCACCCCCGTCCACCCTTGGAGGAAAAACAATCCAACCATATTTTCTAAAAATCACCTTTACTCCTTTTGCCTTGGCTTACTAAAACCAAATGGTTGCTGTAAGTAGTAGTTTTGTGGACGACACACGCAGTGGAGAGCACAGTTTGCCCAACAGAACTGCTTATAAAAAAAAACGTTCCTGAATAGACACACGAAAAAAAAAGTTAAACTTTCACGACATACAATTTTTTATGTTTCTTCCCAAACTTTTGCACATTATGAGCCTAATATGTACACAAAACCAATGGGAAGATTTGTGTACAAGTGGAAGTGAGAAAAAAATTTACATAAAATTTCACCTTTCTTTCTCAACTATCGCAATAAAGAGTCCCATCCATTCTCACTGTCACGTGGTGGTGGTGGACACGTGACTTGTCCAACGTTCTTTCCGGTTGGCTGTTGTGATACGGTGATGCCACTACCGTGTAACTCTGGTAGATGGCGCCCGAAGCAGTGTACATGATGGATGGCGTGCTGTTGTGTTCGTGATTGACAAATGTTGAGTCTTCTTGATGCAATCCAGCTGGATAATGGCCACCGTAGTCGTATCTGAAAATAAGTCCTTTTTTCATTATTCATAGATCAGATAGAGAAAATTATGAAGTAAATTATATTCTTGATCTTTCAAAATTTATTTAATAGCACTTATCTAATATTTGGTTTCTCTAAAAATTATAAATTATTATTTTAAAATTTATAAATTACTAGCTGATTTACCCGGCATTGCTGTGGTCTGAAACTCGTGTCAAAAAAACGGTCCTCTGTCGTCACAAGCTTTCATCTGGAATAAATATCATTACGATCGATTACCTTCAATCCAACATTTCTCCGTCTCTTTTTAGGGAAAGAAATTTTATGACCCTCCTCACGTCAGATGGACATATTTCGAGATACCTTTTGATCCTTCCCACGTCACATGGATATATTTCGAGACAGCTTATGCTCCTGCCATGTCAGATGGACATATTTCGATATACCTTATGATCGTCCCAATGTGAGATGGGCATATTTCAAGATACCTTATGATCATCCCATCAGATGGACATATTTCGAGATAACTTATGATCCCCCCACGTCAAATGGACATATTTCGAGATACCTTTTGATCCTCCCCACTTCACATGGACATATTTCCAGACAGCGTATGCTCCTACCCCATGTCAGATGGACATATTTCGATATACCTTATGATCGTCTCAATGTGAGATGGGCATATTACAAGATACATTATGATCCCCCCCACGTCAAATGGACATATTTCGAGATACCTTTTGATCCTTCCCGCGTCACATGGACATATTTCGAGACAGCTTATGCTCCTGCCCCATGTCAGATGGACATATTTCGATATACCTTATGATCGTCCCAATGTGAGATGGGCATATTTCAAGATACCTTATGATCGTCCCCACATGAGATGGACATATTTCGAGATACCTTATGATCCCCCCCCACGTGAAATGGACATATCTCGAGATACCTTTTGATCCTTCCCACGTCACATGGACATATTTCGATATACGTTATGATCCTCCCCATGTCAGATGGACATTGTTCGAGATACCTTATGATCCTTCCCACTTCAGATATACACGATTCGAGAAACCTTATGATCCTCCCCACTTCATATGAACATAGTTCGAGATACCTTATGATCTTACCCACTTCAGATAGACATAGTTCGAGATACCTTATGATCCTCCCCACTTCAGATGGACATAGTTCGAGATACCTTATGATCCTTTCCATGTCAGATTGACATTTTTCTATATACGTTATGATCCTCCCCATGTCAGATAGACATTGTTCGAGATACCTTATGATCCTTCCCACTTCAAATATACACAATTCGAGAAACCTTATGATCCTCCCCACTTCATATGGACATAGTTCGAGATACCTTATGATCCTCCCCACGTCAGATTGACATTTTTCTATATACGTTATGATCCTCCCCACTTCAGATAGACATAGTTCGAGATACCTTATGATCCTCCCCACTTCAGGTAGACATAGTTCGAGATACCTTATGATCCTCCCCACGTCAGATGGACATAGTTCGAGATACCTTATGATCCTTCCCACTTCAGAAATACGTAGTTCGAAAAACCTTATGATCCTCCCCAGTTCATATGGACATAGTTCGAGATACCTTATGATCTTTCTCATTTCAGATGGACATAGTTCAAGATACCTTATGATCCTCCCCATGTCAGATGGACATTGTTCGATATACCTTATGATCCTTCCCACTTCAGAAATACATAGTTCGAAAAACCTTATGATCCTCCCCACTTCATATGGACATAGTTCAAGATACCTTATGATCTTACCCACTTCAGATGGACATAGTTCGAAATTCGGATATTTTTTTGAGTGACTGTACCAAGTGTGTACAGCAGACGCTCGATGTTTGACCCATAATCGCACAAATTTTGATGCGCACGCACGCACGCACAGTGGCCCGGTACATGTCTGTGTGGGAAGCGTTCTTGATACATTCATTGAGCGGCTCGTCCGTTGCCCTCAGTTATTTCACACACTAAGTGAATGTCTGCCAGCTCCCTGTTCAAATACCTTTGCATGCTCTTCGTAAGCCGACTACCGCTCAAATGAGGAAATCCGAAATTTCCCCTCTAGCGCACTGATGAACAGCGCCGCCTATTGACTTACGGTGACGTTTCCGGTTATGGGTTCCTATGCAATTCTCATTCCGTTAGATGTTATCTACCTCCCCTAAAAGTTTGTACCTATATTTTTGAGACACCCTGTATACTTGGTAGACATTAATCAAGTGATGGTATAGCGCACTGATGAACAGCGCCGCCTATTGACTTACGGTGACGTTTCCGGTTATGGGTTCCAATGCAATTCTCATTCCTTTAGATGTTATCTACCTCCTCTAAAAGTTTGTACCTATATTTTTGAAACACCCTGTATATATATATATATATATATAAATAAATAATAATAATAATGTATATAAATAATATATATAGAGATAAATAAATAATATATAATACATATATAAAAATATATATATATGTAAATAATAATAATATTTATATTTTTTTAAATTTTCAGAAATTTGTTAGTCTGCATTTTTTTTGCAATTTATTAGTGGCAACAATTAGTTTGAATAACTTTCAACCGTTAATGTTAGTCTATGGGGATTTTGGGTGCATAAGAGGACAGACACGCAAACTTTGCTCCTTACATATTAGATTAATAAATCATATCTGAAAATTAGTTTCTTTTTTGTGTTATATAAAAATTAGTTAATGAAAATTATGAAATAAAATATATTTTTGATCTTTTAACAATTTATTTAATAACACTTTCTCCGCATACAGTTAAAAATTGTTAGCTTTTAAAAACCATTTTAAAAATTATAATGTAATATTATCCTAAATAATTAAATAATTCTATTGTAAAATAGTGCCTTTTTCTGACTATTTTCGAAATGAAGTTATACATATAAAATGTTTCATTCTTAAAATTAAGTTGATAAAACAAACTGGAAAAATAAATTATTTAAAGTATATAATATAATGCATAAATATAAGTAGAGGTTGTATACTTATTCATATATTTATTTATATATATATAAATATATACACAGTCGTATCAGAATAATATGTACCACCTACCATAGTATATGTATGGTAGGTGGTCATATTATTCTGGGGCGGGGGTGGCTCAGTCGGTAGCGCGCCAGGCTCGTAATCTGTAGTCCCAGGTTCGAGTCCCAGCTGGGTCAGCGTTGAGATTTATCTCCGCAAAATTCCCCGCCCTGCCCACGGTCAGTAGGGGACACCGATGGGTTTGGTAAAGGCCGCCGTCCGTCGGATGGGACGTTAAGCCGTGGCCCCGTGTGCGTGAGAGCCATACCTTGTGCACGTTAAAGAACACGCTGGATGGCCTTGACGGGAGGATCTGTCTCCCAACAGCTGTTCCAGTGGGTCCCCTCCCCCAACCTTCTCTGAGCCTTTGGGGTCCTTGTGACCTGGCCTTCGGGGTCCTTGTGTCCTTGTGACCTGGCCATTTAGCCCATGGTGTGCAAAAAAGTGCCGCTCAGAGGTAAAACAACCCAATGTATCAGAATAATATGTACCACCTACCATAGTATATGTATGGTAGGTGGTCATATTATTCTGATACGACTGTGTATATACTGATCTAAGGGACCTGGGTTCGAGCCGCGGTTTAAAGCATGGATGTTTGTGTTGTTTTTCTGCTGAGGTCTCGCCTTCCTCACAGACCTTCTAGTGTGGCGTATAAACTGACAGGCTCCTGTCAGACCTCTGTGGCAAGCAGCTGCTTGAGGGAGTATACTTTAAAATTTGTGTTCGCTTTAAAAAAAAGTGAACACCAAACATTATGTACTCTAATTTATATTTTCTTTCCTATTACATATCGCAGTCTACAATCCACCGCCCTGCCCACGATCAGTAAAGGACACCGATGGTCTTGGAAATGCCACCGTCCGTCGGATGGGACGTTAAGCCGTGGCTCCGTGTGCGGGAGAGCCATAATCCGTTAAGTCGTGGCCCACGTGAACTTTTTAGAACACACTGAATGGTCTTGACGGGAGACAACCATCTGTCTCCCAACAGCTGTTCCAGCGGGTCAACTCCCCAAACCTTCTCTGAGCCTTCGGGGTCCTTGTGACCTGGCCATTTAGCCCATTGTGTGCAAAAAAGTGCCGCTCATAGGACAAACAGTCCAACCCTTTAAACAACACGCTGGATGGCCTTGACGGGAGGCTACCATCTGTCTCCCAACAGCTGTTCCAGTGGGTCCCCTCCCCAAACTTTCTCTGAGCCTTCGGGATCCTTATGACTTGGACATTTACCCCATTGTGTGAAGAAAAGTGCCGCTCACAGGTAAAACAACCCAATGTTAAAGGACACGCTGGATGGCCTTGACGGGAGACTACCATCTGTCTCCCAACAGCTGTTCCAGCGGGTCAACTCCCCCTACCTTCTCTGAGCCTTCGGGGTCCTTGTGACCTGGCCATTTAGCCCATTGTGTGCAAAAAACTGCAGCTCAGAAGTAAAACAACTCAATCCAACCCAACTACAGTCCACTTTATTCTTAAGTTTGTAAACAATACGAAAAGCTACAGAAGTATACGACCGCCACAAAAAAGTAGTTCCCATGAATTGTAGCAAATTAAAAAAATAAAGAAATTCTCCAGAAATTAGAAGAAAATTTTTTTAGAACTATTGAGTTACTCGCAGATTTTTTGTCGCATAGCACATTTTTTTTCAAAAATATGGGTTTTTAATAAAAAAATTTTTTTTTCTTACCCTGTTGTTGCTGTTGATCTACAGGAATCTCTCTCTGGCCTATTGGCTGTGTTGTCTTGACTCACGATGACGTACTATGGGAAGGAAAATAAGACTGCAAGCACTAAGTTTATTTGCCAATAAAGTGACTAATATATACAACAATTACATATTTTAGGAAATGGCGGTGTACAGTCGCTCAAAAAAAAAATATCCAAACACTATCGTTGATTGCAGAATCCAGAAAAAATATCTGCCAACGATTTTCTTTTTAGAAATTAGTGATCTGGCAACCTTCGTGTCACCTGATTACAGAATTCAGGAAAAATATCTGGAGCGTGTACAGCAACTGTACACGTTCCAGTTACTGTTCACAGCGGAGCGTGTCAGTTACTGCACACGCTCCAGTTTGCTGCGAACGGTAACTGCACACGCTCAATATTTCCGTGAATTAGCCCACAGGATCCAGGTCTCTGCGAGCTCACACGATCCAATGTCCTGTGAACATTAACCGCAACCGCTCCAGTTTGCTGTGAACCGTAACTGCACACGCTCAATATTTCCGTGAGTGAGCCCACACTATCCAGGTCTTTGTGAGCTCACACGATCCAATGTGCAGTGAACATTAACCGCAACCGCTCCAGTTTGCTGTGAACGGTAACTGCACACGCTCAATATTTCCGTGAGTGAGCCCACACGATCCAGGTCTTTGTGAGCTCACACGATCCGATGTGCTGTGAACATTTACCGCAACCGCTCCAGTTTGCTGTGAACGATAACTGCACAAGCTCCATATTCATTGCATTATATATTATTAAAAAATATCCGAAACTATGGTCGATTACAGAATTCAGAAAAAATATCTGGCAACGATTTTCTTTAGAAATCAGTGATCTGGCAACCTTCGTGCCACATGATACGAAGGTTGCCAGATCACTAATTTCTGAAAATATTCGTTGCCAGATATTTTTTCTGAATTCTGCAATCAATCATAATGTTCGGATATTTTTTTCTGAGCGACTGTACATTTTATTTGCGAGCCATTCAAAATACACCAAATTCTGTTTTTACACGGTAGATAGGTTCCCGAAAAAACCGTGCAAAATATACAATGCATGTGAAAAATTAGAAGATTGGTTCCAGACATGAAAACCCTTTACAAATAATAAGTTGTTTTCAAACAAATCATATCAAAATCTTTAATTAAATCTTTATTTGATTTTTATTCATTAAACACATTTTTTTATTAAAATTTATACTTAAACACATTTAAACACATTTATACTTATAAAGATAATTATATGTACACATATAAAGTAAATTATCCTTCATGAAGAAAATAATATGTCACTAATTCAAGAATACAAAAGTGCAAAAAAATATGACTTACATATGCTTATTAAATAGATTTTATTCGTTGTCACTTTCTGACAATAGACGCTTTCGTTTGTGTAAGACTGGAATTAAATCACTTTCATCGCTTTTACTGTCCTGCCCACGGTCAGTAGGGTACACCGATGGGCTTGGAAAGGCCGCCGTCCGTCGGATGTATCGTTAAGCCGTGGCCCCGTGTGCGGGAGAGCCATACTCTGTGCACGTTAAAGAACACGCTGGATGGCCTTGACCGGAGGCTACCATCTGTCTCCCAACAGCTGTTCCAGTGGGTCCCCTCCCTGTGACCTGGCCATTTAGCCCATGGTGTGCAAAAAAGTGCCGCTCAGAGGTAAAACAACTCAATTCAATCTTCGGGGTTCATGTGACCTGGCCATTTAGCCCATGGTGTGCAAAAAAGTGCCGCTCAGAGGTAAAACAACCCAACGTTAAAGAACACGCTGGATGGCCTTGACGGGAGGCTACCATCTGTTTCCCAACAGCTGTTCCAGTGGGTCTCCTCCCCCAACCTTCTCTGAGCCCTCGGGGTCCTTGTGGCCTGGTCATTTAGCCCATGGTGTGCGAAAAAGTGCCTCTCAAAGGTAAAATAACCAAATGTTACCTAATGTTAAAGAGCACGCTGGATGACCTTGACATGGTCATCTGTCTCCCAACAGCTGTACCAGTGGGTCCCCTCCCCAGACCTTCTCTGTGCCTTCGGGGTACTTGTGACCTTGTCATTTACCCATTGTGTGAAAAAAAATGCCACTCAGAGGTAAAACAACATAAAGCAAATAAAAAAGTTGAAAATCTACAGATAAATAGATGGAGGAACAAAAAAAAATGATAAAAATTGTTTGTTTATCTTTTAAAGGATGCGAATGCAGAAAAGATGGAAAGATTCTTACTCACTTGTGCTGACTGCTGATAGTTGTAAGGTTTGTTCTCGGGTCGAGTAAATACTGTTGATGTTGGCCAACTTCTGCGGGAGTCATAATTACTTCCTTGATATAAACTGAAACAAATAAGAATACGTAAATCCAGTCAGTTCGTCCATAACCCGATACACGTGTTCCTGAAGATCATCACTACCAGTTCGTTCATAACCCGATACACGTGTTCCCGAAGATCATCACTACCAGTTCGTCCATAACCCGATACACGTGTTCCCGAAGATCATCACTACCAGTTCGTCCATAACCCGATACACGTGTTCCCGAAGATCATCACTACCAGTTCGTCCATAACCCGATACACGTGTTCCTGAAGATCATCACTACCAGTTCGTCCGTAATCCGATACACGTGTTTTACCTCTGAGCGGCACTTTTTTGCACACCATGGGCTAAATGGCCAGGTCACAAGGACCCCGAAGGCTCAGAGAAGGTTGGGTGCAGGGACCCACTGGAACAGCTGTTGGGAGACAGATGGTAGCATCCAGTCAAGGCCATCCAGCGCGTTCTATAAGGTGCACAGGGTATGGCTCTCCCACACACGGGTTGGGTTGGGTTGTTTTACCTCTGAGCGGCACTTTTTTGCACACCATGGGCTAAATGACCAGGTCACATGGACCCCGAAGGCTCAGAGAAGGTTGGGGGAGGGGACCCACTGGAACAACTGTTGGGAGACAGATGGTAACCTCCCGTCAAGGCCATCCAGCGTGTTCTTTAACGTGCGCAGGGTATGGCTCTCCCACACACGGGGCCACGGCTTAACGTCCCATCCGACGGACGGTGGCCTTTCCAAGACCATCGGTGTCCCCTACTGACCGTGGGCAGGGCGGGGAATTTTGCGGAGATAAATCTCAACGCTGACCCAGCTGGGACTCGAACCTGGGAACTACAGATTACGAGCCTGGCGCGCCCCACACACGGGACCACGGCTTAACGTCCCATCCGACGGTCGGCGGCATTTCCAGCCCATCGGTGTCCCCTACTGACCGTGGGCAAGGCGGGGAATTTTGCGGAGATAAATCTCAACGCTGACTCAGCTGGGACTCGAACCTGGGAACTACAGATTAAGAGCCTGGCGCGCTACCGACTAAGCCACCCCCGCCCCACGCTTTTTCTGTTTCGACTTTGAAGAGTACCTTTGTGCACACAATGAGCTAAATATATAGAAGGTCACAAGCAGACAGAGGGGGGATGGGCCAGAAAATTTCGATTTGGGGAGTAATAGAATTCAGTTTCTGTGAGACTCTGAAAATTTAGCTTTCGGGGGGGCGGGGATCTGTGAATAAAGACTTGACCCAATTCCGAAAATTATGTTGGGCTAAAATAAAATTATACAAGGTTGGGTTATTTTACCTCTAAGTGGCACTTTTTGCACACCATGGGCTAAATGACCAAGTCACAAGGATCCCGAAGTATCAGATAAGGTTGGGGGAGGGGGTCAACTCGAACAACTCTTGGGAGGCAGATGATAGCCTCCCGTCAAATTGTATTTCCCAGGTTCGAGTCCCAGCTGGGTCAGCGTTGAGATTTGTCTCCGCAAAATGCCCTGCCCTGCCCACGGTCAGTAGGGGACACCGGTGGACTTGGAAAGGCCGCCGTCCGTCGGATGGGACGTTAAGCCATGGCCCCGTGTGTGGAAGAGTGTGTGTTAAAGAACACGCCCCCTGTGCACGTTAAAGAACACGCTGGATGGCCTTGACGGGAGGCTACCATCTGTCTCTCAACAGCTGTTCCAGTGGGTCCCCTCCCCCAACCTTCTCTGAGTCTTCGGGGTCCATGTGACCTGGCCATTTAATCCATGGTGTGCAAAAAAGTGCCGCTCAGAGGTTAAACAACCCAACCCAAACAACCCAGAAAAAGCGTGAAATATTTTACAAATTAATTTCACCTAATAGGAAAGTGAATACCTTTGATAATACTCTCCGGGCATCCACGTGCATGATGTTGACAATTGCTCATCTTCCTCTGTTGGAGCTGTTAAAGAAAAAATAGTGATTGTCTCCTTCTAAAAAACTATCATTAGAAAACAATTTGCATTTTTAAAAACTTTTAGAGGAACTAGTATGTTAGCCAACATTTCTTATAACAGAAGACCTTACAACCAAGTTATGACGTCAGTTTACATTTTCCTAAAAACCTAGATATATCTTATACAATTTTTTCTATTATTATTACTCGTAAATTTTATATGGGGCTAAAATTACTGGTATATTTTACGTGGGGCTAAAATAAAATTTGACAAATTTGGGTTGTTTTACCTCTGTACGGCACTTTTTGCACACCATGGGCTAAATGGCCTGGTCACATGGACCCCAAAGTCTTAGAGAAGGTTGGGGGAGGGGACCCACTGGAACAGCTGTTGGGAGACAGATGGTAGCCTCCCGTCAAGGCCATCCAGCGTGTTCTTTAGCATTGTGTTGTTTTACCTCTGAGTGGTATATTTTTGGACACAGTGGGTTAAATGACCAGGTCACAAGGACCCCGAAGGTTCAGAGAAGGTTGGGGGAGGGGATCCACTGGAACAGCCCTTGGGAGACAGATGGTAGTCTCCCGTCAAGGCCATCCAGCGTGTTCTTTAACGTGCACAGGGTACGGCTCTCCCGCACTCGAGCCCACGGCTTAACGTCCCATCCGACGGACGGCGGCCTTTCCAAGCCCATCGTTGTCTCCTAATGACCGGGGGCAAGGCGGGGAATTTTGCGGAGATAAATCTCAACGCTGACCCAGCTGGGACTCGAACCTGGGAACTACACATTATGAGCCTTGCGCGGTACCGACTGAGCCACCCCCACCCCCGTGTGGGAAGAAAGAATGCCACCGAAAGGTAAAAATCACTTAACCCGTGTGCGAATAGAAAAAGTGATGGTGAAAAGTAAAAACAACCAAGACAACAGAAATCAAGATCAGCGTGTTTTAATCTAAATTTTCTCTGTTTTTAATTGATCTCACCTGCAGTTACCTCTTCAAATTCCCGAGGCGCTCCTGCAGATGCTGGCACTTCTTGTGCTGGAGGGCTCGTAGTGTTCGGTTCCGACTCACAGGAATATTGCTCTGGAAGGGAAGACACCGTGTACGCCTGTGGCTCCATCTCCAGGCCAAAGGAAACATTCGAATAATCTGTAAGGAAAATTAAAGGGATTGATGCAAAACTTCGAAGAGAATTTTTCACTCATAGCTTTAAACAAAATCAATTTAAATTACTCATTTTGTAAAGTGATTATTTTAGGGTTTACCTCTCATGAAACCTATTAATAGTCTATCTAATAAGGTAAAAAATGTAGTACATATTTATAATTTAAAAAAGATAATTATGGGATAGCAATGGAACCAAACAATGTAGGAAATCTCTTGTGGTACTTATGCTGCGTATGGGTTGGGTTGTTTTACCTCTGCGCGGCACTTTTTTGCACACCATGGGCTAAATGGCCAGGTCACATGGACCCCGAAGGCTCAGAGAAGGTTGGGGGAGGGGACCCACTGGAACAGCTGTTGGGAGACAGATGGTAGCCTCCCGTCAAAGCCATCCAGCGTGTTCTTTAACGTGCACAGGGTATGGCTCTCCCGCACACGGGGCCACGGCTTAACGTCCCATCCGACGGACGGCGGCCTTTCCAAGCCCATCGGTGTCTCCTACTGACCGTGGGCAGGGCGGGGAATTTTGCGGAGATAAATCTCAACGCTGACCCAGCTTGGACTCGAACCTGGTAACTACAGATTACGAGCCTGACGCGCTACCGACTGAGACACCCCCGCCCCCTGCTGCGTGTGAATATACTATTTAAATCAAGCGTGTCTAACGCGCGGCCCTGGACAGCTAGTAATGCTGCCCACAAAATCGTAAAGTGTACGTGTTTACGACATAAGCTTTCAACATGACTATATGATTTTCAGTGAGTTTTTGATGTCCCACTAGTTTTATGTTGACCTTTTTCAATTTTATAATAAAAAAATATAGAAAATAAATGAAGTTTTATTATTCATATATATTAACTATATTATATATTTTATGTGCGGCCCAAAACAATTCATCTTCACTCAATGTGGCCTAGGGAAGTCAAAAGTTTGGACACTCTTTATTTAAATGTACAATTGGGTAATTAATTAAATATAAATTTATTTAATAATTTATAATAATTTAATAAATAATTTAATTAATAATGATTATTATTATTAAATATATAATTAAATTATGTAATTAATTTTAAATATAATAATAAAAAAAACTATAATTTCTTTTCTCTAAGGCTATTGATTATATGATGCGAATTTTCTGAAAGGATTTTGGGCTTAAAGAGTCTCAAGTTACGGTTACGCGTTTGGTTACTGATCAAAGGGACCTGGGTGGACCTGGGTTCGAGCCCCGGGTAAGGCATCGCTGTCTGTGTCGTTTTTCTGCTGAGTTCTTGCCATCCACTCAGACCTTCTACTATTGCATATAAACTGATAGTCTCCTTTCAGACCTCTGTGGCAAGCAGCTGCTTGAGGGGGTATTTATTTTTATTTTTATATATTCTACATATTTATTATATGATATTTTTAACATATTTTAATATACTCGAACCTGGGAACTGCAGATCACAAGCCTGGGCGCGCTACCAACTAAACCACACCCGCCCCTTGGAAAAGTCTGAGATAATTGAATCCCAGATACTTACCTCCCAATGCTGAATCTGAAAATTGCGGAGGACTGTCATTAACGATGTTTCTCATGAAATCCTTCATTTGGTCTTCGGTGTGGATGGTCTCCACCAAAAATAAAACGTAATCATCAAACATCAAGCGCAAAAGATGAAACGATCCTGAAAAAAATAAACGAGTAAAAATTGAATTGAATTGAATAAGTTTATTTCATCCAAACATAAATATATTCGTAGATAAAACACAGACAAGTTCACAGGCGAAAAAGGAGAACATAATAAACCGTAGCTTTTGAATAAATGTTTCCTGAAATACATTTAAATTTAAAACAATGCAGGTGACCTTAATTTATACATTTATATATTTATTTGAACACATCAGTCAATAATGTAAATAATTAAAAAAATGATTTTTTAAAAGAGTAAAAAAAGGTACCAAATACTAAAAACGGTATGAAAGAGTAAAAAGCATCCGAACTAAAAAAGAGTAAGAAATACGAAATAAAAAACAGTAAAAGTGATGTAAACTAAAATAGAGTAAAAAAAACCAAGATCCAGATTTAAAAAAAGTGTAAAAAAGATGCCAAAGACTAAAAACGATATAAAAGCGTAAAAAAGCATCCGAACTAAAAAAGAGGAGTAAAAAAAATACGAAACAAAAAACAGTAAAACGTATGTAAACTAAAATACAGTAAAAAAAATCCAAACTAAAACAGAGTAAAAAAATGTACGAAAGACTAAAAACGATACGAAAGAGTAAGAAGCATCCGAACTAAAAAAGAGTAAAAAATACGAAATAAAAAACAGTAAAAGTGATGTAAACTAAAATTGAGTAAAAAAAAACAAATTCCAGACTTAAAAAAAGTGTAAAAAAGATGCGAAAGACTAAAAACCATATAAAAGCGTAAAAAATGATTCGAACTAAAAAGAAAGAGTAAAAAAATACGAAATAAAAAACAGTAAAAGTGATGTAAACTAAAATAGAGTAAAAAAAAATCCAAACGAAACCAGAGTAAAAAAGCTACGAAAGACTAAAAACGATATGAAAGAGTAAAAAGCATCCGAACTAAAAAAGAGTAAAAAGTACGAAATAAAAAACAGTAAAAGTGATGTACACTGAAAGAGAGTAGAAAAACAAATCCAGACTTAAAAAAGTGTAAAAAAGATGCGAAAGACTAAAAACGATATAAAAGCGTAAAAAAGTATCCGAACTAAAAAAAAGAATAAAAAAAAATATGAAACAAAAAACAGTAAAACGTATGTAAACTAAAATACAGTAAAAAAAATCAAAACTAAAACAGAGTAAAAAAAAGGTACGAAAGACTAAAAACGATATGAAAGAGTAAAAAGCATCCGAAATAAAAAAGAGTAAAAAATACGAAATAAAAAACTGTAAAAGTGATGTAAACTAAAATAGAGTAAAAAAAACAAGATCCAGACTGAAAAATAGTGTAAAAAAGATGCGAAAGACGAAAAACGATATAAATGCTTAAAAAAGTATCCGAACTAAAAAAAAGAATAAAAAATACGAAATAAAAAACAGTAAAAGTGATGTAAACTAAAATAGAGTAAAAAAAATCCAAACTAAAACAGAGTAAAAAAAGGAACGAAAGATTAGAAATGATATGAAAGAGTAAAACGCATCCGAACTAAAAAATGAGTAAAAAATACGAAATAAAAAGCACTAAAAGTGATGTAATCTAAAATAGAGTAAAAAAAAACAAGATCCAGACTTAAAAAAAACTGTAAAAAAGATTCGAAAGACGAAAAACGATATAAAAGCGTAAAAAAGTATCCGAAATAAAAAAAAGAATAAAAAAAAAAAATACGAAATAAAAAACAGTAAAACTGATGTAAACTAAAATAGAGTAAAACAAAATCCAAACTAAAACAGAGTAAAAAAAGGTACGAAAGACTAAAAACGATATGAAAGAGTAAAAAGCATCCGAAATAAAAAAGAGTAAAAAATACGAAATAAAAAAGAGTAAAAGTGATGTAAACTAAAATAGAGTAAAAAAAAACAAGATCCAGACTTAAAAAAAGTGTAAAAAAGATGCGAAATACTAAAAACGATATAAAAGCGTAAAAAAGTATTCGAACTAAAAAAAAAGAGTAAAAAAATACGAAATAAAAAACAGTAAAAATGATGTAAATTGAAATAGAGTAAAAAAAACTCCAAACTAAAACAGAGTAAAAAAAACTCCAAACTAAAACAGAGCAAAAAAAGGTACGAAAGACTAAAACCGATATGAAAGAGTAAAAAGCATCCGAACTAAAAAAGAGTAAAAAGTATGAAATGAAAAACAGTAAAAGTGATGTACACTAAAATAGAATAAAAAAAAATCCAAACTGAAACAGAGTAAAAAAAGGTACGAAAGACTAAAAACGATGTGAAAGAGTAAAAAGCATCCGAACTAAAAAAGAGTAAAAAATACGAAATAAAAAACAGTAAAAGTGATGTAAACTAAAATAGAGTAAAAAAAAATCCCAACTAAGACAGAGTAAGAAAGAAAGGAAAGACTAAAAACGATGTGAAAAAGTAAAAAGAAGGGTAAAAAAAAATTCGAAGTGACAAAGAGAAAGAACACGAGTAGAGGGAGGCTCTTTTTAAAAGAGACCTTCTGGCTTCCCTGTACTCATGATCTCGGAAGTAAAAGTGTCTCATGATTACTCACCAAAGCTTGCAGCGCTGTGTAATGTCATGTCTCGAATGGTTCTGGTGCCAAATGCTGACCACATGAGTAGGAATTGACGTGCAAGACGACGCACTGATACTTTGCGACGAGTTGTGGGCTGCAACAGAAAAAAAAGAGATAATTAGTTGAAGAAAAAGACTCAAATGAATAACATTATTATTGTTTCTTTAAGAGGCCTGTTTCTGATGAACGTTGTTGTCGCTAAGCAGACATATAAGGGAAGTTTAACCATATTTTTAAGTGCTTTATTTTGTTAAATAATTAAGTTGGTTTGTTTTACCTCTGAGTGGCACTTTTTTGCACACCATGGGCTAAATGGCCAGGTTACATGGACCCCGTAGGCTCAGAGAAGGTTGGGGGAGGGGACCCACTGGAACAGCTGTTGGGAGACAGATGGTAGCCTCCCGTCAAGCGTGTTCTTTAACGTGCACAGGGTATGGCTCTCCCTTACACTGAGCCACGGCTTAACGTCCCATCCGACGGACGGCGGCCTTTCCAAGCCCATCGGTGTCCCCTACTGACCGTGGGCAGGGCGGAGAGTTTTGCGGAGATAAATCTCAACGCTGACCCAGCTGGGACTCGAACCTGGGAACTACAGATTACGAGCTGTAGCGCTGGCGCGCTACCGACTGAGCCACCCTTGCCCCAAATAATTAAGTACTGAAACATTTGTACAAAGAGGCAAGGAACGCTCAAAATTCCTGGAGTTAGTGGCAGTACGGAGGTGGCTCAGTTTGTAGCATGCCAGGCATTCGAGTCCCAGCGTTGTGATTTTTCTCGGAAAATTCCTCGCCTTGCTCACGGTCAGTAGGAGATACGGATGGGCTTCGAAAGGCCTCCGTCCGTCGGATGGAACGTTAAGCCGTGGTCCAGTGTGCGAGAGAGACATACCGTGTGTACGTTAAAGAACACGCTGGATGGTCTTGATGAGAGACTACCATTTGTCTCCCAACAGCTGTCCCATGAGTCCCCTGTCCCAATATTCTGTGGGCTACGGAGTCCTTGTGAACTGGCCATTTACCCCATGGTGTGATAAAAATGACGCTCAAAGGTAGAAACAACATGATATATGCAGGTTAAAGAACACGCTGAATGGTCCTGATGAGAGACTACCATCTGTCTCCCAGTGGGTCCCCTCACCCATTCTTCTCTGGGCATTCGGGGTCCTTGTGAATTGGCAATTTAGCCCATGGTGTGGTAAAAACGACGCTCATAGGTAGAAACAACCAACATATGAAGGTTAAAGAACACGCTGGATGGTCCTGATGAGAGACTACCATCTGTCTCCCAACAGCTCTCCAGCGGGTCCCCTCTCCCAACCTTCTCTGAACCTTCAGGATCCTTGTGAACTGGCAATTGAGCCCATGGTGTTGTAAAAGTGACGCTCATAGGTAGAAACAACCAACATATGAAGGTTAAAGAACACGCTGGATGGTCCTGATGAGAGACTACCATCTGTCTCCCAACAGCTCTCCAGCGGGTCCCCTCTCCCAACCTTCTCTGAACCTTCAGGATCCTTGTGAACTGGCAATTGAGCCCATGGTGTTCTAAAAGTGACGCTCATAGGTAGAAACAACCAACATATGAAGGTTAAAGAACACGCTGGATGGTCCTGATGAGAGACTACCATCTGTCTCCCAACAGCTCTCCAGCGGGTCCCCTCTCCCAACCTTCTCTGAACCTTCAGGATCCTTGTGAACTGGCAATTGAGCCCATGGTGTTCTAAAAGTGACGCTCATAGGTAGAAACAACCAACATATGAAGGTTAAAGAACACGCTGGATGGTCCTGATGAGAGACTACCATCTGTCTCCCAACAGCTCTCCAGTGGGTCCCCTTTCCCAAACTTCTCTGAACCTTCAGGATCCTTGTGAACTGGCAATTGAGCCCATGGTGTTCTAAAAGTGACGCTCATACGTAGAAATATCCCGACATATTCAAGTTGAAGGACAGGCTGGATGGTCCTGATGAGAGACTACCATCTGTCTCCCAACAGCTCTCAAGTGGGTCCCCTCTCCCAACCTTCTCTGAACCTTCAGGATCCTTGTGAACTGGCAATTGAGCCCATGGTGTTCTAAAAGTGACGCTCATAGGTAGAAACAACCAACATATGAAGGTTAAAGAACACGCTGGATGGTCCTGATGAGAGACTACCATCTGTCTCCCAACAGCTCTCCAGTGGGTCCCCTCTCCCAACCTTCTCTGAACCTTCAGGATCCTTGTGAACTGGCAATTGAGCCCATGGTGTTCTAAAAGTGACGCTCATAGGTAGAAACAACCAACATAAGAAGGTTAAAGAACACGCTGGATGGTCCTGATGAGAGACTACCATCTGTCTTCCAACAGCTCTCCAGTGGGTCCCCTTTCCCAACCTTCTCTGAACCTTCAGGATCCTTGTGAACTGGCAATTGAGCCCATGGTGTTCTAAAAGTGACGCTCATACGTAGAAATATCCCGACATATTCAGGTTGAAGAACAGGCTGGATGGTCCTGATGAGAGACTACCATCTGTCTCCCAACAGCTCTCCAGTGGGTCCCCTTTCCCAACCTTCTCTGAACCTTCAGGATCCTTGTGAACTGGCAATTGAGCCCATGGTGTTCTAAAAGTGACGCTCATACGTAGAAACAACCAACATGTGAAGGTTAAAGAACACGCTCGATGGACCTGATGAGAGACTACCATCTGTCTCCCAACAGCTCTCCAGTGGGTCCCCTTTCCCAACTTTCTCTGAGCCTTCAGGATCCTTGTGAACTGACAATTTAGCCCATGGTGTGCTAAAAATGCTGCTCATAGGTAGAAACTACCCGACATATGCAGGTTAAAGAACACGCTGGATGGTCTTGATGAGAGACTACCATCTGTCACCCAACAGCTGTCCAGTGGGTCCCCTCCCCCATTCTTCTCTGGGCCTTTGGGGTCCTTGTGAACTGGCCATTTAGCCCATGGTGTGCAAAAATGACGCTCATAGGTAGAAACAACCCAACTGTTGGATGGCCTTGACGGGAGGCTACCATCTGTCTCCCAACAGCTGTTCCGGTGGGTCCCCTCCCCCAACCTTCTCTGAGCCTTCGGGGTCCATGTGGCCTGGCCATTTAGCCCATGGTGTGCAAAAAAGTGCCGCTCAGAGATAAAACAACCCAAACGAACCCCGTATGTATCAAAGATAAGTTTTTTTCATGACCAACTTTCCACTTACCACGACAACACATTTGTTAACAAGAGTTTCCAACCATTCCACGTAATTATCAATCGGGACTTCTTCTTCCAAAAGTGATTCGAAATCTTTTGACACTAAAAAAAAACAAGAATTTTCTGATTTGTAACTTTCCATATTTTTCATAAAAATTATTCATATTTTAAAAATTATTATATACTATATATTATTCTATATATATATATTTCTTTTTTTTACATTTGGTGGCAGATATGGAGAAAGATATGTGAAAAATATTCTGACAGAAAATAATGGTAGTTATAAAGAATTCAATATCAATAATCATGATATTTAAATAATTAATGCATTGGGAATTAACCGCTGTTAACTAACTAATTAGCAAACTTTTTGAAGCTGTTCAGACTTTATCTGGTTGAAATTACAGTTCACAATCTTCTATAAATTTCGTATTATTAGAGGAACTTTTAGTATGATTTTATTGGTCGTGCTTTTGTAGCCTTTTTCAATTTTTTTTTTAATTCTCTTCGTAATTGGCCGAGTGGTTAGCGCGCTTGGCTAGTGATCTAAGGGACCTGTGTTTGAGCCCCGGTTAAGGCACGGCTGTCTGTGTCGTTTTTCTGCTGAGGTCCTGCCATCCTCTCAGACCTTCTACTATGGCATATAAACTGACAGGCTCCTATCAGACCTCTGTGGCAAGCAGCTGCTTGAGGGGGTATTTATTTAGGCCGTCCCATGGCCGAGTGGTTAGCGCGCTTGGCTACTGATCTAAGGGACCTGGGTTTGAGCCCCGGTTAAGGGATGGCTGTCTGTGTCGTTTTTCTGCTGAGGTCCTGCCATCCTCTCAGACCTTCTACTGTGGCATATAAACTGACAGGCTCCTGTCAGACCTCTGTGGCAAGCAGCTGCTTGAGGGGGTATTTATTTTTATTTATTTTTAATATAACAATGTAAAAAACAATTGAAAATGAATGATAAACGAATATTACATTTCAGAATAAGTTCAAAAGTTGTTCCATTCTGATTATGTTCGGTGCTGTAGAGAGTTTCACGGCAGATGGCGTCCAGATCGACTTGTATCCAGTCGTGCAACATTTGGCCGGTGATGTCGCTGTTGTGCACTACCATCCGCGAAGCCTGAGCCAGATGATTCAGAGACATCTGGCGGCGAAGCATTTGAGCGAAACGTGTTGCCACTGGAATTAAAAAAAAAATACATTAATTATATTAACTAAGGTAACCAAGGTGAACTAAAATTTTTACTTTTGATTTATACAGATCAATATACACTTTTGAGAAGGTCTCTCTAACACTTTCTCTAACACTTTCCCTTTTTTTGTTTCAAAACACACCTTAAAACATGATTTTGAACAATTTCAATAATCTTTAAATATTTGTTAAATGTACAGTCGCTCAAAAAATATACAAACATTATGGTTGATTACAAAATTCAGAAAAATATCTGGCAACATTTTTTTTTTTTCTTTTAGAAAATAGTGATCCGGCAACCTTCGTGTACTATACACGAAGGTTGCCAGATCACTAATTTCTAAAAAAAACCTTTGCCAGATGTTTTTTCTGAATTCTGTAATCAACCATAGTGTTCGGATATTTTTTAATATATAACATGCCTATGAATATATAATGCAATGAATATGGAGCGTGTGCAGTTACCGTTCACAGCAAACTGGAGTGGTTGCGGTTAATGTTTACAGCACATTGGATCGTGTGAGCTCACAAAGACCTGGATCTTGTGGGCTCACTCACGGAAATATTGAGCGTGTGCAGTTACCGTTCACAGCAAACTGGAGCGTGTGCAGTAACTGCACACGCTCCAGTTTGCTGTGAACGGTAACTCGACCGTGAACAGTTGCTGTACACGCTCCAGATATTTTTCCTGAATTCTGTAATCACGTGACATGAAGGTTGTCAGATCACTAATTTCTAAAAAAAACCTTTGCCAGATATTTTTTCTGAATTCTTTAATCAACCATAGTGTTACGGATATTTTTTGAGCGACTGTATAAAAGAATTTAATGCATATAATTTGAGTAATTCTAAAACACCAAGATATCTAAAACACTCACTTACAGTTTCCCTTTTTTTTTTGCTTCAAGTGAACAATTTCAATAATCTTTAAATAATCGTTAAATGTACCTCCCCACGATGATAGCCCATATTATAAATATGATTTAATCCATGTGTTATAAATTATTTTAAGCAAAGAAATATCAACAAAATTTCTGATATATTTTTGGATTTGGGTTGGGTTGTTTTGCCTCTGAGAGGCACTTTTTTGCACACCATGGGCTAAATGGCCAGGTCACATGGACCCCGAAGGCTCAGAGAAGGTTGGGGGAGGGGACCCACTGGAACAGCTGTTGGAAGACAGATGGTATCCTCCCGTCAAGGCCATCCAGCGTGTTCTTTAACGTGCACAGGGTATGTCTCTGCCGCACACGGGACCACGTCTTAACGTCCCATCCCACGGACGGCGGCCTTTCCAAGCCCATCGGTGTCCCCTACTGACCGTGGGCAGGGCGGGGGAATTTGCGAAGATAAATCTCAATGCTGACCCAGTTGGTACTCGAACCTGGGAACTACAGATTACGAGCCTGGCGCGCTACCGACTGAGCCACCCCCGCCCTATATTTTTGGAATAATGGCATTAATTCTTTTGCACACACTTTGTATGTGACCTTTCCATGTTATTTTCCTGTCCAACATGATTCCTAGATATTTATAGCATTCAACACCCTCTAGGGCTCCACAGTTACACATGATATGTTAATTTTTATGTAAAATTGTCTTCTTCATTACCCCTTAATCTAATATACATATATTTCGTTTTTTGACACTTAATATTAATTTATTTTGAACAAATCAATTTCTAAGAATTCCTAAACTATTTTTGACTTTGTCTATTAGTGATTTTTGTTCACCTGTAAAAACAATTGCTGTATCATCAGCAAATGCAATAATTTTTTCGTTCAGTTATAAATTACAAAGATCGTTTATGTAAATTAAAAATAAAATTGGGCCTAAAACTGAACCTTGAGGCACTCCATAATTCAATTCTCTTTTATCACTTACCCATTTATCTATTTTAACTCTTCGTATTCTACCTCGTAAATAGCTTTCCAATCATTTCTTAATCGTTCCCCTAAAACCAGCCTTTTCAATTTTGACTAAAAGCATTTTGTGAGATACGGTATTGACAGCCTTTTTTATATCTAAGAATAAAATGATTGGTTTCAGATTTTCCTTTAAGTTACAATAAATCCGAGAAGTCAAATCCAAAATTGCATCTTCGGTACCACATCCTTTCCTAAAACCATATTGATTATTAGAAAAATAAATATTTTTCTAATAATCAAGATATAAGGAGGCTCGACTTATGACAGATCAAGATATAAGGAGTCTGAATGATCAAGATATAAGGAGTTATATCCGATCAAGATATAAGAAGTTATGACAGATCAAGATATTAAGGAGTCTGGACTTATGACAGATCAAGATATAAGGAGTCTGGACTTATGACATATCAAGACATAAGGAGTCTGGACTTATGACAGATCAAGATATAAGGAGTCTGGACCTATGACAGATCAAGATATTAAGGAGTCTGCACTAATGACAGATCAAGATATCTTAATACTTAAGATTTTTTGACAATTAATATTAATATTAATACTTGATATCTCCTTAATATCTTGACTCCTTAATATCTCGATCTGTCATAAGTCCAGACTCCTTAATATCTTGATCTGTCATAAGTCCAGACTCCTTATATCTTGATCTGTCATAAGTCCAGACTCCTTGATATCTTTTTCTGTCATAAGTCCAGACTCCTTATATCTTGATCTGTCATATGTCCAGACTCCTTATATCTTGATCTGTCACAAGTCCAGACTCTTTATATCTTGATCTGTCATAAGTCCAGACTCCTTATATCTTGATCTGTCATAAGTCCAGACTCCTTATATCTTGATCTGTCTTAAGTCCAGACTAATTGATATCGTTTTCTGTCATAAATCCAGACTAATTGATATCTTTTTCTGTCATAAGTCCAGACTCCTTATATCTTGATCTGTCATAAGTCCAGACTCCTTATATCTTGATCTGTCATAAGTCCAGACTCCTTGATATCTTTTTCTGTCATAAGTCCAGACTCCTTAATATCTTGATCTGTCATAAGTCCAGACTCCTTATATCTTGATCTGTCATAAGTCCAGATTCCTTTATATCTTTTTCTGTCATAAGTCCAGACTCCTTAATATCTTGATCTGTCATAAGTCCAGACTCCTTAATATCTTGATCGGTCATAAGTCTAGACTCCTTATATCTTGATCTGTCATAAGTCCAGACTCCTTGATATCTTTTTCTGTCATAAGTCCAGACTCCTTAATATCTTGATCTGTCATAAGTCCAGACTCCTTATATATTGATCTGTCATAAGTCCAGACTCCTTGATATCTTTTTCTGTCATAAGTCCAGACTCCTTAATATCTTGATCTGTCATAAGTCCAGACTCCTTATATCTTGATCTGTCATAAGTCCAGACTCCTTAATATCTTGATCTGTCACAAGTCCAGACTCCTTGATATCTTTTTCTGTCATAAGTCCAGACTCCTTATATCTTGATCTGTATCAAGTCCAGACTCCTTAATATCTTGATCTGTCATAAATGCAGCCTTAGAACATTTACCCATGCTTTTTCTATTTCTGATAGACTCTTATAAAACGTTTGTAATCCACGGTTTTATTTTTTTATCTTTCTTATTAAATGTTTTTTTTATCTTTGGATTCCTCAGCTAATTTCTTCAAAATAGAAACAAAAAAACTAAACCCTTGATCCGCATTTAAATTTCTTACATATTGCGAAGTTGATTCCGCTGTTGTAAGTAGGCGTGTAACCTAGATTATTCTTATATATTTATTTCTCTTACTATTATTAGTGGTGTGCTTCTATACTAATGCTTATTTTTAAATATACCTTATTTAGAAGAAAAATTATTCGTATTTATTAGCATTATGATAATTGCTAATCAATCCAAATTTTTTTTCTAAAAAAAATATATTTTAAAACATATTAATAAAAAATTAGTAAAAAAATTAGTAAAAGTACACCAGTAATAATAATAATTATTATTATTATTTACATTACTGGACGGTTTGTGGTGACGTCATAACTTGGTCCACCAGCGTTCTGTTACAGGAGGTGTTGGCTGGAAATGTGAAAATTGATTTCTGGGGGTGTTTCTGGTTGTAGATTTCGAGAAAGTTACGAAACTTTATATTCAGAAGGTCCTTCGAGGTCAAAGGTCAAATTTAGATTTGCCAGCGTTAGAGGGTTAAAAATTGGTGTGATTCATTTTTCCATTTGAGTCGTAGATCTCCGAAATTTTGTCAAATTTTTGATGATATTGGTCATCCGAAATCTGAAGTCAAATTTCGATACACCGGTGCTGGAGAACTATCGATTGGTCAATAGAGCTATTTCAGGTAGCAAAACCCAGAAATGGGATGAATTTCAGATTCAGTGTTGCGTTGAAGGTCGGAAAATATTCTTGAAGGAAAAAGATTTCGATGATAGCTATCTAAATTTCGATTCTTTTTAATATTCGATCCACATTTACAGAGTTATGGAAGTTGGGACATTTAATAACATACAGTCGCTCAAAGAAATATCCGAACACTATGGTTGAATACCGAATTCAGAAAAAATATCTGGCAATGATTTTTTTTAGAAATTAGTGATCTGTCAACCTTCGTGTACAGAATTCGGAAAAAGTATCTGGCAACGATTTTATTAGAAATTAGTATCTGGCAACCTTCGTGTACAGAATTCAGAAAAAATATCTGGTAACCTTTTTCAGAAATTAGTGACCTGGTAACCTTCGGTACAGAATTGAGAAAAATATCTGGCAACGACTTTTTTTTTAGAAATTAGTGATCTGGCAACCTTTGTGTACATACACGAAGACTGCCAGATCACTAAAATCGCTGCCAGATATTTTTTCTGAATTCTGTAAACAACCATAGCGTTCAGATATTTATTTGAGCGACTGCACTTAATTCTTCAAAAATCATTCAATTTGGGAGAAAAAAAATTCTTACTTACTTTCTAATTTCACCAATTTCAGATTCTCCGGCAAATTGCACATTGCCATTTTCAGCCAGCAGTCTAATTCTTGGATGAATCTTCTAACAACTTTGGTTAAACTGTAACCATACATGTTATGTATATATTTGGACACATATTCACAATACAACAAAATACACTGTATAGAATAGAAATTGCTAAACTGTGATATTAAAATTTTTCATATTGCATAGCAAAAGAACAAAATATTTTATACAGGTTGTCTCAAAAATATAGGTACAAACTTTTAGGGAAGGTAGATAACATCTAAAGGAATGAGAATTGCATAGGAACCCATAACCGGAAACGTCATGGGAAAGTGGTAGCAGAGGTACAGTCGCTCAAAAAAGTATCCGAACAATATGGTTGATTACAGAATTCAGAAAAAATATCTGGAAACGATTTTTTTAGAAATTAATGATCTGGCAACCTTCGTGTCACGTGACAAGAAGGTTGCCAGATCACTGATTTCTAAAAAAATCGTTGCCAGATATTTTTTCTGAATTCTGTAATCAAACGTAGTGTTCGGATACTTTTTTGAGCGACTGCACTTTTACTAATTTTTTAACCTGAAAATTTTTTCAAGACTTTTGTGAGAAGAATAGATGCTTGTTTTACCTGTCCGGAAGCGTTTGCAGCATGGAAGGTAAGAGAACATTCGAGATAGTTCTGTACAGAATTGAGTCGCAGACGCCGACGAGATTGACTAGAACGATCGTTTCCAAGATGGAGGGCAAATGAGGAAGCATCCCTTGCCAGAAATGAAGGAGAAAGTTTTGCACCTGAGATTGAAAAAAAAAGTATATCTTAAAACATATCTTAGCAAAAGTGCAATTTTTTTTAAAATAAGAGAACAACAAGAAAATAAAGAAATAAATTATGTTACGTTATTAATTAATATCTGCAGCAGAGTTGTTTTGGGTTTGTTTTACCTAACTCAGTGGCACTTTTTTGCACACCATGGGCTAAATGGCCAGGTCACACGGACCCCGAAGGCTCAGAGAAGGTTGGGAGAGGGGACCCATTGGAACAGCCGTTGGGAGACAGATGGTAACCTCCCGTCAAGCCATCCAGCGTGTTCTTTAACATTGGTTGCTTTACCATTGAGCGGCACTTTTTTGCACACAATGGGCTAAATGGCCAGGTCCCATGGACCCCGACGGCTCAGAGAAGGTTGGGGGAGCGGACTCACTGGAACAGCTGTTGGGAGACAGATGGTAGCCTCCCATGAAGACCATTCAGCGTGTTGTTTAACATTAGGTTGTGTTACCTCTGAGCGGCACTTTTTTGCACACAATGAGCTAAATGGCCAGGTCACATGGACCCCGAAGGCTCAGAGAAGGTTGGAGGTGGGAAGCCACTGGAACAGCTGTTGGGAGACAGATGGTAGCCTCCCATGAAGACCATTCAGCGTGTTGTTTAACATTAGGTTGTTTTGCCTCTGAGCGACACTTTTTTGCACACAATGAGCTAAATGGCCAGGTCACATGGACCCCAGGCTCAGAGAAGGTTGGGGGAGGGGATCCACTGGAACAGCTGTTGGGAGACAGATGGTAGCCTCCCGTCAAGGCCATCCAACGTGTTCTTTAACGTGCACAGGGTATGGCTCTCCTGCACACAGTGGGCTAAATGGCCAGGTCACAAGGACCCCGAAGGTTGGGGGAGGGGACCCACTGGAACATCTGTTGGGAGACAGATGGTAGCTTCCAATGAAGGCCATTCAGCGTGTTGTTTAACATTAGGTTGTTTTACTTCTGAGCGGCACTTTTTTGCACACCATGGGCTAAATGGCCAGGTCACATGGACCCCGAAGGCTCAGAGAAGGTTGGGAGAGGGGACCCACTGGAACAGCTGTTGGGAGACAGATTGTAGCCTCACGTCAAGGTCATCCAGCGTGTTCTTTATTGTGCACAGGGTATGGCTCTCCCGCACACACGGCCATAGTTTAACTTCCATCTGACGGACGGCGGTCTTTCCATGCCCATCGCTGTCCCCTGCTGACCGTGCGCAGGGCTGTGAGTTTTGCGGATATAAGTCTCAACGCTGACGCAGCTGGGACTCGAAACTGGGAACTGCAGATTACGAGCCTGGCCCGTTACAGACTGAGCCACCCCCGCCCCTACGTGACGGAAAGAAATGATACTTCGGAAGCTATATTTGAAATATTTTATAGGAATGTTTTGCTTTGGATTTGCAATATTGAAAAATTTATAACATTCAACAGTGCTTTTTTTAATCTCGTTTACACTATTATTTGTATTTAGCACCGAAATTTCTTTCCTCTCTCCCAGTCAGCATGAAAAATATCACGAATTGTTTTCTAACATTTGTTTCTAAAGTTCTCAAGAAATACATTTTGAAACTGGATGATGTGGAAACTTTTTTGCATTTATCTGCTATAACTGTTTATATGTAACATGGATATTGAAAGTTTCTGACTTTCTGAATTTCACACTTCTGAATTACTAGAAATTTTTTGTTTTGAGTTGTTTTCGTATTATTTTTGTGTATTATTCAATATGACGACTGATGTTTTCAATTGAAATTGTTTCTATATTGAGATCTCACGAACGAGCCTGCTCTTGTGAAACCTGAAAAGTTTTTGTATACTGTAAAACATTATCTGAAATAAAAATTATCTATCTGTCTATCTAAAAAAAACAAGGCAATGATTTTATATTGTCGTCAAAGTAGTCAACGATTTAAGAGATAAATTAAAGATTTTTTTTTATGTTCGATAAGTATTGGTGAAATATTATGATTCGCATTAGCGAATCTCCGAAACGTTATAATTGCGCTATTTAACGGTGAAAATTTTGAAAATTCCAAACTTCTTAAAGGAATATTACAAACAATATATTTTTGTTAAATTCAGCAGTAAAGAATCACACAGTGTGTCCTGTAGACATGGAACCAATGAAATAACATGCTGCAAAAAATTGTTTTTTGCTGTGAGTGGAATTCGAACCCACGTCTCCTGGAAACATGCCAGTTATGCTAACCACTACACAATCATCAGCTAATGATTTTTTCTTCAGCTGGTGTGACCTAAATTTTCGCAAATTTTTATTTGATTTGCACAGTGGCGCCATCTATCCGGGACTATATGACATATTCTGTGATGGTTCCACGTCTCCTGGAAACATGCTAATTATGCTAACCACTACACAATCATCAGCTAATGATTTTTTCTTCAGCTGGTGCGACCTAAATTTTCGCAAATTTTTATTTGATTTGCATAGTGGCGCCATCTATCCGGGACTATAAGACACATTCTGTGATTTTTCCACGTCTCCTGGAAACATGCTAATTATGCTAACCACTACACAATCATCAGCTAATGATTTCTTCTTCAGCTGGTGCGACCTAAATTTTCGCAAATTTTTATTTGATTTGCATAGTGGCGCCATCTATCCGGGACTATAAGACACATTCTGTGATTGTTCCACGTCTCCTGGAAACATGCTAATTATGCTAACCACTACACAATCATCAGCTAATGATTTCTTCTTCAGCTGGTGCGACCTAAATTTTCGCAAATTTTTATTTCATTTGCATAGTGGCGCCATCTATACGGGACTATAAGACACATTCTGTGATTGTTCCATGTCTCCTGGAAACATGCTAATTATGCTAATCACTACACAATCATCAGCTAATGATTTCTTCTTCAGCTGGTGTGAGTTATAAATTTTCGCAAATTTTTATTTGATTTGCACAGTGGCGCCATCTATCCGGGACTATAAGACAAATTCTGTGATTGTTCCACATCTCCTGGAAACATGCTAATTATGCTAACCACTACACAATCATCAGCTAATGATTTCTTCTTCAGCTGGTGCGACCTAAATTTTCGCAAATTTTTATTTGATTTGCATAGTGGCGCCATCTATCCGGGACTATAAGACACATTCTGTGATTTTTCCACGTCTCCTGGAAACATGCTAATTATGCTAACCACTACACAATCATCAGCTAATGATTTCTTCTTCAGCTGGTGCGACCTAAATTTTCGCAAATTTTTATTTGATTTGCATAGTGCCGCCATCTATCCGGGACTATAAGACACATTCTGTGATTGTTCCACGTCTCCTGGAAACATGCTAATTATGCTAACCACTACACAATCATCAGCTAATGATTTCTTCTTCAGCTGGTGCGACCTAAATTTTCGCAAATTTTTATTAGATTTGCACAGTGGCGCCATTTATCCGGGACTATAAGACACATTCTGTGATTGTTCCACGTCTCCTGGAAACATGCTAATTATGCTAACCACTACACAATCATCAGCTAATGATTTCTTCTTCAGCTGGTGCGACCTAAATTTTCGCAATTTTTTTTTTAATTTGCATAGTGGCGCCATCTATCCGGGACTATAAGACACATTCTGTGATTGTTCCACGTCTCCTGGAAACATGCTAATTATGCTAACCACTACTCAATCATCAGCTAATGATTTCTTCTTCAGCTGGTGCGACCTAAATTTTCGCAAATTTTTATTTCATTTGCATAGTGGCGCCATCTATACGGGACTATAAGACACATTCTGTGATTGTTCCATGTCTCCTGGAAACATCCTAATTATGCTAATCACTACACAATCATCAGCTAATGATTTCTTCTTCAGTTGGTGTGACTTATAAATTTTCGCAAATATTTATTTGATTTGCACACTGGCGCCATCTATCCGGGACTATATGACACATTCTGTGATTGTTCCACATCTCCTGGAAACATGCTAATTATGCTAATCACTACACAATCATCAGCTAATGATTTCTTCTTCAGCTGGTGTGACTTATAAACTTTCGCAAATTTTTATTTGATATGCACAGTGGCGCCATCTATCCGGGACTATATGACACATTCTGTGATTGTTCCACATCTCCTGGAAACATGCTAATTATGCTAATCACTACACAATCATCAGCTAATGATTTCTTCTTCAGCTGGTGTGACTTATAAACTTTCGCAAATTTTTATTTGATTTGCACAGTGGCGCCATCTATCTGGGACTATAAGACACATTCTGTGATTGTTCCACATCTCCTGGAAACATGCTAATTATGCTAACCACTACACAATCATCAGCTAATGATTTCTTCTTCAGCTGGTGCGACCTAAATTTTCGCAAATTTTTATTTGATTTGCATAGTGGCGCCATCTATCCCGGACTATAAGACACATTCTGTGATTGTTCCACATCTCCTGGAAACATGCTAATTATGCTAATCACTACACAATCATCAGCTAATGATTTCTTCTTCAGCTGGTGTGACTTATAAACTTTCGCAAGTTTTTAATTGATTTGCACAGTGGCGCCATCTATCCGGGACTATAAGACACATTCTGTGATTGTTCCACTCTCCTGGAAACATGCTAATTATGCTAATCACTACACAATCATCAGCTAATAATTTCTTCTTCAGCTGGTGCGACCTAAATTTTCGCAAATTTTTGTTCGATTTGCATAGTGGCGCCATCTATCCGGGACTATAAGACACATTCTGTGATTGTTCCACGTCTCCTGGAAACATAATAATTATGCTAACCACTACACAATCATCAGCTAATGATTTCTTCTTCAGCTGGTGCGACCTAAATTTTCGCAAATTTTTATTTGATTTGAATAGTGGCGCCATCTATCCGGGACTATAAGACACATTCTGTGATTGTTCCACGTCTCCTGGAAACATGCTAATTATACTAACCGCTACACAATCATCAGCTAATGATTTCTTCTTCAGCTGGTGCAACCTAAATTTTCGCAAATTTTTATTTGATTTGCACAGTGGCGCCATTTATCCGGGACTATAAGACACATTCTGTGATTGTTCCACGTCTCCTGGAAACATGCTAATTATGCTAACCACTACACAATCATCAGCTAATGATTTCTTCTTTAGCTGGTGCGACCTAAATTTTCGCAAATTTTTATTTGATTTGCATAGTGGCGCCATCTATCCGGGACTATAAGACACATTCTGTGATTGTTCCACGTCTCCTGAAAACATGCTAATTATGCTAACCACTACACAATCATCAGCTAATGATTTCTTCTTCAGCTGGTGCGACCTAAATTTTCGCAAATTTTTATTTGATTTGCACAGTGGCGCCATTTATCCGGGACTATAAGACACATTCTGTGATTGTTCCACGTCTCCTGGAAACATGCTAATTATGCTAACCACTGCACAATCATCAGCTAATGATTTCTTCTTCAGCTGGTGCGACCTAAATTTTCGCAAATTTTTATTTGATTTGCACAATGGCGCCATTTTTCCGGGACTATAAGACACATTCTGTGATTGTTCCACGTCTCCTGGAAACATGCTAATGATGCTAACCACTACACAATCATCAGCTAATGATTTCTTCTTCAGCTGGTGCGACCTAATTTTTCGCAAATTTTTATTTGATTTGCACAGTGGCACCATATATCTGGGACTATAAGACACATTCTGTGATTGTTTACTATTGAATTATTGATTTAACGCCCTGAGCATGTGTGACTAATATTAAATTCCATATCTATGTGAAAACACAGTTGTCCTCTTCCTGGGTAGATGGCGCCGTTGTGCGAATCAAATAAAAAAAAATCCAGAAATTTTACAAACCACATCAGCTGAACAATAAACGTTAGTCGATGATGGTGTAGTGATTAGGATAACTGGCATGTTTCCAGGAGAGGTGGGTTCGAATTCCTTTAACAGCAAAACCAATCTTTTTTTCCAGCTTATTATATCATTAGTTCCATGTCTACAGGACATCGATACCCTCCTGTGATTATGGGGGCAGGGTGGCTCAGTCGGTAGCGCGTCATGCTCGTAATCTGCAGTTCCCAAGTTTGAGTCCCCAGCTGGGTCAGCGTTGAGATTTATCTCCGCAAAACTCCCCGCCCTGCCCACGACCAGTAGGGGACACCGATGGGCTTGCATAAGACTACCTTCCATTAGATGGGACGTTAAGCCGTGGCCCAGTGTGCGGGAGAGCCATACCCTGTGCACGTTAAAGAACACGCTGGATGGCCTTGACGGGAGGCTACCATCTGTCTCCTAACAGCTATTCCATTGGTTCCACTCCCGAAACCTTCTGTGAGCCTCCGGGGTCCATGTGACCTGGCCATTTAGCCCATGTTGTGCAAAAAAGTGCCGCTCAGAGGTAAAAAACCCAACGATAAAGAACACGCTGGATGGCCTAGACGGGAGACTACCATCTGTCTCCTAACAGCTATTCCAGTGGGTTCACTCCCGCAATCTTCTCTCAGCATTGGGTCCTTGTGACCTGGCCATTTAGCCCATGTTGTGCAAAAAAAGCCGATCAGAGGTAAAACAACCCAACGATAAAGAACAAGCTGGATGGCCCTGACGGGAGGCTACCATCTGTCTCCCAACAGCTATTCCAGTGGGTCCACTCCCGCAACCTTCTCTGAGACTTCGGGGTCCTTGTGACCTGGCCATTTAGCCTATGTTGTGCAAAAAATTGCCGCTCAGAGGTAAAACAACTCAACGATAAAGAACACGCTGGATGGCCTTGACGGGAGGCTACCATCTGTCTCCTAACAGCTATTGGGTCCACTCCCACAACCTTCTCTGAGCCTTCAGGGGTCTTGTGACCTGGCCATTTAGCCCATGTTGTGCAAAAATGTGCCGCTCAGAGGTAAAACAACCCAACGATAAAGAACACGCTGGATGGCCTTGACGCGAGGCTACCATCTGTCTCCTAACAGCTATTCCATTGGGTCCACACCCGCAACCTTCTCTGAGCCTTCGGGGTCCTTGTGACCTGGCCATTTAGCCCATGTTTTGAAAAAAGTGCCAATCAGAGGTAAAACAACCCAACGATAAAGAACACGCTGGATGGCCTTGACGGGAGGCTACCATCTGTCTCCTAACAGCTATTGGGTCCACTCCCGCAACCTTCTCTGAGCCTTCGGGGGTCTTGTGACCTGGCCATTTAGCCCATGTTGTGCAAAAATGTGCCGCTCAGAGGGAAAACAACCCAACGATAAAGAACACGCTGGATGGCGTTGACGGGAGGCTACCATCTGTCTCCTAACAGCTATTCCATTGGGTCCACTCCCGCAACCTTCTCTGAGCCTTCGGGGTCCTTGTGACCTGGTCATTTAGCCCATGTTGTGAAAAAAGTGCCGCTCAGAGGTAAAACAACCCAACGATAAAGAACACGCTGGATGGCCTTGACGGAAGGCTACCATCTGTCTCCTAACAACTATTCCAGTGGGTCCACTCCCGCAAACTTCTCTGAGCCTCCGGGGTCCTTGTGACCTGGCCATTTAGCCCATGTTTTGCAAAAAAGTACTGCTCAGATGAAAAACAACCAAACGATAAAGAACACGCTGGATGGTCTTGACGGGAGGCTACCATCTGTCTCCTAACAGCTATTCCAGTGCGTCCACTCCCACAACCTTCTTTGATCCTTCGGGGTCCATGAGACCTGGCCATTTAGCCCATGGCGTGCAAAAAAGTGCTGCTCAGAGGTAAAACAACCAAACCCAACCCAAGGGAGAAGAGAGCCAACTTCCATAGGCGTTATGTAAACTTTTCGACTGCAGCGCCCTCTAAACATGGCAAATTCGTGTATTGCAGTGAATAAACCTGACCTGGGAGAGTAGCGAGTTCCCTGCGTTATTTTTCCACTGCCGAGCAAGGTTTACAATGGCTAATTTTACACGTGACTAATTTTACATACACTCTGACTCTGAAAAATATTCATTTCGAAAATTTCTCCTTCATGAAGCACCATCATAATTTCTTTTCGTTTAGACAGAAAATAACAAAGAGTTATTAGAATTGTTTTAATTAATAAAATCCTATTTTGTAAAACAGGTAGCAGCTCTGCTGAACAAGAAAATTTTAATATTTTGGACACTCTACAATATATAATATATTATAATAAAGTGAGATTTATGTCTCAATATACAATAACATGTTCTATATAATTATATTTTATACAATTCTTCGTATTTTCAATAATTATCATAATGAGTTTTATACTTGTATAAACGTTCAACAGATGGCAGCAAGCACTTCCTGTATCAACCAGAAAAAAGAATTACACTGTTAGAGCAAAGTGCAGAAGCCTATATTATATCGATGTCCTCCATGGAACATAAACTCGCAATATACATTGCCTTATAATATATTCGTAAGATGATTAAATATATTAATTTACATATTATTTTTAAAACTTCTGCGAAATTACTCAAAATAAACATACAAAGACTTAAAATAATCGTAAAATGCACACCTGAACGGGATAAAATACTCATTGAATAACTTTTCGCTAATCCACCACTGTAGGAAAATAGCCATGATCGTTAGACAGGTTGAAACACTAATTAAATCACATTCATTAAATATTTGAAGACTAAGACAAACCATAATTGCAGTGTGCTAAAACGATTGCACTGCGCATGCGCAGATCGCGCCTTACAGTTGTTTCTGTGGCTGCACACCAATTTGCCAGGATCTGGTTCTGAGAAGATCCGCCTAGCGGCGCCATTTACCCTTAGGTAGAGCTCGACTTCTTCTTAGATCTTCTTTGTTCTGAGACCTCGGGATCCTTGTGACCTGGTCATTTATCACATTATGTGCAAAAAACTTGCCGCTCAGAGGCAACCCACTTGCTGTTATTTAATCAGCTAACAAGAGCTTTCCAAAAGATATTTTATTGGTATTTCTTGATAACCATTTTCAATATATTTTATTATCTATATAGTTCACATTTTGAGCAGGAGTTTATGCAAAAATAATTATATGGCTTTAGGAAATATTAATTGTAATATGTTTAAATTCTCTTTAAGTGTTTCATTTGAAATTCCTGATTAAAATAGAAACTACCCATTTTCTTTTAGTTTAAAATATGCAAAGTTAATTTTCGTTCGTTTAATCTCCGACTCAAAATTAGGACTTAAAATTAGACGAAACCTATATCGGGTACGTATCATTCGTGATACGACAAATATATCAACTACAGTTATGAAATCTACATTACCGCAGTACAGACCATAGCACGTTCTTTTTCAAGGTCTGATAGGTTGGGTTGGGTTGTTTTACCTCTGAGCCGCACTTTTTTGCACACCATGTGGTAAATGGGCAGGTCAAAGAAGGTCTAAGGAGAAGAAGGCAAACTTCGCACAAGCGTAAGTGGCGCCGTTCTGCGGAATTTTACCGAAGCTGAACGTGGCAAATTGATGTGCAGGCACAAAACCAACTGTAAGGCGCGATCTGCACATGCGCAGTGCAATCATTTTAGCCCAATGCAGCTATGGTTTCTCTTACTATTGTTATATATATATATTGCGATTAAACCAGTGTTTACAAATGTCTAACAGCCATGGCAGTTTGGCACAGTGGTAGCTGACCCTAAAGTTATTCAATGAGTGTTTTATCCCACTCAGGAGTACATTTTACGATACCTGGAAAAACCGTTGTATGTTTATCTTGAGTAAATTTGCAGAATTTTTAAAATTAATATGTAAATTAATAATACAGTTAATCATCTTGCGAATATATATAAGTCAATGTATGTTGCAGGTTTGTGATCCCTGGAGCATATCGATGTATATAGGTGTCTACAGTTTTGTTTAAATAGTAAATTTTTTATGGTTGATACGAGAAGTGCCTGCTGCCGTCTATTGACAATTTAGACAAGTAAGAAACTCGATATGATTTTTATTGAAAATATCTATAATTTTATAAAATACAATTAAACAAAACATGTTATCTCGCATAGAGTTTTTTCATTTAGAGAATCATAGAGAATTTTCATCATAGAGAATTTCAATTTATTATAATATACTAAATACTGTAGAATATTCAAAATATTAAAATTCTTTTCTTGAGTACCTGTTTTACAATGTGTTTTACAAAATCGGATATAATTAAAGAAAATAATTTAAACTAATCCTTGTAAAAAGAAAATTATGATGGTAAAATTTAAGAAATGAACAATTTGAACAGAGATAAAGTGAATGCAAAATTAGTGACGTGGTGTAAGCCATTGAAAACCTTGCTGGGCGGTGAAAAAATAACGCAAGGAACTGGCTCCCCTCCCTGGCTAAGTGGATTCACTGCAATGCAGGAATTTGCCATATTTAGAGGGCGCTGCATTCGATAAGTTTACATTAAGCTTATGAAAGCTAGCTCTCTTCTCCCTTAGACACTCCTTGGCCAGGTCACATGGACCCCTATGGCTCAGAGAAGGTTGGGGGAGGGGACCCTCTGGAACAGCTGTTGGGGTTGGGTTGTTTTACCACTGAGCGGCACTTTTTTGCACACCATTGGCTTAATGGCCAGGTCACATGGACCCCTAAGGCTCAGAGAAGGTTTGGGGAGGGGATACTCTGAAATCCTCTCCCTGGCTAGATGGCTTCATTGCAATGCAGGAATCTGCCATATTTAGAGGGCGCTGCTATCGAAAAGTTTACATCAAGCTTATGAAAGCTAGCTCTCTTCTATATTAGACACTCCTTCGCCAGGTCACATGGACCCCTAAGGCTCAGAGAAGGATGGGGGAGGGGACCTTCTGTACTCCTCTCCCTGTCTAGGTGGCTTCACTGCAATGCAGGAATCTACCATATTTAGAGGGCGCTGCAATCGAAAAGTTTACATTAAGCTTATGAATGCTAGCTCTCTTCACCCTTAGACACTCCTTGGCCAGGTCACATGGACCCCAAAGCCTCAGAGAAGGTTGGGGGAGGGGACCCTCTGGACTCCACTCCCTGGCTAGGTGGCTTCACTGCAATGCACGAATCTGCCATATTTAGAGGGCGCTGCAATCGAAAAGTTTACATTAAGCTTATGAAAGCTAGCTCTCTTCTCACTTAGACACTCCATGGCCAGGTCACATGGACCCCGAAGGCTCAGAGAAGGTTGGGGGAGGGGACCCTCTGGACTCCTCTCCCTGGCTAGGTGGCTTCACTGCAATGCAGGAATCTCCCATATTTAGAGGGCGCTGCAATCGAAAAGTTTACATTAAGCTTATGAAAGCTAGCTCTCTTCTCCCTTAGACACTCCTTGGCAAGGTCACATGGACCCGGAAGGTTCAGAGAAGGTTGGGGGCCGGGACCCTCTGGAATCCTCTCCCTGGCTAGGTGGCTTCACTGAAATGCAGGAATCTACCATATTTAGAGGGCGCTGCAATCGAAAAGTTTACATTAAGCTTATGAATGCTAGCTCTCTTCTCCCTTAGACACTCCTTGACCAGGTCACATGGACCCCAAAGCCTCAGAGAAGGTTGGGGGAGGGGACCCTCTGGACTCCACTCCCTGGCTAGGTGGCTTCACTGCAATGCACGAATCTGCCATATTTAGAGGGCGCTGCAATCGAAAAGTTTACATTAAGCTTATGAAAGCTAGCTCTCTTCTCCCTTAGACACTACTTATCCAAGTCACATGGACCCCGAAGGCTGAGAGAAGGTTGGGGGAGGGGACCCTGTGGACTCCTCTCCCTGGCTAGGTGGCTTCACTGCAATGCACGAATTTGCCGTATTTAGAGAGCACTGCAATCGAAAAGTTTCCATTAAACTTATGGAAGCTAGCTCTCTTCTCCTTTAGACACTCCTTGACCAGGTCACATGGACCCCTAAGGCTCAGAGAAGGTTGGGGGAGGGGACCCTCTGGACTCCTCTCCCTGGCTAGGTGGCTTCACTGCAATGTTGGAATCTGCTATATTTAGTGGGCGCTGCAATCGAAAAATTTACATTAAGCTTAAGAAAGCTCGCTCTCTTCTCCCTTAGACACTCCTTGGAAAGGTCACGTGGACCCCGAAGGCTCAGAAAAGGTTGGGGGAGGGGACCCTCTGGACTCCTCTCCCTGGCTAGGTGGCTTCACTGCAATGCAGGAATCTGCCATATTTAGAGGGCGCTGGAATCGAAAAGTTTACATTAAGCTTATGAAAGCTAGCTCTCTCCTCCCTTAGACACTCTTTGGCCAGGTCACATGGACCCCTAAGGCTCAGAGAAGGATGGGGGAGGGGACAATCTGGACTTCTCTCCCTGGCTAGGTGGCGTCACTGCAATGCAGGAATCTCCCATATTTAGAGGGCGCTGCAATCGAAAAGTTTACATTAAGCTTATGAAAGCTAGCTATCTTCTCCCTTAGACACTCCTTGGCCAGGTCACATGGACCCCTAAGGCTCAGAGAAGGATGGGAGAGGGGACCCTCTGGAATCCTCTCCCTGGCTAGGTGGCTGCGCTGCAATGCAGGAATCTGCCATATTTAGAGGGCGCTGCAATCGAAAAGTTTACATTAAGCTTATGAAAGCTAGCTCTCTTCTCCCTTAGACACTCCTTGTCCAGGTCACATGGACCCCTAAGGCTCAGAGAAAGTTGGGGAGGGGACCCTCTGGACTCCTCTCCACGGCTTGGTGGCTTCACTGCAATGCACCAATCTGCCATATTTAGAGGGCGCTGCAATGGAAAAGTTTACATTAAGCTTATGAAAGCTAGCTTTCTTCTGCCTTAGACACTCCTTGGCCAGGTCACATGGACCCGGAAGGCTCAGAGAAGGTTTGGGGAGCGGACCCTCTGGACTCCTCTACCAGGCTAGGTGGCTTCACTGCAATGCACGAATTTGCCATATTTAGAGGGCGCTGCAATCGAAAAGTTTACATTAAGCTTATGAAAGCTAGCTCTCTTCTCACTTAGACACTCCATGGCCAGGTCACATGGACCCCGAACGCTCAGAGAAGGTTGGGGGAGGGGACCCTCTGGACTCCTCTCCCTGGCTAGGTGGCTTCACTGCAATGCAGGAATCTCCCATATTTAGAGGGCGCTGCAATCGAAAAGTTTACATTAAGCTTATGAAAGCTAGCTCTCTTCTCCCTTAGACACTCCTTGGCCAGGTCAAATGGACCCGGAAGGTTCAGAGAAGGTTGGGGGCCGGGACCCTCTGGAATCCTCTCCCTGGCTAGGTGGCTTCACTGAAATGCAGGAATCTGCCATATTTAGAGGGCGCTGCAATCGAAAAGTTTACATTAAGCTTATGAAAGCTATCTCTCTTCTCCCTTAGACACTCCTTTGCCAGGTCACATGGACCGCGAAGGCTCAGAGAAGGTTGGGGGAGGGCACCCTCTGGACTCCTCTCCCTGGCTAGGTGGCTTCACTGCAAGGCACGAAATTACGATATTTATAGGGCGCTGCAATCGAAAAGTTTACATTGAGCTTATGAAAGCTAGCTCTCTTCTCCCTTAGACACTCCTTGGCCAGGTCATATGGACCCGTAAGGCTCAGAGAAGTTTGGGGAAGGGTACCCTCTGGACTCCTCTCCCTGGTTAGGTGGCTTCATTGCAATGCAGGAATCTGCCATATTTAGAGGGCGCTGCAATCGAAAAGTTTACATTAAGATTATGAAAGCTAGCTCTCTTCTCCCTTAGACAATCCTTGGCCAGGTCACATAGACCCCAAAGGCTCAGAGAAGGTTGGGGGAGGGGACCCTCTGGACTTCTCTCCTTGGTTAGGTGGCTTCACTGCAATGCAGGAATCTGCCATATTTAGAGGGCGCTGCAATCGAAAAGTTTACCTTAAGATTATGAAAGCTAGCTCTCTTCTCCCTTAGACAATCCTTGGCTAGGTCACATAGACCCCAAAGGCTCAGAGAAGGTTGGGGGAGGGGACGCTCTGGACTCCTCTTCCTGGCTAGGTGGCTTCACTGCAATGCACGAATTTGCCATGTTTAGAGGGCGCTGCAATCCAAAAGTTTACATTAAACTTATGAAAGCTATCTCTCTTCTCCCTTAGACACTCCTTGGCCAGGTCGCATGGACCCCGAAGGCTCAGAGATGGTTGGGGGAGGGGACCCTCTGGACTCCTCTCCCTGGCTAAGTGGCTTCACTGCAATGCAGGAATCTGCCATATTTAAAGGGCGCTGCAATCGAAAACTTTACATTAAGCTTATGAAAGCTAGCTCTCTTCTCCCTTAGACACTCCTTGGCCAGGTCACAAGGACCCCTGAGGCTCAGAGAAGGTTGTGGGAGGGGACCCTCTCGACTCCTCTCCCTGGCCAGGTGGCTTCACTGCAATGCAGGAATCTGCCATATTTAGAGGGCGCTGGAATCGAAAAGTTCACATTAAGCTTATGAAAGCTAGCTCTCTTCTCCCTTAGACATTCCTTGTCCAGGTCGCATGGACCCCAAAGGCTCAGAGAAGGTTGGGGGAGGGGACCCTCTGGACTCCTCTCCCTTGGCTAGGTGGCTTCACTGCAATGCAGGAATCTGCCATATTTAGAGAGCGCTGCAATCGAAAAGTTTACATTAAGCTTATGAAAGCTAGCTCTCTTCTCCCTTAGACACTCCTTGGCCAGGTCACATGAACCCCGAAGGCGTAGAGAAGGTTGGGGAGGGGACCCTCTGGACTCCAATACCTGGCTAGGTGGCTTCATTGCAATGCAGGAATCTGCCATATTTAGAGGGCGCTGCAATCGAAAAAATATATTAAGCATTTGAAATCTAGATTTTTTCTCCGTTAGACACTCCTTGTCCAGGTCGCATGGACCACGAAGGCTCATAGAAGGTTGGGGTAGGGGACCCTCTGGACTCCTGTCCCTGGCTAGGTGGCGTCACTGCAATGCAGCAATCTGCCATATTTAGAGGGCGCTGCAATGGAAAAGTTTACATTAAGCTTATGAAAGCTAGCTCTCTTCTCCCTTACACACTCCTTGGCCAGGTCACAAGGACCCCTGAGGGTCAGAGAAGGTTGTGGGAGGGGACCCTCTGGACTCCTCTCCCTGGCCAGGTGGCTTCACTGCAATGCCGGAATCTGCCATATTTAGAGGGCGCTGGAATCGAAAAGTTTACATTAAGCTTATGAAAGCTAGCTCTCTTCTCCCTTAGACATTCCTTGGCCAGGTCACATGGACCCCAAAGGCTCAGAGAAGGTTGGGGGAGGGGACCCTCTGGACACCTCTCCCTTGGCTAGGTGGCTTCACTGCAATGCAGGAATCTGCCATATTTAGAGAGCGCTGCAATCGAAAAGTTTACATTAAGCTTATGAAAGCTAGCTCTCTTCTCCCTTAGACACTCCTTGGCCAGGTCACATGGACCCCGAAGGCTTAGAGAAGGTTGGGGAGGGGACCCTCTGGACTCCAATACCTGGCTAGGTGGCTTCATTGCAATGCAGGAATCTGCCATATTTAGAGGGCGCTGCAATCGAAAAAATATATTAAGCATTTGAAATCTAGATTTTTTCTCCGTTAGACACTCCTTGTCCAGGTCGCATGGACCACGAAGGCTCATAGAAGGTTGGGGTAGGGGACCCTCTGGACTCCTCTCCCTGGCTAGGTGGCTTCACTGCAATGCAGGAATCTGCCATATTTAGAGGGCGCTGCAATCGAAAAAATATATTAAGCATTTGAAATCTAGATTTCTTCTCCCTTAGACACTCCTTGTCCAGGTCGCATGGACCACGAAGGCTCATAGAAGGTTGGGGTAGGGGACCCTCTGGACGCCTCTCCCTGGCTAGGTGGCTTCACTGCAATGCAGGAATCTGCCATATTTAGAGGGCGCTGCAATGGAAACGTTTACATTAAGCTTATGAAAGCTAGCTCTCTTCTCCCTTACACACTCCTTGTCCAGGTCACATTGACCCCGAAGGCTCAGAGAAGGTTGGGGGAGGGGACCCTCTGGAATCCTCTCCCTGGCTAGGTGGCTTCACTGCAATTCAGGAATCTGCCATATTTAGAGGGCGCTGCAATCGAAAAGTTTACATTAAGTTTATGAAAGCTAGCTCTCTTCTCCCTTAGACACTCCTTGGCCAGGTCAAATGGACCCCGAAGGCTCAGAGAATGTTGGGGGAGGGGACCCTCTGGAATCCTCTCCCTGGCTAGGTGGCTTCACTGCAATGCAGGAATCTGCCATATTTAGAGGGCGCTGAAATCGAAAAGTTTACATTAAGCTTATGAAAGCAAGCTCTCTTCTCCCTTAGACACTCCTTGGCCAGGTCAAATGGACCCTGAAGGCTCAGAGAAGGTTGGGGGAGGGGACCCTCTGGAATGCTCTCCCTGGCTAGGTGGCTTCACTGTAAGGCACGAATTTGCGATATTTAGAAGGCGCTGCAATCGAAAACTTATATTAAGCTTATGAAAGCTAGATTTCTTCTCCCTTAGACACTCCTTGTCCAGGTCGCATGGACCACGAAGGCTCATAGAAGGTTGGGGGAGGGGACTCTCTGGACTTCTCTCCTTGGCTAGGTGGCTTCACTGCAATGCAGGAATGTCCCATATTTAGAGGGCGCTGCAATCGAAAAGTTTACATTAAGCTTATGAAAGCTAGCTCTCTTCTCCTTTAGACACTCCTTGGCCAGGTCACATGGACCCCTAAGGCTCAGAGAAGGATGGTGGAGGGGACCCCCTGGAATCCTCTCCCTGGCTAGGTGGCTGCTCTGCAATTCAGGAATCTGCCATATATAGAGGACGCTGCAATCGAAAAGTTTACATTAAGTTTATGAAAGCTAGCTCTCTTCTCCCTTAGACACTCCTTGGCCAGGTCACATGGACCCCGAAGGCTCAGAGAAGGTTGGGGGAGGGGACCCTCTCGACTCCTCTCCCTGGCTAGGTGGCTTCACTGCAATGCAGGAATCTCCCATATTTAGAGGGCGCTGGAATCGAAAAGTTTACATTAAGCTTATGAAAGCTAGCTCTCTCCTCCCTTAGACACTCTTTGGCCAGGTCACATGGACCCCTAAGGCTCAGAGAAGGATGGGGGAGGGGGACAATCTGGACTTCTCTCCTTGGCTAGGTGGCTTCACTGCAATGCAGGAATGTCCCATATTTAGAGGGCGCTGCAATCGAAAAGTTTACATTAAGCTTATGAAAGCTAGCTCTCTTCTCCCTTAGACACTCGTTGACCAGGTCACATGGACCCCGAAGGCTCAGTGAAAGTTGGGGGAGGGGACCCTCTGGATTCCTCTCCCTGCCTAGATGGCTTCTCTGCAATGCAGGAATCTGCCATATTTAGAGGGCGCTGTAATCGAAAATTTTACATTAAGCTAATGAAAGCTAGATTTCTTCTCCCTTAGACACTCCTTGGCCAGGTCACATGGACCCCGAAGGCTCAGAGAAGGTTGGGGGAGGGGACCCTCTGGACTCCTCTCCTTGGCTAGATGACTTCACTGCAATGCAGAAATCTGCCATATTTAGAGGGCGCTGCAAAGGAAAAGTTTACATTAAGCTTATGAAAGCTAGCTCTCTTCTCCCTTAGACACTCCTTGGCCAAGTCACATGGACCCCGAAGGCTGAGAGAAGATTGGGGGAGGGGACCCTCTGGACTCCTCTCCCTGGCTAGGTGGCTTCACTACAATGCAGGAATTTGCCGTATTTAGAGGGCGCTGCAATCGAAAAGTTTCCATTAAACTTATGAAAGCTAGCTCTCTTCTCCCTTAGACACTCCTTGGCCAGGTCACATGGACCCCGAAGGCTCATAGAAGGTTGGGGGAGGGGACCCTATGGATTCCTCTCCCTGGCTAGGTGGCTTCACTGCAATGCACGAATTTGCCGTATTTAGAGGGCGCTGCAATCGAAAAGTTTCCATTAAACTTATGAACGCTAGCTCTCTTCTCCCTTAGACACTCCTTGGCCAGGTCACATGGACCCCGAAGGCTCAGAGAAGGTTGGGGGAGGGGACCCTCTCGACTCCTCTCCGTGGCTAGGTGACTTCACTGCAATGCAAGATTCTGCCATATTTAGAGGGCGCTGGAATCGAAAAGTTTACATTAAGCTTATGAAAGCTAGCTCTCTTCTCCCTTAGACACACCTTGTCCAGGTCACATGGACCCCGAAGGGTCAGAGAAGGTTGTGGGAGGGGACCCTCTGGACTCCTCTCCTTGGCTAGGTGATTTCACTGCAATGCAGGAATTTGCCATATTTAGAGGGCGCTGCAATCAAAAAGTTTAGATTAATCTTATGAAGGTTAGCTCTCTTCTCTCTTAGACACTCCTTGGCCAGGTCACATGGACCCGGAAGGTTCAGAGAAGGTTGGGGGCGGGGACCCTCTGGAATCCTCCCCCTGGCTAGGTGGCTTCACTGAAATGCAGGAATCTGCCATATTTAGAGGGCGCTGCAATCGAAAAAATATATTAAGCATATGAAACCTAGATTTCTTCTCCCTTAGACACTACTTGTCCAGGTCGCATGGACCACGAAGGCTCATAGAAGGTTGGGGTAGGGGACCCTTTGGACTCCTCTCCCTGGCTAGGTGGCTTCACTGCAATGCAGGAATCTGCCATATTTAGAGGGCGCTGCAATGGAAAAGTTTACATTAAGCTTATGAAAACTAGCTCTCTTCTCCCTTACACACACCTTGTCCACGTCACATGGACCCCGAAGGCTCAGAGAAGGTTGGGGGAGGGGACCCTCTGGAATCCTCTCCCTGGCTAGGTGGCTGCTCTGCAATTCAGGAATCTGCCATATATAGAGGACGCTGCAATCGAAAAGTTTACATTAAGTTTATGAAAGCTAGCTCTCTTCTCCCTTAGACACTCCTTGGCCAGGTCACATGGACCCCGAAGGTTCAGAGAAGGTTGGGGGAGGGGACACTCTGGAATTCTCTCCCTGGCTAGGTGGCTTCACTGAAATGCAGGAATCTGCAATATTTACAGGGCGGTGCAATCGAATATTTATATTAAGCTTAAGAAAGCTAGCTCTCTTCTCCCTTAGACACTCCTTGGCCAGGTCACATGAACCGCTAAGACTCAGAGAAAGTTCGGGGAGGGGACCCTCTGGAATCCTCTCCCTGGCTAGGTGGCTTCACTGCAATGCAGGAATCTGCCATATTTAGAGGGCGCTGAAATCGAAAAGTTTACATTAAGCCTATGAAAGCTAGCTCTCTTCTCCCTTAGACACTCCTTGTCCAGGTCGCATGGATCACGAAGGCTCATAGAAAGTTGGGGGAGGGGACCCTCTGGACGCCTCTTCCTGGCTAGGTTGCTTCACTGCAATGCAGGAATCTGCCATATTTAGAGGGCGCTGCAATCGAAAACTTTACATTAATCTCAAGAAAGCTAGCTCTGTTTTCCCTTAGACACTCCTTGGCCAGGTCACATGGACCCCGAAGGCTCAGAGAAGGTTGGGGGAGGAGACCCTCTGGACTGCTCTCCCTGCTAGGTGGCTTCACTGCAATGCAGGAATCTGCCATATTTCGAGACCGCTGCAATCGAAAAGTTTACATTAAGCTTATGAAAGCTAGCTGTTTTCTCCGTTAGACACTCCTTGGCCAGGTCACATGGACCCCAAAGGCTGAGAGAAGGTTGAGGGAGGGGACCCTCTGGACTCCTCTCCCTGGCTAGGTGGCTTCACTGCAATGCAGGAATCTGCCATATTTAGAGGTCGCTGCAATCGAAAAGTTTACATTAAGCTTATGAAAGTTAGCTCTCTTCTCCCTTAGACACTCCTTGGCCAGGTCACATGGACCCCAAAGGCTGAGAGAAGGTTGGGGGAGGGGACCCTCTGGACTCCTCTCCCTGGCTAGGTGGCTTCACTGCAATGCACGAATCTGCCATATTTAGAGGGCGCTGCAATCGAAAAGTTTACATTAAGCTTATGAAAGCTAGCTGTTTTCTCCGTTAGACACTCCTTGGCCAGGTCACATGGACCCCGAAGGCTCAGAGAAGGTTGGGGTAGGGGACCCTCTGGACTCCTCTCCCTGGCTAGGTGGCTTCACTGCAATGCAGGAATCTGCCGTATTTAGAGGGTTGGATTGTTGTTGGGTTGTTTTACCTCTGAGCGGCACTTTTTTGCACACCATGGGCTAAATTGCCAGGTCACATGGAACCCGAAGGCTCAGAGAAGGTTGCGGGAGGGGACCCACTTTAACCTCTGTTGGGAGACAGATGGTAGCCTCCCGTCAAGGCCATCCAGCATGTTCTTTAACGTGCACAGGGTATGGCTCTCCCGCACACGGCGCCACGGCTTAACGTTACATCCGACGGACGGCGGCCTTTCCAAGCCCATCGGTGTCCCCTACTGACCGTGGGCAGGGCGGGGAATTTTGCGGAGATAAATCTCAACGCTGACCCAGCTAGTACTCGAACCTGGGAACTACAGATTACGAGCCTGACGCACTACCGACTGAGCCACCCCCGCCCACTTTAGAGTGCGCTGCAATCGAAAGGTTTCCATTAAGCTTATGAAAGCTAGCTGTTTTCTCCCTTAGACACTCCTTTGCCAGGTCACATGGACCCAGAAGACTCAGAGAAGGTTGGGGGAGGGGACTCTCTGGACTCCTCTTCCTGGCTAGGTGGCTTGACTGCAATGCAGGAATCTCCCATATTTAGAGGGCACTGCAATCGAAAAGTTTACATTAAGCTTATGAAAGCTAGCTCTCCTCCCTTAGACACTCCTTGGACAGGTCACATGGACCCTGTAGGCTCAGAGAAGGTTAGGGGAGGGGACCGTCTGGACTGCTCTCCCTGTTTAGGTTGCTTCACTGCAATGCAGCAATCTGCCATATTTAGAGGGCGCTGCAATCTAAAAGTTTACATTAAGCTTATGAAAGCTAGCTCTATTCTCCCTTAGACACTCTTAGGACAGGTCACATGAACCCCTAAGTCTCAGAGAAGGTTGGGGGAGAGGACCCTCTGGACTCTTCTCCCTGGCTAGGTGCCTTCACTGCAATGCACGAATTTGCCATATTTAGAGAGCGCTGCAATCGAAATGATTACATTAAGATTATGAAAGCCAGCTCTCTTCTGCCTTAGACACTACTTGGCCAGGTCACATGGACCCCTAAGGCTCAGAGAAGGTTGGGGGAGGTGAACCTCTGGACTCCTCTCCTGGCTAGGTGGCTTCACTGCAATGCAGGAATCTGCCATATTTAGAGGGCGCTGCAATCGAAAAGTTTATATTAGGCTTATGAAACCTAGATTTCTTCTCCCTGAGACACTCCTTGGCCAGGTCACATGGACCCCGAAGGCTCAGTGAAGGTTGGGGGACTGACCCTCTGGACTCCTCTCCCTGGCTAGGTGGCTTCACTGCAATGCAGGAATCTGCGATATTTAGAGGGCGCTGTAATCCAAAAGTTTACATTAAGCTTATGAAAGCTTGATTTCTTCTCCCTTAGACACTACTTGGTCAGGTCAAATGGACCCCGAAGGCTCAGAGAAGGTTGGGGGAGGGGACCCTCTGGACTCCTCTCCATGGCTAGGTCGTTTCACTGCAATGCAGGAATGTGCCATATTTAGAGAGCGCTGCAGTCGAAAAGTTTACATTAAGCTTATGAAAGCTAATTCTCTTCTCCCTTAGACACTTCTTGGCCAGGTCACATGGACGCCGAAGGCTCAGAGAAGGTTGAGGGAGGGGACCCTCTGGACTCCTCTCCCTGGCTAGTTGGCTTCACTGCAATGCAGGAATCTGCCATATTTAGAGGGCGCTGCAATCAAAAAGTTTACATTAAACTTATGAATGCTACCTCTCTTCTCCCTTAGACACTTCTTGACCAGGTCACATGGACCCCGAAGACTCATAGAAGGTTGGGGGAGGGGACCCTCTGGACTCCTCTCCTTGGCTAGGTGGCTTCACTGCAATGCAGGAATCTGCCATATTTAGAGGACACTGCAATCGAAAACTTTACATTAAGCTTTAGAAAGCTAGATCTCTTCTCCTTTAGACACTCCTTGGCCAGGTCACATGGACCACGAAGGCTCAGAGAAGGTTGGGGGAGGGGATCCTCTGGACTCCTCTCCCTGGCTAGGTGGCTTCACTGCAATGCAGGAATCTGCCATATTTAGAGAACGCTGCAATCGAAAAGTTTACATTAAGCTTATGAAAGCTAGCTCTCTTCTAAATCAGACACTCCTTGTCCAGGTCACATGGACCCCGAAGGCTCAGAGAAGGTTGGGGGAGGGGACCCTCTGGACTCCTCTCCCTGGTTAGGTGGCTTCACTGCAATGCAGGAATCTGCCATATTTAGAGAACGCTGCAATCGAAAAGTTTACATTAAGCTTATGAAAGCTAGCTCTCTTCTCTCTTAGACACTGCTTGGCCAGGTCACATGGACCACGAAGGCTCAGAGAAGGTTGGGGGAGGGGACCCTCTGGACTCCTCTCCCTGGCTAGGTGGCTTCACTGCAATGCAGGAATCTGCCAGATTTAGAGAACGCTGCAATCGAAAAGTTTACATTAAGCTTATGAAAACTAGATCTGTTCTCCTTTAGACACTCCTTGGCCAGGTCACATGGACCCCGAAGGCTGAGAGAAGGTTGGGGGAGGGGACCCTCTGGACTCCTCTCCCTGGCTAGTTGGCTTCACTGCAATGCAGGAATCTGCCATATTTAGAGAGCGCTGCAATCAAAAAGTTTACATTAAACTTAGGAATGCTACCTCTCTTCTCCCTTAGACACTTCTTGACCAGGTCACATGGACCCCGAAGGCTCATAGAAGGTTGGGGGAGGGGACCCTCTGGACTCCTCTCCTTGGCTAGGTGGCTTCACTGCAATGCAGGAATCTGCCATATTTAGAGGACACTGCAATCGAAAACTTTACATTAAGCTTTAGAAAGCTAGATCTCTTCTCCTTTAGACACTCCTTGGCCAGGTCACATGGACCACGAAGGCTCAGAGAAGGTTGGGGGAGGGGATCCTCTGGACTCCTCTCCCTGGCTAGGTGGCTTCACTGCAATGCAGGAATCTGCCATATTTAGAGAACGCTGCAATCGAAAAGTTTACATTAAGCTTATGAAAGCTAGCTCTCTTCTAAATCAGACACTCCTTGTCCAGGTCACATGGACCCCGAAGGCTCAGAGAAGGTTGGGGGAGGGGACCCTCTGGACTCCTCTCCCTGGTTAGGTGGCTTCACTGCAATGCAGGAATCTGCCATATTTAGAGAACGCTGCAATCGAAAAGTTTACATTAAGCTTATGAAAGCTAGCTCTCTTCTCCTTTAGACACTCCTTGGCTAGGTCACATGGACCCCGAAGGCTCAGTGAAGGTTGGGGGAGGGGACCCTCTGGACTCCTCTCCCTGGCTAGGTGGCTTCATTGCAATGCAGGAATCTCCCATATTTAGAGGGCGCTGCAATCGAAAGATTTCCATTAAGCTTATGGAAACTAGCTCTCTTCTCCCTTAAACACTCCTTGGCCAGGTCACATGGACCCCGAAGGCTCAGTGAAGGTTGGGCGAGGGGACCCTCTGGACTCCTCTCCCTCGCTAGGTGGCTTCACTGCAATGCAGGAATCTCCCATATTTAGAGGGCGCTGCAATCGAAAGGTTTCCATTAAGCATATGGAATCTAGCTCTCTTCTCCCTTAAACACTCCTTGGCCAGGTCACATGGACCCCTAAGGCTCAGAAAACGATGGGGGACTGGACCGTCTGGACTCCTCTGCCTGGCTAGGTGGCTTCACTGCAAAGCAGGAATCTGCATATTTAGAGGGCGCTGCAATCGAAAAGTTTACATTAAGCTTATGAAAGCTAGCTCTCTTCTCCCTTAGACACTCCTTGTCCAGGTCACATGGACCCCGAAGGCTCAGAGAAGGTTGGGGGAGGGGACCCTCTGGACTCCTCTAACTGGTTAGGTGGCTTCACTGCAATGCAGGAATCTGCCATATTTAGAGGGCGCTGCAATCGAAAAGTTTACATGAAGCTTATGAAAGCTAGCTCTTTTCTCCTTTGACAATCCTTGGCCAGGTCACATGGACCCCGAAGGCTCAGAGAAGGTTGGGGAGGGGACCCTCTGGACTCCTCTCTTGGGAAGGTGGCTTCACTGCAATGCAGGAATCTGCCATATTTAGAGTGCGCTGTAATCGAAAAGTTTATATTAAGCTTATGAAAGCTAGATTTCTTCTCTCTGAGACACTCCTTGGCCAGGTCACATGGACCCCGAAGGCTCAGTGAAGGTTGGGGGAGGGGACCCTCTGTACTCCTCTCCCTGGCTAGGTGGCTTCCCTGCAATGCAGGAATCTTCCATATTTAGAGAACGCTGCAATCGAAAAGTTTACATTAAGCTTATGAAAGCTAGCTCTCTTCTCTCTTAGACACTGCTTGGCCAGGTCACATGGACCACGAAGGCTCAGAGAAGGTTGGGGGAGGGGGACCCTCTGGACTCCTCTCCCTGGCTAGGTGGCTTCACTGCAATGCAGGAATCTGCCAGATTTAGAGAACGCTGCAATCGAAAAGTTTACATTAAGCTTATGAAAACTAGATCTGTTCTCCTTTAGACACTCCTTGGCCAGGTCATATGGACCCCGAAGGCTGAGAGAAGGTTGGGGGAGGGGACCCTCTGGACTCCTCTCCCTGGCTAGTTGGCTTCACTGCAATGCAGGAATCTGCCATATTTAGAGAGCGCTGCAATCAAAAAGTTTACATTAAACTTAGGAATGCTACCTCTCTTCTCCCTTAGACACTTCTTGACCAGGTCACATGGACCCCGAAGGCTCATAGAAGGTTGGGGGAGGGGACCCTCTGGACTCCTCTCCTTGGCTAGGTGGCTTCACTGCAATGCAGGAATCTGCCATATTTAGAGGACACTGCAATCGAAAACTTTACATTAAGCTTTAGAAAGCTAGATCTCTTCTCCTTTAGACACTCCTTGGCCAGGTCACATGGACCACGAAGGCTCAGAGAAGGTTGGGGGAGGGGATCCTCTGGACTCCTCTCCCTGGCTAGGTGGCTTCACTGCAATGCAGGAATCTGCCATATTTAGAGAACGCTGCAATCGAAAAGTTTACATTAAGCTTATGAAAGCTAGCTCTCTTCTAAATCAGACACTCCTTGTCCAGGTCACATGGACCCCGAAGGCTCAGAGAAGGTTGGGGGAGGGGACCCTCTGGACTCCTCTCCCTGGTTAGGTGGCTTCACTGCAATGCAGGAATCTGCCATATTTAGAGAACGCTGCAATCGAAAAGTTTACATTAAGCTTATGAAAGCTAGCTCTCTTCTCCTTTAGACACTCCTTGGCTAGGTCACATGGACCCCGAAGGCTCAGTGAAGGTTGGGGGAGGGGACCCTCTGGACTCCTCTCCCTGGCTAGGTGGCTTCACTGCAATGCAGGAATCTCCCATATTTAGAGGGCGCTGCAATCGAAAGATTTCCATTAAGCTTATGGAAACTAGCTCTCTTCTCCCTTAAACACTCCTTGGCCAGGTCACATGGACCCCGAAGGCTCAGTGAAGGTTGGGCGAGGGGACCCTCTGGACTCCTCTCCCTCGCTAGGTGGCTTCACTGCAATGCAGGAATCTCCCATATTTAGAGGGCGCTGCAATCGAAAGGTTTCCATTAAGCATATGGAATCTAGCTCTCTTCTCCCTTAAACACTTCTTGGCCAGGTCACATGGACCCCTAAGGCTCAGAAAACGATGGGGGACTGGACCGTCTGGACTCCTCTGCCTGGCTAGGTGGCTTCACTGCAAAGCAGGAATCTGCATATTTAGAGGGCGCTGCAATCGAAAAGTTTACATTAAGCTTATGAAAGCTAGCTCTCTTCTCCCTTAGACACTCCTTGTCCAGGACACATGGACCCCGAAGGCTCAGAGAAGGTTGGGGGAGGGGACCCTCTGGACTCCTCTAACTGGTTAGGTGGCTTCACTGCAATGCAGGAATCTGCCATATTTAGAGGGCGCTGCAATCGAAAAGTTTACATGAAGCTTATGAAAGCTAGCTCTTTTCTCCTTTGACAATCCTTGGCCAGGTCACATGGACCCCGAAGGCTCAGAGAAGGTTGGGGAGGGGACCCTCTGGACTCCTCTCTTGGGAAGGTGGCTTCACTGCAATGCAGGAATCTGCCATATTTAGAGTGCGCTGTAATCGAAAAGTTTATATTAAGCTTATGAAAGCTAGATTTCTTCTCTCTGAGACACTCCTTGGCCAGGTCACATGGACCCCCGAAGGCTCAGTGAAGGTTGGGGGAGGGGACCCTCTGTACTCCTCTCCCTGGCTAGGTGGCTTCCCTGCAATGCAGGAATCTTCCATATTTAGAGAACGCTGCAATCGAAAAGTTTACATTAAGCTTATGAAAGCTAGCTCTCTTCTCTCTTAGACACTGCTTGGCCAGGTCACATGGACCACGAAGGCTCAGAGAAGGTTGGGGGAGGGGACCCTCTGGACTCCTCTCCCTGGCTAGGTGGCTTCACTGCAATGCAGGAATCTGCCAGATTTAGAGAACGCTGCAATCGAAAAGTTTACATTAAGCTTATGAAAACTAGATCTGTTCTCCTTTAGACACTCCTTGGCCAGGTCATATGGACCCCGAAGGCTGAGAGAAGGTTGGGGGAGGGGACCCTCTGGACTCCTCTCCCTGGCTAGTTGGCTTCACTGCAATGCAGGAATCTGCCATATTTAGAGAGCGCTGCAATCAAAAAGTTTACATTAAACTTAGGAATGCTACCTCTCTTCTCCCTTAGACACTTCTTGACCAGGTCACATGGACCCCGAAGGCTCATAGAAGGTTGGGGGAGGGGACCCTCTGGACTCCTCTCCTTGGCTAGGTGGCTTCACTGCAATGCAGGAATCTGCCATATTTAGAGGACACTGCAATCGAAAACTTTACATTAAGCTTTAGAAAGCTAGCTCTCTTCTCCTTTAGACACTCCTTGGCCAGGTCACATGGACCACGAAGGCTCAGCGAAGGTTGGGGGAGGGGATCCTCTGGACTCCTCTCCCTGGCTAGGTGGCTTCACTGCAATGCAGGAATCTGCCATATTTAGAGAACGCTGCAATCGAAAAGTTTACATTAAGCTTATGAAAGCTAGCTCTCTTCTAAATCAGACACTCCTTGTCCAGGTCACATGGACCCCGAAGGCTCAGAGAAGGTTGGGGGAGGGGACCCTCTGGACTCCTCTCCCTGGTTAGGTGGCTTCACTGCAATGCAGGAATCTGCCATATTTAGAGAACGCTGCAATCGAAAAGTTTACATTAAGCTTATGAAAGCTAGCTCTCTTCTCCTTTAGACACTCTTTGGCTAGGTCACATGGACCCCGAAGGCTCAGTGAAGGTTGGGGGAGGGGACCCTCTGGACTCCTCTCCCTGGCTAGGTGGCTTCATTGCAAAGCAGGAATCTCCCATATTTAGAGGGCGCTGCAATCGAAAGATTTCCATTAAGCTTATGGAAACTAGCTCTCTTCTCCTTTAAACACTCCTTGGCCAGGTCACATGGACCCCGAAGGCTCAGTGAAGGTTGGGCGAGGGGACCCTCTGGACTCCTCTCCCTCGCTAGGTGGCTTCACTGCAATGCAGGAATCTCCCATATTTAGAGGGCGCTGCAATCGAAAGGTTTCCATTAAGCATATGGAAGCTAGCTCTCTTCTCCCTTAAACACTCCTTGGCCAGGTCACATGGACCCCTAAGGCTCAGAAAACGATGGGGGACTGGACCGTCTGGACTCCTCTGCCTGGCTAGGTGGCTTCACTGCAAAGCAGGAATCTGCATATTTAGAGGGCGCTGCAATCGAAAAGTTTACATTAAGCTTATGAAAGCTAGCTCTCTTCTCCCTTAGACACTCCTTGTCCAGGTCACATGGACCCCGAAGGCTCAGAGAAGGTTGGGGGAGGGGACCCTCTGGACTCCTCTAACTGGTTAGGTGGCTTCACTGCAATGCAGGAATCTGCCATATTTAGAGGGCGCTGCAATCGAAAAGTTTACATGAAGCTTATGAAAGCTAGCTCTTTTCTCCTTTGACAAACCTTGGCCAGGTCACATGGACCCCGAAGGCTCAGAGAAGGTTGGGGAGGGGACCCTCTGGACTCCTCTCTTGGGAAGGTGGCTTCACTGCAATGCAGGAATCTGCCATATTTAGAGGGCGCTGTAATCGAAAAGTTTATATTAAGCTTATGAAAGCTAGATTTCTTCTCTCTGAGACACTCCTTGGCCAGGTCACATGGACCCCGAAGGCTCAGTGAAGGTTGGGGGAGGGGACCCTCTGTACTCCTCTCCCTGGCTAGGTGGCTTCCCTGCAATGCAGGAATCTTCCATATTTAGAGAACGCTGCAATCGAAAAGTTTACATTAAGCTTATGAAAGCTAGCTCTCTTCTCTCTTAGACACTGCTTGGCCAGGTCACATGGACCACGAAGGCTCAGAGAAGGTTGGGGGAGGGGACCCTCTGGACTCCTCTCCCTGGCTAGGTGGCTTCACTGCAATGCAGGAATCTGCCAGATTTAGAGAACGCTGCAATCGAAAAGTTTACATTAAGCTTATGAAAACTAGATCTGTTCTCCTTTAGACACTCCTTGGCCAGGTCATATGGACCCCGAAGGCTGAGAGAAGGTTGGGGGAGGGGACCCTCTGGACTCCTCTCCCTGGCTAGGTGGCTTCACTGCAATGCAGGAATCTCCCATATTTAGAGGGCGCTGCAATCGAAAAGTTTACATTAAGCTTATGAAAGCTGGCTCTCTTCTCCCTTAGACACTCCTTGGCCAGGTCACATGGACCCCGAAGGCTCAGAGCAGGTTGGGGAGGGGACCTTCTGGACTCCTCTCCTGGCTAGGTGGCTTCACTGCAATGCAGGAATCTGCCATATTTCGAGGGCGCTGCAATCGAAAAGTTTATATTAAGCTTATGAAAGCTAGATTTCTTCTCCCTGAGACACTCCTTCGCCAGATCACATGGACCCCGAAGGCTCAGTGAAGTTTGGGGGAGGGGACCCTGTGGACTCCTCTCCCTGGCTAGGTGGATTCACTGCAATGCAGGAATCTGCCATATTTAGAGGGCGCTGCAATCGAAAACTTTACATTAAGCTTAAGAAAGCTAGCTCTCTTCTCCCTTAGACACTCCTTGGCCAGGTCACATGGACCCCGAAGGCTCAGAGCAGGTTGGGGAGGGGACCTTCTGGACTCCTCTCCTGGCTAGGTGGCTTCACTGCAATGCAGGAATCTGCCATATTTCGAGGGCGCTGCAATCGAAAAGTTTATATTAAGCTTATGAAAGCTAGATTTCTTCTCCCTGAGACACTCCTTCGCCAGATCACATGGACCCCGAAGGCTCAGTGAAGTTTGGGGGAGGGAACCCTGTGGACTCCTCTCCCTGGCTAGGTGGATTCACTGCAATGCAGGAATCTGCCATATTTAGAGGGCGCTGCAATCGAAAACTTTACATTAAGCTTAAGAAAGCTAGCTCTCTTCTCCCTTAGACACTCCTTGGCCAGGTCACATGGACCCCGAAGGCTGAGTGAGTGTTGGGGGAGGGGACCCTCTGGACTCCTCTCCCTGGCTAGGTGGCTTCACCGCAATGCAGGAATCTCCCATATTTAGAGGGCGCTGCAATCGAAAGGTTTCCATTAAGCTTATGAAAGCTAGTTCTCTTCTCCCTTAAACACTCCTTGGCCAGGTCACATGGACCCCTAAGTATCAGAGAACGATGGGGGAGGGGACCCTCTGGACTCATCTGCCTGGCTAGGTGGCTTCACTGCAATGCAGGAATCTGCCATATTTAGAGGGCGCTGCAATCGAAAAGTTTACATTAAGCTTATGAAAGCTAGCTCTCTTCTCCCTTAGACACTCCTTGGCTAGGTCACATGGACTTCGAAGGCTCAGAGAAGTTTGGGGGAGGGGACCCTCTGGACTCCTCTCTGGCTAGGTGGCTTCACTGCAATGCAGGAATCTGCCATATTTAGAGGGGGCTGTAGTCGAAAAGTTTACATTAAGCTTATTAAAGCGAGATTTCTTCTCCCTTAGACACTCCTTGGCCAGGTCACATGGACCCCGAAGGCTCAGTGAAGGTTGGGGGACGGGACCCTCTGGACTCCTCTCCCTGGCTAGGTGTCTTCACTGCAATGCAGGAATCTGCCATGTTTAGAGGGTGCTGTAATCGAAAAGTTTACATTAAGCTTATGAAAGCTAGATTTCTTCTCCTTTAGACACTCCTTGGCCAGATCACATGGACCCCGAAGGCTCAGAGAAGGTTGGGGGAGGGGACCCTCTGAACACCTCTCCCTGGCTAGGTGGCTTCACTGCAATGCAGGAATCTGTCATATTTAGAGAACGCTGCAATCGAAAAGTTTACATTAAGGTTATGAAAGTTAGCTCTATTCTCCCTTAGACACTCCTTGGCCAGGTCACATGGACCCCTAAGGCTCAGAGTAGGATGGGGGAGGGGACCCTCTGGACTCCTCTCCCTGGCTAGGTGGCTTCACTGAAATGCAGGAATCTGCCATATTTAGAGGGCGCTGCAATCGAAAAGTTTACATTAAGCTTATGAAAGCTAGCTCTCTTCTCCCTTAGACACTCCTTGTCCAGGTCACATGGACCCCTAAGGCTCAGAGAAGGTTGGGGGAGGGGACCCTCTGGACTCCTCTCCGTGGCTAGGTGACTTCACTGCAATGCAAGATTCTGCCATATTTAGAGGGCGCTGGAATCGAAAAGTTTACATTAAGCTTATGAAAGCTAGCTCTCTTCTCCCTTAGACACACCTTGTCCAGGTCACATGGACCCCGAAGGGTCAGAGAAGGTTGTGGGAGGGGACCCTCTGGACTCCTCTCCTTGGCTAGGTGATTTCACTGCAATGCAGGAATTTGCCATATTTAGAGGGCGCTGCAATCAAAAAGTTTACATTAATCTTATGAAAGCTAGCTCTCTTCTCTCTTAGACACTCCTTGGCCAGGTTACATGGACCCGGAAGGTTCAGAGAAGGTTGGGGGCGGGGACCCTCTGGAATCCTCCCCCTGGCTAGGTGGCTTCACTGAAATACAGGAATCTGCCATATTTAGAGGGCGCTGCAATCGAAAAAATATATTAAGCATATGAAATCTAGATTTCTTCTCCCTTAGACACTACTTGTCCAGGTCGCATGGACCACGAAGGCTCATAGAAGGTTGGGGTAGGGGACCCTTTGGACTCCTCTCCCTGGCTAGGTGGCTTCACTGCAATGCAGGAATCTGCCATATTTAGAGGACGCTGCAATGGAAAAGTTTACATTAAGCTTATGAAAACTAGCTCTCTTCTCCCTTACACACACCTTGTCCACGTCACATGGACCCCGAAGGCTCAGAGAAGGTTGGGGGAGGGGACCCTCTGGAATCCTCTCCCTGGCTAGGTGGCTGCACTGCAATTCAGGAATCTGCCATATATAGAGGACGCTGCAATCGAAAAGTTTACATTAAGTTTATGAAAGCTAGCTCTCTTCTCCCTTAGACACTCCTTGGCCAGGTCACATGGACCCCGAAGGTTCAGAGAAGGTTGGGGGAGGGGACACTCTGGAATTCTCTCCCTGGCTAGGTGGCTTCACTGCAATGCAGGAATCTGCCATATTTAGAGGGCGCTGAAATCGAAAAGTTTACATTAAGCCTATGAAAGCTAGCTCTCTTCTCCCTTAGACACTCCTTGTCCAGGTCGCATGGATCACGAAGGCTCATAGAAAGTTGGGGGAGGGGACCCTCTGGACGCCTCTTCCTGGCTAGGTTGCTTCACTGCAATGCAGGAATCTGCCATATTTAGAGGGCGCTGCAATCGAAAACTTTACATTAATCTCAAGAAAGCTAGCTCTGTTTTCCCTTAGACACTCCTTGGCCAGGTCACATGGACCCCGAAGGCACAGAGAAGGTTGGGGGAGGAGACCCTCTGGACTGCTCTCCCTGGCTAGGTGGCTTCACTGCAATGCAGGAATCTGTCATATTTCGAGACCGCTGCAATCGAAAAGTTTACATTAAGCTTATGAAAGCTAGCTGTTTTCTCCGTTAGACACTCCTTGGCCAGGTCACATGGACCCCAAAGGCTGAGAGAAGGTTGAGGGAGGGGACCCTCTGGACTCCTCTCCCTGGCTAGGTGGCTTCATTGCAATGCAGGAATCTGCCATATTTAGAGGTCGCTGCAATCGAAAAGTTTACATTAAGCTTATGAAAGTTAGCTCTCTTCTCCCTTAGACACTCCTTGGCCAGGTCACATGGACCCCAAATGCTGAGAGAAGGTTGGGGAAGGGACCTTCTGGACTCCTCTCCTGGCTAGGTGGCTTCACTGCAATGCAGGAATCTGCCATATTTCGAGGGCGCTGCAATCGAAAAGTTTATATTAAGCTTATGAAAGCTAGATTTCTTCTCCCTGAGACACTCCTTCGCCAGATCACATGGACCCCGAAGGCTCAGTGAAGTTTGGGGGAGGGGACCCTGTGGACTCCTCTCCCTGGCTAGGTGGATTCACTGCAATGCAGGAATCTGCCATATTTAGAGGGCGCTGCAATCGAAAACTTTACATTAAGCTTAAGAAAGCTAGCTCTCTTCTCCCTTAGACACTCCTTGGCCAGGTCACATGGACCCCGAAGGCTCAGAGCAGGTTGGGGAGGGGACCTTCTGGACTCCTCTCCTGGCTAGGTGGCTTCACTGCAATGCAGGAATCTGCCATATTTCGAGGGCGCTGCAATCGAAAAGTTTATATTAAGCTTATGAAAGCTAGATTTCTTCTCCCTGAGACACTCCTTCGCCAGATCACATGGACCCCGAAGGCTCAGTGAAGTTTGGGGGAGGGGACCCTGTGGACTCCTCTCCCTGGCTAGGTGGATTCACTGCAATGCAGGAATCTGCCATATTTAGAGGGCGCTGCAATCGAAAACTTTACATTAAGCTTAAGAAAGCTAGCTCTCTTCTCCCTTAGACACTCCTTGGCCAGGTCACATGGACCCCGAAGGCTGAGTGAGTGTTGGGGGAGGGGACCCTCTGGACTCCTCTCCCTGGCTAGGTGGCTTCACTGCAATGCAGGAATCTCCCATATTTAGAGAGCGCTGGAATCGAAAGGTTTCCATTAAGCTTATGAAAGCTAATTCTCTTCTCCCTTAAACACTCCTTGGCCAGGTCACATGGACCCCTAAGTATCAGAGAACGATGGGGGAGGGGACACTCTGGACTCATCTGCCTGGCTAGGTGGCTTCACTGCAATGCAGGAATCTGCCATATTTAGAGGGCGCTGCAATCGAAAAGTTTACATTAAGCTTATGAAAGCTAGCTCTCTTCTCCATTAGACACTCCTTGGCTAGGTCACATGGACTTCGAAGGCTCAGAGAAGTTTGGGGGAGGGGACCCTCTGGACTCCTCCCTGGCTAGGTGGCTTCACTGCAATGCAGGAATCTGCCATATTTAGAGGGGGCTGTAGTCGAAAAGTTTACATTAAGCTTATTAAAGCCAGATTTCTTCTCCCTTAGACACTCCTTGGCCAGGTCACATGGACCCCGAAGGCTGAGTGAAGGTTGGGGGAGGGGACCCTCTGGACTCCTCTCCCTGGCTAGGTGGCTTCACTGCAATGCAGGAATCTGCCATGTTTAGAGGGTGCTGTAATCGAAAAGTTTACATTAAGCTTATGAAAGCTAGATTTCTTCTCCTTTAGACACTCCTTGGCCAGATCACATGGACCCCGAAGGCTCAGAGAAGGTTGGGGGAGGGGACCCTCTGGACACCTCTCCCTGGCTAGGTGGCTTCACTGCAATGCAGGAATCTGCCATATTTAGAGAACGCTGCAATCGAAAAGTTTACATTAAGGTTATGAAAGTTAGCTCTATTCTCCCTTAGACACTCCTTGGCCAGGTCACATGGACCCCAAAGACTGAGAGAAGGTTGGGGGAGGGGACCCTCTGGACTCCTCTCCCTGGCTAGGTGGCTTCAATGGAATGCACGAATCTGCCATATTTAGAGGGCGCTGCAATTGAAAAGTTTACATTAAGCTTATGAAAGCTAGATTTCTTCTCCCTGGGACACTCCTTGGCAAAATCACATGGACCCCGAAGGTTCAGTGAAGGTTGGGGGAGGGGACCTTCTGGACTCCTCTCCCTGGCTGGGTGGCTTCACTGCAATGCAGGAATCTGCCATATTTAGAGAACGCTGCAATCGAAAAGTTTAGCTTAAGCTTATGAAAGCTAGCTCTCTTCTCCCTTAGACACTCCTTGGCTAGGTCACATGGACTCCGAAGGCTCAGAGAAGGTTGGGGGAGGGGACCCTCTGGACTCCTCTCTGGCTAGGTGGCTTCACTGCAATGCAGGAATCTGCCATATTTAGAGGTGGTTGCAATCGAAAAGTTTACACTTATCTTATGAAAGCTAAATTTCTTCTCCCTTAGACACTCCTTGGCCAGGTCACATGGACCTCGAAGGCTCAGTGAAGGTTGGGGGAGGGGACCCTCTGGACTCCTCTCCTTGGCTAGGTGGCTTCACTGCAAAGCAGGAATCTGCCATATTTAGAGGGCGCTGTAATCGAAAAGTTTACATTAAGCTTATGAAAGCTAGATATCTTCTCCTTTAGACACTCCTTGGCCAGATCACATGGACCCCGAAGGCTGAGAGAATGTTGGGGGAGGGGACCCTCTGGACTCCTCTCCCTGGCTAGGTGGCTTCACTGCAATGCACGAATCTGCCATATTTAGAGAGCGCTGCAATCGAAAAGTTTACATTAAGCTTATGAAAGCTAGCTCACTTCTCCCTTAGACACTCCTTGGCCAGGTCACATGGACCCCGAAGGCTCAGAGAAGTTTGGGGGAGGGGACCCTCTGGACTTCTCTCCCTGGCTAGGTGGCTTCACTGCAATACAGGAATCTGCCATATTTAGAGGTTGCTGCAATCGAAAAGTTTACATTAAGCTTATGAAAGTTAGCTCTCTTCTCCCTTAGACACTCCTTGGCCAGGTCACATGGACCCCAAAGGCTGAGAGAAGGTTGGGGGAGGGGACCTTCTGGACTCCTCTCCCTGGCTAGGTGGCTTCACTGCAATGCACGAATCTGCCATATTTAGAGGGCGCTGTAATCGAAAAGTTTACATTAAGCTTATGAAAGCTAGATATCTTCTCCTTTAGACACTCCTTGGCCAGATCACATGGACCCCGAAGGCTCAGTGAAAGTTGGGGGAGGGGATCCTCTGGACCCCTCTCCCTGGCTAGATGGCTTCTCTGCAATGCAGGAATCTGCCATATTTAGAGGGCGCTGTAATCGAAAATTTTACATTAAGCTAATGAAAGCTAGATTTCTTCTCCCTTAGACACTCCTTGGCCAGGTCACATGGACCCCGAACGCTCAGAGAAGGTTGGGGGAGGGGACTCTCTGGACTCCTCTCCCTGGCTAGGTGGCTTCATTGCAATGATGGAATCTGCCATATTTAGTAGGCGCTACAATAGAAAAATTTACATTAAGGTTAAGAAAGCTAGCTCTCTTCTCCCTTTGACACTTCTTGGCCAGGGCACATGGACCCCGAAGGCTCAGAGAAGGTTGGGGGAGGGGACTCTCTGTACTCCTCTCCCTGGCTAGGTGGCTTCACTGCAATGCAGGAATCTGCCATATTTAGAGAACGCTGCAATCGAAAAGTTTCCATTAAGCTTATGAAAGCTAGCTCTCTTCTCTCTTAGACACTCCTTGGCCAAGTCACATGGTCCCCGAAGGCTCAGTGAAAGTTGGGGGAGGGGACTCTCTGGACTCCTCTCCCTGGCTAGATGGCTTCTCTGCAATGCAGGAATCTGCCATATTTAGAGGGCGCTGTAATCGAAAATTTTACATTAAGCTAATGAAAGCTAGATTTTTTCTCCCTTAGACACTCCTTGGCCAGGTCACATGGACCCGAACACTCAGAGAAGGTTGGGGGAGGGTACCCTCTGGACTCCTCTCCCTGGCTAGGTGGCTTCAGTGCAATGCAGGAATCTGCCTTATTTAGAGGGCGCTGCAATCGAAAATTTTACATTAAGCTTTAGAAAGCTAGCTCTCTTCTCCCTTAGACACACCTTGGCCAGGTCACATGGACCTCGAAGGCTCAGAGAAGGTTGGGGCAGGGGACCCTCTCGACACCTCTCCCTGGCTAGGAGCCTTCACTGCAATGCACGAATTTGCCATATTTAGAGGGCGCTGCAATCGAAAAGTTTACATTAAACTTATGAAAGCTAGCTCTCTTCTCCCTTAGACACTCCTTTGCCAGGTCACATGAACCCTTAAGGCTCAGAGAAGGTTGGGGGAGGGGACCCTCTGGATTCCTCTCCCTGGCTAGGTGGCTTCACTGCAATACAGGAATCTGCCATACTTAGAGGGCGGTGCAAACGAAAAGATTATATTAAGCTTATGAAAGCTAGCTCTCTTCTCCCTTAGACACAAACTTGGCCAGGTCACATAGACCCCTAAGGCTCAGAGAAGGTTGGGGGAGGGGACCCTCTGGACTCCTCTCCTGGCTAGGAGGCTTCACTGCAATGCGGGAATCTGCCATATTTAGAGGGCGCTGCAATCGAAAAGTTTACATTAAACTTATGAAAGCTAGCTCTCTTCTCCCTTAAACACTCCTTGGCCAGGTCACATGGACCCCTAAGGCTCAGAGAAGGTTGGGGGAGGGGACCCTCTGGACTCCTCTCCCTGGCTAGGTGGTTTCATTGCAATGCACGAATCTGCCTTATTTAGAGGGCGCTGCAATCGAAACGTTTACATTAAGCTTATGAAAGCTAGCTCTCTTCTCCCTTAGACACTCCTTGGCCAAGTCACATGGACCCCGAAGACACAGAGAAGGTTGGGGGAGGGGACCCTCTGCAATCCTCTCCCTGGCTAGGTGGCTTCACTGCAATGCAGGAATCTGCCATATTTAGAGGGCGCTGCAATCGAAAAGTTTACATTAAGCTTATGAAAGCTAGCTCTCTTCTCCCTTAGACACTCCTTGGCCAGGTCACATGGAGCCCGAAGGCTCAGAGAAGGTTGGGGAGGGGACCCCCTGGACTCCTCTCCCTGGCTAGATGGCTTCTCTGCAATGCACGAATCTGCCATATTTAGAGGGCGCTGTAATCGAAAAGTTTACATTAAACTTATGAAAGCTAGATTTCTTCTCCCTTAGACACTCCTTGGCCAGGTCACATGGAACCCGAAAACTCAGTGAAAGTTGGGGGAGGGGACCCTCTGGACTCCTCTCCCTGGCTAGATGACTTCTCTGCAATGCACGAATCTGCCATATTTAGAGGGCGCTGTAATCGAAAATTTTACATTAAGCTAATGAAAGCTAGATTTCTTCTCCCTTACACACTCCTTGGTCAGGTCACATGGACCCCGAACGCTCAGAGAAGGTTGGGGGAGGGGACCCTCTGGACTCCTCTCCCTGGCTAGGTGGCTTCAATGTAATACAGGAATCTGCCATATTTAGAGGGCGCTGTAATCGAAAAGTTTACATTAAACTTATGAAATCTAGCTCTCTTCTCCATTAGACATTCCTTGGCCAGGTCACTTGGACCCCGAAGGCTCAGAGAAGGTTGGGGCAGGGGACACTCTGGACACCTCTCTTTGGCTAGGAGCCTTCACTGCAATGCACGAATTTGCCATATTTAGAGGGCGCTGCAATCGAAAAGTTTACATTAAACTTATGAAAGCTAGCTCTCTTCTCCCTTAGACACTCCTTGACCAGGTCACATGAACCCCTAAAGCTCAGAGAAGGATGGGGGAGGGGACCCTCTGGACTCCTCTCCCTGGCTAGGTGGCTTCACTGCAATGCAGGAATCTGCCATACTTAGAGGGCGCTGCAATCGAAAAGATTATATTAAGCTTATGAAAGCTAGCTCTCTTCTCCCTTAAACACTACTTGGGCAGGTCACATGGACCCCTAAGGCTCAGAGAAGGTTGGGGGAGGGGACCCTCTGGACTTCTCTCCCTGGCTAGGTGGCTTCACTGCAATGCAGGAATCTGCCATATTTATAGGGCGCTGCAATCGAAAAGTTTACATTAAACTTATGTAAGCTAGATTTCTTCTCTCTTAAACACTCCTTGGCCAGGTCACATGGACCCTTAAGGCTCAGAGAAGGTTGGAGGAGGGGACCCTCTGGATTCCTCTCCCTGGCTAGGTGGCTTCACTGCAATGCACGAATTTGCCGTATTTAGAGGGCGCTGCAATCGAAACGTTTGCATTAAACTTATGAAAGCTAGCTTTCTTCTCCCTTAGACACTCCTTGGCCAGGTCACATGGACCCCGAAGGCTCAGAGAAGGTTGGGGGAGGGACCCTCTGGACTCCTCTCCCTGGCTAGGTGGCTTCACTGTAATACAGGAATCTGCCATATTTAGAGGGCGCTGCAATGGAAAACTTTACATTAAACTTATGAAAGCTAGCTCTCTTCTCCCTTAGACACTCCTTGACCAGGTCACATGAACCCCTAAGGCTCAGAGAAGGATGGGGGAGGGGACCCTCTGGACTCCTCTCCCTGGCTAGGTGGCTTCTCTGCAATGCATTAATCTGCCATTCTTAGAGGGCGCTGCAATCGAAAAGATTATATTAAGCTTATGAAAGCTAGCTCTCTTCTCCCTTAGACACTTCTTGGCCAGGTCACATGGACCCCGAAGGCTCAGAGAAGGTTGGCGGAGGGGACCCTCTGGACTCCCCTCCCTGGCTAGGTGGCTTCACTGCAATGCACGAATTTGCCGTATTTAGAGGGCGCTGCAATCGAAAAGTTTGCATTAAACTTATGAAAGCTAGCTTTCTTCTCTCTTAGACACTCCTTGGCCAGGTCACATGGACCCCGAAGGCTGAGAGAAGGTTGGCGGAGGGGACCCTCTGGACTCCCCTCCCTGGCTAGGTGGCTTCACTGCAATGCACGAATTTGCCGTATTTAGAGGGCGCTGCAATCGAAAATTTTACATTAAGCTTATGAAAGCTAGCTCTCTTCTCCCTTGGCCAGGTCACATGGACCCCTAAGGCTCAGAGAAGGATGGGGGAGAGGACCCTCTGGACTCCTATCCCTGGCTAGGTGGCTTCACTGCAATACAGGAATCTGCCATATTTAGATGGCGCTGCAATCGAAAAGTTTACATTAAACTTATGAAAGCTAGATTTCTTCTCCCTTAGACACTCCTTGGCCAGGTCACATGGACCTCGAAGGCTCAGAGAAGGTTGGGGAGGGGACCCTCTGGACTCCTCTCCTGGCTAGGAGGCTTCACTGCAATGCAGGAATCTGCCATATTTAGAGGGCGCTGCAATCGAAAAGTTTACATTAAACTTATGAAAGCTAGATTTCTTCTCCCTTAGACACTCCTTGGCCAGGTCACATGGAACCCGAAGGCTCAGTGAAAGTTGGGGGAGGGGATCCTCTGGACTCCTCTCCCTGGCTAGATGGCTTCTCTGCAATGCAGGAATCTGCCATATTTAGAGGGCGCTGTAATCGAAAATTTTACATTAAGCTAATGAAAGCTAGATTTCTTCTCCCTTAGACACTCCTTGGCCAGGTCACATGGACCCCGAACGCTCAGAGAACGTTGGGGGAGAGGACCCTCTGGACTCCTCTCCCTGGCTAGGTGGCTTCAGTGCAATGCAGCAATCTGCCATACTTGGAGACCGCTGCAATCGAAAAGTTTACATTAAGCTTATGAAAGCTAGCTGTGTTCTCCCTTAGAGACTCCTTGGCCAGGTCACATGGACCCCGAAGGCTCAGAGAAGGTTGGGGGAGGGACCTTCTGGACTCCTCTCCCTGGCTAGGTGGCTTCACTGTAATACAGGAATCTGCCATATTTAGAGGGAGCTGCAATGGAAAACTTTACATTAAACTTATGAAAGCTAGCTCTCTTCTCCCTTAGACACTCCTTGACCAGGTCACATGAACCCCTAAGGATCAGAGAAGGTTGGGAGAGGGGAACCTCTGGACTCCTCTCCCTGGCTAGGTGGTTTCACTGCAATGCAGGAATCTGCCACACTTAGAGGGCGCTGCAATCGAAAAGATTATATTAAGCTTATGAAAGCTAGCTCTCTTCTCCCTTAGACACTAGTTGGCCAGGTCACATGGACCCCTAAGGCTCAGAGAAGGTTGGGGGAGGGGACCCTCTAGACTCCTCTCCCTGGCTAGGTGGCTTCACTGCAATGCACGAATTTGCCATATTTAGAGGGCGCTGCAATCGAAAAGTTTACATTAAACTTATGAAAGCTAGCTCTCTTCTCCCATAGACACTCCTTGACCAAATCACATGAACCCCTAAGGATCAGAGAAGGTTGGGAGAGGGGAACCTCTGGACTCCTCTCCCTGGCTAGGTGGTTTCACTGCAATGCAGGAATCTGCCACACTTAGAGGGCGCTGCAATCGAAAAGATTATATTAAGCTTATGAAAGCTAGCTCTCTTCTCCCTTAGACACTAGTTGGCCAGGTCACATGGACCCCTAAGGCTCAGAGAAGGTTGGGGGAGGGGACCCTCTAGACTCCTCTCCCTGGCTAGGTGGCTTCACTGGAATGCAGGAATCTGCCGTATTTAGAGCGCGCTGCAATCGAAAGGTTTCCATTAAGCTTATGAAATCTCGCTCTCTTCTCCCTTAGACACTCCTTGGCCAGGTCACATGGACCCCTAAGGCTCAGAGTAGGTTGGGGAGGGGACCTTCTGGACTCCTCTCCTGGCTAGATGGCTTCACTGCAATGCAGGAATCTACCATATTTAGAGGGCGCTGCAATCGAAAAATTTATATTAAGCTTATGAAAGCTTGATTTCTTCTCCCTTAGTTACTCTTTGACCAGGTCAAATGGACCCTGAAGGCTGAGAGAAGGTTGGGGGAGGGGACCCTCTGGACTCCTCTCCCTGGCTAGGTGGCTTCACTGCAATTCAGGAATGTGCCATATTTAGAGAGCGCTGCAATCGAAAACTTTACATTAAGCTTATGAAAGCTAGCTCTCTTTTCCCTTCGACACTCCTTGTCCAGGTCACATGGACCCCGAAGGCTCAGAGAAGGTTGGGGGAGGGGACCCTCTAGACTCCTCTCCCTGGGTAGGTGGCTTCACTGCAATGCAGGAATCTGCCATATTTCGAGAACGCTGCAATCGAAAAGTTTACATTATGCTTATGAACAAAGTAAAGACAAGTAGCGTCTAAGGGAGAAGAGAGCTACCTTTCAAAAGCTTAATGTAAACTTTTCGATTGCAGCGCCCTCTAAATATGGTAGTTTCCTGCATTGCAGTGAAACCACCTAGCTAGGGAAAGGAGTCCAGAGGATCCCCTCCCCCAACCTTCTCTGAGCCTTCCGGGTCCATGTGAACTGGGCAAGGAGTGTCTAAGGGAGAAGAGAGCTAGCTTTCATAAGCTTAAGGTAAACTTTTCGATTGCAGCGCCCTCTAAATATGGCAGATTCCTGCATTGCAGTGAAGTCACCTAGACAGGGAGAGGAGTCCAGAGGGTCCCCTCCGCCAAACTTCTCTGAGCCTTCGGGGTACATGTGACCTGGCCAAGGAGTGTCTAAGGGAGAAGAGAGCTAGCTTTCATAAGCTTAATGGAAACCTTTCGATTGCAGCGCCCTCCAAATATGGCAGATTCCTGCATTATAGTGAAGCCACCTAGCCAGGGAGAGGAGTCCAGAGGGTCCCCTCCCCCAACCTTCTCTGAGCATTTGGGGTTCATGTGACCTGGCCAAGGAGTGTCTAAGGGAGAAGAGAGCTAGCTTTCATAAGTTTAATGTAAACTTTTCGATTGCAGCGCCCTCTAAATATGGCAAATTCGTGCATTGCAGTGAAGACACCAAGCCACGGAGAGGAGTCCAGAGGGTCCCCTCCCGCAACATTCTCTGAGCCTTCGGGGTCCATGTGACCTGGCCAAGGAGTGTCTAAGGGAGAAAAGAGCTAGCTTTCATAAGCTTCATGTAAACTTTTCGATTGCAGCGCTCTCTAAATATGGCAGATTCCTGCATTGCAGTGAAGCCACCTAGCCAGGGAGAGGAGTACAGAGAGTCCCCTCCCCCAACCTTCTCTGAGCCTTCGGGGTCCATGTGACCTGGCCAAGGAGTGTCTAAGCGAGAAGAAATCTAGCTTTCATAAGCTTCATGTAAACTTTTCGATTGCAGCACCCTCTAAATATGGCAGATTCCTGCATTGCAGTGAAGCCACCTAGACGGAGAGGAGTCCAGAGGGTGCACTCCCCCAACCTTCTCTGACCCTTCGGGGTCCATGTGACCTGGCCAAGGAGTGTCTAAAGGAGAAGAGAGCAAGCTTTCATAAGCTTAATGTAATCTTTTCGATTGCAGCGCCCTCTAAACGTGGCAGATTCCTACATTACAGTGAAGCCACCTAGCCAGGGAGAGGAGTACAGAGGGTCCCCTCCCCCAACCTTCTCTGAGCCTTAGGGATTCATGTGACCTGGCCAAGGAGTGTCTAAGGGAGAAGAGAGCTAGCTTTCATAAGTTTAAAGTAAACTTTTCGATTGCAGCGCCCTCTAAATATGGCAAATTCGTGCATTGCAGTGAAGGCACCTAGCCAGGGAGAGGAGTCCAAAGGGTCCCCTCCCCCAACCTTCTCTGAGCCTTAGGGATTCATGTGACCTGGCCAAGGAGTGTCTAAGGGAGAAGAGGGCTAGCTTTCATAAGTTTAAAGTAAACTTTTCGATTGCAGCGCCCTCTAAATATGGCAAATTCGTGCATTGCAGTGAAGGCACCTAGCCAGGGAGAGGAGTCCAGAGGGTCCCCTCCCCCAACCTTCTCGGAGACTTAGGGGTTCATGTGACCTGGCCAAGGAGTGTCTAAGGGAGAAGAGAGCTAGCTTTCTTAAGCTTAATGTAAAGTTTTCGATTGCAGCACCCTCTAAATATGGCAGATTCCTGCATTGCAGTGAAGCCAACCTTTTCTGAGCCTTCGGGGTCCATGTGACCTGGTCAAGGGGTGTCTAAGGGAGAAGAGACCTAGGTTTTATAAGTTTAATGTAAACTTTTCGATTACAGCGCCCTCTAAATATGGCAGATTCCTGCATTGCAGTGAAGCCACCTAGCCAGGGAGAGGAGTCCAGAGGGTCCCCTCCCCCAAACTTCTCTCAGCCTTTGGGGTCCATGTGACCTGGCCAAGGGGTGTCTAAGGGAGAAGAGAGCTAACTTTCATAAGCTTAATATAAGCTTTTCGATTGCAGCGCCCTCTAAATATGGCAGCTGCATTGCAGTGAAGCCACCTAGCCAGGGAGAGGAGTCCAGAGGGTCTCCTCCCCCAACCTTCTCTGAGCCTTTGGGGTCCATGTGACCTGGACAAGGAGTGTCTAAGCGAGAAGAGAGCTAGCTTTCATAAGCTTAATGTAAACTTTTCGATTACAGCCCCCTCTAAATATGGCAGATTCCTGCATTGCATTGAAGCCACCTAGCCAAAGAGGAGTCCAGAGGGTCCCCTCCCCCAACCTTCTCTGAGCCTTCGGGGTCCATGTGACCTGGCCAAGGAGTGTCTCAGGGAGAAGAAATCTAGATTTCATAAGTTTAATATAAACTTTTCGATTGCAGCGCCCTCTAAATATGGCAGATTCCTGCATTGCAGTGAAACCACCTAGCCAGGGAGAGGAGTCCAGAGGGTCCCCTCCCCCAACCTTCTCTCAGCCTTCGGGGTCCATGTGACTTGGCCAAGGAGTGTCTAAGAGAGAAGAGAGCTACCTGTCATAAGCTTAATGTAAACTTTTCGATTGCAGCGTTCTCTAAATATTGCAGATTCCTGCATTGCAGTGAAGCCACCTAGACAGGGAGAGGAGTCCAGAGGATCCCCTCCCCCAACCTTCTCTGAGCCTTCGTGGTCCATGTTACCTGGCCAAGCAGTGTCTAAAAGAGAAGAGAGCTAGCTTTCATAAGCTTAATGTAAACTTTTCGATTGCAGCGTTCTCGAAATATGGCAGATTCCTGCATTGCAGTGAAGCCACCTACCCAGGGAGAGGAGTCTAGAGGGTCCCCTCCCCCAACCTTCTCTGAGCCTTCGGGGTCCATGTGACCTGGACAAGGAGTGTCTAAGGGAAAAGAGAGCTAGCTTTCATAAGCTTAATGTAAACTTTTCGATTGCAGCGCCCTCTAAATATGGCAGATTCCTGCATTGCAGTGAAGCCACCTAGCCAGGCAGAGGAGTCCAGAGGGTCCCCTCCCCCAACCTTCTCTCAGCCTTCGAGGTCCATGTGACTTGGCCAAGGAGTGTCTAAGAGAGAAGAGAGCTAGCTTTCATAAGCTTAATGTAAACTTTTCGATTGCAGAGTTCTCTAAATATGGCAGATTCCTGCATTGCAGGGAAGCCACCTAGCCAGGGAGAGGTGTTTAGAGGCTCCCCTCCCCCAACCTTCACTGAGCCTTCGGGGTCCATGTGACCTGGCCAAGGAGTGTCTCAGGGAGAAGAAATCTAGCTTTCATAAGCTTAATATAAATTTTTCGATTACAGCGCCCTCCAAATAGGCAGATTCCTGCATTGCAGTGAAGCTACCTAGCCAGGAGAGGAGTCCAGAGGGTTCCCTGCCCCAACCTTCTCTGAGCCTTCGGGGTCCAGGTGACCTGGCCAAGGTGTGTCTAAGGAAGAAGAGAGCTAGCTTTCATAAGCTTAATGTAAACTTTTCGATTGCAGCGCCCTCTAAATATGGCAGATTCCTGCATTGCAGTGAAGCCACCTAACCAGGGAGAGGAGTCCAGAGGGTCCCCTCCCCCAACCTTCTCTGAGCCTTCGGGGTCCATGTGACCTGTACAAGGAGTGTGTAAGGTAAAAGAGAGCTAGCTTTCATAAGCTTGATGTAAACTTTTCGATTGCAGCGCCCTCTAAATATGGCAGATTCCTGCATTGCAGTGAAGCCACCTAGCCAGGCAGAGGAGTCCAGAGGGTCCCCTCCCCCAACCTTCTCTCAGCCTTCGGGGTCCATGTGACTTGGCCAAGGAGTGTCTAAGAGAGAAGAGAGCTAGCTTTCATAAGCTTAATGTAAACTTTTCGATTGCAGCGTTCTCGAAATATGGCAGATTCCTGCATTGCAGTGAAGCCACCTACCCAGGGAGAGGAGTCCAGAGGGTTCCCTCCCCCAACCTTCTCTGAGCCTTCGGGGTCCATGTGAACTGGACAAGGAGTGTCTAAGGGAGAAGAGAGCTAGCTTTCATAAGCTTAATGTAAACTTTTCGATTGCAGCGCCCTCTAAATATGGCAGATTCCTGCGTTGCAGTGAAGCCACCTAACAAGGGAGAGGATTCCAGAGGGTCCCCTCCCCCAACATTCTCTGAGCATTCGGGGTCCATGTGACCTGGACAAGGAGTGTCTAAAGGATAAGAGAGCTAGCTTTCATAAGCTTAAGGTAAACTTTTCGATTGCAGCGCCCTCTAAATATGGCAGATTCCTGCATTGCAGTGAAGTCACCTAGACAGGGAGAGGAGTCCAGAGGGTCCCCTCCGCCAAACTTCTCTGAGCCTTCGGGGTACATGTGACCTGGCCAAGGAGTGTCTAAGGGAGAAGAGAGCTAGCTTTCATAAGCTTAATGGAAACCTTTCGATTGCAGCGCCCTCCAAATATGGCAGATTCCTGCATTATAGTGAAGCCACCTAGCCAGGGAGAGGAGTCCAGAGGGTCCCCTCCCCCAACCTTCTCTGAGCATTTGGGGTTCATGTGACCTGGCCAAGGAGTGTCTAAGGGAGAAGAGAGCTAGCTTTCATAAGTTTAATGTAAACTTTTCGATTGCAGCGCCCTCTAAATATGGCAAATTCGTGCATTGCAGTGAAGACACCAAGCCACGGAGAGGAGTCCAGAGGGTCCCCTCCCGCAACATTCTCTGAGCCTTCGGGGTCCATGTGACCTGGCCAAGGAGTGTCTAAGGGAGAAAAGAGCTAGCTTTCATAAGCTTCATGTAAACTTTTCGATTGCAGCGCTCTCTAAATATGGCAGATTCCTGCATTGCAGTGAAGCCACCTAGCCAGGGAGAGGAGTACAGAGAGTCCCCTCCCCCAACCTTCTCTGAGCCTTCGGGGTCCATGTGACCTGGCCAAGGAGTGTCTAAGCGAGAAGAAATCTAGCTTTCATAAGCTTCATGTAAACTTTTCGATTGCAGCACCCTCTAAATATGGCAGATTCCTGCATTGCAGTGAAGCCACCTAGACGGAGAGGAGTCCAGAGGGTGCACTCCCCCAACCTTCTCTGACCCTTCGGGGTCCATGTGACCTGGCCAAGGAGTGTCTAAAGGAGAAGAGAGCAAGCTTTCATAAGCTTAATGTAATCTTTTCGATTGCAGCGCCCTCTAAACATGGCAGATTCCTACATTACAGTGAAGCCACCTAGCCAGGGAGAGGAGTACAGAGGGTCCCTTCCCCCAACCTTCTCTGAGCCTTAGGGATTCATGTGACCTGGCCAAGGAGTGTCTAAGGGAGAAGAGAGCTAGCTTTCATAAGTTTAAAGTAAACTTTTCGATTGCAGCGCCCTCTAAATATGGCAAATTCGTGCATTGCAGTGAAGGCACCTAGCCAGGGAGAGGAGTCCAAAGGGTCCCCTCCCCCAACCTTCTCTGAGCCTTAGGGATTCATGTGACCTGGCCAAGGAGTGTCTAAGGGAGAAGAGAGCTAGCTTTCATAAGTTTAAAGTAAACTTTTCGATTGCAGCGCCCTCTAAATATGGCAAATTCGTGCATTGCAGTGAAGGCACCTAGCCAGGGAGAGGAGTCCAGAGGGTCCCCTCCCCCAACCTTCTCGGAGACTTAGGGGTTCATGTGACCTGGCCAAGGAGTGTCTAAGGGAGAAGAGAGCTAGCTTTCTTAAGCTTAATGTAAAGTTTTCGATTGCAGCACCCTCTAAATATGGCAGATTCCTGCATTGCAGTGAAGCCAACCTTTTCTGAGCCTTCGGGGTCCATGTGACCTGGTCAAGGGGTGTCTAAGGGAGAAGAGACCTAGGGTTTATAAGTTTAATGTAAACTTTTCGATTGCAGCGCCCTCTAAATATGGCAGATTCCTGCATTGCAGTGAAGCCACCTAGCTAGGGAGAGGAGTCCAGAATGTCCCCTCTCCCAATCTTCTCTGAGCCTTCGGGGTCCATGTGACCTGGCCAAGGAGTGTCTAAGGGAGAAAATATCAAGCTTTCATAAGCCTAATGTAAACTTTTCGATTACAGCGCCCTCTAAATATGGCAGATTCCTGCATTGCAGTGAAGCCACCTAGCCAGGGAGAGGAGTCCAGAGGGTCCCCTCCCCCAAACTTCTCTCAGCCTTTGGGGTCCATGTGACCTGGCCAAGGGGTGTCTAAGGGAGAAGAGAGCTAACTTTCATAAGCTTAATATAAGCTTTTCGATTGCAGCGCCCTCTAAATATGGCAGCTGCATTGCAGTGAAGCCACCTAGCCAGGGAGAGGAGTCCAGAGGGTCTCCTCCCCCAACCTTCTCTGAGCCTTTGGGGTCCATGTGACCTGGACAAGGAGTGTCTAAGCGAGAAGAGAGCTAGCTTTCATAAGCTTAATGTAAACTTTTCGATTACAGCCCCCTCTAAATATGGCAGATTCCTGCATTGCATTGAAGCCACCTAGCCAAAGAGGAGTCCAGAGGGTCCCCTCCCCCAACCTTCTCTGAGCCTTCGGGGTCCATGTGACCTGGCCAAGGAGTGTCTCAGGGAGAAGAAATCTAGATTTCATAAGTTTAATATAAACTTTTCGATTGCAGCGCCCTCTAAATATGGCAGATTCCTGCATTGCAGTGAAACCACCTAGCCAGGGAGAGGAGTCCAGAGGGTCCCCTCCCCCAACCTTCTCTCAGCCTTCGGGGTCCATGTGACTTGGCCAAGGAGTGTCTAAGAGAGAAGAGAGCTACCTGTCATAAGCTTAATGTAAACTTTTCGATTGCAGCGTTCTCTAAATATTGCAGATTCCTGCATTGCAGTGAAGCCACCTAGACAGGGAGAGGAGTCCAGAGGATCCCCTCCCCCAACCTTCTCTGAGCCTTCGTGGTCCATGTTACCTGGCCAAGCAGTGTCTAAAAGAGAAGAGAGCTAGCTTTCATAAGCTTAATGTAAACTTTTCGATTGCAGCGTTCTCGAAATATGGCAGATTCCTGCATTGCAGTGAAGCCACCTACCCAGGGAGAGGAGTCTAGAGGGTCCCCTCCCCCAACCTTCTCTGAGCCTTCGGGGTCCATGTGACCTGGACAAGGAGTGTCTAAGGGAAAAGAGAGCTAGCTTTCATAAGCTTAATGTAAACTTTTCGATTGCAGCGCCCTCTAAATATGGCAGATTCCTGCATTGCAGTGAAGCCACCTAGCCAGGCAGAGGAGTCCAGAGGGTCCCCTCCCCCAACCTTCTCTCAGCCTTCGAGGTCCATGTGACTTGGCCAAGGAGTGTCTAAGAGAGAAGAGAGCTAGCTTTCATAAGCTTAATGTAAACTTTTCGATTGCAGAGTTCTCTAAATATGGCAGATTCCTGCATTGCAGGGAAGCCACCTAGCCAGGGAGAGGTGTTTAGAGGCTCCCCTCCCCCAACCTTCACTGAGCCTTCGGGGTCCATGTGACCTGGCCAAGGAGTGTCTCAGGGAGAAGAAATCTAGCTTTCATAAGCTTAATATAAATTTTTCGATTACAGCGCCCTCCAAATAGGCAGATTCCTGCATTGCAGTGAAGCTACCTAGCCAGGAGAGGAGTCCAGAGGGTTCCCTGCCCCAACCTTCTCTGAGCCTTCGGGGTCCAGGTGACCTGGCCAAGGTGTGTCTAAGGAAGAAGAGAGCTAGCTTTCATAAGCTTAATATAAACTTTTCGATTGCAGCGCCCTCTAAATATGGCAGATTCCTGCATTGCAGTGAAGCCACCTAACCAGGGAGAGGAGTCCAGAGGGTCCCCTCCCCCAACCTTCTCTGAGCCTTCGGGGTCCATGTGACCTGGACAAGGAGTGTGTAAGGGAAAAGAGAGCTAGCTTTCATAAGCTTGATGTAAACTTTTCGATTGCAGCGCCCTCTAAATATGGCAGATTCCTGCATTGCAGTGAAGCCACCTAGCCAGGCAGAGGAGTCCAGAGGGTCCCCTCCCCCAACCTTCTCTCAGCCTTCGGGGTCCATGTGACTTGGCCAAGGAGTGTCTAAGAGAGAAGAGAGCTAGCTTTCATAAGCTTAACGTAAACTTTTCGATTGCAGCGTTCTCGAAATATGGCAGATTCCTGCATTGCAGTGAAGCCACCTACCCAGGGAGAGGAGTCCAGAGGGTTCCCTCCCCCAACCTTCTCTGAGCCTTCGTGGTCCATATGACCTGGCCAAGGAGTGTCTAAGGGAGAAGAGATCTAGATTCCATAAGCTTAATGAAAACTTTTCGATTGCAGCGCCCTCTAAATATGGCAGATTCCTGCATTGCAGTGAAGCCACCTAGCCAGGCAGAGGAGTCCACAGGGTCCCCTCAAACATCGTTCTCTGAGCCTTAGGGGTCCATGTGACCTGGCCAAGGAGTGTTTAAAGGAAAAGAGAGCTAGCTTCCATAAGCTTAATGGAAACCTTTCGATTGCAGCGCCCTCTAAATATGGGAGATTCCTGCATTGCAGTGAAGCCACCTAGTCAGGGAGAGGAGTCCAGAGGTTTCCCTCCCCTAACCTTCACTGAGCCTTTGGGTCCATGTGACCTGGCCAAGGAGTGTCTAAGGGAGAAGAGAGCTAGCTTTGTTAAGCTCAATGTAAAGTTTTCGATTGCAGCGCCCTCTAAATATGGCAGATTCCTGCATTGCAGTGAAGCCACCTAGTCAGGGAGAGGAGTCCAGAGGGTCCCCACCCCCAACCTTCTCTGAGCCTACGGGGTCCATGTGACCTGGTCAAGGAGTGTCTCAGAGAGAAGAAATCTAGCTTTCATAAGGTTGGGAGAGGGGACCCTCTGGACTCCTCTCCCTGGCTAGGTGGCTTCACTGCATTGCAGGAAAGTGCCATATTTAGAGGGCGCTGCAATCGAAAAGTTTACATTAAGCTTATGAAAGGTAGCTCTGTTCTCCCTTAGACACTCCTTTGCAAGGTCACATGGACCCCGAAGGCTCAGAGAAGGTTGGGGAATTTGCGATATTTAGAGGGCGCTGCAATCGAAATTTTACATTAAGCTTATGAAAGCTAGCTCTCTGCTCCCTTAGACACTCCTTGTCCAGGTCACATGGACCCCGAAGGCTCAGAGAAGGTTGGGGGAGGGGACCCTCTGGACTCCTCTCCCTGGCTAGGTGGCTTCACTGCAATTAAGGAATCTTCCATATTTAGAGGGCGCTGCAATCGAAAAGTTTACATTAAGCTTATGAAAGCTAGCTCTCTTCTCCCTTAGACACTCCTTGGCCAGGTCACATGGACCCCGAAGGCTCAGTGAAGGTTGGGGGAGGGGACCCTCTGGACTCCTCTCCCTTGTTAGGTGGCTTCAATGCAATGCAGGAATCTGCCATATTTAGAGGGCGCTGCAATCGAAAAGTTTACATTAAGCTTATGAAATCTAGCTCTCTTCTCCCTTAGACTCTCCTTGGCCATTTCACGTGGACTCCGAAGTCTCAGAGAAGGTTGGGGGAGGGTACCCTCAGAAAGAGCTGTTGGAAGACAGATGGTAGCCTCCCGTCAAGGCCATCCAGTGTGTTCTTTAACGTGCACAAGGTATGGCTCTATCGCACACGGGGCCACGGCTTAACGTCCCATCCGACGGATTGCGGCCTTTCCAAGCCCATCGGTGTCCCCTACTGACGGTGGGCAGGGTGGGGAGTTTTGCAGAGATAAATCTCAACGCTGACCCAGCTGGACTCGAACCTGGGAACTACAGATTACGAGCCTGGCGCGCTACCGACTGGCCTTCTGTTATAGGTATTGGATGGACGAAATTATGACGTCACATTAATCGTCGTGTAATCGTGCTAATAACCTATTACGTATTATTTATAAATATATTATATTTAGAAGAAAATTATTCTTATGTATTAGCATTATCATAATTTCCAAGTAGTTTGAGTAATTTTCCTTCTAAATAAAGTCTATATATAAATAAATATTTTTATTATTCATAGTAATTTATGAAGGCAATTTTAACTGTGGAAATAGTAGTAAAATTAGGAAAAAAGTCATCGTAAGTCAGGGCGCTATCGTATGACGCTATCGTATGACGTCATCGTAAGTAGTCTTTTCTAGACTACTTACGATGACGTCATACTTTGGTCCATAAGCCTTCTGTTATAGGTAAAATACCAGTATTGTTAGCTCTGTGAAATTTCTATATTAATTCCCTGCTTAATTATACACTTTAAAAAATCAGACGCTAGATCTGAAGAAGTGATAAGATTACTGTATCAAGTTAAATAGTTGAAAAGGCGAAAGGTGTTTTTCAATAAATCGAGGAAGCTTATTTAATGAGTCAATAACCTTATGGTTTTCCTTAATAAAAGTATATAAGGCGATTCCACGTACTACAGTCGCTCAAAAAAGTATCCGAACACTGTGGTCGATTATAGAATTCAGAAAAAATATCTGGCAACGATTTCTTTAGAAATTAGTGATCTGGCAAAATTCGTGTCACGTGACATGAAGGTTGGTTGCGGTTAATGTTCACAGCACATTGGATCGTGTGAGCTCACAAAGACCTGGATCGTGTGGGCTCACTCATGGAAATATTGAGCGTGTGCAGTAACCGTTCACAGCAAACTGGAGCGTGTGCAGTAACTGCACACGCTCCAGTTTGTGAAAGGTAACTGGAGCGTGTACAGTTGCTGTACACGCTCCAGATATTTTTCCTGAATTCTGTAATCACGTGATACGAAGGTTGCCAGATCACTAATTTCTAAAAAAATCGTTGCCAGATATTTTTTCTGAATTCTATAATCAACCGTAGTGTTCGGATACTTTTTTGAGCGACTGTACAGGAAATATCTGTTCATTCGGCTATAGCAGCAAATATTAAGTACGAGTTCTCTGCTTGAACATTACCTTATTTTGTATTTATTATATTTAAATGATGCATTTATTGTTTACATTTCTGCGACAGAAAAAATCTGCTGCCAAGCAGATTTATTACGAAATATAATTTTCATAGTTTTTTTTCTCTATTTCGTCTTAAGATATTTCCAACAACGGTGTTATAAATTTGAATACTATTTGGCTTGTAAATTTTGATTAATTTCATATTAAGAATATTCTATAACTGAAAGTTATACAATATTTTAGTTACCATTCATAAAATATTTTAAAATGTAAAATAATTTTATTTGGGGTTTAACTTCGAAGTTACGAACTTCAGAAAATTAGTGTTCAGTTAGAATGTACTATAAATCCAGTATGTCCAAATATTTCAAAATTAGCAATTTTAGGATGTGATTACTTCAGATTTCCCAAACTCTGTAAATTTTTAACTGTTATTTTCTCCATCTCGTTATGGTGCTAAAGCAACAGAATAACGTTTGACGTCATTTTAGAAGGGAAGGTGGGGGTGGCACAGTCGGTAGCGCCCTGGGTTCGTAATCTGCTAGTTCCCAGGTTCGAGTCCCAGCTGGGTCAGCGTTGAGATTTACCTCCGCAAATAGAGGCTGTGGTGGCTCAGTCGGTAGTGCGCCAGGCTCGTAACCTGTAGTTCCCAGGTTCGAGTCTCAGCTGGGTCAGTGTTGAGATTTATCTCCGCAAAATTTCCCCCGCCCTGCCCACGGTCAGTAGGGGGCACCGATGGGCTTGGAAAGGCCGCCGTCCGTCGGATGGGACGTTAAGCCTTGTGAGGGAGAGCCATACCCTGTGCACGTTATAGAACATGCTGGATGGCCTTGACGGGAGGCTACCATCTGTCTCCCAACAGCTGTTCCAGTGGGTCCCCTCCCCCAACCTTCTCTGATCCTTCGGGGTCCAAGAAACCTGGTGATTTAGCCCAAGGCGTGCAAAAAAGTGCCGCTCAGAGGTAAAACAACCCAACCCAACCCAACCCAGGGGAGAAGAGAGCCAACTTCCATAGGCGTAATGTAAACTTTTCGATTGCAGCGCCATCTAAACATGGCGCTTCATGAAGCACCATCATAATTTCTTTTCGTTTAAGCAGAAAATAACAAAGAGTTATTAGAATTGTTTTAAATAATTGAATTCTATTTTGTAAATCAGGTAGTAGCTCTGCTGAACAAGAAAATTTTAATATTTTGGACAGTCTACAATATATAATATATTATAATAAATTGAGATTTATGTCTCAATATACAATAACATGTTCTATATAATTATATTTTATACAATTCTTCGTATTTTCAATAATTATCATAATGAGTTTTATACTTGTATAAACGTTCAACAGATGGCAGCAAGCACTTCCTGTATCAACCATAAAAAAGAATTACACTGTTAGAGCAAAGTGCAGAAGCCTATATTATATCGATGTCCTCCATGGAACACAAACTCGCAATATACATTGCCTTATAATATATTCGTAAGATGATTAAATGTATTAATTTACATATTATTTTTAAAACTTCTGCAAAATTACTCAAAATAAACATACAAAGACTTAAAATAATCGTAAAATGCACTCCTGAACGGGATAAAATACTCATTGAATAACTTTTCGCTAATCCACCACTGTAGGAAAATAGCCATGATCGTTAGACAGGTTGAAACAATAATTAAATCACATTCATTAAATATTTGAAGACTAAGACAAACCATAATTGCAGTGTGCTAAAACGATTGCACTGCGCATGCGCAGATCGCGTCTTACAGTTGTTTCTGTGGCTGCACACCAATCTGCCAGGATCTGGTTCTGAGAAGATCCGCCTAGCGGCGCCACTTACGATTAGCTAGAGCTCGACTTCTCCTTAGACCTTCTTTGTTCTGAGACCTCGGGATCCTTGTGACCTGGCCATTTAGCCCATTATGTGCAAAAAAATTGCCGCTCAGAGGTAACCCACTTGTTGTTATTTAAATCGGGTAACAACAGCTTTCCAAAAGATATTTTATTGGTATTTCCTGATAACCATTTTCAATATATTTTATTATCTATATAGTTCACATTTTGAGCAGGAATTTATGCAAAAATAATTATATGGCTTTAGAAAATATTTATTGTAATATGTTTAAGTTCTCTTTAAGTGTTTCATTTGAAATTTCTTTTTAAAATAGAAACTACCCATTTTCTTTTAGTTTAAAATATAGAAAGTGAATTTTTCGTTCGTTTAATCTTTGACTTTTAATGAGGCGTACATCTATATCGGGTACGTATCATTCGTGATACGACAAATCTATCAGCTACAGTTAGGAAATCTACATTACGCAGTACAGACCATAGCACGTTGTTTTTCAAGGTCTGATAGGGTTTGGTTGGATTGTTTTACCTCTGAGCGGCACTTTTTTGCACACCATGGGCTAAATGGCCAGGTCACATGGACCCCGAAGGCTCAGAGAAGGTTGGGGTAGGGGACCCACTGGAACAGCTGTTGGGAGACAGATGGTAGCCTCCCGTCAAGGCCATCCAGCGTGTTCTTTAACATTGGGTTGTTTTACATCTGAGTGGCACTTTTTTGCACACCATGGGCTAAATGGCCAGGTCACATGGACCCCGAAGGCTCAGAGAAGGTTGGGGGAGGGGACCCACTGGAACAGCTGTTGAGAGACAGACGGTAGCCTCCCGTCAAGGCCATCCAGCGTGTTCTTTAACGTGTACAGGGTATGGCTCTCCCAAACACGGGGCCACGGCTTAACGTCCCATCCGACGGACGGCGGCCTTTCCAAGCCCATCGATGTCCCCTACTGACCGTGGGCAGGGCGGGGAATTTTGCGGAGATAAATCTCAACGCTAACCCAGCTGGGTCTCGAACCTGGGAACTACAGATTACGAGCCTGGCGCGCTACCGACTGAGCCACTCCCTCCTCCTCTGATAGGAAAACAGTCCCAAGGTGCGATGATTGGAATTGGAAAGCATATTAGTTTATGAGCCATAGTGGAAGGTCTGTGAGGAAGGCAATACCACGCCAAAAAACAACAGAAACATCCATGCCTTACCCGGGGCTCGAAACCCTGTCCTTTTGATTAGTAGCCAAATGCGCTAACCACTATCACGGGGCCGAAATCATTCTATACTAAGAAAATAAAATTCGGAGTCTCCATTCCGGACACGACGACATCCTCGACGTCAAATGGTACATTTTTAATTCTGAAAAATAATAAATAATCAATCTTAGAGCTCGGGCCCGCTTTCTTTTGATACCGAGCTCTGGTATTTACCAGGGCACAAACTTTATACCTTTTAGGAGTTTTCCCTTAAACCCGAAGGTTTTCTCGCAACCAGAGGTTATAAAAAAATAAATAAATACCCCCTCAAGCAGCTGCTTGCCACAGAGGTCTGACAGGAGCCTGTCAGTTTATGTGCCACAGTAGAAGGATCTGTGAGGATGGCAGGACCTCAGCTGAAAAACGACACAAACAGCCCTCCTTTACCTGGGGCGCGAACCAAGGTCCCGTAGATCAGTAGCCAAGCGCGCTAACCACTCGGCCATGGGAACGGCTAAAATAACTACTCCCTCAAGCAGCTGCTTGCCACATAGGTCTGACAGGAGTCTGTCTATTTATATGCCACAGTAGAAGGATCTGAGAGGATGGCAGGACAACAGCAGAAAATAACACAAAAAGCCATGCCTTAACCGGTGCACGAAACCAGGTCCCTTAGATCAGTAGCCAAGCGTGCTAACCACTCGGCCACATAATAAATAAATAATAAATACCCCCTCAACTAGCTGCTTGCCACAGAGGTCTGACAGGAGCCTATCAGTTTATATGACAGTAGGAGATCTGAGAGGATGGCAGGACCTCAGCAGAAAAACGACACACACCTCTAATCCGGGGCTCGAACCCAGGTCCCTTAGATCAGTAGCCAAGCGTTAGTCGGCCGGTTAAATCTCTGATGGTGTTATTCAGAGAGACACAATCACAAATACTGGAGACGCGCTGAGAGATCTTCGCCAGGCCTGGTCAACACAGCGCACGAGCTTGCACCAGTCAGGGGTCTTGCCAATTGCAAAGCTTTTGGTGTAATGTGGGGGAGGTGTTGTGCCACCCACAAGGAACATTGAGTAACTGTGGTCGCTGTTAGTGACTTTGTCACTAACAGCGACCACAGTTCCAGGACTGTGGACAGCGACCTGGAACAGACCTGGAACAAGCGACCACTGATCTTGGAATCCTGGAACAGCAGCCACTGATCCAGGATTGTCGTTAACGTGCCAATCTGTTACTGTTAATCTGTTACGTGTCAATCTGGATTACGTGCCAATCTATTACTGTTAATCTTACGTGTCAATCTGGATTACGTGCCAATCTGTTACGTGTTACGTGTCGCTGTTAGTGACCTTGTTACTAACAGCGACCACAGTTCCAGGACTGCTGATTGGATTCCAGGACTGCCACAGGACTCCAGGACTGCCACAGGATTCCAGGACTCCCACAGGATTCCAGGATTCCAGGATTGCCACAGGACTGTGGACAGCGACCTGGAACAAGCGACCACTGATCCTGGAATCCTAGAACAGCGGCCACTGATCCAGGATTGTCGCTAACGTGCCAATCTGTTACGTGTCAATCTGTTACGTGTTACGTGCCAATCTGTTACGTGTCAATCTGAATTACGCGCCAATCTCTTACGTGTTACGTGCCAATCTGTTACGTGTCGCTGTTAGTGACCTTGTCACTAACAGCGACCACAGTTCCAGGACTGTGGACAGCGACCTGGAACAAGCGACCACTGATCCTGGAATCCTGGAACAGCGACAACTGATCCTGGAATCCTGGAACAGCGACAACTGATCCAGGATTGTCGGTAACGTGCCAATCCTTGCTCAGTGGAATCGTCTGAGGCGTAGCCAGGGTCAAATCAATCCAACTCTGGCCTCTGGGGCCATGAAAAGTAACTGGTGTATCCAAATCAGCGAGATTCTCTCTGCAAGATTCCTCGCTCTGCCCTCCGTGAGTAAGGGCTGGGTTTGCTAACTACTGCCGCCTGTCGTGTGGGACGTTAAGCCGTGGTCCCGTGTAGAGGAGAGAGCTATACCATGTTCACGTTAACATTGTAAGTAATGATGAGGTTAGGCAAAGGAGTCTGCAACCTCCATTAAGCAGCATATTGTGCAAAGAGAGACTCCGTTTGTTTGGCGATGTGGCCCGTATGGATAACTATTGATTGGCGAATAGGGTTAAGAACAGTGTGCCTAAAGGCCTCAGCCTCAGAAAGAAGAGGAGACCTAGGATGCGGTGGGCAGACAATGTCAAACAGGACCTTGTTAGAATTGGTGTACAGTGGCCATCTGCAGCAGATGTAGCTCAGGACAGACTTGCTTGGAGAACTAAATTGCACGGTCTGGTTGGACATCGGTAGCCCATGGCTGCTTGAGGATGAGGATGATGATGAAGGTTTCCCCGGTATAAAACGCTGGAATGTTGCATGAAAACCATAAATGACAGATTACAAAAGTACAGAGACAAATGAACATTAATTATTCGAATAATAAATTTTACATACAAAACTGTATTTCAGGAAATGAATAAATAAATAATTCGTTTAGAGGAAATTCCATAGTGCAGACGTCAAATCCTTGATTATTTTCTGAAAGTCTTGGCAGCGAAGCTTCTAGCTGCATAAAGTCATGTGATTGGTTGCCATAGTTACCAGTGAACGTGCACGCTGCATTGTCATTGGGAAAATTGAAAGAAAATTGTTCAATTTCATCGCTGGGAAAAGCACAATTTGAATATGTACTGTAATGATGTTCTGTAGAAAGGAAGTTATTGTGATTGAAGTCAGTTGGATTCTTCACATCTATATCCGATGAATTGAAGTATTCATTTCTGTGGATCCTTTTTGCTGAAACAGAAATAAGGAATCTATTATGAATTTAATAGAGATACATTAAGCTAATAAATATTCTCTGACAGATATCGAGAACATTACACTGTATATAAGAGTTTTATGGTAACAATATTTCAAAACCCAATTTAATAGCATTCTGGTAAATCCGACTACGGATAATCAAGAGTTTAACTTGTAGGGAATTAAAAGTATATCTAGATAATATTTCTGAAACAAATTTATCGCAAACACGGGGGGAATCGAACCCGCAAATCTCCAGATTCATGCCAGAGCACGATACCATTACAGCACGCATCGGACGAGAAAATCTTTTAGAATTGAGACCTTATAATTGTTTCACTGAGATGTGACGAATCTGGTGCCATCTATATTCCAGCAGAGGCAACATTTTCTAATTATTGCTATTGATTCAAATGTTAATGAGAAGGTCAATCACGTTCACGCGTTTATTATTTAAATTCTATCCATAATAAATATCAGATTACAGTTGCTGAAAAAAATTCGAAAACTATGGCTGATTGCAGAATTCATAAAAAATATCTGGCAACGACTTTTTTAGAAATTAGTGATCTGACAATCTTGGTGTACAGAATACAGAAAAATATCTGGCAAAGATTTTTTTAAAAATTAGTGATCTGGCAACCTTCGTGTGCGTACGAAAGGTTGTACGTATATATTTTCTGAATTCTGTACACGAATATTGCCTGATCACTAATTTCTAAAACAATGGTTGCCAGATATTTTTTCTGGATTCTGTACACGAAGGTTGCCTCTTAGCTACACTACTGCTGGCAGGAATAAAATCTTACCAATAATGCTTCGCAGCATTGTTATCGGTTGCACCAGCCTGTAATTATTACGTCACTAACCTTTATGTTTTTTATGTAGTATTTCGCAACAGTACAATCAGCGTGTATATATACTGATGAATAAAGACAACTAATATAGAACGAAATGGGCTTTAGCTTCAGTAGATCAAATTGAAATTTAGAGAGACGGATCATGTACTTGTAGGTGTTTCATAGAATGGGTTTGACTTTCGTTTAGAATTTCGATGGCGTTCTTGATGTCAACAAGACTAAACTGAAAGCAGTTATATCAACACTATAAAAAAATTAGCAAAGAAGAAATAATATTCAAATAGTGCAGTTCTAAAACGCCATTTCTCTACCTACCTGCGAATTCGAAAGGTTTCGGTTGCCACTAGACAGGCGAATTTATGCAAAACGCATAATAACACATCATTTAATTTTTCGTATGCTATTTATCGTTTATTCGATAGGTTGTTTACTTCATTATATGGTGAGTGTCAGGTTAGAAATTACATAAGCTGAACTAATTATAAACTTTAATCAGGAAAATAATAATGTTACAAAAATTATATTAATTATCAGGATGCAATTTGCAATAATTCTAATATTTAAGTATTTACAGCTTTATGTAAGTTATTCTTAGCACGTGAATTGGTAGGACGGAAGGTGAGATCGTAAGGGATGGTAAAATTTAGGAGAAATTACGGAACGCTGGCGGCAGTAGCAATCTGTAATATTAAACAACCGATTTTTAAGAATTCGTTCTTGGAAATTATAAAAACGCTACAGTGTTTCATAGTCGATATCTGAAAATCTTTAATTTGATGAATTAATTTTAATCACTTTTAAAATGAAGTACAGATTTCCTGTGGAACGTGAAATACGTGTGTAACCAAATTTCAATATCAGCGTTTGTGATATTATACGGGGTCATTGCTTACGGATATATCTATATAAGTTATTTATTGAAGGTAGTTTTCAGGATGCGCAGAATCTAGATTAGCAGATATGTAGTCGCAGGTGGGATGAGACATGGGCGTCGGCAAGGGGAGGAGGGATGGGTGGGGGGAATATGCAAGTTGCCCCCCTTGCCGAAATATTTTTTGCTTAAATGTTTGTACTGTATATTGATTGCTATGAATTATGTACCATACGTGAGAGTAACTGTTACAGTATTTGATAAAAAGTTGCATTGTTTATCAAAAATATGTGAATTATTATTATTTATCTCTTGGTCACCTGGGACACCGTGCAGCCAAAAATAATCGCAAGAAATAATGAACGAGTTTCAGACTTAGTATTGATCCATAGTAAATACACACAAATTGATTATCTGTAGAGATAGACTTCAAACATGAGATAAAAGGCTCTGAAAAAAAAATTCATCGCCGAGACAGCGGGAATTGACCCCGCAACTTTTCATACCAGAGCACGCTACTATTACAACCCGCATCGGACAATGATATTGTTCAGAATAAATATGATATGACACAGCGCCATCTATAACTCAAGGAGATGCACCTTTTTTCCAATCGTTGCTATTGATTTTAAGATGTTAATGCGAAGGTCGATAACGCTCAAGCGTATATATGATTAAAAATCGATCCATAGTAAATACACAGATTACCTGTAGAGATAGACATCAAACATAACTAATGTTTCAAGTCTATTTCTGTAGGTAATCTGTGTATTTATTATGAATTCGTCGTCACGCTTGGAAGAACAAGTGTTGCTAACTTTGTCGAAACAAATATATGACAACGCTGCGAAAATGTTGGGAAAGTACTCAGGATCACAGGCACGCATTAAAGACTGCAGTCCCAGTGCGGGCTACATCCATTGCGGTAGTCACTCTTTAAATTTAGTCGGCAATTTTGTTGCAGAAATTTGCAGCGCTGCACTTTAGTATTTTATGTTCGTGCAAAAATTGTTTGCTTTTTTTCTGCATCCACTCATCGCTGGCAAATTTTGTGTAGAATGCTCGAAAAATATGACTTATTTTTATTATTAAATATTAAAGAAAAATACGCCCTCAAGTAGCTGCTTGCCACAGAGGTCTGACAGGAGCCTGTCAGTTTATATGCCACAGTAGAAGGTCTGAGAGGATGCAGGACCTCAGCAGAAAAACAACCCACCCACATGTGCCATTCCTGGGGCTCGAATCCAGATACCTTAAATCAGTAGCCAAGCATGCTAACCACTCGGCAACTTATTAAAAATCGAATTATTAACTTTTCCAGTAGTCGTGGGGGTGGCTCAGTCAGTAGCGCGCCAGGCTCGTAATCTGCAGTTCCCAAGTTCAAGTCCCAGATGGGCAGGCATTGACATTTAGCTCCGAAAAAGTCCCGGCTCTGCATACGATCAGTAAGGGATCATTTGGGCTTGGAAATGACGCCATCCGTAAGACGGGACGTTAAATCATGATCGGTGTGCTGGAGAGCCATACCCTATGCACGTTAAAGAACATGTTGGATGATCTCGGCGGAAGTCTACCCGCTGTTTGATCTCCCAGTTCAGTGCGTTTTTTTTTCCAATTCCTATTTTAATGAGAATTTAGTCTGATGTAACCATCTGTCTCTTAACAGTTGTTCCAGTGGGTCCCATTCTCCAGCCTGTGGGTCTTTGTGACATGGCCATTTTCTCCATTGTAGGAACAGAAAGTGCCGCTCAAAAGTAAAAAAACCCCAATCTACGAGTCCAAGTTTCTAACTGACAATACAGTACCAAATAAAAAAGGCCGTTCTAATTAAACTTCGTTTTTAAAATTCAACTGGTAGCTGTTAATTTTAATATATATGATTACCAATTTTACAATATCTTAATATAGTCAGAATGAATAAATCAATATAATCTCCGAAATATATCTATATAATTTAAAATTAAATAGTTTTTTTGTTGTTGAATATCAGAGAAACGAATTTGGAAAATAATACGCATGTATATTTGCTCAACAAGCGTAGTGTATCAAATTGGCTCTATATTGTGACTATGGGCTCTATATTGTGACTGTAATTGAGCCTATGGGGTTCTAGTAACTGCTCATTTATAGCCTGTTGTTTAGAAAAAGTGCTCTTCAGAGAAAAACTCAATGCAGTCAACATCTCCTAGAACGGAAAGCTGTACCCCCAAGTTATGACGTCAGCATAAATATATATATATATTTATCAGTATGTAAAAAATTCTAGAAATCTCTTATATATTTATTTCTGTTACCATTACTGCTAAGTTTTAAAATAATTTTTATACTAATTTATATTTATAAATATACATTATTTAAAAACCTCTATTCGTTTCTATACGTTTCTGATAATGATAATATATATATATATGGGTAATTTTCATTTTAAATAAGCTGTATTTTTAAATTACCATTAGTGTAAAGATCAGTTATAAATCTTACCAGTAGTAATAATAGAAAAAATATATAAGAAATTTCTAGATCGTTAGCTATCAGGCTGCAAGGTGCCCCAGATGTTATGACTCCTGAATTAATTGCAATTCATATGGCTCTAAAGTGGTGTTTTAAACAACCAAAATCTAATTTTGTTGTACTTACAGATAGTACCTCATCTTTGCTTTTTCTCCGGGAAGATCCATGTAATTTCAAGAGCAATGGGATTTTCCTAAACATCGTTGAGACCATCGATCAAATAACTGATAAAGGATCCATAATTACTTTGCAATGGATCCCTGGACATGTAGGTGTCCAGGGAAACGAAATTGCTGATTTTTTAGCAAAGTCGGCCCTTAACAATGAAAAATACCTTCAGTTGAAAATTGGTAATTTATATGTTTCTAAATTAAATAAAGAAAATCTGAACGAGAACTTATACATCACTTCCAAGTCATCGCTGAAAGAAAGATCAATTATCGGCAATTAGTAGAGAACAAGATTCTTCCACTAAATGATCTGCACCTTTCAAGAAGAAATTTTGTGTGCATCTCCAGACTCAGAACAAGTGAATCACTCTTGAATGACTCACTTTTCAAGATGAGAAAGGTTCTTTCCCCCAATTGCCAGACGTGCAACGTAAAGGAAACGGTGATTCATGTTTTGCTGAATTGTACTGCTCACTCGATTCAGAGAAACAACTTAATAGCAAGATTACAAACAGAAAACACCTTTGAACCAAGTCTGCACAGTTCACTTGGACAAGATCTGACTATTCGCAAAGTTTGCTATAATGAAACAACCAAATTTTTAAATGATGCGAATCTCTCCATAGGTTTAAGAATTTTTTATCGAGGTTTTTTATCATAAATGCCATCAGCTTCTTGGCATTATCCAAACGTGCCATCTGGAGGAGTGGGTCGAAAGACTAGAACATATCCACAGGAAACATTTATTTTATTTAATGATGATGATGATAGATAAACAAAAGCCGTACCACTAAGTTATGCTGACGTCATAACTAAGTGATACGGCTTTCTAGGTGGTGTTGACTTAGTTTGATTCCCTCTCTGAGCCAGCATTAATGTTTTTTTCTATCGACTAAATGCGATACCAGTGAGCTTGACGAAAGCTGCCGTCCGTCCCAAGGAACGTTTCAACCGCGGTTCTATGCAGGGGAAATATACTATGTGCACGTGCATTGTGTGCCCAAAATTGCTGCTCAAAGATAAAAAAACACCAACTTAGAAAATCGTAATCAAAAAGTAAAAAATTCAGATAATCCGTGCAGCTATCACAAACTGATTATAACTAATAGAAAAATTTGAAAACTTACAACTATAAAATAAATAAATAAATACCTCCTCAAGCAGCTCCTTGCCACAGAGGTCTGACAGGAGCCTCTCAGTTTATATGCCATAGTAGAAGGTCTGTGAGGATGGCAGGACCTCAGTAGAAAAACGACACATACATCCACCTTACCCGGGGCTCGAACCCAGGTATTACATCAGGGAAAATTGCAATCTTTGCCATTTTAATACAACTTGTTTTCCAAAAGGTTGGTATTAAAAAAAACGCTTGTATATCGAACTTGCTTTGTTTTTTCCACATTTTGCAATAGCAAACTCATTTTCTGAAGCTATTATACAAAACCCTTGGAACCTCTGAACGGCATTACCAAGTCCTAAAGAAACTCCAAAAATTCCGAAAAGTTAATTAAAACAGTTTAAGAAATCAGAGATCATAGTCGACCCTAGTAGAGTTCTGGATGCAATGCGCCAGATACTCTACTAGAACATTTCAAATGTTTTAATTAAATTTTGGGGACAATTTTTTGTAGCAGTTAAATATTGCAGATTTCATACCTCTGAATACTGAAAAAATGTTTAAAATCGGGATTTAGATATGTTTGATTGAAAGTTTAATTTATCCTTAGATATATTTTCCATAAAAATCGTATTGAATAAGTTATTGAGCGAAAATATACTTTTATGAAAGGTAATTCGCAATTCATTGCTTATAATAAAAGTACACTGAGTATCCATTGAATTATGACCATCCCATGTGAATGGGACTCTAATTTCGAAGCTCCATAACTTTAAAAAAAAAGCGTTATGTGGGAAAATGTCACAAAATGTAAAATAAAGATTTTAATCAGTTCTATCGAAATATCGATTTTCAACAATATTCGTTCGGTATTTAAAGAGTTATGGATGTTTGAACATTTAACAACAACAATGCAAAATAAAAGAATTTACCTTTGAATTCGCTGAATCCGAAAAATCGTACCATCATTTCAAACTATTTCAAAAATAACTACGTATTTTTAAAGTGTGCGAAAGTAATTTTTTTCGCATTCGTTTAATGTTTGGATAAATTGCTTAGAACACATTGCTGCTTTTGAACACTTTAATCTCCAATATCTGTTTAAATATCGAACAAACATTGTAGGATTGTCCTACTTATGAGCGGCACATATTTTACATACTGGGCTAAATGGCCAGGTCACAAGGACCCCGAAGGCTCAGAGAAGGTTGGGGGAGTTGCCCCCCTTTATTTAAATATGCAAGTTGCCCCCCTTTATTTTAATAGAAATTTTTAATAGATATATACTTATATCTTTTTTTTTAATAGAAAAAATATATAAGAAATTTCTAGATCGTTAGCTATCAGGCTGCAAGGTGCCCCAGATGTTATGACTCCTGAATTAATGGCAATTGATATGGCTCTAAAGTGGTGTTTTAAACAATCAAAATCTAATTTTGTTGTACTTACAGATAGTACCTCATCTTTGTTTTTTCTCCGGGATGATCCATGTCATTTGAAGAGCAATGGGATTTTCCTAAACATCGTTGAGACCATCGATCAAATAATTGATAAAGGATCCATAATTACTTTGCAATGGATCCCTGGACATGTTGCTGATTTTTTTAGCAAAGTCGGCCCTTAACAATGAAAAATACCTTCAGTTGAAAATTGGTAATTTATATGTTTGTAATTTTTTTTAAAATAATAATATCTTTATTAAGCCTTAGTATGGTTATATACATAGATTACCCCGCTAAGCCTTATGGCTTGTCAGCAGGATTCCTTTCAATCACACGAGAGGTTTATTAAAGAATGTGACATGTATCATGGAAAATAAACACATAATTAAAAAAAGAAACTAAAACAATAACAGCAACAAAAAAAAAACACGTATTAAAACACAGACATGAAAAATTAAACACATTTATAAAATAAACCTATAAATATCGGATTACAGCACATATTGCACAAAACTATCACCTATGGTACAAGTCATCATTTCGTATTAAAATTGCACTTGCTTAAAGGATACCAGATACAGGATATGACTTTTTAAACACTACTTTTCAATTATTTACATCTAGTAACCATTTCGAAACTTTAGTTTTAATATCTGAATAAGTGCTCAGGCATAACAGATCTCTCGGTAGAGAATTAAAAATATTGGGTATTTCATAAGATTTAATTAAATAAAGAAAATCTGAACGAGAACTTATACATCACTTCCAAGTCATCGCTGAAAGAGAGATCAATCATCGACAATTAGTAGAGAACAAGATCCTTCCACTAAATGATCTGCACCTTTCAAGAAGAAATTTTGTGTGTATCACCAGACTCAGAACAGGTGAATCACTCTTGAATGACTCACTTTTCAAGATGAGAAAGCTTCTTTCCCCCAACTGCCAGACGTGCAACGTAAAGGAAACGGTGATTCATGTTTTGCTGAATTGTACTGCTCACTCGAACCAGAGAAACAACTTAATAGCAAGATTACAAACAGAAAACACCTTTGAATCAAATCTACACAGTTTACTTGGACAAGTAGATCTGACTATTCGCAAAGTTTGCTATAATGAAACAATCAAATTTTTAAATGATTCGAATCTCTCCATAGGTTTAAGAATTTTTTATCGAGGTTTTGTAGCATAAATGCCATCAGCTTCTTGGCATTATCAAAACGTGCCATCTGGAGGAGAGGGTCGAAAGACTCGAACATATCCACAGGAAACATTTATTTTATTTGATGATGATGATAGATAAGCAAAAGCCGTACCACTAAGTTATGCTGACGTCATAACTAAGTGGTACGGCTTTCTACGTGGTGTTGACTTAGTTTGACTCCCTCCCTGAGCCAGCATTGAGGTTTTTTCCTATCGGCTAATTCTCATTAAAATAAGAATTGGAATAAAATACTCACTGAACTGGGAGATGAGACACATGGTAGACTTCCGCCGAGATCATCCAACGTGATCTTTAACGTGCATAGGGTATGGCTCTCCAGCACACCGATCATGACTTAACGTCCCCTCTTACGGATGGCGTCATTTCCAAGCCCAAACGATCCCTTACTGACCGTATGCAGAGCGGGGACTTTTTCGGAGCTGAATCTCAACGCCTGCCCATGTGGGACTTGAACTTGGGAACTGCAGATTACGAGCCTGGAACGCTACTGACTGAGCTACTCTCGCCCCTGGGTCGTAACTGGTAGGGGAAGGAACCACTAGATGGGTATTAATTAATTTAGAGAGTTTAGATGGGTATTAATAGACAGAAATTGCTGGAAAAAAGGTGCATCTCCTTGAGTTATAGATGGCGCTGTCGGACGGAATATAGATCGACGGAATATAGATCGTCCGATGGAATATAGATCGCCCCATCCGACGGAAGGTGGCCTTTCAAGCCCATCGGTGTTCCTTACTGACCGTGCGCAGGGCGGGAAGTTTTGCGGAGACAAATCTCAACGCTGACCCAGGTGGGACTTGAACCTGGGATCTGCAGTTAAGGAGCCTGGCGCGCTACCGGCTGAGCAACACCCACGACTACTGGTAAACTTATAATTCGATTTTTTAATAAGTTGCCGAGTGGTTACCATGCTTGGCTACTGATTTAAGGGATCTGGATTCGAGCCCCAGGAAAGGCACATGTGGGTGGATTGTTTTTCTGCTGAGGACCTGCCATCCTCTCAGACCTTCTACTGTGGTATATAAACTGACAGGATCCTCTCAGACCTCTGTGTCAAGCAGTTGCTTGGGGGTATTTTTTATTTTTTTAATATTTAATAAAAATAATAATAAATCATATTTCTCCAGCTTTCTACACCAAATTTGCCAGCGATGAATGGATGCAGAAAAAAAGCAAACAATTTTTGCACAAACATAAAATATTGAAGTACCGACTGAGCCAACCCCGCCATTGCTAGTACGGCATCTGCTCTCTCCGATTATCTAGTGTCAGATAATTTTTTTACTGTTAATGCATTTTCATATTTCTCCAGCTTTCTACACAAAATTTGCCAGCGATGAATGGATGCTGAAAAAAAAGCAAACAATTTTTGCACGAACATAAAATACTGAAGTGCAGCGCTGCAAATTTCTGCAACAAAATTGCCGACTAAATTTAAAGAGTGACTACCGCAATGGATGTAGCCCGCACTGGGACTGCAGTCTTTAATGCGTGCCTCTGATCCTGAGTACTTTCCCAACATTTTCGCAGCGTTGTCATATGTTTGTCCTCGACAAAGTTAGCAACACTTGTTCTTCCAAACATGACGACGTATCCATAATAAATACAAAGATTACCTGCAGAGATAGACTTGAAACATTAGTTATGTTTGATGTCTATCTCTACAGGTAATCTGTGTATTTACTATGGATCGATTTTTAATCATATATACGCTTGAGCGTTATCGACCTTCGCATTAACGTCTTAAAATCAATAGCAACGATTGGAAAAAAGGTGCATCTCCTTGAGTTATAGATGGCGCTGTGTCATATCATATTTATTCTGAACAATATCATTGTCCGATGCAGGGTGATTTCTTGCGATTATTTTTGGCTCCACGGTGTCCCAAGCGACCAAGAGATAACTAATAATAATTCAAATATTTGTGATAAACAATGCAACTTTTTATCAAATACTGTAACAGTTACTCTCATGTATGGTACATAATTCATAGCAATCAATATACAGTAGTAACATTAAAGCAAAAAATATTTCGGCAAAAAATATTTCGGCAATTATCTAGATATACTTTTAATTCCCTACAAGTTAAACTCTTGATTATCCGTAGTCGGATTTACCAGAATGCTATTAAATTGGATTTTGAAATATTGTCACCATAAAACTCTTATATACAGTGTAATGTTCTCGATATCTGTCAGAGAATATTTATTAGCTTAATGTACCTCTATTAAATTCATAATAGATTCCTTATTTCTGTTTCAGCAAAAAGGATCCACAGAAATGAATACTTCAATTCATCGGATATAGGGGTGAAGAATCCAACTGACTTCAATCACAATAACTTCCTTTCCAGAGAACACCATTACAGTACATATTCAAATTGTGCTTTTCCCAGCGATGAAATTGAACAATTTTCTTTCAATTTTCCCAATGACAATGCAGCGTGCACGTTCACTGGTAACTATGGCAACCAACACATGACTTTATGCAGCAAGAAGCTTCGCTGCCAAGACTTTCAGAAAATAATCAAGGATTTGACGTCTGCACTATGGAATTTCCTCTAAACGAATCATTTATATATTCATTTCCTGAAATACAGTTTTGTATGTAAAATTTATTATTCAAATAATTAATGTTCATTTGTCTCTATACTTGTGTAATCTCTCATTTATGGTTTTCATGCAACATTCCAAAGTTTTATACCGGGGAATCCTTGATCATCATCCTAATCCTCAAACAACCATGGGCTACCGATGTCCAACCAGACCGTGCAATTTAGTTCTCCAAGCAAGTCTGTCCTGAGCCACATCTGCTGCATCTGGCCACTGCACACCAATTCTAATAAGGTCCTCTTTGACATTGTCTGCCCCCCGCATCCTAGATCTCCCCCTCTTTCTGAGGCCTTTAGGCACACTATTCATAACCCTATTCGCCAATCTATAATTATCCATACGGGCAACATGGCCAAACCAACGGAGTCTCTCTCTGCACAATATGCTGCTTAAAGGAGGTTGCAGATTCCTTTGCCTAACCTCATCATTAGTTACAAAGTTGAACCACTAAATGCCCAAGATACTGCGTAAGCATCTAGAATCAAAAGCATCTAGTTTCCTGTTACCTTGTTTACAAAGCATCCAAGTTTCACTACCATAACTAACCCTAGAAAGAACCAAACTATTATACAATCTAATTTTAATCATTAGGTGTATACGCCTATTTCTCTACACTCTCCTTAGATTTTTAAAAGTCCCGGCAGCAATCCCTATTCGTCTGTTAATCTCATTCAGGTCTGAGAGGATGGCAGGACCTCAGCAGAAAAACGACACATACATCCATGCCTTAACCCGGGGCTCGAACCCAGGTCCCTTAGATCAGTAGCCAAGCGCGCTAACCACTTGGCCATGGGACGGCTTCAAAATAGAGTTACTCATGAAAACAATTTAAAAAACCTCCTTTACGAAATCTTAAGTTACCCAAAATTGCCATTAAGATTAGTGGCGGAAATGGTTCCCAACTTCATGAGATCTGACCACAAAGGAAGTGCAGAAAAACTTCTGATAGCAACCTTTTCTGATAAAGCGCTGATTTGCTATTAAAGAACTGCCATTAAACGGCTTCCTTGTTTACCTGCCAGTCAGAGGAACTGATTCGGCTGCCTTTTGTAAACCGCCACGGGACAACGTGGGCGCGAGCTGCAAATGGGCGGGATTCTTCGTAGCAGCCGAAGTCCAAATGTCAACAGCACTAGGGAATTTGCTCGTGTAGGTAAAGTACTGACTGTCTAACTTTGTGACATTATTTGCAATTCTTTTGACCACTAACTTTAAGAAGAACCAAATGATATTATTTAAATGTTAATATGAATGACTCAAATCAGTACAAGAACTCTGTGATTAAAGGTAAGAAATATTACGTATCTGATTACTAATTTCACAACTCACAACAATAAGTCAAGTTTTTATTGCATATTTTCACTTCGACGAATGATCTTTTTAGCTCACGAGCCGATATTTTCCCTCTGTCGGTCTGTCTCTTCAGATATTTAGTTTTTATTTCTTAGTTTTAGAGGCATTTTCTATGCTGCAAAAGTATTAAAATACCAAATATACTGGGGCGAAGGTGGCTCAGTCGGTAGCACGCCAGGCTCGTAATCCGTAGTTCACAGGTTCGAGTCCCAGCTGGGTCAGTCGTTGAGATTTATCTCCGCAAACTCCCCGCCCTGCCCACGATCAGTAGATGACAGCGATGGGCTTGAAAAGGCCGCCGTTCTTCGAATGGGACGTTAAGCCGTGGCCCCGTGTGCAGGTAGAGCCATACCCTGTGCACGTTAAAGAACACGCTGGATGGCCTTGACGGGAGGTTACCATCTATCTCCCAAAAGCTGTTCCAGTGGGTTCCCTCCCCCAACCTTCTCTGAGCTATCAGAGTCATTGTGATCTGGTCATTTAGACCATGGTGTGCAAAAAAATGCCGCTCAGATGTAAAGCAATCCACAACCAAATATACTCTGCCAAACCATTACACAATTTTCATGTTATGTCTTCGAAGCTTTTTTACGTCTAAAATAAATATTTATTCGAAAAATATAACTGAAGATAAAGATTAGAATCAAACGTATTTAAATCTCGATTTTCAACAATATTCGTACAATATTAAAGAGTTAATAATAAATAAATACCCCTTCAAGCAGCTGCTTGCCACAGAGGTCTGACAGGAGCCTGTCAGTTTATATGCCATAGTAGAAGGTCTGTGAGGATGGCAGGACCTCAGCAGAAAAACCACACACATATCCATGCCTCGAACCCAGGTCCCTTAGATCAGTAACCAAGCGCGCTAACCACTCGGCCACGGGAATGTTTCATAAAAATCATTCACAATTGTCTAATATTGAGATAATCATATACAAACTACTGAAATGCATTTTTATTTTATTAAATGGTTTGAAACATTACATATTACGTTAAATTCTTAGAATGCATTACGTACGTACATACCCCCTCAGGGACGGGGGTGGCTCAGTCGGTAGCGCGCCAGGCTCGTAATCTGAAGATCCCAGGTTCGAGTCCCAGCTGGGTCAGCGTTGAGATTTATTTCCATAAAATTCCCCGCCCTGCCCACGGTCAGTAGGGGACACCGATGGGCTTGGAAAGGCCACCGTCCGTCGGATGGGACGTTAAGCCGTGGCCCGTGCGGGAGAGCCATACCCTGTGCACGTTTAAGAACACGCTGGATAGCCTTGACGGGAGGCTACCATCTGTCTCCCAACAGCTGTTCCAGTGGGTCCCCTTCCCCAACCTTCTCTGAGCCTTCGGGGTCCATGTGACCTGGCCATTTAGCCCATGGTGTGCAAAAAAGTTAAGAGGTCAGAGGTTAAACAACCCAACCCATACCCACTCAAGCAGCTGCTTGCCATAGAGGTCTGACAGGAGCGTGTCAGTTTATACGTCATAGTAAAAGGTCTGTGAGGATGGCGGGATCTCAGCAGATAAACAACACAAATTTCCATGTCTTACACTGGGGTTGAACCCAGTTCCCTTTTATCAGTAGCCAGGGGCGTAGCGAAAGACTATAGTTGCCGGGGGGGGGGGGGGGGGGGGGCAGGCATTTTCAAATCTCTCCTGCATTTTGCCATGTAACTCCCAATTTTGCCAACTACCCATAATTTCATCTCGCCTGAATTGTAGCAAGTCAATATGAATTTTCCCAACTCTCCTTATTTTCAAAGAAACAATCCCAATCTTTACATTTCTCCTGAATTTAATAACTGCAAATTTTACAAACTGCACAATATTTTGCCAAGTTTTCTCCATTTTGTCAACTATCTTTAATTTCAGAAACCCAATTCCTATTATCACAACTCACCCGTATTTTACCAAGTGGATTCGAATTTTACCAACTCCTCTAGATTTTGCCAAGAGTTCTTGATTTTTCCAACTATCCCTAAATTAAAAAAATCCCAATTTTCACAACTCACCTGTACTTTACCAAATGGTTTCCAATTTTGCCAACTCCCCTAGATTTTGTCAAGTTGCCTCGATTTCACCATCTCTCCTTTAATTTCGCAAAACAATCCCAATTTTCACATCTCTCCTGATTTTGCCAGGTCACTTCAAATTTTTGAAACTCCCAAAAGTTTTGCCAAGTTTTCTCGATTTTGTCAACTCTCCTTAATTTCACAAAAATAATCCCAATTTTTACAACTCGCCCGTATTTAACAAATGGATTCGAATTTTGCTACTTGCCCTAGATTTTGCCAAATCACTCCGAATTTTGCCAACTCCCCAAGATTTGCCTACTTTCCTAGATTTTGCCAACTTGCCATAATTTTATAGAAAAAAAAGTCGCAATTTTTACATCTCACCTGAATTTTCCCAACTCCCCAAAGTTTTGCAAGTCACTCCAAATTTTGCCAACTGCTCCTAGATTTCGCCAAGTTTCCTCAATTTTGCCAACTCGCCATAATTTTACAAAACAAAAATCCCAATTTTTACATCTCACCTGAATTTTGCTAACTCCCCACGATTTTGCCAAGTTACTCAGAATTTTTCAACTCCCCAAGATTTACCAAGTCACTCCGAATTTTGCCAAGTTGTCCCCATTTTGTCAACTCCTTGTATTTTACTAAGTGATTTCGAATTTTGTCAGCTGCTCTAGATTTTGCCGTCTCGAATTTATCAACTACCTTAGATTTGCCAAATTGCCTCGATTTTTTAGATTGTCAATTGCTTCGAAAAATATTAACTGGTTCCTAAAAGAAATTACCCTAGATTTTGCCAAGTTGTCTAGATTTTACTAGCTCCCCTTAATTTTACAAAAATTTAGCCTCACCCCATACCTACGCCCCTCTCAGTAGCCAAGCGCGCTAACCACTCGCCACGGTACTGTTCTGAAATATTCCAGCCTCCATGTTCTTTAAATACTGAACGAATACTGTTGAAAAATCGATATTTAAACACATTTGTTTATGCTCTTTAATTTATTTTCAGTCATATTTTTTAAAAGAAATTTCTGAGTATTTATTAAAAAGGGCTGGAATTAAAAATTTAATTATTGTTGGTGATATTAATATTGATGTGGCAAATACTAATAAATATGGTTGCGTTTTGTATTTAAATACTTTGATTGAATTTGGTTTAGAACAAATCGTTAAGGGTTTTACTAGAGAGGACGAAACATTAACTAAAATTACAAGGACGTTAATTGATCATGTTTTGGTTAAAACAAGTAGTTTTGATGTTAAAAGTAAAACATATAGAAATAAATTTCCAGATCATTATGGTATCTTAATAAAGATTTTCAAAAAGAATATTAGCTCTAATGATGTTACATTTTTGAAAGAGGATTCAAACCTAGGTTTTAAAAATTTTATAATGATATTTTATTATTCAGAAATTGCAAATGACGCAATGGAATGATATAGTTGATGAAGACATGAGTACAGAATTAGTATATCAGAAAATATTAAGTAAAATTGATGAAATTCGGGAAAATTCTTGTTGTAGTAAACAAATTAATAATTGTAAAACTAAGAGAATAAGGAAAGAATGGATTACAGATGACATTATTTTAGCAATTAAAAATAGAGATTAATTATGGAAAAGATATAAAGATAATGTAAATAATAAACAAAAAAATGACCTATAAAATGGAAAGAAATAGGGTAAACATCATTATAAGGAACCAAAAACGCATATTTTATTCAAATAAATTAGCAATTAATAAAGGTAATAATAATAGAATATGGGAATAAATTAATGATATTATTGATGGTAAAAAAAGGATGTCAATCGACTAAAATGTTGGAAGACACTTGATTAGAGATAACACTCCAAAAGAAATTCTAAATAGTTTTGTTAATTTTTTTGTAACAATTATTAGTGAGATGCAAACAGAATTTGCGACGATGAATACCAGGTCAGATAAGGTTTACGAATTATTTTACATAAATAAGAATTCTATGCATTTTCCACTAGGTAGTAACTTCCATGTTGCCAATATTATAGATCACTTAAAATATAACACATCTCCTGGATTTGACAATATTAAACCAAAATACATAAAGGAAAGTAAATGCAATTTTGTTCATGTAATAACAATTCTTATAAATAAAATTTTTGAAAATTCGCAAATCCCAATAGCTATGAAAATTGGAATTATTCGTCTGGTATATAAAAGTGGATCAAAAAAGAATTTTAATAATTATAGACCAATCACTCTATTAAAAACAAAGAAAAATACGTTGGAGATCGCTTGCAAAATTTTTTGAATAAAATTAATTTTCTGTCAAGTCAGCAATTTGGGTTCCGTAAAGGTATGGGAACACAGTCTTTTGGAAGATCTTATTAATAATATAGATATTAATTTAAATATAGGAAAGAAATGCGTTGCGGTATTTATGGACTTAAATAAAGCATTTGATTCAGTTGACATTGATATCTTGCTACAGAAATTATATTTTCTTGGTATAAGAGGGAATATTTTTGAATGGTTTAAAAGCTACTTATTACATAGAGAAATAGTATGAAAATAAATGATAATTTTAGCGATAAATATCAGATCAATTTTGGAGTTCCACAATGATCTATTCTCGGCCCTATGCTATTCCAAATATACATAAATGATTTGGCTAATATTAATTTCGATAGTAAATTATATATGTATGCTGATGATACACTGCTAATCAACTTCCACTCTGATTTAGAATACGCTATTTGCAATCTGCAAAGTGATTTCAATAAAGCAGTTAAATGGTTTGTTCTTAACAAACTGAGTGTAAACGAGAAAAAAACTAAATTTATGTGTATTGGTTCTCAACAACCTACACTTAATAGAAGAATTACTAAGCATCGAATAAGTTGTACTAGGCTGGATGGTTTATCACCTGGCACATGCAATTGTTCTGAAATAAAAAGAAGTAAATGAAATAAATTACCTAGGCTTGAAAATGAATTCGAAAATGAAATGGAATAAACATATTGATTGGATGTGTTCAAGACTACGATTTGTAGCATTTAAAATTAGGAAACTTAACATGTTTGCTGATACACAGATAACTATTTTAGTATATAAAGCACTTTTTGAATCTATAATTAGGTATGGGATAACAGTTTATGGGACAGCCTATAAGACAGAATTAAATAAAATTAAAAGAATACAATTTAGTCTGCTAAAAGGATTGTGTAATACAGAAGTTAAATATTCCCTTACAACGAAAGATGATATATTCAGTTTGTTCAAAATTTTACCTATTGAAAGTTTATATGTGTTTGTTTCTGTTATCAATAACTTCTTTGATGATACCTATAAACAAAATATTTACCACAATAAGTTTACTAGAAAAAAGGCTATGGGTTTTTTTGAAACAACCAAAATTTTATAATAATTACGGAAGAAATTCCAAAGAATATCAAACTCCCTACCTATTTAACTTGCTTCCTCGAGAAATAGTTAACGTAAAAAAAAATTGTGATGTTAAAGATAAATTATTTCAGTGGTTGATGAAAAAGTGATGTTTTTATTTGGAAACTTTCATCATTTTGTCGGTTTCCTTTCTCATTTATTCCTTTTTTTTCTCTCCTTCATTTTATGTACTACTGAGGCAATCTAGATCATATCTGTAAAAACATATGTGTACATTCCCGCTGATAAGATTCCGCTTAGTGGGATTTTTTATGTAATATAATTATAGATAATACTTATTGAAAATAAATTTGAATTTTGAATACTATAACAATAGTTTTATCCATCTATACAAGGGGTACGCAAGTTAATACACATTTCCAGGGTGTACGTGAAGCATAAAAGGTTCAGAACCATTGATATATATGTTTTATTTTATTCCCATTGCTATATTATAAGTATAGTTTTATCTATCTATACAAGGGGTACCCCAGTTACATACACATTTCCAGGGGGTACGTGAGGCATAAAAGGTTGAGTTGGGTTGGGTTGTTTTACGTCTGAGCGGCACTTTTTTGCACACAATGGGCTAAATGGCCAGGTCACATGAACCCCGAAGGCTCAGAGAAGGTTGGGGGAAGGGACCCACTGGAACAGCTGTTGGGAGACAGATGGTAGCCTCCCGTCAAGGCCATCCAGCGTGTTCTTTAACGTGCACAGGGTATGGCTCTCCCGCATACGGGGCCACCACTTAACGTCCTATCCGACGGACGGCGGCCGTTCCAAGCCCATCGGTGTCACCTACTGACCGTGGGCAGGGCGGGGAATTTTTGTGGAGATAAATCTCAACGCTGACCCAGCTTGGACTCGAACCTGGGAACTACAGATTACGATCCTGGCGCGCTACCGATTGAGCCACCCCCGCCCCTCAATAAAAGTTTGAGAACCACTGATCTGTGTGTTTTATTTTATTCTCATTGTTATAACAATCGTTTTATCCATCTATACAAGGGGTACGCCAGTTACATACACATTTCCAGGGGGTACGTGAATCATAAAAGATTGAGAACCATTGATATATGTGTTTTATTTTATTTCCATTGTTATACTGTAACTATAGTTTTATCTATCTATACAAGGGGTACGCCAGTTACATACACATTTCCAGGGAGTACGTGAAGCATAAAAGATTGAAAACCACTGATATATATGTTTTATTTTATTCTCATTGTTATACTATAAATATAGTTTTATATATCTATACAAGGGGTACGCCAGTTACATACACATTTCCAGGGGGTACGTGAAGTATAAAAGGTTGAGAACCACTGATATATATGTTTTATTTTATACCCATTGTTATACTATAAATATAGTTTTATATATCTATACAAGGGGTACGCCAGTTACATACACATTTCCAGGGGGTACGTGAAGTATAAAAGGTTGAGAACCACTGATATATACGTTTTATTTTATTCCCATTGTTATACTAAAACTATAGTTTTATCTATCTATACAAGGGGTACGTCAGTTACATACACATTTCCAGGGGGTACGTGAAGCGTAAAAGTTTGAGAACCACTGATATATACGTTTTATTTTATTCCCATTGTTCTACTATAACTATAATTTTATCTATCTACACAAGGGGTATGCCAGTTACATATACATTTCCAGGGGGTACGTGAAGCATAAAAGTTTGAGAATCACTGTATTATTAAATTGATCTTACTTGAAGATTTGTAGCAAATTGCGTAACATGAAACTTGTATTTTTTTCTTACAGATTACTGCCATTTTGAAGAAATAACGCCTAGAAATTGCAACAAGAAATTGAATTCAAGGGCTGCAAAAAGTCAGCAAATCCAAACTACCATCGAATGGTTAGAACGTTTTCTTTTTAGTCTGTTAAATACCGTTTTATATACTGCTCTACGAAAATATTGAAATTTCATGTTATGTCAATGGTGACTGAAGATAAAGATTATAAATAAATCTATTTAAATATTGATTTTCAAACAATATTCGTTATTGTTATGGAAACTGGAATATTTCACAATGAGAATGCGACATAAGAATTTACCTGAGAATCAAGAGTTTTCCGCATTTTACCTAGGTAATATGCACACTAACGGCTTCCGTATCGTTAAAGTTCAAAAGTTTGTTTCTCTCATAGTGGTGAATCTCTTGAATATGAATCATCTTGTCACGTGATTCACTCGTCCGCATTATAAAAAACGCCCCGTATGAGCGGAGGCCAAGTGAGAACGAATCGGTAAAGTGATTCATTCTTCATAACGAATCACTAAAATAATTCGTTCTCACTTGGCCTGCTCATTTTGGGGGCGTTTTTTATAATTCGGACGACTGATTCATGTTAGCAGAGGGATGACCCTGGTTTCAACTCTACTCTCGGACACTAGATAAATAACATTATGTTAATTTAAGAGTACAGAAACGTTCCTGTTGTTCCAGCAAAGATCTTATTTTCACTTTAACGAGTGCCTAGTAGGTAATGTGCAGATAATCAAGGTAATTTGCAGATTATCCAGGTAATTTGAGAAATGAAACAATTTTTTTTTTTTTTTTTTTTAGAATATAATTTTTATTCATAAGAGTAAAGAATACAAATACATTTACACTTTGACCCGCAAAGCTAAATAGCTTTTCTGCAGGAAAATGAATAAATTATATTAACATAAGTCATTCAGCCACAAAAATGGTGTACATCAAATAAATCCACAAAACACAACACATAAAAATCAGCTAACTAGAAAGTACCAAATAATTTTTTAATTCCATTTTAAGTCTTCTAAAAGAATCTATATTTAGTAATTCTTTTGGAATAGCATTAAATATAAGTGGTACTTGATATTCGGAAGTATGTTTCCCGTAATTATTTCGAAAATTTGGCAATTTGTAATAACCCTGGTTTTGAAGTCTTGTATTTTCATTATGTTGAATTTTTTGTTTGTAAGTTTCGTCAAAAAATTTTTTAATTATTACATTATATTTATATAAATTGCTGTAGGACAAAAGATTTAAAAATTTTAATCTATCGGCAGAAGTTTATAAAGTTTTTGCTAATGAAACGGAATAATATTTTTAGCTATTATAGACTGCAGTTTTTCTATTTTATTTATGTTAGTTACGTTAGTTGTTCCATGCACAATTATTCCATAATTTAAAACAGATTCGCATATTGCTTTATAAAATAGGACACATGTTTACATATTTAATACGTATTTCAATTTTTGAATTTTTATCGCCGATATTCTCAAGCTTTCACATATGTGGGATATATGGGCATTCCACCTGAAATATTCATCAAAAATGATTCCTAAGTAATTTATTTTATTTACTTGCTCAACAAGTGGGCAGCTGCATAATGAATCACAATTCGAAGCATCCTTTTTTCTGCAATTTATTTTATGAGTTTTGATAAAGAGGTTTTGATGGATATGAAATCCTGGTGAATGAATAATTATCAGTTTTGTTTTTTTCTCATTTAAATAGATTTTATTATAATTTAACCATCTAATAATATTATTGTAATCTGTTTGAACCTCTGAAATGCTATCATTTAAATATTTCCGACTGTTTATTAAAACAATGTCGTCAGCATATAGATAAATAGCACTATTTAATTTTGTATTGAACAAATCATTTATGTACACTAGGAACAAATAAAGGACCTAAAATTGAGCCTTGGGGAATTCCACATCGTGTAATTACTTTTCTGCTGTAGCAGTTTTTTATTTTAGTAATTGTGTATCTGTCTGATAAATAATTTCTAAACCAATCTAACAATATACCGCGAATACCGTAATTTTCCAATTTATTTAGTAAAATGCTATGATCTATTGTATCGAAGGCTTTCTTTAAATCTAAGAACATAGTTACAATTTTTCCCTATTATTCAATGATTTATTAATATTATTTGCAATTTTGGAAATTAGTTGTATTGTGTTTTTTCCTTTTTGAAAGTCAAACTGATTTTCATTAATTATGCTGTGTTTAAGTAAAAAGTTAAAAACAGTATTATAAATATATTTTTCCATTATTTTCGAAAAAATAGGCAGAATTGTTATTGGTCGATAGTTAGAAAAATCCTCCTTAATACCACCTTTAAAAATAGGTCTTAAAATACCTGTTTTGAGTTCAGTAGGTATGTTCCCAGTAAATATAATCTGATTTATAATTTTTGATATAATATTTAGTAGTGTCTCTTTATTAAATTTTATATGTTTAATGCAAACATTATCGTAACCAGGTGATTTATTGGTGTCTAATGAAGTAATTATTTCATCAGTTTGTTTTTCCGTGATTTCATGTATAGAGATAGATTTCAAAACTCTTTGTATCATGGTTGGAACATAATTTATATCGTCTTGGTGATTTGTATTTCTTATCTGTAAAATTAGTGTATTATAAAAGTCATTGTAATTATTTGCTATTTCTTCCACGGATAATTTCTTTTTGGTCATATTATCAATTATTACATCGTCCGATGATTTTTTCTGTTTTCCTTCTAATATTTCATATATTAATTGCCAGGTAGCCTTCATATCATTTTTTTTCATTATAAGTTTATTTCTATAATAAAGTTGTTTCTGATTTCTAATCTGAATATTAACCCTATTCCTTAATTTTTTATAGCTATTTTTATAAGCATCACTTTTATCATTGTTTTTAAATTTAATCCAAGCTTTATCTCTTTCTTCAATTAATTCTATCAAGTTCGGTGTTATTCAATTTTTGCTATGATTTCTTTTTACCTTTCAAACTCTTCTCATATATATTCTATTTTTTCCTAAAATTCCATCATAAATATCTTTAAATACTTTATATAGGTTTAATTCATCCTTTGAGTTGCCTCCATAATTTTCTAAATTCCAATTCGTTTCAGAAATAGCTTTGTTTATATTGTTATGGTCAAATGACCAATTCTTATTTTCCTGGTCTGTTTCATTATAATTAGTATTATTTAAATTGTTATTGGTGTTGCTAATCAGTGTTAAAATCATATAGTGATCTGCTATTTTGCTTGTTTGAATTATTGAATTTGCTGACATATTTTTAATCAGTTTAATATTAATATGGTCTATACAGGTTTTGGTAATTTTATTTTTTACTATTTCTTCTCTTGTAGCTTCCCTTATTAATCTTTCAAAATTCATTTCAGCAAATAGTGTGATATATTTTTCTGTGCCATGTTTTTTAGTATTCATTGTATCGATATTAAAATCACCTATTAAAATCTGATTTTGGTCTTTTTCTGTATTTTCCATCCAGTTTCGGAAATTCAATAGAAAAGAGTTCACATCTGTACTAGGCGATCTGTATAGTGCTAAAACATGATATATTATATTATTTTTTTTTACTTTTATATATATAGTTTCCGCTGGAAGTGTTTGTTGTGAAATAATTTCAATATCTAGATTTTCTTTATAATATACTGAAATCCCCCTGATATTTTTATTTACATTATCATTTGTGATTTTATTAAATTTATCAATGTTATATAAGTAATTTTCATATTAATTTACATTTGTTTCAGTTAAAACAAGCAAATCAATGTGTTTCATGTAATTGTTAATACTTAATTTTAATGAATCCCAATGTTTTCTTTGACTTCTTATATTAACATGAGCAATTCCAAATTTATTTTTGTGAATAAATTTACTATAATTATTTTCGAACCAAGCCTCCACTTCTAAACCTGTAGTTACATAAGCAACATCATAGTTGCTATGAAAACCTTCAAAATTCAAATCCTACTTCCATGGGTTAAACGAGCGACGTATGCTAAGAGATAGGACGGGCGCCTCCCTCTCTTCCTACCTTCATGCGTTACACTAGCGACCTATGCTAAGAGATAGGACGGGCGCCTCACTCTCTTCCTACCTCCATGGGTTACACTAGCGACCTATGCTAAGAGATAGGACGGGCGCATCCCTCTCTTCCTACCTCCATGGGTTAAACTAGCGACCTATGCTAAGAGATAGGACGGGCGGCTCTCTCTCTTCCTACCTCCATGGGTTAAACTAGCGACCTATGCTAAGAGATAGGACGGGCGCCTCCCTCTCTTCCTACATCTATGGGTTAAACTAGCGACCTATGCTAAGAGATAGGACGGGCGCCTCCCTCTCTTCCTACCTCCATGGGTTACACTAGCGATCTATGCTAAGAGATAGGAAGGGCGCCTCCCTCTCTTCCTACCTTCATGGGTTACACTAGCGACCTATGCTAAGAGATAGGACGGGCGGCTCTCTCTCTTCCTACATCCATGGGTTAAACTAGCGACCTATGCTAAGAGATAGGATGGGCGACTCGCTCTCTTCCTACCTCCATGTGTTAAACTAGCGACCTATGCTAAGAGATTTGACGGGCGCCTCCCTCTCTTCCTACATCCATGGGTTAAACTAGCGACCTATGCTAAGAGATAGGACGGGCGCCTCCCTCGCTTCCTACCTTCATGGGTTAAACTAGTGACCTATGCTAAGAGATAGGACGGGCGGCTCTCTCTCTTTCTACCTCCATGGGTTAAACGAGCGACCTATGCTAAGAGATAGGACGGGCGCCTCCGTCTCTTCCTACCTCCATGGGTTAAACTAGCGACCTATGCTAAGAGATAGGACGGGCGCCTCCCTCTCTTCGTACCTCCATGGGTTACACTAGCGACCTATGCTAAGAGATAGGACCGGCGCGTGCCTCTTTTCCTAACTCCATGGGTTAAACTAGCGACCTATGCTAAGAGATAGGACGGGCGCATCCCTCTCTTCCTACCTCCATGGGTTAAACTAGCGACATATGCTAAGAGGTAGGACGGGCGCCACCCTCTTTTCCTACCTCCATGGGATACACTAGCGACCTATGCTAAGAGATAGGACTTGCGCCTCCCTCTCTTCCTACCTCCATGGGTTAAACTAGCGACCTATGCTAAGAGATAGGACGGGCGACTCCCTCTCTTCGTACCTCCATGGGATAAACTAGCGACCTATGCTAAGAGTTAGGACGGGCGCCACCCTCTCTTCCTACCTCCATGGGTTACACTAGCGACCTATGCTAAGAGATAGGACGGGCGCCTCCCTCTCTTCCTACCTCCATGGGTTAAACTAGCGATCTATGCTAAGAGATAGGACATGCGCCTCCATCTCTTCCTACATCCATGGGTTATATTAGCGACCTATGCTAAGAGATAGGACGGGCGCCTCGCTCTCTTCCTTGCTCCATGGGTTACACTAGCGACCTATGCTAAGAGATAGGACGGGCGCCTCCCTCTCTTCCTACCTCCATGGGATACATTAGCGACCTATGCCAAGAGATGGGACAAGCGCCTCCCTCTCTTCCTACCTCCATGGGTTACACTAGCGATCTATGCTAAGAGATAGGACATGCGCCTCCATCTCTTCCTACATCCATGGGTTATATTAGCGACCTATGCTAAGAGATAGGACGGGCGCCTCGCTCTCTTCCTTGCTCCATGGGTTACACTAGCGACCTATGCTAAGAGATAGGACGGGCGCCTCCCTCTCTTCCTACCTCCATGGGATACATTAGCGACCTATGCCAAGAGATGGGACAAGCGCCTCCCTCTCTTCCTACCTCCATGGGTTACACTACCGACCTATGCTAAAAGGTAGGATGGGCGCCTCTCTCTCTTCCTTCCTCCATGGGTTAAACTAGCGACCTATGCTAAGAGGTAGGACGGTCGCATCCCTCTCTTCCTACCTCCATGGGTTAAACTAGCGACCTATGCTAAGAGATAGGACATGCGCCACTATCTCTTCCTACATCCATGGGTTATATTAGCGACCTATGCTAAGAGATAGGAAGGGCGCCTCCCTCTCTTCCTACCTCCATGGGATACATTAGCGACCTATGCCAAGAGATGGGACAAGCGCCTCCCTCTCTTCCTACCTCCATGGGTTACACTAGCGACCTATGCTAAGAGATAGGACGGGCGCCTCCCTCTCTTCCTACCTCCATGGGATACATTAGCGACCTATGCCAAGAGATGGGACAAGCGCCTCCCTCTCTTCCTACCTCCATGGGTTACACTAGCGACCTATGCTAAGAGGTAGGACGGGCGCCTCCCTCTCTTCCTACCTCCATGGGATACGCTAGCGACCTATGCTAAGAGATAGGACGAACACCTCCCTCTCTTCCTACATTCATGGATTACACTAGCGACCTACGCAAAGAGACAGGACGGGCGCCTCCCTCTCTTCCTACATCCATGTGTTAAACTACCGACCTATGCTAAGAGATAGGACGGGCGGCTCTCTCTCTTCCTACCTCCAAGGGTTAAACTAGCGACCTATGCTAAGAGATAGGACGGGCGGCTCTCTCTCTTCCTACCTCCATGGATTAAACTAGCGACCTGTGCTAAGATATACGACGGGCGCTTCCCTCTCTTCCTACCTCCATGGGTTACACGAGCAACCTATGCTAAGAGATAGGACGGGCGCCTCCCTTTCTTCCTACCTCCATGGGTTAAACTAGCGAAATATGCGAAGAGATAGGACGGGCGCCTCCCTCTCTTCCTACCTCCATGGGATACATTAGCGACCTATGCCAAGAGATGGGACAAGCGCCTCCCTCTCTTCCTACCTCCATGGGTTACACTAGCGACCTATGCTAAGAGGTAGGACGGGCGCCTCCCTCTCTTCCTACCTCCATGGGATACGCTAGCGACCTATGCTAAGAGATAGGACGAACACCTCCCTCTCTTCCTACATTCATGGATTACACTAGCGACCTACGCAAAGAGACAGGACGGGCGCCTCACTCTCTTCCTACCTGCATGGGTTAAACTAGCGACCTATGCTAAGAGATAGGATGGGCGCCTCCCTCTCTTCCTACATCCATGTGTTAAACTACCGACCTATGCGAAGAGATAGGACGGGCGGCTCTCTCTCTTCCTACCTCCAAGGGTTAAACTAGCGACCTATGCTAAGAGATAGGACGGGCGGCTCTCTCTCTTCCTACCTCCATGGCTTAAACTAGCGACCTGTGCTAAGATATACGACGGGCGCCTCCCTCTCTTCCTACCTCCATGGGTTACACGAGCAACCTATGCTAAGAGATAGGACGGGCGCCTCCCTTTCTTCCTACCTCCATGGGTTAAACTAGCGAAATATGCTAAGAGATAGGACGGGCACCTCCCTGTCTTCCTACCTCCATGGGTTAAACTAGCGACCTATGCTAAGAGATGGGACGGGCTCCTCTCTCTCTTCCTAAGGGGCGGGGTGGCTCAGTCGGTAGCGCGCCAGGCTCGTAATCTGTAGTTCCCAGGTTCGAGTCCCAGCTGGGTCAGCGTTGAGATTTATCTCCGCAAAATTTCCCCGCCCTGCCCACGGTCAGTAGGGGACACCGATGGGCTTGGAAAGGCCGCCGTCCGTCGGATGGGACGTTAAGCCGTGGCCCCGTGTGCGGGAGAGCCATACCCTGTGCACGTTAAAGAACACGCTGGATGGCCTTGACGGGAGGCTACCATCTGTCTCCCAACAGCTGTTCCAGTGGGTCCCCTCCCCCAACCTTCTCTGAGTCTTCGGGGTCCATGTGACCTGGCCATTTAGCCCATGGTGTGCAAAAAAGTGCCGCTCAGAGGTAAAACAACAACAACAACAACAACAACTCTCTTCCTACCTCCATGGGTTAAACTAGCGACCTATGCTAAGAGATAGGACGGCCGCCTAACTCTCTTCCTACCTCCATAGGTTACACTAGCGACCTATGCTAAGAGATAGGACGGGAGCCTCCATTTCTTCCTACATCCATGGGTTACACCAGCGACCTATGCTAAGAGATAGGACGGGCGCCTCCCTCTCTTCCTTCCTCTATGGGTTAAACTAGCGACCTACGCTAAGAGATAGGACCTGGCGGCTCCCTCTCTTCCTACCCCCATGGGTTAAACTAGCGACCTATGCTAAGAGATAGGACGGACACCTCCCTCTCTTCCTACATCCATGGGTTACACTAGCGACCTATGCTAAGAGATAGGACGGGCGCCTCCCTCTCTTCCTACCACCATGGGTTACATTAGCGACCAATGCTCAGAGATAGGACGGGCGGCTCTCTCTCTTCCTACCTCCATGGTTTAAACTAGCGACCTATGCTAAGAGATAGGACGGGCGCCTCCCTCTCTTCCTACCTCCATGAGTTAAACTAGCGACATATGCTAAGAGATAGGATGGGCGGCTCCCTCTCTTCCTACCTCCATGGGTTAAACTAGCGACCTATGCTAAGAGATAGGACGGGCGCCTCCCTCTCTTCCTACCTCCATGGGATACATTTGCGACCTATGCTAACAGATAGGACGAGCGCCTCCCTCTCTTCCTACCTCCATGGGTTACACTAGCGACCTATGCTAAGAGGTAGGACGGGCGCCTCCCTCTCTTCCTACTTCCATGGGTTAAACTAGCGACCTATGCCAAGAGATAGGACGCGCGTCTCCCTCTCTTCCTACCTCCATGGGTTAAACTAGCGACCTATGCTAAGAGATAGGACGGGCGCCTCCCTCTCTTCCTACCTCCAAGGGTTAGACTAGCGACGTATGCTAAGAGATAGGACGGGCGCCTCCCTCACTAGCGACCTATGCTAAGAGATAGGACGGGCGCCTCCCTCTCTTCCTACCTCCATGTGATACATTAGCGACCTATGCCAAGAGATAGGACGGGGGGCTCCCTCTCTTCCTACCTCCATGTGTTAAACTAGCGACCTATGCTAAGAGATAGGACGGGAGCCTCCCTCTCTTCCTACCTCCATGGCTGACACGAGCAACCTAGGCTAAGAGATAGGACGGGCGCCTCCCTCTCTTCCTACCTCCATGGGTTAAACTAGCGACCTATGCTAAGAGATAGGACATGTGCCTCCATCTCTTCCTACATCCATGGGTTATAGTAGCGACCTATGCTAAGAGATAGGATGATCGCCTCCCTCTCTTCCTTCCTCCATTGTTTAGACTAGCGACCTATGCTAAGAGATAGGACGGGCGCCTCCCTCTCTTCCTACCTCCATGGGATTTCATTAGCGACCCATGATAAGAGATAGGACGGGCGGCTCCCTCTCTTCCTACCTCCATGTGTTAAACTAGCGACCTACGCTAAGAGATAGGACGGGCGCCGCCCTCTCTTCCTACCTCCATGGCTGACACGAGCAACCTATGCTAAGAGATAGGACGGGCGCCTCCCTCTCTTCCTACCTCCATGGGTTAAACTAGCGACATATGCTAAGAGACACGACGGGCGCCTCCCTGTCTTCCTACCTCCATGGATTAAACTAGCGACCTATGCTAAGAGATAGGACGGGCGCCTCCCTCGCTTCGTAATTTCATGGGTTCAACTAGTGACCTATGCTAAGAGATAGGACGGGCACCTCCGTCTCTTCCTACCTCCATGGGTTAAACTAGCGACATATGCTAAGAGACACGACGGGCGCCTCCCTGTCTTCCTACCTCCATGGGTTAAACTAGCGACCTATGCTAAGAGATAGGACGGGCGCCTCCCTCGCTTCGTAATTTCATGGGTTCAACTAGTGACCTATGCTAAGAGATAGGACGGGCACCTCCGTCTCTTCCTTCCTCCATGGGTTAAACTAGGGACCTATGCTAAGAGATAGGACGGGCGCCTCCCTCTCTTCCTACCTCCATGGGATACACTAGCGACCTATGCTAAGAGATAGGACGGGCGCCTCCCTCCCTCTCTTCCTACCTCCATGGGTTACACTAGCGACCTATGCTAAGAGATAGGACGGGCGCCTCCCTCTCTTCCTACCTCCATGGGTTACACTAGCGACCTATGCTAAGAGATAGGACCGGCGCGTGCCTCTCTTCCTACCTCCATGGGTTAAACTAGCGACATATGCTAAGAGGTAGGACGGGCGCCACCCTCTCTTCCTACCCCCATGGGTTACACTAGCGACCTATGCTAAGAGATAGGACCGGCGCCTCCCTCTCTTCCTACCTCCATGGGTTAAATTGCGATCTATGCTAAGAGATAGGACATGCGCCTCCATCTCTTCCTACATCCATGGGTTATATTAGCGACGTATGCTAAGAGATAGGACGGGCGCCTCGCTCTCTTCCTTGCTCCATGGGTTACACTAGCGAACTATGCTAAGAGATAGGACGGGCGCCTCCCTCTCTTCCTACCTCCATAGGATACATTAGCGACCTATGCAAAGAGATAGGACAAGCGCCTCCCTCTCTTCCTACCTCCATGGGTTACACTAGCGACCTATGCTAAGAGGTAGGACGGGCACCTCTCTCTCTTCCTACCTCCATGGGTTAAACTAGCGACCTATGCTAAGAGATAGGACGGGCGCCTCCATCGCTTCCTACTTTCATGGGTTAAACTAGTGACCTATGCTAAGAGATAGGACGTGCGGCTCTCTCTCTTTCTACTTCCATGGGTTAAACTAGCGACCTATGCTAAGAGATAGGACGGGCGCCTCCGTCTCTTCCTACCTCCATGGGTTAAACTAGCGACCTATGCTAAGAGATAGGACGGACGCCTCCCTCTCTTCCTACCTCCATGGGTTACACTAGCGACCTATGCTAAGAGATAGGACCGGCGCGTGCCTCTTTTCCTAACTCCATGGGTTAAACTAGCGACCTATGCTAAGAGATAGGACGGGCGCATCCCTCTCTTCCTACCTCCATGGGTTAAACTAGCGACATATGCTAAGAGGTAGGACGGGCGCCACCCTCTTTTCCTACCTCCATGGGATACACTAGCGACCTATGCTAAGAGATAGGATTTGCGCCTCCCTCTCTTCCTACCTCCATGGATTAAACTAGCGACCTATGCTAAGAGATAGGACGGGCGCCTCCCTCTCTTCCTACCTCCATGGGTTACACTAGCGACCTATGCTAACAGATAGGACGGGCGCCTCCCTCTCTTCCTACCTCCATGGGTTAAATTGCGATCTATGCTAAGAGATAGGACATGCGCCTCCATCTCTTCCTACATCCATGGGTTATATTAGCGACCAATGCTAAGAGATAGGACGGGCGCCTCCCTCTCTTCCTACCTCCATGGGTTAAACTAGCGACCTACGCTAAGAGATAGGACGGGCGCCTCCCTCTCTTCCTACCTCCATGGGTTAAACTAGCGACCTCTGCTAAGAGATAGGACGGGCGCATCCCTCTCTTCCTACCTCCATGGGTTAAACTAGCGACATATGCTAAGAGGTAGGACGGGCGCCACCCTCTTTTCCTACCTCCATGGGATACACTAGCGACCTATGCTAAGAGATAGGATTTGCGCCTCCCTCTCTTCCTACCTCCATGGGTTACACTAGCGACCTATGCTAAGAGATAGGACGGGCGGCTCCCTCTCTTCCTAACTGCATGGGTTAAACTAGCGACCTATGCTAAGAGATAGGACGGGCGCCTCCCTCTCTTCCTACCTCCATGGGTTAAACTAGCGACCTCTGCTAAGAGATAGGACGGGCGGCTCCCTCTCTTCCTACCTCTATGGGTTAAACTAGCGACCAATGCTAAGAGATAGGACGGGCGCCTCCCTCTCTTCCTACCTCCATGGGTTAAACTAGCGACCTACGCTAAGAGATAGGACGGGCGCCTCCCTCTCTTCCTACCTCCATGGGTTAAACTAGCGACCTCTGCTAAGAGATAGGACGGGCGGCTCCCTCTCTTCCTACCTACATGGGTTAAACTAGCGACATATGCTAAGAGATAGGACGGGCGCATCCCTCTCTTCCTACCTCCATGGGTTAAACTAGCGACATATGCTAAGAGGTAGGACGGGCGCCACCCTCTTTTCCTACCTCCATGGGATACACTAGCGACCTATGCTAAGAGATAGGATTTGCGCCTCCCTCTCTTCCTACCTCCATGGGTTACACTAGCGACCTATGCTAAGAGATAGGACGGGCGGCTCCCTCTCTTCCTAACTGCATGGGTTAAACTAGCGACCTATGCTAAGAGATAGGACGGGCGCCTCCCTCTCTTCCTACCTCCATGGGTTAAACTAGCGACCTCTGCTAAGAGATAGGACGGGCGGCTCCCTCTCTTCCTACCTCTATGGGTTAAACTAGCGACCAATGCTAAGAGATAGGACGGGCGCCTCCCTCTCTTCCTACCTCCATGGGTTAAACTAGCGACCTACGCTAAGAGATAGGACGGGCGCCTCCCTCTCTTCCTACCTCCATGGGTTAAACTAGCGACCTCTGCTAAGAGATAGGACGGGCGGCTCCCTCTCTTCCTACCTACATGGGTTAAACTAGCGACCTATGCTAAGAGATAGGACGGGCGCCTCCCTCTCTTCCTACCTCCATGGGTTAAAGAAGCGACCTACGCTAAGAGATAGGACGGGCGCCTCCCTCTCTTCCTACCTCCATGGGTTAAACTAGCGACCAACGCAAAGAGATCGGACGGGCGCCTCCCTCTCTTCCTACCTCCATGGGTTAAACTAGCGACCTCTGCTAAGAGATAGGACGGGCGGCTCCCTCTCTTCCTACCTCCATGGTTTAAACTAGCGACCTATGCTAAGAGATAGGACGGGCGCCTCCGTCTCTTCCTACCTCCATGGGTTAAACAAGCGACCTATGCTAAGAGATAGGACGGGCGCCTCCCTCTCTTCCTACATCCATGGTTTACATTAGCGACCTATGCTAAGAGATAGGGCTGGCGCCTCCCTCTCTTCCTACCTCCATGTGTTACATTATCGACCTATGCTAAGAGATAAGACAGGCGCCTCCCTCTATTCATAACTCCATGGGTTACACTAGCGACCTATGCTAAGAGATAGGATGGGCGCCTCCCTCTCTTCCTACTCCATGGGTTAAGCTAGCGACCTATGCTAAGAGATAGGACGGGCGCCTCCATCTCTTCCTACCTCCATGGGTTAAACTAGCGACCTATGCTAAGAGATAGGACGGGCGCCTCCCTCTCTTCCTTCCTCCATGGGTTACACTAGCGACCTATGCTAAGAGATAGGATGGGCGACTCCCTCTCTTCCTACCTTCATGTTTTAAACTAGCGACCTATGCTAAGAGATAGGACGGGCGCCTCCCTCTCTTCCTACCTCCATGGGATATATTAGCGACCTATGCTAAGAGATAGGACGAGCGCATCCCTCTCTACTTTTATCCAATGGTTACACTAGCGACCTATGCTAAGAGGTAGGACGGGCGCCTCCCTCTCTTCCTACATCCATGGGTTAAACTAGCGACCTATGCTATGAGATAGGACGGGCGCATCCCTCTCTTCCTACCTCCATAGGTTAGACTAGCGACCTATGCTAAGAGGTAGGATGGGCGCCTCCCTCTCTTCCTACCTCCATGGGATAAACTAGCGACCTATGCTAAGTGATAGGACGGGCGCCTCCCTCTCTTCCTCCCTCCATGTGTTACACTAGCGACCTATGCTAAGAGAGAGGACTGTCGCGTCCCTCTTTTCCTAACTCCATGGGTTAAACTAGCGACCTATGCTAAGAGATAGGACGGGCGGCTCCCTCTCTTCCTACCTGCATGGGTTAAACTAGCGACTTATGCTAAGAGATAGGACGGGCGCCTCCCTCTCTTCCTACTTCCATGGGTTAAACTAGCTAACTATGCTAAGAGATAGGACGAGCGCCTCCCTCTCTTCTTACCTCCATGGGTCAAACTAGCGACCTATGCTAAGAGAGAGGACGGGCGGCTCCCTTTCTTCCTACCTCCATGGGTTAAACTAGCGACATATGCTAAGAGATTGGACGGGCGCCTCCCTCTTTTCCTACCTCCATGGGTTAAACTAGCGACCTATGCTAAGATATAGGACGGGCGCCTCCCTCTCTTCCTACCTCCATCATTTAAACTAGCGACCTATGCTAAGAGATAGGACGGGCGCCTCCCTCTCTTCCTACCTCCATGGGTTAAACTAGCGACCTATGCTAAGAGAGAGGACGGGCGGCTCCCTCTCTTCCTACCTACATGGGTTAAACTAGCGACCTATGCTAAGAGATAGGACATGCGCCTCCATCTCTTCCTACATCCATGGGTTATATTAGCGACCTATGCTAAGAGATAGGACGGGCGCCTCCCTCTCTTCCTACCTCCATGGGATACATTAGCGACCTATGCCAAGAGATGGGACAAGCGCCTCCCTCTCTTCCTACCTCCATGGGTTACACTAGCGACCTATGCTAAGAGATAGGACGGGCGCCTCCCTCTCTTCCTACCTCCATGGGATACATTAGCGACCTATGCCAAGAGATGGGACAAGCGCCTCCCTCTCTTCCTACCTCCATGGATTAAACTAGCGACCTATGCTAAGAGATAGGACGGGCGCCTCCCTCTCTTCCTACCTCCATGGGTTACTCTAGCGACCTATGCTAACAGAGAGGACGGGCGCCTCCCTCTCTTTCTACCTCCATGGGTTAAATTGCGATCTATGCTAAGAGATAGGACATGCGCCTCCATCTCTTCCTACATCCATGGGTTATATTAGCGACCTATGCTAAGAGATAGGACGGGCGCCTCGCTCTCTTCCTTGCTCCATGGGTTACACTAGCGACCTATGCTAAGAGATAGGACGGGCGGCTCCCTCTCTTCCTAACTGCTTGGGTTAAACTAGCGACCTATGCTAAGAGATAGGACGGGCGCCTCCCTCTCTTCCTACCTCCATGGGTTAAACTAGCGACCTCTGCTAAGAGATAGGACGGGCGGCTCCCTCTCTTCCTACCTCCATGGGTTAAACTAGCGACCTATGCTAAGAGATAGGACGGGCGCCTCCCTCTCTTCCTACCTCCATGGGTTAAATTAGCGACCTACGCTAAGAGATAGGACGGGCGCCTCCCTCTCTTCCTACCTCCATGGGTTAAACTAGCGACCTCTGCTAAGAGATAGGACGGGCGGCTCCCTCTCTTCCTACCTACATGGGTTAAACTAGCGACCTATGCTAAGAGATAGGACGGGCGCCTCCCTCTCTTCCTACCTCCATGGGTTAAACAAGCGACCTACGCTAAGAGATAGGACGGGCGCCTCCCTCTCTTCCTACCTCCATGGGTTAAACTAGCGACCAACGCAAAGAGATCGGACGGGCGCCTCCCTCTCTTCCTACCTCCATGGGTTAAACTAGCGACCTCTGCTAAGAGATAGGACGGGCGCCTCCGTCTCTTCCTACCTCCATGGGTTAAACAAGCGACCTATGCTAAGAGATAGGACGGGCGCCTCCCTCTCTTCCTACATCCATGGTTTACATTAGCGACCTATGCTAAGAGATAGGGCGGGCGCCTCCCTCTCTTCCTACCTCCATGTGTTACATTATCGACCTATGCTAAGAGATAAGACAGGCGCCTCCCTCTATTCATAACTCCATGGGTTACACTAGCGACCTATGCTAAGAGATAGGATGGGCGCCTCCCTCTCTTCCTACTCCATGGGTTAAGCTAGCGACCTATGCTAAGAGATAGGACGGGCGCCTCCATCTCTTCCTACCTCCATGGGTTAAACTAGCGACCTATGCTAAGAGATAGGACGGGCGCCTCCCTCTCTTCCTTCCTCCATGGGTTACACTAGCGACCTATGCTAAGATATAGGATGGGCGACTCCCTCTCTTCCTACCTTCATGTTTTAAACTAGCGACCTATGCTAAGAGATAGGACGGGCGCCTCCCTCTCTTCCTACCTCCATGGGATATATTAGCGACCTATGCTAAGAGATAGGACGAGCGCATCCCTCTCTACTTTTATCCAATGGTTACACTAGCGACCTATGCTAAGAGGTAGGACGGGCGCCTCCCTCTCTTCCTACATCCATGGGTTAAACTAGCGACCTATGCTATGAGATAGGACGGGCGCATCCCTCTCTTCCTACCTCCATAGGTTAGACTAGCGACCTATGCTAAGAGGTAGGATGGGCGCCTCCCTCTCTTCCTACCTCCATGGGATAAACTAGCGACCTATGCTAAGTGATAGGACGGGCGCCTCCCTCTCTTCCTCCCTCCATGTGTTACACTAGCGACCTATGCTAAGAGAGAGGACTGTCGCGTCCCTCTTTTCCTAACTCCATGGGTTAAACTAGCGACTTATGCTAAGAGATAGGACGGGCGCCTCCCTCTCTTCCTACTTCCATGGGTTAAACTAGCTACCTATGCTAAGAGATAGGACGAGCGCCTCCCTCTCTTCCTACCTCCATGGGTCAAACTAGCGACCTATGCTAAGAGAGAGGACGGGCGGCTCCCTCTCTTCCTACCTCCATGGGTTAAACTAGCGACATATGCTAAGAGATTGGACGGGCGCCTCCCTCTTTTCCTACCTCCATGGGTTAAACTAGCGACCTATGCTAAGATATAGGACGGGGGCCTCCCTCTCTTCCTACCTCCATCATTTACACTAGCGACCTATGCTAAGAGATAGGACGGGCGCCTCCCTCTCTTCCTACCTCCATGGGTTAAACTAGCGACCTATGCTAAGAGAGAGGACGGGCGGCTCCCTCTCTTCCTACCTACATGGGTTAAACTAGCGACCTATGCTAAGAGATAGGACGGGCGCCTCCCTCTCTTCCTACCTCCATGGGATACATTAGCGACCTATGCCAAAAGATGGGACAAGCGCCTCCCTCTCTTCCTACCTCCATGGGTTACACTACCGACCTATGCTAAAAGGTAGGATGGGCGCCTCTCTCTCTTTCTACCTCCATGGGTTAAACTAGCGACCTATGCTAAGAGGTAGGACGGTCGCATCCCTCTCTTCCTACCTCCATGGGTTAAACTAGCGACATATGCTAAGAGATAGGACATGCGCCTCCATCTCTTCCTACATCCATGGGTTATATTAGCGACCTATGCTAAGAGATAGGACGGGCGCCTCCCTCTCTTCCTACCTCCATGGGATACATTAGCGACCTATGCCAAGAGATGGGACAAGCGCCTCCCTCTCTTCCTACCTCCATGGGTTACACTAGCGACCTATGCTAAGAGATAGGACGGGCGCCTCCCTCTCTTCCTACCTCCATGGGATACATTAGCGACCTATGCCAAGAGATGGGACAAGCGCCTCCCTCTCTTCCTACCTCCATGGATTAAACTAGCGACCTATGCTAAGAGATAGGACGGGCGCCTCCCTCTCTTCCTACCTCCATGGGTTACTCTAGCGACCTATGCTAACAGAGAGGACGGGCGCCTCCCTCTCTTCCTACCTCCATGGGTTAAATTGCGATCTATGCTAAGAGATAGGACATGCGCCTCCATCTCTTCCTACATCCATGGGTTATATTAGCGACCTATGCTAAGAGATAGGACGGGCGCCTCGCTCTCTTCCTTGCTCCATGGGTTACACTAGCGACCTATGCTAAGAGATAGGACGGGCGGCTCCCTCTCTTCCTAACTGCTTGGGTTAAACTAGCGACCTATGCTAAGAGATAGGACGGGCGCCTCCCTCTCTTCCTACCTCCATGGGTTAAACTAGCGTCCTCTGCTAAGAGATAGGACGGGCGGCTCCCTCTCTTCCTACATCCATGGGTTAAACTAGCGACCTATGCTAAGAGATAGGACGGGCGCCTCCCTCTCTTCCTACCTCCATGGGTTAAATTAGCGACCTACGCTAAGAGATAGGACGGGCGCCTCCCTCTCTTCCTACCTCCATGGGTTAAACTAGCGACCTCTGCTAAGAGATAGGATGGGCGGCTCCCTCTCTTCCTACCTACATGGGTTAAACTAGCGACCTATGCTAAGAGATAGGACGGGCGCCTCCCTCTCTTCCTACCTCCATGGGTTAAACAAGCGACCTACGCTAAGAGATAGGACGGGCGCCTCCCTCTCTTCCTACCTCCATGGGTTAAACTAGCGACCAACGCAAAGAGATCGGACGGGCGCCTCCCTCTCTTCCTACCTCCATGGGTTAAACTAGCGACCTCTGCTAAGAGATAGGACGGGCGCCTCCGTCTCTTCCTACCTCCATGGGTTAAACAAGCGACCTATGCTAAGAGATAGGACGGGCGCCTCCCTCTCTTCCTACATCCATGGTTTACATTAGCGACCTATGCTAAGAGATAGGGCGGGCGCCTCCCTCTCTTCCTACCTCCATGTGTTACATTATCGACCTATGCTAAGAGATAAGACAGGCGCCTCCCTCTATTCATAACTCCATGGGTTACACTAGCGACCTATGCTAAGAGATAGGATGGGCGCCTCCCTCTCTTCCTACTCCATGGGTTAAGCTAGCGACCTATGCTAAGAGATAGGACGGGCGCCTCCATCTCTTCCTACCTCCATGGGTTAAACTAGCGACCTATGCTAAGAGATAGGACGGGCGCCTCCCTCTCTTCCTTCCTCCATGGGTTACACTAGCGACCTATGCTAAGATATAGGATGGGCGACTCCCTCTCTTCCTACCTTCATGTTTTAAACTAGCGACCTATGCTAAGAGATAGGACGGGCGCCTCCCTCTCTTCCTACCTCCATGGGATATATTAGCGACCTATGCTAAGAGATAGGACGAGCGCATCCCTCTCTACTTTTATCCAATGGTTACACTAGCGACCTATGCTAAGAGGTAGGACGGGCGCCTCCCTCTCTTCCTACATCCATGGGTTAAACTAGCGACCTATGCTATGAGATAGGACGGGCGCATCCCTCTCTTCCTACCTCCATAGGTTAGACTAGCGACCTATGCTAAGAGGTAGGATGGGCGCCTCCCTCTCTTTCTACCTCCATGGGATAAACTAGCGACCTATGCTAAGTGATAGGACGGGCGCCTCCCTCTCTTCCTCCCTCCATGTGTTACACTAGCGACCTATGCTAAGAGAGAGGACTGTCGCGTCCCTCTTTTCCTAACTCCATGGGTTAAACTAGCGACTTATGCTAAGAGATAGGACGGGCGCCTCCCTCTCTTCCTACTTCCATGGGTTAAACTAGCTACCTATGCTAAGAGATAGGACGAGCGCCTCCCTCTCTTCCTACCTCCATGGGTCAAACTAGCGACCTATGCTAAGAGAGAGGACGGGCGGCTCCCTCTCTTCCTACCTCCATGGGTTAAACTAGCGACATATGCTAAGAGATTGGACGGGCGCCTCCCTCTTTTCCTACCTCCATGGGTTAAACTAGCGACCTATGCTAAGATATAGGACGGGGGCCTCCCTCTCTTCCTACCTCCATCATTTAAACTAGCGACCTATGCTAAGAGATAGGACGGGCGCCTCCCTCTCTTCCTACCTCCATGGGTTAAACTAGCGACCTATGCTAAGAGAGAGGACGGGCGGCTCCCTCTCTTCCTACCTACATGGGTTAAACTAGCGACCTATGCTAAGAGATAGGACGGGCGCCTCCCTCTCTTCCTACCTCCATGGGATACATTAGCGACCTATGCCAAAAGATGGGACAAGCGCCTCCCTCTCTTCCTACCTCCATGGGTTACACTACCGACCTATGCTAAAAGGTAGGATGGGCGCCTCTCTCTCTTTCTACCTCCATGGGTTAAACTAGCGACCTATGCTAAGAGGTAGGACGGTCGCATCCCTCTCTTCCTACCTCCATGGGTTAAACTAGCGACATATGCTAAGAGATAGGACATGCGCCTCCATCTCTTCCTACATCCATGGGTTATATTAGCGACCTATGCTAAGAGATAGGACGGGCGCCTCCCTCTCTTCCTACCTCCATGGGATACATTAGCGACCTATGCCAAGAGATGGGACAAGCGCCTCCCTCTCTTCCTACCTCCATGGGTTACACTAGCGACCTATTCTAAGAGATAGGACGGGCGCCTCCCTCTCTTCCTACCTCCATGGGATACATTAGCGACCTATGCCAAGAGATGTGACAAGCGCCTCCCTCTCTTCCTACATCCATGGGTTACACTAGCGACCTATGATAAGAGATAGGACGGGCGCCTCCCTCTCTTCCTACCTCCATGGGATAAACTAGCGACCTATGCTAAGTGATAGGACGGGCGCCTCCCTCTCTTCCTCCCCCCATGTGTTACACTAGCGACCTATGCTAAGAGAGAGGACTGTCGCGTCCCTCTTTTCCTAACTCCATGGGTTAAACTAGCGACCTATGCTAAGAGATAGGACGGGCGCATCCCTCTCTTCCTACCTCCATGGGTTAAACTAGCGACTTCTGCTAAGAGATAGGACGGGCGGCTCCCTCTCTTCCTACCTGCATGGGTTAAACTAGGGACCTACGCTAAGATATAGGATGGGCGCCTCCCTCTCTTCCTACCTCCATGGGTTAAACTAGCGACCTATGCTAAGAGAGAGGACGGGCGGCTCCCTCTCTTCCTACCTCCATGGGTTAAACTAGCGACTTATGCTAAGAGATAGGACGGGCGCCTCCCTCTCTTCCTACCTCCATGGGTTACGACTTAGCATAGGTCGAGCGCCTCCCTCTCTTCCTACCTCCATGGGTCAAACTAGCGACCTATGCTAAGAGAGAGGACGGGCGGCTCCCTCTCTTCCTACCTCCATGGGTTAAACTAGAGACATATGCTAAGAGATTGGACGGGCGCCTCCCTCTTTTCCTACCTCCATGGGTTAAACTAGCGACCTATGCTAAGATATAGGACGGGCGCCTCCCTCTCTTCCAACCTCCATCGTTTAAACTAGCGACCTATGCTAAGAGATAGGACGGGCGCCTCCCTCTCTTCCTACTTCCATGGGTTAAACTAGCGACCTATGCTAAGAGACAGGACGGGCGGCTCCCTCTCTTCCTACCTACATGGGTTAAACTAGCGACCTATGCTAAGAGATAGGACGGGCGCCTCCCTCTCTTCCTAACTCCATGGGTTAAACTAGCGACCTATGCTAAGAGATAGGACGGGCGCCTCCCTCTCTTCCTACCTCCATGGGATACATTAGCGACCTATGCCAAGAGATGGGACAAGCGCCTCCCTCTCTTCCTACCTCCATGGGTTACACTACCGACCTATGCTAAAAGGTAGGATGGGCGCCTCTCTCTCTTCCTACCTCCATGAGTTAAACTAGCGACCTATGCTAAGAGGTAGGACGGTCGCATCCCTCTCTTCCTACCTCCATGGGTTAAACTAGCGACATATGCTAAGAGATAGGACATGCGCCTCCATCTCTTCCTACATCCATGGGTTATATTAGCGACCTATGCTAAGAGATAGGACGGGCGAATCCCTCTCTTCCTACCTCCATGGGATACATTAGCGACCTATGCCAAGAGATGGGACAAGCGCCTCCCTCTCTTCCTACCTCCATGGGTTACACTAGCGACCTATGCTAAAAGGTAGGATGGGCGCCTCTCTCTCTTCCTACCTCCATGGGTTAAACTAGCGACCTATGCTAAGAGGTAGGACGGTCGCATCCCTCTCTTCCTACCTCCATGGGTTAAACTAGCGACCAACGCAAAGAGATCGGACGGGCGCCTCCCTCTCTTCCTACCTTCATGTTTTAAACTAGCGACCTATGCTAAGAGATAGGACGGGCGCCTCCCTCTCTTCCTACCTCCATGGGATATATTAGCGACCTATGCTAAGAGATAGGACGAGCGCATCCCTCTCTACTTTTATCCAATGGTTACACTAGCGACATATGCTAAGAGGTAGGACGGGCGCCACCCTCTTTTCCTACCTCCATGGGATACACTAGCGACCTATGCTAAGAGATAGGATTTGCGCCTCCCTCTCTTCCTACCTCCATGGGTTACACTAGCGACCTATGCTAAGAGATAGGACGGGCGGCTCCCTCTCTTCCTAACTGCATGGGTTAAACTAGCGACCTATGCTAAGAGATAGGACGGGCGCCTCCCTCTCTTCCTACCTCCATGGGTTAAACTAGCGACCTCTGCTAAGAGATAGGACGGGCGGCTCCCTCTCTTCCTACCTCTATGGGTTAAACTAGCGACCAATGCTAAGAGATAGGACGGGCGCCTCCCTCTCTTCCTACCTCCATGGGTTAAACTAGCGACCTACGCTAAGAGATAGGACGGGCGCCTCCCTCTCTTCCTACCTCCATGGGTTAAACTAGCGACCTCTGCTAAGAGATAGGACGGGCGGCTCCCTCTCTTCCTACCTACATGGGTTAAACTAGCGACCTATGCTAAGAGATAGGACGGGCGCCTCCCTCTCTTCCTACCTCCATGGGTTAAAGAAGCGACCTACGCTAAGAGATAGGACGGGCGCCTCCCTCTCTTCCTACCTCCATGGGTTAAACTAGCGACCAACGCAAAGAGATCGGACGGGCGCCTCCCTCTCTTCCTACCTCCATGGGTTAAACTAGCGACCTCTGCTAAGAGATAGGACGGGCGGCTCCCTCTCTTCCTACCTCCATGGTTTAAACTAGCGACCTATGCTAAGAGATAGGACGGGCGCCTCCGTCTCTTCCTACCTCCATGGGTTAAACAAGCGACCTATGCTAAGAGATAGGACGGGCGCCTCCCTCTCTTCCTACATCCATGGTTTACATTAGCGACCTATGCTAAGAGATAGGGCTGGCGCCTCCCTCTCTTCCTACCTCCATGTGTTACATTATCGACCTATGCTAAGAGATAAGACAGGCGCCTCCCTCTATTCATAACTCCATGGGTTACACTAGCGACCTATGCTAAGAGATAGGATGGGCGCCTCCCTCTCTTCCTACTCCATGGGTTAAGCTAGCGACCTATGCTAAGAGATAGGACGGGCGCCTCCATCTCTTCCTACCTCCATGGGTTAAACTAGCGACCTATGCTAAGAGATAGGACGGGCGCCTCCCTCTCTTCCTTCCTCCATGGGTTACACTAGCGACCTATGCTAAGAGATAGGATGGGCGACTCCCTCTCTTCCTACCTTCATGTTTTAAACTAGCGACCTATGCTAAGAGATAGGACGGGCGCCTCCCTCTCTTCCTACCTCCATGGGATATATTAGCGACCTATGCTAAGAGATAGGACGAGCGCATCCCTCTCTACTTTTATCCAATGGTTACACTAGCGACCTATGCTAAGAGGTAGGACGGGCGCCTCCCTCTCTTCCTACATCCATGGGTTAAACTAGCGACCTATGCTATGAGATAGGACGGGCGCATCCCTCTCTTCCTACCTCCATAGGTTAGACTAGCGACCTATGCTAAGAGGTAGGATGGGCGCCTCCCTCTCTTCCTACCTCCATGGGATAAACTAGCGACCTATGCTAAGTGATAGGACGGGCGCCTCCCTCTCTTCCTCCCTCCATGTGTTACACTAGCGACCTATGCTAAGAGAGAGGACTGTCGCGTCCCTCTTTTCCTAACTCCATGGGTTAAACTAGCGACCTATGCTAAGAGATAGGACGGGCGGCTCCCTCTCTTCCTACCTGCATGGGTTAAACTAGCGACTTATGCTAAGAGATAGGACGGGCGCCTCCCTCTCTTCCTACTTCCATGGGTTAAACTAGCTAACTATGCTAAGAGATAGGACGAGCGCCTCCCTCTCTTCTTACCTCCATGGGTCAAACTAGCGACCTATGCTAAGAGAGAGGACGGGCGGCTCCCTTTCTTCCTACCTCCATGGGTTAAACTAGCGACATATGCTAAGAGATTGGACGGGCGCCTCCCTCTTTTCCTACCTCCATGGGTTAAACTAGCGACCTATGCTAAGATATAGGACGGGCGCCTCCCTCTCTTCCTACCTCCATCATTTAAACTAGCGACCTATGCTAAGAGATAGGACGGGCGCCTCCCTCTCTTCCTACCTCCATGGGTTAAACTAGCGACCTATGCTAAGAGAGAGGACGGGCGGCTCCCTCTCTTCCTACCTACATGGGTTAAACTAGCGACCTATGCTAAGAGATAGGACATGCGCCTCCATCTCTTCCTACATCCATGGGTTATATTAGCGACCTATGCTAAGAGATAGGACGGGCGCCTCCCTCTCTTCCTACCTCCATGGGATACATTAGCGACCTATGCCAAGAGATGGGACAAGCGCCTCCCTCTCTTCCTACCTCCATGGGTTACACTAGCGACCTATGCTAAGAGATAGGACGGGCGCCTCCCTCTCTTCCTACCTCCATGGGATACATTAGCGACCTATGCCAAGAGATGGGACAAGCGCCTCCCTCTCTTCCTACCTCCATGGATTAAACTAGCGACCTATGCTAAGAGATAGGACGGGCGCCTCCCTCTCTTCCTACCTCCATGGGTTACTCTAGCGACCTATGCTAACAGAGAGGACGGGCGCCTCCCTCTCTTCCTACCTCCATGGGTTAAATTGCGATCTATGCTAAGAGATAGGACATGCGCCTCCATCTCTTCCTACATCCATGGGTTATATTAGCGACCTATGCTAAGAGATAGGACGGGCGCCTCGCTCTCTTCCTTGCTCCATGGGTTACACTAGCGACCTATGCTAAGAGATAGGACGGGCGGCTCCCTCTCTTCCTAACTGCTTGGGTTAAACTAGCGACCTATGCTAAGAGATAGGACGGGCGCCTCCCTCTCTTCCTACCTCCATGGGTTAAACTAGCGACCTCTGCTAAGAGATAGGACGGGCGGCTCCCTCTCTTCCTACCTCCATGGGTTAAACTAGCGACCTATGCTAAGAGATAGGACGGGCGCCTCCCTCTCTTCCTACCTCCATGGGTTAAATTAGCGACCTACGCTAAGAGATAGGACGGGCGCCTCCCTCTCTTCCTACCTCCATGGGTTAAACTAGCGACCTCTGCTAAGAGATAGGACGGGCGGCTCCCTCTCTTCCTACCTACATGGGTTAAACTAGCGACCTATGCTAAGAGATAGGACGGGCGCCTCCCTCTCTTCCTACCTCCATGGGTTAAACAAGCGACCTACGCTAAGAGATAGGACGGGCGCCTCCCTCTCTTCCTACCTCCATGGGTTAAACTAGCGACCAACGCAAAGAGATCGGACGGGCGCCTCCCTCTCTTCCTACCTCCATGGGTTAAACTAGCGACCTCTGCTAAGAGATAGGACGGGCGCCTCCGTCTCTTCCTACCTCCATGGGTTAAACAAGCGACCTATGCTAAGAGATAGGACGGGCGCCTCCCTCTCTTCCTACATCCATGGTTTACATTAGCGACCTATGCTAAGAGATAGGGCGGGCGCCTCCCTCTCTTCCTACCTCCATGTGTTACATTATCGACCTATGCTAAGAGATAAGACAGGCGCCTCCCTCTATTCATAACTCCATGGGTTACACTAGCGACCTATGCTAAGAGATAGGATGGGCGCCTCCCTCTCTTCCTACTCCATGGGTTAAGCTAGCGACCTATGCTAAGAGATAGGACGGGCGCCTCCATCTCTTCCTACCTCCATGGGTTAAACTAGCGACCTATGCTAAGAGATAGGACGGGCGCCTCCCTCTCTTCCTTCCTCCATGGGTTACACTAGCGACCTATGCTAAGATATAGGATGGGCGACTCCCTCTCTTCCTACCTTCATGTTTTAAACTAGCGACCTATGCTAAGAGATAGGACGGGCGCCTCCCTCTCTTCCTACCTCCATGGGATATATTAGCGACCTATGCTAAGAGATAGGACGAGCGCATCCCTCTCTACTTTTATCCAATGGTTACACTAGCGACCTATGCTAAGAGGTAGGACGGGCGCCTCCCTCTCTTCCTACATCCATGGGTTAAACTAGCGACCTATGCTATGAGATAGGACGGGCGCATCCCTCTCTTCCTACCTCCATAGGTTAGACTAGCGACCTATGCTAAGAGGTAGGATGGGCGCCTCCCTCTCTTCCTACCTCCATGGGATAAACTAGCGACCTATGCTAAGTGATAGGACGGGCGCCTCCCTCTCTTCCTCCCTCCATGTGTTACACTAGCGACCTATGCTAAGAGAGAGGACTGTCGCGTCCCTCTTTTCCTAACTCCATGGGTTAAACTAGCGACTTATGCTAAGAGATAGGACGGGCGCCTCCCTCTCTTCCTACTTCCATGGGTTAAACTAGCTACCTATGCTAAGAGATAGGACGAGCGCCTCCCTCTCTTCCTACCTCCATGGGTCAAACTAGCGACCTATGCTAAGAGAGAGGACGGGCGGCTCCCTCTCTTCCTACCTCCATGGGTTAAACTAGCGACATATGCTAAGAGATTGGACGGGCGCCTCCCTCTTTTCCTACCTCCATGGGTTAAACTAGCGACCTATGCTAAGATATAGGACGGGGGCCTCCCTCTCTTCCTACCTCCATCATTTACACTAGCGACCTATGCTAAGAGATAGGACGGGCGCCTCCCTCTCTTCCTACCTCCATGGGTTAAACTAGCGACCTATGCTAAGAGAGAGGACGGGCGGCTCCCTCTCTTCCTACCTACATGGGTTAAACTAGCGACCTATGCTAAGAGATAGGACGGGCGCCTCCCTCTCTTCCTACCTCCATGGGATACATTAGCGACCTATGCCAAAAGATGGGACAAGCGCCTCCCTCTCTTCCTACCTCCATGGGTTACACTACCGACCTATGCTAAAAGGTAGGATGGGCGCCTCTCTCTCTTTCTACCTCCATGGGTTAAACTAGCGACCTATGCTAAGAGGTAGGACGGTCGCATCCCTCTCTTCCTACCTCCATGGGTTAAACTAGCGACATATGCTAAGAGATAGGACATGCGCCTCCATCTCTTCCTACATCCATGGGTTATATTAGCGACCTATGCTAAGAGATAGGACGGGCGCCTCCCTCTCTTCCTACCTCCATGGGATACATTAGCGACCTATGCCAAGAGATGGGACAAGCGCCTCCCTCTCTTCCTACCTCCATGGGTTACACTAGCGACCTATGCTAAGAGATAGGACGGGCGCCTCCCTCTCTTCCTACCTCCATGGGATACATTAGCGACCTATGCCAAGAGATGGGACAAGCGCCTCCCTCTCTTCCTACCTCCATGGATTAAACTAGCGACCTATGCTAAGAGATAGGACGGGCGCCTCCCTCTCTTCCTACCTCCATGGGTTACTCTAGCGACCTATGCTAACAGAGAGGACGGGCGCCTCCCTCTCTTCCTACCTCCATGGGTTAAATTGCGATCTATGCTAAGAGATAGGACATGCGCCTCCATCTCTTCCTACATCCATGGGTTATATTAGCGACCTATGCTAAGAGATAGGACGGGCGCCTCGCTCTCTTCCTTGCTCCATGGGTTACACTAGCGACCTATGCTAAGAGATAGGACGGGCGGCTCCCTCTCTTCCTAACTGCTTGGGTTAAACTAGCGACCTATGCTAAGAGATAGGACGGGCGCCTCCCTCTCTTCCTACCTCCATGGGTTAAACTAGCGACCTCTGCTAAGAGATAGGACGGGCGGCTCCCTCTCTTCCTACATCCATGGGTTAAACTAGCGACCTATGCTAAGAGATAGGACGGGCGCCTCCCTCTCTTCCTACCTCCATGGGTTAAATTAGCGACCTACGCTAAGAGATAGGACGGGCGCCTCCCTCTCTTCCTACCTCCATGGGTTAAACTAGCGACCTCTGCTAAGAGATAGGACGGGCGGCTCCCTCTCTTCCTACCTACATGGGTTAAACTAGCGACCTATGCTAAGAGATAGGACGGGCGCCTCCCTCTCTTCCTACCTCCATGGGTTAAACAAGCGACCTACGCTAAGAGATAGGACGGGCGCCTCCCTCTCTTCCTACCTCCATGGGTTAAACTAGCGACCAACGCAAAGAGATCGGACGGGCGCCTCCCTCTCTTCCTACCTCCATGGGTTAAACTAGCGACCTCTGCTAAGAGATAGGACGGGCGCCTCCGTCTCTTCCTACCTCCATGGGTTAAACAAGCGACCTATGCTAAGAGATAGGACGGGCGCCTCCCTCTCTTCCTACATCCATGGTTTACATTAGCGACCTATGCTAAGAGATAGGGCGGGCGCCTCCCTCTCTTCCTACCTCCATGTGTTACATTATCGACCTATGCTAAGAGATAAGACAGGCGCCTCCCTCTATTCATAACTCCATGGGTTACACTAGCGACCTATGCTAAGAGATAGGATGGGCGCCTCCCTCTCTTCCTACTCCATGGGTTAAGCTAGCGACCTATGCTAAGAGATAGGACGGGCGCCTCCATCTCTTCCTACCTCCATGGGTTAAACTAGCGACCTATGCTAAGAGATAGGACGGGCGCCTCCCTCTCTTCCTTCCTCCATGGGTTACACTAGCGACCTATGCTAAGATATAGGATGGGCGACTCCCTCTCTTCCTACCTTCATGTTTTAAACTAGCGACCTATGCTAAGAGATAGGACGGGCGCCTCCCTCTCTTCCTACCTCCATGGGATATATTAGCGACCTATGCTAAGAGATAGGACGAGCGCATCCCTCTCTACTTTTATCCAATGGTTACACTAGCGACCTATGCTAAGAGGTAGGACGGGCGCCTCCCTCTCTTCCTACATCCATGGGTTAAACTAGCGACCTATGCTATGAGATAGGACGGGCGCATCCCTCTCTTCCTACCTCCATAGGTTAGACTAGCGACCTATGCTAAGAGGTAGGATGGGCGCCTCCCTCTCTTTCTACCTCCATGGGATAAACTAGCGACCTATGCTAAGTGATAGGACGGGCGCCTCCCTCTCTTCCTCCCTCCATGTGTTACACTAGCGACCTATGCTAAGAGAGAGGACTGTCGCGTCCCTCTTTTCCTAACTCCATGGGTTAAACTAGCGACTTATGCTAAGAGATAGGACGGGCGCCTCCCTCTCTTCCTACTTCCATGGGTTAAACTAGCTACCTATGCTAAGAGATAGGACGAGCGCCTCCCTCTCTTCCTACCTCCATGGGTCAAACTAGCGACCTATGCTAAGAGAGAGGACGGGCGGCTCCCTCTCTTCCTACCTCCATGGGTTAAACTAGCGACATATGCTAAGAGATTGGACGGGCGCCTCCCTCTTTTCCTACCTCCATGGGTTAAACTAGCGACCTATGCTAAGATATAGGACGGGGGCCTCCCTCTCTTCCTACCTCCATCATTTAAACTAGCGACCTATGCTAAGAGATAGGACGGGCGCCTCCCTCTCTTCCTACCTCCATGGGTTAAACTAGCGACCTATGCTAAGAGAGAGGACGGGCGGCTCCCTCTCTTCCTACCTACATGGGTTAAACTAGCGACCTATGCTAAGAGATAGGACGGGCGCCTCCCTCTCTTCCTACCTCCATGGGATACATTAGCGACCTATGCCAAAAGATGGGACAAGCGCCTCCCTCTCTTCCTACCTCCATGGGTTACACTACCGACCTATGCTAAAAGGTAGGATGGGCGCCTCTCTCTCTTTCTACCTCCATGGGTTAAACTAGCGACCTATGCTAAGAGGTAGGACGGTCGCATCCCTCTCTTCCTACCTCCATGGGTTAAACTAGCGACATATGCTAAGAGATAGGACATGCGCCTCCATCTCTTCCTACATCCATGGGTTATATTAGCGACCTATGCTAAGAGATAGGACGGGCGCCTCCCTCTCTTCCTACCTCCATGGGATACATTAGCGACCTATGCCAAGAGATGGGACAAGCGCCTCCCTCTCTTCCTACCTCCATGGGTTACACTAGCGACCTATTCTAAGAGATAGGACGGGCGCCTCCCTCTCTTCCTACCTCCATGGGATACATTAGCGACCTATGCCAAGAGATGTGACAAGCGCCTCCCTCTCTTCCTACATCCATGGGTTACACTAGCGACCTATGATAAGAGATAGGACGGGCGCCTCCCTCTCTTCCTACCTCCATGGGATAAACTAGCGACCTATGCTAAGTGATAGGACGGGCGCCTCCCTCTCTTCCTCCCCCCATGTGTTACACTAGCGACCTATGCTAAGAGAGAGGACTGTCGCGTCCCTCTTTTCCTAACTCCATGGGTTAAACTAGCGACCTATGCTAAGAGATAGGACGGGCGCATCCCTCTCTTCCTACCTCCATGGGTTAAACTAGCGACTTCTGCTAAGAGATAGGACGGGCGGCTCCCTCTCTTCCTACCTGCATGGGTTAAACTAGGGACCTACGCTAAGATATAGGATGGGCGCCTCCCTCTCTTCCTACCTCCATGGGTTAAACTAGCGACCTATGCTAAGAGAGAGGACGGGCGGCTCCCTCTCTTCCTACCTCCATGGGTTAAACTAGCGACTTATGCTAAGAGATAGGACGGGCGCCTCCCTCTCTTCCTACCTCCATGGGTTACGACTTAGCATAGGTCGAGCGCCTCCCTCTCTTCCTACCTCCATGGGTCAAACTAGCGACCTATGCTAAGAGAGAGGACGGGCGGCTCCCTCTCTTCCTACCTCCATGGGTTAAACTAGAGACATATGCTAAGAGATTGGACGGGCGCCTCCCTCTTTTCCTACCTCCATGGGTTAAACTAGCGACCTATGCTAAGATATAGGACGGGCGCCTCCCTCTCTTCCAACCTCCATCGTTTAAACTAGCGACCTATGCTAAGAGATAGGACGGGCGCCTCCCTCTCTTCCTACTTCCATGGGTTAAACTAGCGACCTATGCTAAGAGACAGGACGGGCGGCTCCCTCTCTTCCTACCTACATGGGTTAAACTAGCGACCTATGCTAAGAGATAGGACGGGCGCCTCCCTCTCTTCCTAACTCCATGGGTTAAACTAGCGACCTATGCTAAGAGATAGGACGGGCGCCTATCTCTCTTCCTACCTCCATGGGATACATTAGCGACCTATGCCAAGAGATGGGACAAGCGCCTCCCTCTCTTCCTACCTCCATGGGTTACACTACCGACCTATGCTAAAAGGTAGGATGGGCGCCTCTCTCTCTTCCTACCTCCATGAGTTAAACTAGCGACCTATGCTAAGAGGTAGGACGGTCGCATCCCTCTCTTCCTACCTCCATGGGTTAAACTAGCGACATATGCTAAGAGATAGGACATGCGCCTCCATCTCTTCCTACATCCATGGGTTATATTAGCGACCTATGCTAAGAGATAGGACGGGCGAATCCCTCTCTTCCTACCTCCATGGGATACATTAGCGACCTATGCCAAGAGATGGGACAAGCGCCTCCCTCTCTTCCTACCTCCATGGGTTACACTAGCGACCTATGCTAAAAGGTAGGATGGGCGCCTCTCTCTCTTCCTACCTCCATGGGTTAAACTAGCGACCTATGCTAAGAGGTAGGACGGTCGCATCCCTCTCTTCCTACCTCCATGGGTTAAACTAGCGACCAACGCAAAGAGATCGGACGGGCGCCTCCCTCTCTTCCTACCTTCATGTTTTAAACTAGCGACCTATGCTAAGAGATAGGACGGGCGCCTCCCTCTCTTCCTACCTCCATGGGATATATTAGCGACCTATGCTAAGAGATAGGACGAGCGCATCCCTCTCTACTTTTATCCAATGGTTACACTAGCGACCTATGCTAAGAGGTAGGACGGGCGCCTCCCTCTCTTCCTACATCCATGGGTTAAACTAGCGACCTATGCTATGAGATAGGACGGGCGCATCCCTCTCTTCCTACCTCCATAGGTTAGACTAGCGACCTATGCTAAGAGGTAGGATGGGCGCCTCCCTCTCTTCCTACCTCCATGGGATAAACTAGCGACCTATGCTAAGTGATAGGACGGGCGCCTCCCTCTCTTCCTCCCTCCATGTGTTACACTAGCGACCTATGCTAAGAGAGAGGACTGTCGCGTCCCTCTTTTCCTAACTCCATGGGTTAAACTAGCGACCTATGCTAAGAGATAGGACGGGCGGCTCCCTCTCTTCCTACCTGCATGGGTTAAACTAGGGACCTACGCTAAGAGATCGGACGGGCGCCTCCCTCTCTTCCTACCTCCATGGGTTAAACTAGCGACCTCTGCTAAGAGATAGGACGGGCGGCTCCCTCTCTTCCTACCTCCATGGGTTACACTACCGACCTATGCTAAAAGGTAGGATGGGCGCCTCTCTCTCTTCCTACCTCCATGGGTTAAACAAGCGACCTACGCTAAGAGATAGGACGGGCGCCTCTCTCTCTTCCTACCTCCATGGGTTAAAATAGCGACCAACGCAAAGAGATCGGACGGGCGCCTCCCTCTCTTCCTACCTCCATGGGTTAAACTAGCGACCTCTGCTAAGAGATAGGACGGGCGGCTCCCTCTCTTCCTACCTCCATGGGTTAAACTAGCGACCTATGCTAAGAGATAGGACGGGCGCCTCCGTCTCTTCCTACCTCCATGGGTTAACAAGCGACCTATGCTAAGAGATAGGACGGGCGCCTCCCTCTCTTCCTACATCCATGGTTTACATTAGCGACCTATGCTAAGAGATAGGGCGGGCGCCTCCCTCTCTTCCTACCTCCATGGGTTAAACTAGCGACCAACGCAAAGAGATCGGACGGGCGCCTCCCTCTCTTCCTACCTCCATGGGTTAAACTAGCGACCTCTGCTAAGAGATAGGACGGGCGGCTCCCTCTCTTCCTACCTCCATGGGTTAAACTAGCGACCTATGCTAAGAGATAGGACGGGCGCCTCCGTCTCTTCCTACCTCCATGGGTTAAACAAGCGACCTATGCTAAGAGATAGGACGGGCGCCTCCCTCTCTTCCTACATCCATGGTTTACATTAGCGACCTATGCTAAGAGATAGGGCGGGCGCCTCCCTCTCTTCCTACCTCCATGTGTTACATTATCGACCTATGCTAAGAGATAAGACAGGCGCCTCCCTCTATTCATAACTCCATGGGTTACACTAGCGACCTATGCTAAGAGATAGGATGGGCGCCTCCCTCTCTTCCTACTCCATGGGTTAAGCTAGCGACCTATGCTAAGAGATAGGACGGGCGCCTCCATCTCTTCCTACCTCCATGGGTTAAACTAGCGACCTATGCTAAGAGATAGGACGGGCGCCTCCCTCTCTTCCTTCCTCCATGGGTTACACTAGCGACCTATGCTAAGATATAGGACGGGGGCCTCCCTCTCTTCCTACCTCCATCATTTAAACTAGCGACCTATGCTAAGAGATAGGACGGGCGCCTCCCTCTCTTCCTACCTCCATGGGTTAAACTAGCGACCTATGCTAAGAGAGAGGACGGGCGGCTCCCTCTCTTCCTACCTGCATGGGTTAAACTAGGGACCTACGCTAAGATATAGGACGGGCGCCTCCCTCTCTTCCTAACTCCATGGGTTAAACTAGCGACCTATGCTAAGAGAGAGGACGGGCGGCTCCCTCTCTTCCTACCTCCATGGGTTAAACTAGCGACTTATGCTAAGAGATAGGACGGGCGCCTCCCTCTCTTCCTACTTCCATGGGTTAAACTAGCTACCTATGCTAAGAGATAGGACGAGCGCCTCCCTCTCTTCCTACCTCCATGGGTCAAACTAGCGACCTATGCTAAGAGAGAGGACGGGCGGCTCCCTCTCTTCCTACCTCCATCGGTTAAACTAGCGACATATGCTAAGAGATTGGACGGGCGCCTCCCTCTTTTCCTACCTCCATGGGTTAAACTAGCGACCTATGCTAAGATATAGGACGGGGGCCTCCCTCTCTTCCTACCTCCATCATTTAAACTAGCGACCTATGCTAAGAGATAGGACGGGCGCCTCCCTCTCTTCCTACCTCCATGGGTTAAACTAGCGACCTATGCTAAGAGAGAGGACGGGCGGCTCCCTCTCTTCCTACCTACATGGGTTAAACTAGCGACCTATGCTAAGAGATAGGACGGGCGCCTCCCTCTCTTCCTACCTCCATGGGTTAAACTAGCGACCTATGCTAAGAGATAGGACGGGCGCCTCCCTCTCTTCCTACCTCCATGGGATACATTAGCGACCTATGCCAAAAGATGGGACAAGCGCCTCCCTCTCTTCCTACCTCCATGGGTTACACTACCGACCTATGCTAAAAGGTAGGATGGGCGCCTCTCTCTCTTCCTACCTCCATGGGTTAAACTAGCGACCTATGCTAAGAGGTAGGACGGTCGCATCCCTCTCTTCCTACCTCCATGGGTTAAACTAGCGACATATGCTAAGAGATAGGACATGCGCCTCCATCTCTTCCTACATCCATGGGTTATATTAGCGACCTATGCTAAGAGATAGGACGGGCGCCTCCCTCTCTTCCTACCTCCATGGGATACATTAGCGACCTATGCCAAGAGATGGGACAAGCGCCTCCCTCTCTTCCTACCTCCATGGGTTACACTAGCGACCTATTCTAAGAGATAGGACGGGCGCCTCCCTCTCTTCCTACCTCCATGGGATACATTAGCGACCTATGCCAAGAGATGGGACAAGCGCCTCCCTCTCTTCCTACATCCATGGGTTACACTAGCGACCTATGACAAGAGATAGGACGGGCGCCTCCCTCTCTTCCTACCTCCATGGGATAAACTAGCGACCTATGCTAAGTGATAGGACGGGCGCCTCCCTCTCTTCCTCCCCCCATGTGTTACACTAGCGACCTATGCTAAGAGAGAGGACTGTCGCGTCCCTCTTTTCCTAACTCCATGGGTTAAACTAGCGACCTATGCTAAGAGATAGCACGGGCGCATCCCTCTCTTCCTACCTCCATGGGTTAAACTAGCGACTTCTGCTAAGAGATAGGACGGGCGGCTCCCTCTCTTCCTACCTGCATGGGTTAAACTAGGGACCTACGCTAAGATATAGGACGGGCGCCTCCCTCTCTTCCTACCTCCATGGGTTAAACTAGCGACCTATGCTAAGAGAGAAGACGGGCGGCTCCCTCTCTTCCTACCTCCATGGGTTAAACTAGCGACTTATGCTAAGAGATAGGACGGGCGCCTCCCTCTCTTCCTACCTCCATGGGTTAAACTAGCTACCTATGCTAAGAGATAGGACGAGCGCCTCCCTCTCTTCCTACCTCCATGGGTCAAACTAGCGACCTATGCTAAGAGAGAGGACGGGCGGCTCCCTCTCTTCCTACCTCCATGGGTTAAACTAGAGACATATGCTAAGAGATTGGACGGGCGCCTCCCTCTTTTCCTACCTCCATGGGTTAAACTAGCGACCTATGCTAAGATATAGGACGGGCGCCTCCCTCTCTTCCTACCTCCATCGTTTAAACTAGCGACCTATGCTAAGAGATAGGACGGGCGCCTCCCTCTCTTCCTACTTCCATGGGTTAAACTAGCGACCTATGCTAAGAGACAGGACGGGCGGCTCCCTCTCTTCCTACCTACATGGGTTAAACTAGCGACCTATGCTAAGAGATAGGACGGGCGCCTCCCTCTCTTCCTACCTCCATGGGTTAAACTAGCGACCTATGCTAAGAGATAGGACGGGCGCCTCCCTCTCTTCCTACCTCCATGGGATACATTAGCGACCTATGCCAAGAGATGGGACAAGCGCCTCCCTCTCTTCCTACCTCCATGGGTTACACTACCGACCTATGCTAAAAGGTAGGATGGGCGCCTCTCTCTCTTCCTACCTCCATGGGTTAAACTAGCGACCTATGCTAAGAGGTAGGACGGTCGCATCCCTCTCTTCCTACCTCCATGGGTTAAACTAGCGACATATGCTAAGAGATAGGACATGCGCCTCCATCTCTTCCTACATCCATGGGTTATATTAGCGACCTATGCTAAGAGATAGGACGGGCGCCTCCCTCTCTTCCTACCTCCATGGGATACATTAGCGACCTATGCCAAGAGATGGGACAAGCGCCTCCCTCTCTTCCTACCTCCATGGGTTACACTAGCGACCTATGCTAAGAGATAGGACGGGCGCCTCCCTCTCTTCCTACCTCCATGGGATACATTAGCGACCTATGCCAAGAGATGGGACAAGCGACTCCCTCTCTTCCTACCTCCATGGGTTACACTAGCGACCTATGCTAAGAGGTAGGACGGGCGCCTCCCTCTCTTCCTACCTCCATGGGATACGATAGCGACCTATGCTAAGAGATAGGACGAAAACCTCCCACTCTTCCTACATTCATGGATTACACTAGCGACCTACGCAAAGAGATAGGACGGGCGCCTCACTCTCTTCCTACCTGCATGGGTTAATCTAGCGACCTATGCTAAGAGATAGGATGGGCGCCTCCCTCTCTTCCTACATCCATGTGTTAAACTACCGACCTATGCTAAGAGATAGGACGGGCGGCTCTCTCTCTTCCTACCTCCATGGGTTAAACTAGCGACCTGTGCTAAGATATACGACGGGCGCCTCCCTCTCTTCCTACCTCCATGGGTTAAACTAGCGACCTGTGCTAAGATATACGACGGGCGCCTCCCTTTCTTCCTACCTCCATGGGTTACACGAGCAACCTATGCTAAGAGATAGGACGGGCGCCTCCCTTTCTTCCTACCTCCATGGGTTAAACTAGCGAAATATGCTAAGAGATAGGACGGGCGCCTCCCTGTCTTCCTACCTCCATGGGTTAAACTAGCGACCTATGCTAAGAGATGGGACGGGCTCCTCTCTCTCTTCCTACCTCCATGGGTTAAACTAGCGACCTATGCTAAGAGATAGGACGGCCGCCTAACTCTCTTCCTACCTCCATAGGTTACACTAGCGACTTATGCTAAGAGATAGGACGGGCGCCTCCATTTCTTCCTACATCCATGGGTTACACTAGCGACCTATGCTAAGAGATAGGACGGGCGCCTCCCTCTCTTCCTTCCTCCATGGGTTAAACTAGCGACCTATGCTAAGAGATAGGACGGGCGGCTCCCTCTCTTCCTAACTCCATGGGTTAAACTAGCGACCTATGCTAAGAGATAGGACGGACACCTCCCTCTCTTCCTACATCCATGGGTTACACTAGCGACCTATGCTAAGAGATAGGACGGGCGCCTCCCTCTCTTCCTACTTCCATGGGTTACACTAGCGACCAATGCTCAGAGATAGGATTTGCGCCTCCCTCTCTTCCTACCTCCATGGTTTAAACTAGCGACCTATGCTAAGAGATAGGACGGGCGACTCCCTCTCTTCCTACCTCCATGGGATAAACTAGCGACCTATGCTAAGAGATAGGACGGGCGCCTCCCTCTCTTCCTACCTCCATAGGATACATTAGCGACCTATGCAAAGAGATAGGACAAGCGCCTCCCTCTCTTCCTATCTCCATGGGTTACACTAGCGACCTATGCTAAGAGATAGGACGGGCGCCTCCCTCGCTTCCTACCTTCATGGGTTAAACTAGTGACCTATGCTAAGAGATAGGACGTGCGGCTCTCTCTCTTTCTACTTCCATGGGTTAAACTAGCGACCTATGCTAAGAGATAGGACGGGCGACTCCCTCTCTTCCTACCTCCATGGGATAAACTAGCGACCTATGCTAAGAGATAGAACGGGCGCCTCCCTCTCTTCCTACCTCCATGGGTTACACTAGCGACCTATGCTAAGAGATAGGACGGGCGCCTCCCTCTCTTCCTACCTCCATGGGTTAAATTAATAATAATAATAATAATAATAATAATAATCTTTATTCATATTCATGTTAGTTATACAAAATTTTAAACAAATGACCCGCAAAGCATTTGCTTATCTGCAGGAGAGAAGAATAATAACGTTACATGAAAATACATAAGATATAGTTTAAAACAATGTCATCAAATTATATGAATTTCAGTGGAAGCTCCATTGTAGTGGTTGAAATTTTTATTTAAAATTTAGTGCCTAGAAGAAAATTTTTTGTCTTATTTTTGATTTCTTTAAAATTGTTTAATAAAATAATTTCCCTTGGCAGTTGATTGAACACGTAAGGTATTGTGTATGCCCTTGTACATTTCCCGTAATTGTTTAATATTTTTGGAAGTTGGAAATAATTTTTGGATTGTAACCTTGTGTTTTTCCCATGAGAGATTTTATATTTAAATTGATTATCAAAAAAATATTTTAAAGTGATGCTGTATTTGTAAAGGTTGTGAAAAGAGAGTATGCCTAGATAATTTAGTCTTTCTTCGCTATGATAAAATGAATTTCTTAAGTTGTATGGGATTATATTTTTAGCAATGGATGATTGAATAGTTTCTATTTTCTTTATATTTGTGAGGTTAGTTGAGCCGTATATTGTCAAACCATAGGTCAATATAGATTCACAGATAGCTTTGTAAACCAAAATACATGTATGTGTGCTTGCAACAAATTGTAGTTTATAAAGTTTAGATGCACATAGACGCAATTTCCCTGCTAACTTTTGAATATGTGTATTCCATCGGAAGGTTGTGTCCATGTAGAGTCCAAGATATTTATGGCTCTCAACACGCTCAATAACATCACAGTCGCAGCAGTCAGGGTCATGAGTTATCATGTTGTGGGGACACAAGGGTTCGTGGTTTTTAATTGCATAAGATGAGAGATCATAGTATCCTGGTGAATGAAAGCTCATCCATTTGGTTTTTTCTGAATTTATGTAAATACGATTAATGTTAGACCAGTAAATAATTTTGTTAAAATCATCCTGTGTATCTCGGACTGCGTCTCCTATATTGTGATTCACGTTAACCAAGGCGGTGTCATCAGCATATATATAAAGAGAGCCCTTCAGTTTAAGGTTAGCTAGATCATTAATATAAATAATGAATAAAAGCGGACCTAAAATTGAACCTTGTGGAACACCAGTGTACACTGTTCTCTTCTCACTAAAAACGCCATTAATTTTGGTAACATGCACTCTATTTTTTAAATAATTTTCAAACCATTTAAGGGTAATACCTCGGACACCATAAATATACAATTTTTGAAGCAAAATATCGTGATCCAACGTATCAAATGCCTTACGAAAGTCCAGAAAGATAGCTGCTGCTTTTTTTCCGTTGTTTAAAGTTCCATTAATGACGTCAGAAAACTCCGTTAAAAGTGTAATTGTATTTTTACCTTTTTGGAAACCATATTGCTTTTCACTAATAATGTTATGTTTTTTCAAGAAATTGGCTAGAACGTTAGCTACATATCTTTCAAGTATTTTGTGAAGGACGGGTAAGATGGCAATGGGCCTATAGTTAGTGCAATCGGATTTAGTTCCACTTTTGTAAATTGGTCTTAGAATAGCAATTTTGAGTTTATTAGGGATGTTTCCTGTAGATATGCTTTCATTGATAAAGTTTGTCACGAGATCAGCTAAGGAGGTTTTGCATGCTTTAATGTGCTTTATGTGTACCTGATCGTATCCACATGATTTTCTTTCATTTAAGTCACTTAGAATTTTGAAAGTTTCTTGTTTTGAGATGGGAGGAATAAAAATTGAGGGGACAGAAGGTTGGATATGTTTAGGAACTGTAGAGAGATTCTGTATACGGTTATCGTCTCTGAGATTGACAATAATGTCTGCAAAGGTGTTGTTAAATTTCTCTGCTGCTTGAGTTTCAGACATACCTTGTGGCATATTCTTCATGATAAAATCGTCAATGGCAGTTTTAGGTTTATTGTTGATAATTTGGTTGATGAGTTCCCAATTTTGTTTTGGTTTATTTTTACATGACTCAAATTGTTTGAAGTAATATTTTTTCTTTTCCTGCCTAATAACGGACGTGACTGTGTTTCTTAAGTTTGTGTATAGTAATTTAAAATTTCTGTTTCTCTTGTTATTTTTGTAATCAATCCAAGCCGAGTCTCTTTTACGTATTAAGTTTATTATTTCCTGATTTATCCAGTCTTTGCTACAATTTCGTTGTTTCATTTTTGAGCCATCCGATAGTTTATTAATTTTGTTATTGTTGACAATCGCCATATATTTTTTTATGAATGTTTCATAAAGTACGTCTATTAGTTCTGAATTTGGGGTTTCGTTTCCAGTGCCTCTGTCCAGCCAGTCTGTTAGACTTATTTCTTTGCATATGTTTTTATGATCTAAGATAGTTTTCGTGTTAAAATTGCTGTCTAGCTTTTTAGTGTGATTGGACGAATTCCCAAGTTTTTTCCCCCCGCAAATTGCCGCGATTAAGTAGTGGTCTGCGATCCTACTGCCAAAAATCATTGAATTTGTGTCGAGTTTAATGTCAAGTCGGACGTTAATGTGATCAATGCATGTCTGAGAAAGAGAGTCACCAATGATGTCTTCCCTGGTGATACCAGTAATAATAGGTGAGAAACCAAACTCGGTTAACAATTCTACGTATTTGGCAACTCCGTGTTTTTTGATATTTTTGATATCTAAATTAAAGTCTCCAACTAGTATTTGATTGCGATGTTTATCAGTTGTTTCGAACCAATTTTTGAGATTAGAAAGAAAAGTGTTAATGTTCGAGCTTGGTGATCTGTAAATAGCAAGTAAATTGAAAGTTAAATTACCCTTGTAGATATTTATATTCAGTGTTTCAGCAGGGATTACAAGTGAAGGTATCGTTTTGACTAATAATGTGTCGCGGAAGAAAAGTAGAATCCCATGTTCAAACGCACCAGGAGTTCTCGTAAAAAGTTGATTAAAATTTTCTAGATTGAACAATGGAGCATCCGTGCTGAGGATGTTAGTTTCTGTTAATATAATAATATCTAAGAAATTCAAGATATCTTTAAGATAAACACAGAGAGTATCCCAGTTTTTTTTCAGACTTCGAATGTTCACATGCAGAAAGCTTAAATGTTCATCAGATTCATAACATAATTTACTAGTCAAGAACCATTTCTTAACTTCTTCATAGTCGCACAGGACATTTTCGTTGTGATCAAATGTTGGTAAGTCATCAAAATGAAAAGTCGCCATGGCAGAACAAATAAGGTGGAGCAAATAAACAATATATTTCCCGTTTAAAATTCGTCGAAATTCGTTTGCATATCAATTCGAGTTACGCTGTCACCATCAGTTTTTCTCATCATGATTTTCCCGTTCCGAAACCAGACGTATTTAAAATTTTTTGATTTGGCCAGGCACCTCGCTTTCCAGAAAAGTTCTCTGTTTATTGGAGTTAAATTTTCATTTATATACACTGGCGTTTTTTTAGCGTCATCAATAACGTTACTGGCAAAGATTTTCGATTTCTTTTTTGACATCCATTGTTCACGTTCGTTTCTAGATTTAAATTGGGCAATAATCGCAGGTGTTTTTTTCTTGTTCCTTGTTGGCAGTCTATGTAAGGCTTCAAGTTGATCAATGTTAAAATTATTTATATCTAGCGCTTTTGCAACGTTGATCATTATCTGATTTAGATTTTCTTTCTCATCCTGGTCGTCCATTGGAATGCCATGTATCTCGATATTTCGGTTTCTGCCGTATTGTTCAAGATCATTAATTTGCGACTTTAGAGCCGTATTCTCTTGAGTGAGATCTGCACATGTAGTTTCAATGGTAGCTAGTTTACTCATAGTGTCTAGTTGCGTCGCTTCATATTCGTGAAATTTATTCAATAGTGTATCATATTGAGATGAGAAAAATTCTACTGAATGCCTTAAGTCTTTGATTTCGTTTCTTAAGTGCGTTATTTCATTCAGTAATGTTTGAAAGTTTCTAGTTTCTTGTTGCGCCGAAGACGGGGGCCGTATACTATTAGTGTTACAGCCTTCTCCAGGTGTCTTAGAGGAGCGGTGACCCAAGGATGTCTCCTGGCTATAGTTACTATTGTTATTCGATGTCGGTGAGGGTGATACACGTGTGCTATTCTTTAGAGGCGTATTATCTCTGTTTTCTTTATCTGAAACGGGCCTGTTGTTTGTCCTGCTTAATTTGCAGTCAGTACAGAGCCACGTTTTTTTCTTCTCATGAGTCATCTTTTTATAGTTTCTCTCCGTTGTGCCAGAGCACCCAAAATGCAGTTTCCCTTTGCATCCACTGCATAGGATATGGTCGGCATTAGGAGAAATTGTTTCTCCACAGCTGTAGCACAATGAATTCATTGTGTAGAGAGTTTTGGCTCACAAGTTCAACGGCGGGAACCACTAATGGGAGATGCACAAATTGGGCCCTAAAGTCCAGGTGCTTAATTGATTTTAGCCAGCTCACTCTACACAAGACACTGTGTAAAGCACGACGGACTGATGCAAGGGGGAGAGGACGCGTAGGAGCAATAAAGTTTATGGCACTTACTAGTCCGGTGACGGCCCGAAGGTCAAACCGATGGTCGCGGTCACGGGAGGGCAGCGGACACACCCTGCTGGCAGGAGCTCTGCGAAGAACGTCCGATCGCAACGACGATCGATGCTAAGAGATAGGACATGCGCTTCCATCTCTTCCTACATCCATGGGTTATATTAGCGACCTAAGCTAAGAGATAGGACGGGCGCCTCGCTCTCTTCCTTGCTCCATGGCTTACACTAGCGACCTATGCTAAGAGATAGGACGGGCGGCTCCCTCTCTTCCTAACTGCATGGGTTAAACTACCTATGCTAAGAGACGGGCGCCTCCTATGCTAAGAGATAGGACGGTCCTATCTCTTCCTACCTCCATGGGTTAAACAAGCGACCTATGCTAAGAGATAGGACGGGCGCCTCCCTCTCTTGCTACATCCATGGTTTACATTAGCGACCTATGCTAAGAGATAGGGCGGGCGCCTCCCTCTCTTCCTACCTCCATGAGTTACATTATCGACCTATGCTAAGAGATAAGACAGGCGCCTCCCTCTATTCATAACTCTATGGGTTACACTAGCGACCTATACTAAGAGATAGGATGGGCGCCTCCCTCTCTTCCTACTCCATGGGTTAAGCTAGCGACCTATGCTAAGAGATAGGACGGGCGCCTCCCTCACTTCCTACCTTCATTGGTTAAACTAGCGACCTATGCTAAGATATAGGACGGGCGATTCCCTCTCTTCCTACATCCATGGGTTATACTAGCGACCTATGCTAAGAGATAGGACGGGCGCCTCCCTCTCTTCCTACCTCCATGGGTTAAATTAGCGACCTATGCTAAGAGATAGGACGGGCGGCTCACTCTCTTCCTAACACCATGGGTTAAACTAGCGACCTATGCTATGAGATAGGACGGGCGCCACCCTCTCTTCCTACCTCCATGGGTTACACTAGCGACCTATGCTAAGAGATAGGACGGGCGCCTCCCTCTTTTACTATATCCATGGGTTAAACTAGCGACCTATTCTAAGAGATAGGACGGGCGCCTCCCTCTCTTCCTACCTCCATGGGTTAAACTAGCGACCTATGCTAAGAGAGAGGACGGGCGCCTCTCTCTCTTCCTACCTCCATAGGGTACACTAGCGGCGTATGCTAAGAGATAGGACGGGCGCCACCCTCTCTTCCTAATTCCATGGGTTAAACTAGCGACCTATGCTAAGAGATAGGACGGGCGGCTCTCTCTCTTCCTACCTCCATGGGTTGAACTAGCGACCTATGCTAAGAGATAGGAAGGGCGCCTCTCTCTCTTCCTACCTCCATGGGTTACAATAGCGACCTATGCTAACAGATAGGACGAGCACGTCCCTCTCTTCCTACCTCCATGGGTTAAACTAGCGACCTATGCTAAGAGATAGGACGGGCGCCTCCATCTCTTCCTACCTCCATGGGTTAAACTAGCGACCTATGCTAAGAGATAGGACGGGCGCCTCCCTCTCTTCCTACCTCCATGGGTTACACTAGCGACCTATGCTAAGAGATAGGATGGGCGGCTCCCTCTCTTCCTACCTCCATGGTTTAAACTAGTGACCTATGCTAAGAGATAGGACGGGCGCCTCCCTCTCTTCCTACCTCCATGGGATATATTAGCGACCTATGCTAAGAGATAGGACGAGCGCATCCCTCTCTACTTTTATCCATTGGTTACACTAGCGACCTATGCTAAGAGGTAGGACGGGCGCCTCCCTCTCTTCCTACATCCATGGGTTAAACTAGCGACCTCTGCTATGAGATAGGACGGGCGCATCCCTCTCTTCCGACCTCCATAGGTAGGCTAGCGACCTATGCTAAGAGGTAGGATGGGCGCCTCCCTCTCTTCCTACCTCCATGGGATAAACTAGCGACCTATGCTAAGTGATAGGACGGGCGCCTCCCTCTCTTCCTCCCTCCATGTGTTACACTAGCGACCTATGCTAAGAGAGAGGACTGTCGCGTCCCTCTTTTCCTAACTCCATGGGTTAAACTAGCGACCTATGCTAAGAGATAGGACGGGCGCATCCCTCTCTTCCTACCTCCATGGGTTAAACTAGCGACTTCTGCTAAGAGATAGGACGGGCGGCTCCCTCTCTTCCTACCTGCATGGGTTAAACTAGGGACCTATGCTAAGATATAGGACGGGCGCCTCCCTCTCTTCCTACCTCCATGGGTTAAACTAGCGACCTATGCTAAGAGATAGGACAGGCGGCTCCCTCTCTTCCTACCTCCATGGGTTAAACTAGCGACTTATGCTAAGAGATAGGACGGGCGCCTCTCTCTCTTCCTACCTCCATGGGTTAAACTAGCTACCTATGCTAAGAGATAGGACGAGCGCCTCCCTCTCTTCCTACCTCCATGGGTCAAACTAGCGACCTATGCTAAGAGAGAGGACGGGCGGCTCCCTCTCTTCCTACCTCCATGGGTTAAACTAGCGACATATGCTAAGAGATAGGACGGGCGCCTCCCTCTTTTCCTACCTCCATGGGTTAAACTAGCGACCTATGCTAAGATATAGGACGGGCGCCTCCCTCTCTTCCTACCTCCATCGTTTAAACTAGCGACCTATGCTAAGAGATAGGACGGGCGCCTCCCTCTCTTCCTACCTCCATGGGTTAAACTAGCGACCTATGCTAAGAGAGAGGACGGGCGGCTCCCTCTCTTCCTACCTGCATGGGTTAAACTAGCGACCTATGCTAAGAGATAGGACGGGCGCCTCCCTCTCTTCCTACCTCCATGGGTTAAACTAGCGACCTATGCTAAGAGATGGGACGGTCTCCTCCCTCTCTTCCTACCTTCATGGGTTAAAATAGCGACGTATGCTAAGAGAGAGGACGGGCGCCTCCCTCTCTTCCTACTTCCATATTTTACACTAGCGACCTGTGCTAAGAGATAGGACGGGCGCCTCCCTCTCTTCCTACCTCCATGGGTTAAATTAGCGACCTATGCTAAGAGATAGGACGGGCGCCTCCCTCTCTTCCTACCTCCATGGGTTAAACTAGCGACCTATGGTAAGAGATAGGACGGGCGCCTCCCTCTCTTCCTAGCTCCATAGGTTAAACTAGCGACCTATGCTAAGAGATAGGACGGGCGCCTGCCTCTCTTCCTACCTCCATGGGTTAAACTAGCGACCTATGCTAAGAGATAGGACGGGCGGCTCCCTCTCTTCCTACCTCCATGGGTTAAACTAGCGACCTATGCTAAGAGATAGGACGGGCGGCTCCCTCTCTTCCATTTGTGCATCTCCCATTAGTGGTTCCCGCCGTTGAACTTGTGAGCCAAAACTCTCTACACAATGAATTCATTGTGTTACAGCTGTGGAGAAAAATTGCTCCTAATGCCGACCATATCCTACGCAGTGGATGCAAAGGGAAACTGCATTTTGGGTGCTCTGGCACAACGGAGAGAAACTATAAAAAGATGACTCAAGAGAAGAAAAAAACGTGGCTCTGTACTGACTGCAAATTAAGCAGGACAAACAACAGGCCCGTTTCAGATAAAGAAAACAGAGATAATACGCCTCTAATGAATAACACACGTGTATCACCCTCACCGACATCGAATAACAATAGTGACTATAGCCAGGAGACATCCTTGGGTCACCGCTCCCCTAAGACACCTGGAGAAGGATGTAACTCTAATAGTATACGGCCCCCGTCTTCGGCGCAACAAGAAGCTAGAAACTTTCAAACATTACTGAATGAAATAACGCACTTAAGAAACGAAATCAAAGACTTAAGGCCTTCAGTAGAATTTTTCTCATCTCAATATGATACACTATTGAATAAATTTCACGAATATGAAGCGACGCAAATAGACACTATGAGTAAACTAGCTACCATTGAAACTACATGTGCAGATCTCACTCAAGAGAATACGGCTCTAAAGTCGCAAATTAATGATCTTGAACAATACGGCAGAAACCGAAATATCGAGATACATGGCATTCCAATGTACGACCAGGATGAGAAAGAAAATCTAAATCAGATAATGATCAACGTTGCAAAAGCGCTAGATATAAATAATTTTAACATTGATCAACTTGAAGCCTTACATAGACTGCCAACAAGGAACAAGAAATAAACACCTGCGATTATTGCCCAATTTAAATCTAGAACCGAACGTGAACAATGGATGTCAAAAAAGAAATCGAAAATCTTTGCCAGTAACGTTATTGATGACGCTAAAAAAACGCCAGTGTATATAAATGAAAATTTAACTCCAATAAACAGAGAACTTTTCTGGAAAGCGAGGTGCCTGGCTAAATCAAAAAATTTTAAATACGTCTGGTTTCGGAACGGGAAAATCATGTTGAGAAAAACTGATGGTGACAGCGTAATTCGAATTGATATGCAGACGAATTTCGACGAATTTTAAATGGGGAATATATTGTTTATTTGCTCCACCTTATTTGTTCTGCCATGGCGACTTTTCATTTTGATGACTTACCAACATTTGATCACAACGAAAATGTTCGTGCGACTATGAAGAAGTTAAGAAATGGTTCTTGACTAGTAAACTATGTTATGAATCTGATGAACATTTAAGCTTTCTGCATGTGAACATTCGAAGTCTGAAAAAAAACTGGGATACTCTCTGTGTTTATCTTAAAGATATCTTGAATTTCTTAGATATTATTATATTAACAGAAACTAACATCCTCAGCACGGATGCTCCATTGTTCAATCTAGAAAATTTTAATCAACTTTTTACGAGAACTCCTGGTGCGTTTGAACATGGGATTCTACTTTTCTTCCGCGACACATTATTAGTCAAAACGATACCTTCACTTGTAATCCCTGCTGAAACACTGAATATAAATATCTACAAGGGTAATTTAACTTTCAATTTACTTGCTATTTACAGATCACCAAGCTCGAACATTAACACTTTTCTTTCTAATCTCAAAAATTGGTTCGAAACAACTGATAAACATCGCAATCAAATACTAGTTGGAGACTTTAATTTAGATATCAAAAATATCAAAAAACACGGAGTTGCCAAATACGTAGAATTGTTAACCGAGTTTGGTTTCTCACCTATTATTACTGGTATCACCAGGGAAGACATCATTGGTGACTCTCTTTCTCAGACATGCATTGATCACATTAACGTCCGACTTGACATTAAACTCGACACAAATTCAATGATTTTTGGCAGTAGGATCGCAGACCACTACTTAATCGCGGCAATTTGCGGAGGAAAAAAACTTGGGAATTCGTCCAATCACACTAAAAAGCTAGACAGCAATTCTAACACGAAAACTATCTTAGATCATAAAAACATATGCAACGAAATAAGTCTAACAGACTGGCTGGACAGAGGCACTGGAAACGAAACCCCAAATTCAGAACTAATAGACGTACTTTATGAAACATTCATAAAAATATATACGGCGATTGTTAACAATAACAAAATTAATAAACTATCGGATGGCTCAAAAATGAAACAACGCAATTGTAGCAAAGACTGGATAAATCAGGAAATAATACACTTAATACGTAAAAGAGACTCGGCTTGGATTAATTACAAAAATAACAAGAGAAACAGAAATTTTAAATTACTATACACAAACTTAAGGAACACAGTCACGTCCGTTATTAGGCAGGAAAAGAAAAAATATTACTTCAAACAATTTGAGTCATGTAAAAATAAACCAAAACAAAATTGGGAACTCATCAACCAAATTATTAACAATAAACCTAAAACTGCCATTGACGATTTTATCATGAAGAATATGCCACAAGGTATGTCTGAAACTCAAGCAGCAGAGAAATTTAACAACACCTTTGCAGACATTATTGTCAATCTCAGAGACGATAACCGTATACAGAATCTCTCTACAGTTCCTAAACATATCCAACCTTCTGTCCCCTCAATTTTTATTCCTCCCATCTCGAAACAAGAAACTTTCAAAATTCTAAGTGACTTAAATGAAAGAAAATCATGTGGATACGATCAGGTACACATAAAGCACATTAAAGCATGCAAAACCTCCTTAGCTGATCTCGTGACAAACTTTATCAATGAAAGCATATCTACAAGAAACATCCCTAGTAAATTCAAAATTGCTATTCTAAGACCAATTTACAAAAGTGGAACTAAATCCGATTGCACTAACTATAGGCCCATTGCCATCTTACCCGTCCTTCACAAAATACTTGAAAGATATGTAGCTAACGTTCTAGCCAATTTCTTGAAAAAGCATAACATTATTAGTGAAAAGCAATATGGTTTCCAAAAAGGTAAAAATACAATTACACTTTTAACGGAGTTTTCTGACGTCATTAACGGAACTTTAAACAACGGGAAAAAAGCATCAGCTATCTTTCTGGACTTTCGTAAGGCATTTGATACGTTGGATCACGATATTTTGCTTCAAAAATTGTATATTTATGGTGTCCGAGGTATTACCCTTAAATGGTTTGAAAATTATTTAAAAAATAGAGTGCATGTTACCAAAATTAATGGCGTTTTTAGTGAGAAGAGAACAGTGTACACTGGTGTTCCACAAGGTTCAATTTTGTGATTCACGTTAACCAAGGCGGTGATGACACCGCCTTGGTTAACGTGAATCACAATATAGGAGACGCAGTCCGAGATACACAGGATGATTTTAACAAAATTATTTACTGGTCTAACATTAATCGTATTTACATAAATTCAGAAAAAACCAAATGGATGAGCTTTCATTCACCAGGATACTATGATCTCTCATCTTATGCAATTAAAAACCACGAACCCTTGTGTCCCCACAACATGATAACTCATGACCCTGACTGCTGCGACTGTGATGTTATTGAGCGTGTTGAGAGCCATAAATATCTTGGACTCTACATGGACACAACCTTCCGATGGAATACACATATTCAAAAGTTAGCAGGGAAACTGCGTCTATGTGCATCAAAACTTTATAAACTACAATTTGTTGCAAGCACACATACATGTATTTTGGTTTACAAAGCTATCTGTGAATCTATATTGACCTATGGTTTGACAATATACGGCTCAAATAACCTCACAAATATAAAGAAAATAGAAACTATTCAATCATCTATTGCTAAAAATATAATCCCATACAACTTAAGAAATTCATTTTATCATAGCGAAGAAAGACTAAATTATCTAGGCGTACTCTCTTTTCACAACCTTTACAAATACAGCATCACTTTAAAATATTTTTTTGATAATCAATTTAAATCTAAAATCTCTCATGGGAAAAACACAAGGTTACAATCCAAAAATTATTTCCAACTTCCAAAAATATTAAAAAATTACGGGAAATGTACAAGGGCATATACAATACCTTACGTGTTCAATCAACTGCCAAGGGAAATTATTTTAGTAAACAATTTTAAACAAATCAGAAATAAGACAAAAAATTTTATTCTAGGCACTAAATTTAAAAAAAAAATTTCAACCACTACAATGGAGATTCCACTGAAATTCATATAATTTGATGACATTGTTATAAACTATATCTTATGTATTTTCATGTAACGTTATTATTCTTCTCTCCTGCAGATAAGCAGATGCTTTGCGGGTCATTTGTTTAAACTTTTGTATAACTAACATGAATATGAATAAAGATTATTATTATTATTATTACCTCCATGGGTTAAACTAGCGACCTATGCTAAGAGATAGGACGGGCGCCTCCCTCTCTTCCTACCTCCATGGGTTAAACTAGCGACCTCTGCTAAGAGATAGGACGGGGGGCTCCCTCTCTTCCTACCTGCATGGGTTAATCTAGCGACCTATGCTAAGAGATAGGACGGGCGCCTCCCTCTCTTCCTACCTCCATGGGTTAAACTACTGACCTATGCTAAGAGATAGGACGGGCGGCTCCCTCTCTTCCTACCTCCATGGGTTAAACTAGCGACCTATGCTAAGAGATAGGACGGGCGCCTAAGTCTCTTCCTACCTCCATGGGTTAAACTAGCGACCTATGCTAAGAGATAGGACGGGCGCCTCCCTCTCTTCCTACATCCATGGTTTACATTAGCGACCTATGCTAAGAGATCGGGCGGCGCCTCCCTCTCTTCCTACCTCCATGAGTTACCTTAGCGACCTATGCTAAGAGATAGGACAGGCGCCTCCCTCTATTCATACCTCCATGGGTTACACTAGCGACCTATGCTAAGAGATAGGATAGGCGCCTCCCTCTCTTCCTACTCCATGGGTTAAGCTAGCGACCTATGCTAAGAGATAGGACGGGCGGCTCCCTCTCTTCCTACCTCCACGGGTTAAACTAGCGACCTATGCTATCAGATAGTACGGGCGCCTCCCTCTCTTCCTACCTCCATGGGTTACACTAGCGACCTATGCTAAGAGATAGGACGGGCGCCTCCCTCTTTTCCTATATCCATGGGTTAAACTAGCGACCTATGCTAAGAGATAGGACGGGCGCCTCCCTCTCTTCCTAACTCCATGGGTTAAACTAGCGACCTATGCTAAGAGAGAGGACGGGCGCCTCCCTCTCTTCCTACCTCCATAGGGTACACTAGCGGCGTGTGCTAAGAGATAGGACGGGCGCCACCCTCTCTTCCTACTTCCATAGGTTAAACTAGCGACCTATGCTAAGAGATAGGACGGGCGGCTCCCTCTCTTCCTACCTCCATGGTTTAAACTAGCGACCTATGCTAAGAGATAGGAAGAGCGCCTCCCTCGCTTCCTACCTCCATGGGTTACACTAGCGACCTATGCTAACAGATAGGATGGGCACGTCCCTCTCTTCCTACCTCTATGGATTAAACTAGCGACCTATGCTAAGAGATAGGACGGGCGCCTCCATCTCTTCCTACCTCCATGGGTTAAACTAGCGACCTATGCTAAGAGATAGGACGGGCGCCTCCCTCTCTTCCTACCTCCATGGGTTACACTAGCGACCTATGCTAAGAGATAGGATGGGCGTCTCCCTCTCTTCCTACCTCCATGGTTTAAACTAGCGACCTATGCTAAGAGATAGGACGGGCACCTCCCTCTCTTCCTACATCCATGGGATATATTAGCGACCTATGCTAAGAGATAGGACGAGCGCCTCACTCTCTTGCTACCTCCATTGGTTACACTAGCGACCTATGCTAAGAGGTAGGACGGGCGCCTCCCTCTCTTCCTACATCCATCCAAAAATTATTTCCAACTTCCAAAAATATTAAACAATTACGGGAAATGTACAAGGGCATATACAATACCATACGTGTTCAATCAACTGCCAAGGGAAATTATTTTATTAAACAATTTTAAAGAAATCAAAATTAAGACAAAATATTTTCTTCTAGTCACTAAATTTTAAATAAAAATTTCAATCACTACAATGGAGCTTCCACTGAAATTCATATAATTTGATGACATTTTTTTAAACTACATCTTATGTATTTTCATGTAACGTTATTATTCTTCTCTCCTGCAGATAAGCAGATGCTTTGCGGGTCATTTGTTTACAATTTTGTATAACTAACATGAATATGAATAAAGATTATTATTATTATTAAAAAAAAACTTGCGACCTATGCTAAGAGATAGGACGGGCGCCTCCCTCTCTTTCTAACTCCTTAGGTTACACTAGCGACGTATGCTAAGAGATAGGACGGGCGCCTCCCTCTCTTCCTATCTCCATAGGTTACATTAGCGACCTATGCTAAGAGATAGGACGGGCGCCTCCCTCTCTTTCTACATCCATGGGTAACACAAGCGACCTATGCTAAGAGATAGGATGGGCGGTTCTCTCTCTTCCTACCTCCATGTGTTAAACTAGCGACCTCTGCTAAGAGATAGGACGGGCGCCTCCCTCTCTTCCTACCTCCATGGGTTACACGAGCAACCTACGCTAAGAGATAGGACGGGCGACTCCCTCACTTCCTACCTCCATGGGTTAAACTAGCGACCTATTCAAAGATATAGGACGGGCGCCTCCCTCTCTTCCTACATCCATGGGTTAAACTAGCGACCTATGCTAAGAGATAGAACGGGCGCCTCCCCCTCTTCCTACCTCCATGGGTTAAACTAGCGACCTCTGCTAAGAGATAGGACGGGCGGCTCCCTCTCTTCCTACCTCCATGGGTTAAACTAGCGACCTATGCTATGAGATAGGACGGGCGCCTCCCTCTCTTCCTACCTCCATGGGTTACACTAGCGACCTATGCTAAGAGACAGGACAGGCGCCTCCCTCTCTTCCTACCTCCATGGGTTAAACTAGCGACCTATGCTAAGAGATTGGACGGGCGCCTCCCTCTCTTCCTACCTCCATGGGTTACACTAGCGACCTATGCTAAGAGATACGACGGGCGGCTCCCTGTCTTCCTACCTCCATGGGTTAAACTAGCGACCTATGCTATGAGATAGGACGGGCGTCTCCCTCTGTTCCTACCTCATGGGTTACACTAGCGACCTATGCTAAGAGATAGGACGGGCACCTCCCTCTCTTCCTACCTCCATGAGTTACATTAGCGAGCTATGCTAAGAGATAGGACAGGTGCCTCCCTCTATTCATACCTCCACGGGTTACACTACCGACCTATGCTAAGAAATAGGATGGGCGCCTCCCTCTCTTCCTACTCCATGGGTTAAGCTAGCGACCTATGCTAAGAGATAGGACGGGCGCCTCCCTCACTTCCTACCTCCATGGGTAAAACTAGCGACCTATGCTAAGATATAGGACGGACGCCTCCCTCTCTTCCAACATCCATGGGTTAAACTAGCGACCAATGCTAAGAGATAGAACGGGCGCCTCCCTCTCTTTCTACCTCCATGGGTTAAACTAGCGACCTATGCTAAGAGATAGGACGGGCGGCTCCCTCTCTTCCTACCTACATGGGTTAAACTAGCGACCTATGCTATTAGATAGGACGTGCGCCTCCCTCTCTTCCTACCTCCATGGGTTACACTAGCGACCTATGCTAAGAGATAGGACGGGCGCCTCCCTCTTTTCCTATACCCATGGGTTAAACTAATGACCTATGCTAAGAGATAGGACGGGCGCCTCCCTCTCTTCCTAACTCCATGGGTTAAACTAGCAACCTATGCTAAGAGAGAGGACGGGCGCCTCCCTCTCTTCCTACCTCCATAGGGTACACTAGCGGCGTATGCTAAGAGATAGGACGGGCGCCACCCTCTCTTCCTACTTCCATGGGTTAAACTAGCGACCTATGCTAAGAGATAGGACGGGCGGCTCCCTCTCTTCCTACCTCCATGGGTTAAACTAGCGACCTATGCTATGAGATAGGACGGGCGCCTCCCTCTCTTCCTACCTCCATGGGTTACACTAGCGACCTATGCTAAGAGATACGACGGGCGGCTCCCTGTCTTCCTACCTCCATGGGTTAAACTAGCGACCTATGCTATGAGATAGGACGGGCGTCTCCCTCTGTTCCTACCTCATGGGTTACACTAGCGACCTATGCTAAGAGATAGGAGGGGCACCTCCCTCTCTTCCTACCTCCATGAGTTACATTAGCGAGCTATGCTAAGAGATAGGACGGGCGCCTCCCTCACTTCCTACCTCCATGGGTAAAACTAGCGACCTATGCTAAGATATAGGACGGACGCCTCCCTCTCTTCCAACATCCATGGGTTACACTAGCGACCTATGCTAAGAGATAGGACGGGCGCCTCCCTCTTTTCCTATACCCATGGGTTAAACTAGCAACCTATGCTAAGAGAGAGGACGGGCGCCTCCCTCTCTTCCTACCTCCATAGGGTACACTAGCGGCGTATGCTAAGAGATAGGACGGGCGCCACCCTCTCTTCCTACTTCCATGGGTTAAACTAGCGACCTATGCTAAGAGATAGGACGGGCGGCTCCCTCTCTTCCTACCTCCATGGTTTAAACTAGCGACCTATGCTAAGAGATAGGAAGAGCGCCTCCCTCTCTTCCTACCTCCATGGGTTACACTAGCGACCTATGCTAACAGATAGGACGGGCACGTCCCTCTCTTCCTACCTCTGTGGATTAAACTAGCGACCTATGCTAAGCGATAGGACGGGCGCCTCCATCTCTTCCTACCTCCATGGGTTAAACTAGCGACCTATGCTAAGAGATAGGACGGGCGCCTCCCTCTCTTCCTACCTCCATGGGTTACACTAGCGACCTATGCTAAGAGATAGGATGGGCGGCTCCCTCTCTTCCTACCTCCATGGGATATATTAGCGACCTATGCTAAGAGATAGGACGAGCGCCTCCCTCTCTTCCTACCTCCATTGGTTACACTAGCGACCTATGCTAAGAGGTAGGACGGGCGCCTCCCTCTCTTCCTACATCCATCCAAAAATTATTTCCAACTTCCAAAAATATTAAACAATTACGGGAAATGTACAAGGGCATATACAATACCTTACGTGTTCAATCAACTGCCAAGGGAAATTATTTTATTAAACAATTTTAAAGAAATCAAAATTAAGACAAAATATTTTCTTCTAGGCACTAACTTTTAAATAAAAATTTCAATCACTACAATGGAGCTTCCACTGAAATTCATATAATTTGATGACATTGTTTTAAACTATATCTTATGTATTTTCATGTAACGTTATTATTCTTCTCTCCTGCAGATAAGCAGATGCTTTGCGGGTCATTTGTTTACAATTTTGTATAACTAACATGAATATGAATAAAGATTATTATTATATTTAAAAAAAAAAACTTGCGACCTATGCTAAGAGATAGGACGGGCGCCTCCCTCTCTTCCTACCTCCTTAGGTTACACTAGCGACGTATGCTAAGAGATAGGACGGGCGCCACCCACTCTTCCTACTTCCATGGGTTAAACTAGCGACCTATGCTAAGAGATAGGACGGGCGGCTCCCTCGCTTCCTACCTCCATGGGTTAAACTAGCGACCTATGCTAAGTGAGAGGACGGGCGCCTCCCTCTCTTCCTACCTCCATGGGTTACACTAGCGACCTATGCTAAGAGATAGGACGGGCACCTCCCTCTCTTCCTAACTCCATGGGTTAAACTAGCGACCTATGCTAAGAGATAGGACGAGCGCCTCCCTCTCTTTCTACTTCCATGGGTTAAACTAGCGACCTATACTAAGAGATAGGACGGGCGCCTCCCTCTCTTCCTACCTTCATAGGTTACACTAGCGACCTATGCTAAGAGATAGGACGGGCGCCTCCCTCTCTTTCTACATCCATGGGTTACACTACCGACCTATGCTAAGAGATAGGATGGGCGGCTCCCTCTCTTCCTACCTCCATGGGTTAAACTAGAGACCTATGCTAAGAGATAGGACGGGCGCCTTAATCTCTTCCTACCTCCATGGGATACATTAGCGACCTATGCTAAGACATAGGACGAGCACCTCCCACTCTTCCTACCTCCATGGGTTACACTACCGACCTATGCTAAGAGATAGGACGGGCGCCTCCCTCTCTTCCTACCTCAACGAGGTTAAACTAGCCACCTATGCTAAGAGATAGGACGGGCGAATCCCTCTCTTCCTATCTCCATGGGTTAAACTAGAGACCTATGCTAAGAGATAGGACGGGCGGCTCTCTCTCTTCCTACCTCCATGTGTTAAACTAGCGACCTATGCTAAGAGATAGGACGGTCGCCTCACTCTCTTCCTACCTCCATGGGTTAAACTAGCGACCTATGCTAAGAGATAGGACGGGCGCCTCCCTCTCTTCCTACCTCCATGGGTTACACGAGCAACCTACGCTAAGAGATAGGATGGGCGCCTCCCTCACTTCCTACCTCCATGGGTTATACTAGCGACCTATTCTAAGATATAGGACGGGCGCCTCCCTCTCTTCCTACATCCATGGGTTAAACTTGCGACCTATGCTAAGAGATAGAACGGGCGCCTCCCTCTCTTCCTACCTCCATGGGTTACACTAGAGACCTATGCTAAGAGATAGGATGCGCGGCTCCCTCTCTTCCTACCTCCATGGGTTAAACTAACGACCTATGCTAAGAGATAAGACAGGCGCCTCCCTCTCTTCCTACCTGCATGGGTTAAACTAGCGACCTATGCTAAGAGATTGGACGGGCGACTCTCTCTCTTCCTACCTCCATGGTTATACTAGCGACCTATGCTAAGAGATAGAACGGGAGCCTCCCTCTCTTCCTACCTCTATGGGTTAAACTAGCGACCTATGCTAAGAGATAGGACGGGCGGCTCCCTCTCTTCCTACCTCCATGGGTTAAACTAGCGACCTATGCTAAGAGATAGGACGGGCGCCTCCTTCTGCTCCTACCTCCATGGGTTACACTAGCGACCTATGCTAAGAGATAGGACGGGCACCTCCCTCTCTTCCTACCTCCATGTGTTACATTAGCGAGCTATGCTAAGAGATAGGACAGGCGCCTCCCTCTATTCATACCTCCATGGGTTACACTAGCGACCTATGCTAAGAAATAGGATGGGCGCCTCCCTCTCTTCCTACTCCTTGGGTTAAGCTAGCGACCTATGCTAAGAGATAGGACGGGCGCCTCCTTCACTTCCTACTTCCATGGGTTAAACTAGCGACCTATGATAATATATAGGACAGGCGCCTCCCTCTCTTCCTACATCCATGGGTTAAACTAGCGACCTATGCTAAGAGATAGAACGGGCGCCTCCCTCTCTCTCTACCTCCATGTGTTAAACTAACGAACTATGCTAAGAGATAGGACGGGCGGCTCCCTCTCTTCCTATCTCCATGGGTTAAACTAGCGACCTATGCTAAGAGATAGGAAGGGCGCCGCCTTCTCTTCCTATCTCCATGGGTTACACTAGCGATCTATGCTAAGAGATAAGACGGGCACCTCCCTCTCTTCCTACCTCCATGGGTTACACTAGCGACCTACGCTAAGAGATAGGACGGGCGCCTCCCTCTTTTCCTCCTATCCATGGGTTAAACTAGCGACCTATGTTAAGAGATAGGGCGGGCGCCTCCCTCTCTTCCTACCTCCATGGGTTAAACTAGCGACCTTAGCTAAGAGAGAGGACGGGCGCCTCCCTCTCTTCCTACTTCTATAGGTTACACTAGCGGCGTATGCTAAGAGATAGGACGGGCGCCACCCTCTCTTCCTACTTCCATATGTTAAACTAGCGACCTATGCTAAGAGATAGGATGGGCGGCTCCCTCTCTTCCTACCTCCATGGGCTAAACTAGCGACCTATGCTAAGAGATAGGAAGGGCGCCGCCCTCTCTTCCTACCTCCATGGGTTACACTAGCGACCTATGCTAAGAGATAAGACGGGCACCTCCCTCTCTTCCTACCTCCATGGGTTAAACTAGCGACTTATGCTAAGAGATAGGACGGGCGCCTCCATCTCTTCCTACCTCCATGGGTTAAACTAGCGACCTATGCTAAGAGATACGACGGGCGCCTCCCTCTCTTCCTACCTCCATGGGTTACACTAGCGACCTATGCTAAGAGATAGGATGGGCGGCTCCCTCTCTTCCTACCTCCATGGTTTAAACTAGCGACCTATGCTAAGAGATAGGACGGGTGCCTCCCTGTCTTCCTACCTCAATGGGATATATTAGCGACTTATGGTAAGAGATAGGACGAGCGCCTCCCTCTCTTCCTACCTCCATGGGTTACACTAGCGACCTATGCTAAGAGGTAGGACGGGCGCCTCCCTCTCTTCCTACATCCATCGTTTACATTAGCGACCTATGCTAAGAGATAGGGCGGGCACCTCCCTCTCTTCCTACCTCCATGAGTTACATTAGCGAGCTACGCTAAGAGATAGGACAGGCGCCTCCCTCTATTCATACCTCCATGGGTTACACTAGCGACCTATGCTAAGAAATAGGACGGGCGCCACCCTCTCTTCCTACTCCATGGGTTAAGCTAGCGACCTATGCTAAGAGATAGGACGGGCGCCTCCCTCACTTCCTACCTCCATGGGTTAAACTAGCAACCTATGCTAAGAGATATGACGGGCGCCTCCCTCTTTTCCTATATCCATGGGTTAAACTAGCGACCTATGCTAAGAGATAGGACGGGCGGCTCCCTCTCTTCCTAATTCCATGGGTAAACTAGAGACCTATGCTAAGAGATAGGAAGGGCGCCCCCCTCTCTTCCTACCTCCATGGGTTACACTAGCGACCTATGCTAAGAGATAGGACGGGCACCTCCCTCTCTTCCTACCTCCATGGGTTAAACTAGCGACTTATGCTAAGAGATAGGACGGGCGCCTCCATCTCTTCCTACGTCCATGGGTTAAACTAGCGACCTATGCTAAGAGATAGGACGGGCGCCTCCCTCTCTTCCTACCTCCATTGGTTACACTAGCGACCTATGCTAAGATGTAGGACGGGCGCCACCCTCTCTTCCTACATCCATCCAAAAATTATTTCCAACTTCCAAAAATATTAAACAATTACGGGAAATGTACAAGGGCATATACAATACCATACGTGTTCAATCAACTGCCAAGGGAAATTATTTTATTAAACAATTTTAAAGAAATCAAAACTAAGAAAAAATATTTTCTTCTAGGCACAAAATTTTAAATAAAAATTTCAATCACTACAATGGAGCTTCCACTGAAATTCATATAATTTGATGACATTCTTTTAAACTATATCTTATGTATTTTCAGGTAACGTTATTATTCTTCTCTCCTGCAGATAAGCAGATGCTTTGCGGGTCATTTGTTTACAATTTTGTATAATTAACATGAATATGAATAAAGATTAATATTATATTTAAAAAAAAACTTGCGACCTACGCTAAGAGATAGGACGGGCGCCTCCCTCTCTTCCTACCTCCTTAGGTTACACTAGCGACGTATGCTAAGAGATAGGACGGGCGCCACCCTCTCTTCCTATTCCATGGGTTAAACTAGCGACCTATGCTAAGAGATAGGACGCGCGGCTCCCTCGCTTCCTACCTCCATGGGTTAAACTAGCGACCTATGCTAAGAGAGAGGACGGGCGCCACCCTCTCTTCCTACTTCCATGGGTTAAACTAGCGACCTATGCTAAGAGATATAGGACGGGCGGCTCCCTCGCTTCCTACCTCCATGGGTTAAACTAGCGACCTATGCTAAGAGAGAGGACGGGCGCCTCCCTCTCTTCCTACCTCCATGGGTTACACTAGCGACCTATGCTAAGAGATAGGACGGGCACCTCCCTCTCTTCTTACCTCCTTGGGTTACACTAGCGACCTATGCTAAGAGATAGGACGGGCACCTCCCTCTCTTCCTACCTCCATGGGTTGAACTAGCGACCTATGCTAAGAGATAGGACGAGCGCGTCCCTCTCTTCCTACTTCCGTGGGTTAAACTAGCGACCTATACTAAGAGCAAGGACTGGGGCCTCCCTCTCATCCTACCTCCATAGGTTACACTAGCGACCTATGCTAAGAGATAGGACGGGAGCCTCCCTCTCTTTCTGCATCCATGGGTTACACTAGCGACCTATGCTTAAGAGATCGGATGGGCGGCTCCCTCTATTCCTACCTCCATGGGTTAAACTAGCGACCTATGCTAAGAGATAGGACGGGCGCCTCCATCTCTTCCTACCTCCATGGGATACATTAGCGACCTATGCTAAGAGATAGGACGAGCACCTCCCTCTCTTCCTACCTCCATGGGTTACACTAGCGACCTATGCTAAGAGATAGGATGGGCGCCTCCCTCTCTTCCTACCTCGACGGGGTTAAACTAGCGACCTATGCTAAGAGATAGGACGGGCGCCTCCCTCTCTTCCTATCTCCATGGGTTAAACTAGAGACCAATGCTAAGAGATAGGACGGGCGGCTCTCTCTCTTCCTACCTCCATGTGTTAAACTAGCGACCTATGCTAAGAGATAGGACGGGCGCCTCCCTCTCTTCCTACCTCCATGGTTTAAACTAGCGACCTATGCTAAGAGATAGGACGGGTGCCTCAATCTCTCTTCCTACCTCCATGGGTTACACGAGCAACCTACGCTAAGAGATAGGACGGGCGCCTCCCTCACTTACTACCTCCATGGGTTAAACTAGAGACCTATTCTAAGATATAGGACGGGCGCTTCCCTCTCTTCGTTCCTCCATGGGTTACACTAGCGACCTATGCTAAGAGATAGGACGGGCGGCTCCCTCTCTTCCTACCTCCATGGGTTAAACTAGCGACCTATGCTAAGAGAGAGGATGGGCGGCTCCCTCTCTTCCTACATCCATGGGTTAAACTAGCGACCTATGCTTAGAGATAGAACGGGCGCCTCCCTCTCTTCATAACTCCATGGGATACATTAGCGACCTATGCTAAGAGATAGGACGAGCGCCTCCCTCTCTTCCTACCTCCATGGGTTACACTAGCGACCTATGCTAAGAGATAGGACGGACGCCTCCCTCTTTTCCTATATCCATGGGTTAAACTAGCGACCTATGCTAAGAGATAGGACGGGCGCCTCCCTCTCTTCCTACCTCCATGGGTTAAACTAGCGACCTTACCTAAGAGAGAGGACGGGCGCCTCCCTCTCATCCTACCTCCATAGGTTACACTAGCGGCGTATGCTAAGAGATAGGACGGGCGCCACCCTCTCTTCGTACTTCCATGGGTTAAATTAGCGACCTATGCTAAGAGATAGGACGGGCGGCTCCCTCTCATTCTAATTCCATGGGCTAAACTAGCGACCTATGCTAAGAGATAGGAAGGGCGCCCCCCTCTCTTCCTACCTCCATGGGTTACCCTAGCGACCTATGCTAAGAGATAGGACGGGCGCGTCCATCTCTTCCTACGTCCATGGGTTAAACTAGCGACCTATGCTAAGAGATAGGACGGGCGCCTCCCTGTCTTCCTCCCTAAATGGGTTAAAAGTAGCGACCTATTCTAAGAGATAGGACGGGCGGATCCCTCTCTTCCTATCTCCATGGGTTAAAATAGCGACCTATGCTAAGAGATAGGACGGACGCCTCCCTCTCTTCCTACCTCCATGGGTTAAACTAGCGACCTATGCTAAGAGATAGGACGGGCGCCTACCTCTCTTCATACATCCATGGGTTAAACTAGCGACCTATGCTAAGAGATAGGACGGGCGCCTCCCTCTCTTCCTACCTCCATGGGATATATTAGCGACCTATGCTAAGAGATAGGACGAGCGCCTCCCTCTCTTCCTACCTCCATTGGTTACACTAGCGACCTATGCTAAGAGGTAGGACGGGCGCCTCCCTCTCTTCCTACATCCATCCAAAAATTATTTCCAACTTCCAAAAATATTAAACAATTACGGGAAATGTACAAGGGCATATACAATACCATACGTGTTCAATCAACTGCCAAGGGAAATTATTTTATTAAATAATTTTAAAGAAATCAAAACTAAGACAAAATATTTTCTTCTAGGCACTAAATTTTAAATAAAAATTTCAATCACTACAATGGAGCTTCCACTGAAATTCATATAATTTGATGACATTGTTTTAAACTATATCTTATGTATTTTCATGTAACGTTATTATTCTTCTCTCCTGCAGGATAAGCAGATGCTTTGCGGGTAATTTATTTACAATTTTGTATAACTAACATGAATATGAATAAAGATTATTATTATATTTTTAAAAAAAACTTGCGACCTATGCTAAGAGATAAGACGGGCGCCTCCCTCTCTTCCTACCTCCTTAGGTTACACTAGCGACGTATGCTAAGAGATAGGACGGGCGCCACCCTCTCTTCCTACTTCCATGGGTTAAACTAGCGACCTATTCTAAGATATAATACGGGCGCATCCCTCTCTTCCTACATCCATGGGTTAAACTAGCGACCTATGCTAAGAGATAGCACGGGCGCCTCCCTCTCTTCCTACCTCCATGGGTTAAACTAGCGACCTATGCTAAGAGATAGGACGGGCGGATCCCTCTCTTCCTACCTGCATGGGTTAAACTAGCGACCTATGCTAAGAGATAGGACGAACTCCTCCCTCTCTTCCTACCTCCATGGGTTAAACTAGCGACCTATGCTAAGAGATAGGACGGGCGCCTACCTCTCTTCATACATCCATGGGTTAAACTAGCGACCTATGCTAAGAGATAAGACGGGCGCCACCCTCTCTTCCTACCTCCATGGGATATATTAGCGACCTATGCTAAGAGATAGGACGAGCGCCTTCCTCTCTTCCTACCTCCATTGGTTACACTAGCGACCTATGCTAAGAGGTAGGACGGGCGCCTCCCTCTCTTCCTACATCCATCTAAAAATTTTTTCCAACTTCCAAAAATATTAAACAATTACGGGAAATGTACAAGGGCATATACAATACCATACGTGTTCAATCAACTGCCAAGGGAAATTATTTTATTAAACAATTTTAAAGAAATCAAAACTAAGACAAAATATTTTCTTCTAGGCACTAAAGTTTAAATAAAAATTTCAATCACTACAATGGAGCTTCCACTGAAATTCATATAATTTGATGACATTGTTTTAAACTATATCTTATGTATTTTCATGTAACGTTATTATTCTTCTCTCCTGCAGATAAGCAGATGCTTTGCGGGTCATTTGTTTACAATTTTCTATAACTAACATGAATATGAATAAAGATTATTATTATATTTAAAAAAAAAACTTGCGACCTACGCTAAGAGATAGGACGGGCGCCACCCTCTCTTCCTACTTCCATGGGTTAAACTAGCGACCTATGCTAAGAGAGAGCACGGGCGCCTCCCTCTCTTCCTACCTCCATGGGTTACACTAGCGACCTATGCTAAGAGATAGGACGGGCACCTCCCTCTCTTCCTACCTCCATGGGTTAAACTAGCGACCTATGCTAAGAGATAGGACGAGCGCCTCCCTCTCTTCCTACTTCCATGGGTTAAACTAGCGACCTATACTAAGAGAAAGGACGGGCGCCTCAATCTCTTCCTACCTCCATAGGTTACACTAGCGACCTATGCTAAGAGATAGGACGGGAGCCTCCCTCTCTTTCTACATCCATGGGTTACACTAGCGACCTATGCTAAGAGATAGGATGGGCGGCTCCCTCTCTTCCTACCTCCATGGGTTAAACTAGCGACCTATGCTAAGAGATAGGACGGGCGCCTCCATCTCTTCCTACCTCCATGGGATACATTAGCGACCTATGCTAAGAGATAGGACGAGCACCTCCCTCTCTTCCTACCTCCATGGGTTACACTAGCGACCTATGCTAAGAGATAGGACGGGCGCCTCCCTCTTTTCCTATATCCATGGGTTAAACTAGCGACCTATGCTAAGAGATAGGACGGGCGTCTCCCTCTCTTCCTACCTCCATGGGTTAAACTAGCGACCTTAGCTAAGAGAGAGGACGGGCGCCTCCCTCTCTTCCTACCTCCATAGGTTACACTAACGGCGTATACTAAGAGATAGGACGGGCGCCACCCTCTCTTCGTACTTCCATGGGTTAAACTAGCGACCTATGCTAAGAGATAGGACGGGCGGCTCCCTCTCTTCCTAATTCCATGGGCTAAACTAGCGACCTATGCTAAGAGATAGGAAGGGCGCCCCCCTCTCTTCCTACCTCCATGGGTTACCCTAGCGACCTATGCTAAGAGATAGGACGGGCACCTCCCTCTCTTCCTACCTCCATGGGTTAAACTAGCGACTTATGCTAAGAGATAGGACGGGCGCCTCCATCTCTTCCTACGTCCATGGGTTAAACTAGCGACCTATGCTAAGAGATAGGACGGGAGCCTCCCTCTCTTCCTACCTCCATAGGTTACACTAGCGGCGTATGCTAAGAGATAGGACGGGCGCCACCCTCTCTTCGTACTTCCATGGGTTAAACTAGCGACCTATGCTAAGAGATAGGACGGGCGGCTCCCTCTCATTCTAATTCCATGGGCTAAACTAGCGACCTATGCTAAGAGATAGGAAGGGCGCCTCCCTCTCTTCCTACATTCATGGGTTAAACTTGCGACCTATGCTAAGAGAGAGGACGGGCGCCACCCTCTCTTCCTACTTCCATGGGTTAAACTAGCGACCTATGCTTAGAGATAGAACGGGCGCCTCCCTCTCTTCATAACTCCATGGGTTAAACTAGCGACCTATGCTAAGAGAGAGGACGGGCGCCTCCCTCTCTTCCTACCTCCATGGGTTACACTAGCGACCTATGCTAAGAGATAGGACGGGCACCTCCCTCTCTTCTTAACTCCTTGGGTTACACTAGCGACCTATGCTAAGAGATAGGACGGGCACCTCCCTCTCTTCCTACCTCCATGGGTTAAACTAGCGACCTATGCTAAGAGATAGGACGAGCGCGTCCCTCTCTTCCTACTTCCGTGGGTTAAACTAGCGTGCTATACTAAGAGCAAGGACTGGGGCCTCCCTCTCATCCTACCTCCATAGGTTACACTAGCGACCTATGCTAAGAGATAGGACGGGAGCCTCCCTCTCTTTCTGCATCCATGGGTTACACTAGCGACCTATGCTTAAGAGATCGGATGGGCGGCTCCCTCTCTTCCTACCTCCATGGGTTAAACTAGCGACCTATGCTAAGAGATAGGACGGGCGCCTCCATCTCTTCCTACCTCCATGGGATACATTAGCGACCTATGCTAAGAGATAGGACGAGCACCTCCCTCTCTTCCTACCTCCATGGGTTACACTAGCGACCTATGCTAAGAGATAGGACGGGCGCCTCCCTCTCTTCCTACCTCGACGGGGTTAAACTAGCGACCTATGCTAAGAGATAGGACGGGCGCCTCCCTCTCTTCCTATCTCCATGGGTTAAACTAGAGACCAATGCTAAGAGATAGGACGGGCGGCTCTCTCTCTTCCTACCTCCATGTGTTAAACTAGCGACCTATGCTAAGAGATAGGACGGGCGCCTCCCTCTCTTCCTACCTCCATGGTTTAAACTAGCGACCTATGCTAAGAGATAGGACGGGTGCCTCAATCTCTCTTCCTACCTCCATGGGTTACACGAGCAACCTACGCTAAGAGATAGGACGGGTGCCTCCCTCACTTCCTACCTCCATGGGTTAAACTATCGACCTATTCTAAGATATAGGACGGGCGCTTCCCTCTCTTCGTTCCTCCATGGGTTACACTAGCGACCTATGCTAAGAGATGGGACGGGCGGCTCCCTCTCTTCCTACCTCCATGGGTTAAACTAGCGACCTATGCTAAGAGAGAGGATGGGCGGCTCCCTCTCTTCCTACATCCATGGGTTAAACTAGCGACCTATGCTTAGAGATAGAACGGGCGCCTCCCTCTCTTCATAACTCCATGGGATACATTAGCGACCTATGCTAAGAGATAGGACGAGCGCCTCCCTCTCTTCCTACCTCCATGGGTTACACTAGCGACCTATGCTAAGAGATAGGACGGACGCCTCCCTCTTTTCCTATATCCATGGGTTAAACTAGCGACCTATGCTAAGAGATAGGACGGGCGCCTCCCTCTCTTCCTACCTCCATGGGTTAAACTAGCGACCTTAGCTAAGAGAGAGGACGGGCGCCTCCCTCTCATCCTACCTCCATAGGTTACACTAGCGGCGTATGCTAAGAGATAGGACGGGCGCCACCCTCTCTTCGTACTTCCATGGGTTAAACTAGCGACCTATGCTAAGAGATAGGACGGGCGGCTCCCTCTCATTCTAATTCCATAGGCTAAACTAGCGACCTATGCTAAGAGATAGGAAGGGCGCCCCCCTCTCTTCCTACCTCCATGGGTTACCCTAGCGACCTATGCTAAGAGATAGGACGGGCGCGTCCATCTCTTCCTACGTCCATGGGTTAAACTAGCGACCTATGCTAAGAGATTGGACGGGAGCCTCCCTCTCTTCCTACCTCCATAGTTTAAACTAGCGACCTATGCTAAGAGATAGGACGAGCGCCTCCCTCTCTTCCTACCTCCATGGGTTACAGTAGCGACCTATGCTAAGAGATAGGACGGGCGCCTCCCTCTCTTCCTACATCCATGGGTTAAACTTGCGACCTATGCTAAGAGATAGGACGGGCGCCTCCCTGTCTTCCTCCCTAAATGGGTTAAAAGTAGCGACCTATGCTAAGAGATAGGACGGGCGGATCCCTCTCTTCCTACCTCCATGGGTTAAACTAGCGACCTATGCTAAGAGATAGGACGGACGCCTCCCTCTCTTCCTACCTCCATGGGTTAAACTAGCGACCTATGCTAAGAGATAGGACGGGCGCCTACCTCTCTTCATACATCCATGGGTTAAACTAGCGACCTATGCTAAGAGATAGGACGGGCGGCTCCCTCTCTTCCTAATTCCATGGGCTAAAATAGCGACCTATGCTAAGAGATAGGAAGGGCGCCCCCCTCTCTTCCTACCTCCATGGGTTACCCTAGCGACCTATGCTAAGAGATAGGACGGGCACCTCCCTCTCTTCCTACCTCCATGGGTTAAACTAGCGACTTATGCTAAGAGATAGGACGGGCGCCTCCATCTCTTCCTACGTCCATGGGTTAAACTAGCGACCTATGCTAAGAGATAGGACGGGAGCCTCCCTCTCTTCCTACCTCCATAGTTTAAACTAGCGACCTATGCTTAGAGATAGGACGGGCGCCTCCCTGTCTTCCTACCACCATGGGACATATTAGCGACCTATGCTAAGAGATAGGACGAGCGCCTCCCTCTCTTCCTACCTCCATGGGTTACAGTAGCGACCTATGCTAAGAGGTTGGACGGGCGCCTCCCTCTCTTCCTACATCCATGGGTTAAACTTGCGACCTATGCTAAGAGATAGGACAAGCGCCTCCCGGTCTTCCTCCCTAAATGGGTTAAACTAGCGACCTATGCTAAGAGATAGGACGGGCGGATCCCTCTCTTCCTACCTCCATGGGTTAAACTAGCGACCTATGCTAAGAGATAGAACGGGCGCCTCCCTCTCTTCTTACCTCCATGGGTTAAACTAGCGACCTATGCTAAGAGATAGGACAGGCGCCTCCCTCTCTTCCTACCTCCATGGGTTAAACTAGCGACCTATGCTAAGAGATTGAACGGGCGACTCTTCTCTTCCTACCTCCATGGTTATACTAGCGGCCTATGCTAAGAGATAGGACGGGCGCCTCCCTCTCTTCCTACCTCTATGGGTTAAACTAGCAACCTATGCTAAGAGATAGGACGGGCGGCTCCCTCTCTTCCTACCTCCATGGGATATATTAGCGACCTATGCTAAGAGATAGGACGGGCGCCTCCCTCTGTTCCTACCTCCATGGGTTACACTAGTGACCTATGCTAAGAGATAGGACGGGCACCTCCCTCTCTTCCTACCTCCATGAGTTACGTTAGCGAGCTATGCTAAGAGATAGGACAGGCGCCTCCCTCTATTCATACCTCCATGGGTTACACTAGCGACCTATGCTAAGAAATAGGATGGGCGCCTCCCTCTCTTCCTATTCCATGGGTTAAGCTAGCGACCTATGCTAAGAGATAGGACGGGCGCCTCCCTCACTTCCTACCTCCATGGGTTAAACTAGCGACCTATGCTAAGATATAGGACGCGCGCCTCCCTCTCTTCCTACATCCATGGGTTAAACTAGCGACCTATGCTAAGAGATAGAACGGGCGCCTCCCTCTCTTCCTGCCTCCATGGGTTAAACTAGCGACCTATGCTAAGAGATGGGGCGGGCGGCTCCCTCTCTTCCTACCTCCATGGGTTAAACTAACGACCTATGCTATGAGATAGCACGGGCGCCTCCCTCTCTTCCTACCTCCATGGGTTACACTAGCGACATATGCTAAGAGATAGGACGGGCGCCTCCCTCTTTTCCTATATCCATGGGTTAAACTAGCGACCTATGTTAAGAGATAGGACGGGTGCCTCCCTTTCTTCCTACCTCCATGGGTTAAACTAGCGACCTTAGCTAAGAGAGAGGACGGGCGCCTCCCTCTCTTCCTACCTCCATAGGTTACACTAGCGGTGTATGGTAAGAGATAGGACGGGCGCCACCCTCTCTTCCTACTTCCATGGGTTAAACTAGCGACCTATGCTAAGAGATAGGATGGGTGGTTCCCTCTCTTCCTACCTCCATGGGCTAAACCAGAGACCTATGCTAAGAGGTAGGAAGGGCGCCCCCCTCTCTTCCTACCTCCATGGGTTACACTAGCGACCTATGCTAAGAGATAGGACGGGCACCTCCCTCTCTTCCTACATCCATGGGTTAAACTAGCGACTTATGCTAAGAGATAGGACGGGCGCCTCCATCTCTTCCTACCTCCATGGGTTAAACTAGCGACCTATGCTAAGAGATAGGATGGGCGCCTCCCTCTCTTCCTACCTCCATGGGTTACACTAGCGACCTATACTAAGAGATAGGATGGTCGGCTGCCTCTCTTCCTACCTCCATGGTTTAAACTAGCGACCTATGCTAAGAGATAGGACGGTCTCCTCCCTGTCTTCCTACCACCATGGGATATATTAGCGACCTATGGTAAGAGATAGGACGAGCGCCTCCCTCTCTTCCTACCTCCATGGGTTACACTAGCGACCTATGCGAAGAGGTACGACGGGCGCCTCCCTCTCTTCTTACATCCATGGGTTAAACTAGCGACCAATGCTATGAGATAGGACGGGCGCCTCCCTCTCTTCCTACATCCATCGTTTACATTAGCGACCTATGCTAAGAGATAGGGCGGGCACCTCCCTCTCTTCCTACCTCAATGAGTTACATTAGGGAGCTATGCTAAGAGATAGGACACGCGCCTCCCTCTATTCATACCTCCATGGGTTACACTAGCGACCTATGCTAAGAGATAGGACGGGCGCCTCCCTCACTTCCTAACTCCATGGGTTAAACTAGCGATCTATGCTAAGAGAGAGGATGGGCGGCTCCCTCTCTTCCTACATCCATGGGTTAAACTAGCGACCTATGCTTAGAGATAGAACGGGCTCCTCCCTCTCTTCATACCTCCATGGGATACATTAGCGACCTATGCTAAGAGATAGGACGAGCGCCTCCCTCTCTTCCTACCTCCATGGGTTAAACTAGCGACCTTAGCTAAGAGAGAGGACGGGCGCCTCCCTCTCTTCCTACCTCCATAGGTTAAACTAGCGGCGTATGCTAAGAGATAGGACGGGCGCCACCCTCTCTTCCTACTTCCATGGGTTGAACTAGCGACCTATGCTAAGAGACAGGACGGGCGGCTCCCTCTCTTCCTACGTCCATGGGCTAAAGTAGCGACCTATGCTAAGAGATAGGAAGGGCGCCCCCCTCTCTTCCTACCTCCATGGGTTAAACCAGCGACCTATGCTAAGTGATAGGACGAGCGCCTCCCTTTCTTCCTACTTCCATGGATTAAACTAGCGACCAATGCTAAGAGATAGGACGGGCGCCTCCCTCTCTTCCTACCTCCATAGGTTACACTAGCGACCTATGCTAAGAGATAGGACGGGCGCCTCCCTCTCTTTCTACATCCATGGGTTACACTAGCGACCTATGCTAAGAGATAGAATGGGCGGCTCCCTCTCTTCCTACCTCCATGGGTTAAACTAGCGACCAATGCTAAGAGATAGGACGGGCGGCTCTCTCTCTTCCTACCTACATGTGTTAAACTAGCGACCTATGCTAAGAGATAGGACGGGCGCCTCCCTCTCTTCCTACCTCCATGGTTTAAACTAGCGACCTATGCTAAGAGATAGGATGGGCGCCTCAATCTCTCTTCCTAGCTCCATGGGTTACACGAGCAACCTACGCTAAGAGATAGGACGGGCGCCTCCCTCACTTCCTACCTCCATGGGTTAAACTAGCGACCTATTCTAAGATATAGGACGGGCGCTTCCCTCTCTTCGTACCTCCATGGGTTACACTAGCGACCTATGATAAGAGATAGGACGGGCGGCTCCCTCTCTTCCTACCTCCATGGGTTAAACTAGCGACCTATGCTAAGAGAGAGGATGGGCGGCTCCCTCTCTTCCTACATCCATGGGTTAAACTAGCGACCTATGCTTAGAGATAGAACGGGCGCCTCCCTCTCTTCATAACTCCATGGGATACATTAGCGACCTATGCTAAGAGATAGGACGAGCGATTCCCTCTCTTCCTACCTCCATGGGTTAAACTAGCGACCTATGCTATGAGATAGGACGGGCGCCTCACTCTCTTCCTACCTCCATGGGTTACACTAGCGACCTATGCTAAGAGATAGGACGGGCGCCTCCCTCTTTTCCTATATCCATGGGTTAAACTAGCGACCTATGCTAAGAGATAGGACGGGCGCCTCCCTCTCTTCCTACCTCCATGGGTTAAACTAGCGACCTTAGCTAAGAGAGAGGACGGGCGCCTCCCTCTCTTCCTACCTCCATAGGTTACACTAGCGGCGTAAGCTAAGAGATAGGACGGGCCCCACCCTCTCTTCCTACTTCCATGGGTTAAACTAGCGACCTATGCTAAGAGATAGGACGGGTGGCTCCCTCTCTTCCTCCCTAAATGGGTTAAACTAGCGACCTATGCTAAGAGATAGGACGGGCGGATCCCTCTCTTCCTACCTCCATGGGTTAAACTAGCGACCTATGCTAAGAGATAGGACGGGCGCCTCCCTCTCTTCCTACCTCCATGGGATATATTAGCGACCTATGCTAAGAGATAGGACGAGCGCCTCCCTCTCTTCCTACCTCCATTGGTTACACTAGCGACCTATGCTAAGAGGTAGGACGGCCGCCTCCCTCTCTTCCTACATCCATCCAAAAATTGTTTCCAACTTCCAAAAATATTAAACAATTACGGGAAATGTACAAGGGCATATACAATACCATACGTGTTCAATCAACTGCCAAGGGAAATTATTTTATTAAACAATTTTAAAGAAATCAAAACTAAGACAAAATATTTTCTTCTAGGCACTAAATTTTAAATAAAAATTTCAATCACTACAATGGAGCTTCCACTGAAATTCGTATAATTTGATGACATTGTTTTAAACTATATCTTATGTATTTTCATGTAGCGTTATTATTCTTCTCTCCTGCAGATAAGCAGATGCTTTGCGGGTCATTTGTTTACAATTTTGTATAACTAACATGAATATGAATAAAGATTATTATTATATTTAAAAAAAAAATCTTGCGACCTATGCTAAGAGATAGGACGGGCGCCTCCCTCTCTTCCTACCTCCTAAGGTTACACTAGCGACGTATGCTAAGAGATAGGACGGGCGCCACCCTCTCTTCCTACTTCCATGGGTTAAACTAGCGACCTATTCTAAGATATAGGACGGGCGCCTCCCTCTCTTCCTACATCCATGGGTTAAACTAGCGACCTATGCTAAGAGATAGAACGGGCGCCTCCCTCTCTTCCTACCTCCATGGGTTAAACTAGCGACCTATGCTAAGAGATAGGACAGGCGCCTCCCTCTCTTCCTACCTCCATGGGTTAAACTAGCGACCTATGCTAAGCGATTGGACGGGCGACTCTGTCTCTTCCTACCTCCATGGTTATATTAGCGACCTATGCTAAGAGATAGGACGGGCGCCTCCATCTCTTCCTACCTCTATGGGTTAAACTAGCGACCTATACTAAGAGATAGGACGGGCGGCTCCCTCTCTTCCTACCTCCATTTGTTAAACTAGCGACCTATGCTATGAGATAGGACGGGCGCCTACCTCTCTTCATACATCCATGGGTTAAACTAGCGACCTATGCTAAGAGATAGGACGGGCGCCTCCCTCTCTTCCTACCTCCATGGGATATATTAGCGACCTATGCTAAGAGATAGGACGAGCGCCTTCCTCTCTTCCTACCTCCATTGGTTACACTAGCGACCTATGCTAAGAGGTAGGACGGGCGCCTCCCTCTCTTCCTACATCCATCTAAAAATTTTTTCCAACTTCCAAAAATATTAAACAATTACGGGAAATGTACAAGGGCATATACAATACCATACGTGTTCAATCAACTGCCAAGGGAAATTATTTTATTAAACAATTTTAAAGAAATCAAAACTAAGACAAAATATTTTCTTCTAGGCACTAAAGTTTAAATAAAAATTTCAATCACTACAATGGAGCTTCCACTGAAATTCATATAATTTGATGACATTGTTTTAAACTATATCTTATGTATTTTCATGTAACGTTATTATTCTTCTCTCCTGCAGATAAGCAGATGCTTTGCGGGTCATTTGTTTACAATTTTGTATAACTAACATGAATATGAATAAAGATTATTATTATATTTAAAAAAAAAACTTGCGACCTATGCTAAGAGATAGGACGGGCGCCTCCCTCTCTTCCTACCTCCTTAGGTTACACTAGCGACGTATGCTAAGAGATAGGACGGGCGCCACCCTCTCTTCCTACTTCCATGGGTTAAACTAGCGACCTATTCTAAGATATAGGACGGGCGCCTCCCTCTCTTCCTACATCCATGGGTTAAACTAGCGACCTATGCTAAGAGATAGAACGGGCGCCTCCCTCTCTTCCTACCTCCATGGGTTAAACTAGCGACCTATGCTAAGAGATAGGACAGGCGCCTCCCTCTCTTCCTACCTCCATGTGTTAAACTAGCGACCTATGCTAAGCGATTGGACGGGCGACTCTGTCTCTTACTACCTTTTTTTTTTTTTTTTTTTTTTTTTTTAGTAAAATAATAATAATAATAATCTTTATTCATATTCATATTCATGTTAGTTATACAAAATTTTAAACAAATGACCCGCAAAGCATTTGCTTATCTGCAGGAGAGAAGAATAATAACGTTACATGAAAATACATAAGATATAGTTTAAAACAATGTCATCAAATTATATGAATTTCAGTGGAAGCTCCATTGTAGTGGTTGAAATTTTTTATTTAAAATTTAGTGCCTAGAAGAAAATTTTTTGTCTTATTTTTGATTTCTTTAAAATTGTTTAATAAAATAATTTCCCTTGGCAGTTGATTGAACACGTAAGGTATTGTGTATGCCCTTGTACATTTCCCGTAATTGTTTAATATTTTTGGAAGTTGGAAATAATTTTTGGATTGTAACCTTGTGTTTTTCCCATGAGAGATTTTATATTTAAATTGATTATCAAAAAAATATTTTAAAGTGATGCTGTATTTGTAAAGGTTGTGAAAAGAGAGTATGCCTAGATAATTTAGTCTTTCTTCGCTATGATAAAATGAATTTCTTAAGTTGTATGGGATTATATTTTTAGCAATGGATGATTGAATAGTTTCTATTTTCTTTATATTTGTGAGGTTAGTTGAGCCGTATATTGTCAAACCATAGGTCAATATAGATTCACAGATAGCTTTGTAAACCAAAATACATGTATGTGTGCTTGCAACAAATTGTAGTTTATAAAGTTTAGATGCACATAGACGCAATTTCCCTGCTAACTTTTGAATATGTGTATTCCATCGGAAGGTTGTGTCCATGTAGAGTCCAAGATATTTATGGCTCTCAACACGCTCAATAACATCACAGTCGCAGCAGTCAGGGTCATGAGTTATCATGTTGTGGGGACACAAGGGTTCGTGGTTTTTAATTGCATAAGATGAGAGATCATAGTATCCTGGTGAATGAAAGCTCATCCATTTGGTTTTTTCTGAATTTATGTAAATACGATTAATGTTAGACCAGTAAATAATTTTGTTAAAATCATCCTGTGTATCTCGGACTGCGTCTCCTATATTGTGATTCACGTTAACCAAGGCGGTGTCATCAGCATATATATAAAGAGAGCCCTTCAGTTTAAGGTTAGCTAGATCATTAATATAAATAATGAATAAAAGCGGACCTAAAATTGAACCTTGTGGAACACCAGTGTACACTGTTCTCTTCTCACTAAAAACGCCATTAATTTTGGTAACATGCACTCTATTTTTTAAATAATTTTCAAACCATTTAAGGGTAATACCTCGGACACCATAAATATACAATTTTTGAAGCAAAATATCGTGATCCAACGTATCAAATGCCTTACGAAAGTCCAGAAAGATAGCTGCTGCTTTTTTTCCGTTGTTTAAAGTTCCATTAATGACGTCAGAAAACTCCGTTAAAAGTGTAATTGTATTTTTACCTTTTTGGAAACCATATTGCTTTTCACTAATAATGTTATGTTTTTTCAAGAAATTGGCTAGAACGTTAGCTACATATCTTTCAAGTATTTTGTGAAGGACGGGTAAGATGGCAATGGGCCTATAGTTAGTGCAATCGGATTTAGTTCCACTTTTGTAAATTGGTCTTAGAATAGCAATTTTGAGTTTATTAGGGATGTTTCCTGTAGATATGCTTTCATTGATAAAGTTTGTCACGAGATCAGCTAAGGAGGTTTTGCATGCTTTAATGTGCTTTATGTGTACCTGATCGTATCCACATGATTTTCTTTCATTTAAGTCACTTAGAATTTTGAAAGTTTCTTGTTTTGAGATGGGAGGAATAAAAATTGAGGGGACAGAAGGTTGGATATGTTTAGGAACTGTAGAGAGATTCTGTATACGGTTATCGTCTCTGAGATTGACAATAATGTCTGCAAAGGTGTTGTTAAATTTCTCTGCTGCTTGAGTTTCAGACATACCTTGTGGCATATTCTTCATGATAAAATCGTCAATGGCAGTTTTAGGTTTATTGTTGATAATTTGGTTGATGAGTTCCCAATTTTGTTTTGGTTTATTTTTACATGACTCAAATTGTTTGAAGTAATATTTTTTCTTTTCCTGCCTAATAACGGACGTGACTGTGTTTCTTAAGTTTGTGTATAGTAATTTAAAATTTCTGTTTCTCTTGTTATTTTTGTAATCAATCCAAGCCGAGTCTCTTTTACGTATTAAGTTTATTATTTCCTGATTTATCCAGTCTTTGCTACAATTTCGTTGTTTCATTTTTGAGCCATCCGATAGTTTATTAATTTTGTTATTGTTGACAATCGCCATATATTTTTTTATGAATGTTTCATAAAGTACGTCTATTAGTTCTGAATTTGGGGTTTCGTTTCCAGTGCCTCTGTCCAGCCAGTCTGTTAGACTTATTTCTTTGCATATGTTTTTATGATCTAAGATAGTTTTCGTGTTAAAATTGCTGTCTAGCTTTTTAGTGTGATTGGACGAATTCCCTAGTTTTTTCCCCCCGCAAATTGCCGCGATTAAGTAGTGGTCTGCGATCCTACTGCCAAAAATCATTGAATTTGTGTCGAGTTTAATGTCAAGTCGGACGTTAATGTGATCAATGCATGTCTGAGAAAGAGAGTCACCAATGATGTCTTCCCTGGTGATACCAGTAATAATAGGTGAGAAACCAAACTCGGTTAACAATTCTACGTATTTGGCAACTCCGTGTTTTTTGATATTTTTGATATCTAAATTAAAGTCTCCAACTAGTATTTGATTGCGATGTTTATCAGTTGTTTCGAACCAATTTTTGAGATTAGAAAGAAAAGTGTTAATGTTCGAGCTTGGTGATCTGTAAATAGCAAGTAAATTGAAAGTTAAATTACCCTTGTAGATATTTATATTCAGTGTTTCAGCAGGGATTACAAGTGAAGGTATCGTTTTGACTAATAATGTGTCGCGGAAGAAAAGTAGAATCCCATGTTCAAACGCACCAGGAGTTCTCGTAAAAAGTTGATTAAAATTTTCTAGATTGAACAATGGAGCATCCGTGCTGAGGATGTTAGTTTCTGTTAATATAATAATATCTAAGAAATTCAAGATATCTTTAAGATAAACACAGAGAGTATCCCAGTTTTTTTTCAGACTTCGAATGTTCACATGCAGAAAGCTTAAATGTTCATCAGATTCATAACATAATTTACTAGTCAAGAACCATTTCTGAACTTCTTCATAGTCGCACAGGACATTTTCGTTGTGATCAAATGTTGGTAAGTCATCAAAATGAAAAGTCGCCATGGCAGAACAAATAAGGTGGAGCAAATAAACAATATATTTCCCGTTTAAAATTCGTCGAAATTCGTTTGCATATCAATTCGAATTACCTCCATGGTTATACTAGCGACCTATGCTAAGAGATAGGACGGGCGCCTCCCTCTCTTCCTACCTCTATGGGTTAAACTAGCGACCTATGCTAAGAGATAGGATGGGCGGCTCCCTCTCTTCCTACCTCCATGTGTTAAACTAGCGACCTATGCTATGAGATAGGACTGGCGCCTCCCTCTGTTCCTACCTCCATGGGTTACACTAGCGACCTATGCTAAGAGATAGGACGGGCACCTCCCTCTCTTCCTACCTCCATGAGTTACGTTAGCGAGCTATGCTAAGAGATAGGACAGGCGCCTCCCTCTATTCATACCTCCATGTGTTACACTAGCGACCTATGCTAAGAAATAGGATGGGCGCCTCCCTCTCTTCCTATTCCATGGGTTAAGCTAGCGACCTATGCTAAGAGATAGGACGGGCGCCTCCCTCTTTTCCTATATCCATGGGTTAAACTAGCGACCTATGCTAAGAGATAGGACGGGCGCCTCCCTTTCTTCCTACCTCCATGGGTTAAACTAGCGACCTTAGCTAAGAGAGAGGACGGGCGCCTCCCTCTCTTCCTACCTCCATAGGTTACACTAGCGGTGTATGCTAAGAGATAGGATGGGCGCCACCCTCTCTTCCTACTTCCATGGGTTAAACTAGCGACGTATGCTAAGAGATAGGATGGGTGGTTCCCTCTCTTCCTACCTCCATGGGCTAAACCAGCGACCTATGGTAAGAGGTAGGAAGGGCGCCCCCCTCTCTTCCTACCTCCATGGGTTACACTAGCGACCTATTCTAAGAGATAGGATGGGCACCTCCCTCTCTTCCTACCTCCATGGGTTAAACTAGCGACCTATGCTAAGAGATAGGATGGGCGCCTCCCTCTCTTCTTACCTCCATGGGTTACACTAGCGACCTATACTAAGAGATAGGATGGGCGGATCCCTCTCTTCCTACCTCCATGGTTTAAACTAGCGACCTATGCTAAGAGATAGGACGGGCGCCTCCCTGTCTTCCTACCACCATGGGATATATTAGCGACCTATGGTAAGAGATAGGACGAGCGCCTCCCTCTCTTCCTACCTCCATAGGTTACACTAGCGACCTATGCTAAGAAGTACGACGGGCGCCTCCCTCTCTTCTTACATCCATGGGTTAAACTAGCGACCAATGCTATGAGATAGGACGGGCGCCTCCCTCTCTTCCTACATCCATCGTTTACATTAGCGACCTATGCTAAGAGATAGGGCGGGCACCTCCCTCTCTTCCTACCTCAATGAGTTACATTAGGGAGCTATGCTAAGAGATAGGACACGCGCCTCCCTCTATTCATACCTCCATGGGTTACACTAGCGACCTATGCTAAGAAATAGGATGTGCGCCTCCCTCTCTTACTATTCCATGGGTTAAGCTAGCGACCTATGCTAAGAGATAGGACGGGCGCCTCCCTCACTTCCTAACTCCATGGGTTAAACTAGCGACCTATGCTAAGAGAGAGGATGGGCGGCTCCCTCTCTTCCTACATCCATGGGTTAAACTAGCGACCTATGCTTAGAGATAGAACGGGCGCCTCCCTCTCTTCATACCTCCATGGGATACATTAGCGACCTATGCTAAGAGATAGGACGAGCGCCTCCCTCTCTTCCTACCTCCATGGGTTAAACTAGCGACCTATGCTATGAGATAGGACGGGCGCCTCACTCTCTTCCTACCTCCATGGGTTACACAAGCGACCTATGCTAAGAGATAGGACGGGCGCCTCCCTCTTTTCCTATATCAATGGGTTAAACTGGCGACCTATGCTAAGAGATAGGACGGGCGACTCCCTCTCTTCCTACCTCCATGGGTTAAACTAGCGACCTTAGCTAAGAGAGGGGACGGGCGCCTCCCTCTCTTCCTACCTCCATAGGTTAAACTAGCGGCGTATGCTAAGAGATAGGACGGGCGCCACCCTCTCTTCCTACTTCCATGGGTTGAACTAGCGACCTATGCTAAGAGACAGGACGGGCGGCTCCCTCTCTTCCTACCTCCATGGGCTAAACTAGCGACCTATGCTAAGAGATAGGAAGGGCGCCCCCCTCTCTTCCTACCTCCATGTGTTACACTAGCGACCTATGCTAAGAGATAGGACGGGCACCTCCCTCTCTTCCTACCACCATGGGTTAAACTAGCGACTTATGCTAAGAGATAGGACGGGCGCCTCCCTCTCTTCCTACCTCCATGTGTTAAACAAGCGACCTATGCTAAGAGATAGGACGGGGACCTCCCTCTCTTCCTACCTCCATGGGTTAAACTAGCGACCTATGCTAAGTGATAGGACGAGCGCCTCCCTTTCTTCCTACTTCCATGGATTAAACTAGCGACCAATGCTAAGAGATAGGACGGGCGCCTCCCTCTCTTCCTACCTCCATAGGTTACACTAGCGACCTATGCTAAGAGATAGGACGGGCGCCTCCCTCTCTTTCTACATCCATGGGTTACACTAGCGACCTATGCTAAGAGATAGAATGGGCGGCTCCCTCTCTTCCTACCTCCATGGGTTAAACTAGCGACCTATGCTAAGAGATAGGACGGGCGCCTCCATCTCTTCCTACCTCCATGGGATACATTAGCGACCTATGCTAAGAGATAGGACGAACACCTCCATCTCTTCCTACCTCCATGGGTTACACTAGCGACCTATGCTAAGAGATGGGACGGGCGCCTCCCTCTCTTCCTACCTCGACGGGGTTAAATTAGCGACCTATGCTAAGAGATAGGACGGGCGCCTCCCTCTCTTCCTATCTCCATGGTTTAAACAAGAGACCTATGCTAAGAGATAGGACGGGCGACTCTCTCTCTTCCTACCTCCATGTGTTAAACTAGCGACCTATGCTAAGAGATAGGACGGGCGCCTCCCTCTCTTCCTACCTCCATGGGTTAAACTAGCAACCTATGCTAAGAGATAGGACGGGCGCCTCCCTCTCTTCCTACCTCCATGGGTTACACGAGCAACCTACGCTAAGAGATAGGACGGGCGCCTCCCTCACTTCCTACCTCCATGGGTTAAACTAGCGACCTATTCTAAGATATAGGACGGGCGCCTCCCTCTCTTCCTACCTCCATGGGTTACACTAGCGACCTATCCTAAGAGATAGGACGGGCGGCTCTCTCTCTTCCTACCTACATGTGTTAAACTAGCGACCTATGCTAAGAGATAGGACGGGCGCCTCCCTCTCTTCCTACCTCCATGGTTTAAACTAGCGACCTATGCTAAGAGATAGGACGGGCGCCTCAATCTCTCTTCCTACCTCCATGGGTTACACGAGCAACCTACGCTAAGAGATAGGACGGGCGCCTCCCTCACTTCCTACCTCCATGGGTTAAACTAGCGACCTATTCTAAGATATAGGACGGGCGCTTCCCTCTCTTCGTACCTCTATGGGTTACACTAGCGACCTATGCTAAGAGATAGGACGGGCGGCTCCCTCTCTTCCTACCTCCATGGGTTAAACTAGCGACCTATGCTAAGAGAGAGGATGGGCGGCTTCGTCTCTTCCTACATCCATAGGTTAAACTAGCGACCTATGCTTAGAGATAGAACGGGCGCCTCCCTCTCTTCATAACTCCATGGGATACATTAGCGACCTATGCTAAGAGATAGGACGAGCGCCTCCCTCTCTTCCTACCTCCATGGGTTAAACTAGCGACCTAGGCTATGAGATAGGACGGGCGCCTCACTCTCTTCCTACCTCCATGGGTTACACTAGCGACCTATGCTAAGAGATAGGACGGACGCCTCCCTCTTTTTCTATATCCATGGGTTAAACTAGCGACCTATGCTAAGAGATAGGACGGGCGCCTCCCTCTCTTCCTACCTCCATGGGTTAAACTAGCGACCTTAGCTAAGAGAGAGGACGGGCGCCTCCCTCTCTTCCTACCTCCATAGGTTACACTAGCGACCTATGCTAAGAGATAGGACGGGCGGCTCCCTCTCTTCCTAATTCCATGGGCTAAACTAGCGACCTATGCTAAGAGATAGGAAGGGCGCCCCCTCTCTTCCTACCTCCATGGGTTACCCTAGCGACCTATGCTAAGAGATAGGACGGGCACCTCCCTCTCTTCCTACCTCCATGGGTTAAACTAGCGACTTATGCTAAGAGATAGGACGGGCGCCTCCATCTCTTCCTACGTCCATGGGTTAAACTAGCGACCTATGCTAAGAGATAGGTCGGGAGCCTCTCTCTCTTCCTACCTCCATAGTTTAAACTAGCGACCTATGCTAAGAGATAGGACGGGCGCCTCCCTGTCTTCCTACCTCCATGGGACATATTAGCGACCTATGCTAAGAGATAGGACGAGCGCCTCCCTCTCTTCCTACCTCCATGGGTTACACTAGCGACCTATGCTAAGAGGTAGGACGGGCGCCTCCCTCTCTTCCTACATCCATGGGTTAAACTTGCGACCTATGCTAAGAGATAGGACGGGCGCCTCCCTGTCTTCCTCCCTAAATGGGTTAAACTAGCGACCTATGCTAAGAGATAGGACGAGCGGATCCCTCTGTTCCTACCTCCATGGGTTAAACTAGCGACCTATGCTAAGAGATAGGACGGACGCCTCCCTCTCTTCCTACCTCCATGGGTTAAACTAGCGACCTATTCTAAGAGATAGGACGGGCGCCTACCTCTCTTCATACATCCATGGGTTAAACTAGCGACCTATGCTAAGAGATAAGACGGGCGCCTCCCTCTCTTCCTACCTCCATGGGATATATTAGCGACCTATGCTAAGAGATAGGACGAGCGCCTCCCTCTCTTCCTACCTCCATTGGTTACACTAGCGACCTATGCTAAGAGGTAGGACGGCCGCCTCCCTCTCTTCCTACATCCATCCAAAAATTATTTCCAACTTCCAAAAATATTAAACAATTACGGGAAATGTACAAGGGCATATACAATACCATACGTGTTCAATCAACTGCCAAGGGAAATTATTTTATTAAACAATTTTAAAGAAATTAAAACTAAGACAAAATATTTTCTTCTAGGCACTAAATTTTAAATAAAAATTTCAATCACTACAATGGAGCTTCCACTGAAATTCGTATAATTTGATGACATTGTTTTAAACTATATCTTATGTATTTTCATGTAGCGTTATTATTCTTCTCTCCTGCAGATAAGCAGATGCTTTGCGGGTCATTTGTTTACAATTTTGTATAACTAACATGAATATGAATAAAGATTATTATTATATTTTAAAAAAAAATCTTGCGACCTATGCTAAGAGATAGGACGGGCGCCTCCCTCTCTTCCTACCTCCTAAGGTTACACTAGCGACGTATGCTAAGAGATAGGACGGGCGCCACCCTCTCTTCCTACTTCCATGGGTTAAACTAGCGACCTATTCTAAGATATAGGACGGGCGCCTCCCTCTCTTCCTACATCCATGGGTTAAACTAGCGACCTATGCTAAGAGATAGAACGGGCGCCTCCCTCTCTTCCTACCTCCATGGGTTAAACTAGCGACCTATGCTAAGAGAGAGGATGGGCGGCTTCCTCTCTTCCTACATCCATAGGTTAAACTAGCGACCTATGCTTAGAGATAGAACGGGCGCCTCCCTCTCTTCATAACTCCATGGGATACATTAGCGACCTATGCTAAGAGATAGGACGAGCGCCTCCCTCTCTTCCTACCTCCATGGGTTAAACTAGCGACCTAGGCTATGAGATAGGACGGGCGCCTCACTCTCTTCCTACCTCCATGGGTTACACTAGCGACCTATGCTAAGAGATAGGACGGACGCCTCCCTCTTTTCCTATATCCATGGGTTAAACTAGCGACCTATGCTAAGAGATAGGACGGGCGCCTCCCTCTCTTCCTACCTCCATGGGTTAAACTAGCGACCTTAGCTAAGAGAGAGGACGGGCGCCTCCCTCTCTTCCTACCTCCATAGGTTACACTAGCGACCTATGCTAAGAGATAGGACGGGCGGCTCCCTCTCTTCCTAATTCCATGGGCTAAACTAGCGACCTATGCTAAGAGATAGGAAGGGCGCCCCCTCTCTTCCTACCTCCATGGGTTACCCTAGCGACCTATGCTAAGAGATAGGACGGGCACCTCCCTCTCTTCCTACCTCCATGGGTTAAACTAGCGACTTATGCTAAGAGATAGGACGGGCGCCTCCATCTCTTCCTACGTCCATGGGTTAAACTAGCGACCTATGCTAAGAGATAGGTCGGGAGCCTCTCTCTCTTCCTACCTCCATAGTTTAAACTAGCGACCTATGCTAAGAGATAGGACGGGCGCCTCCCTGTCTTCCTACCTCCATGGGACATATTAGCGACCTATGCTAAGAGATAGGACGAGCGCCTCCCTCTCTTCCTACCTCCATGGGTTACACTAGCGACCTATGCTAAGAGGTAGGACGGGCGCCTCCCTCTCTTCCTACATCCATGGGTTAAACTTGCGACCTATGCTAAGAGATAGGACGGGCGCCTCCCTGTCTTCCTCCCTAAATGGGTTAAACTAGCGACCTATGCTAAGAGATAGGACGGGCGGATCCCTCTGTTCCTACCTCCATGGGTTAAACTAGCGACCTATGCTAAGAGATAGGACGGACGCCTCCCTCTCTTCCTACCTCCATGGGTTAAACTAGCGACCTATTCTAAGAGATAGGACGGGCGCCTACCTCTCTTCATACATCCATGGGTTAAACTAGCGACCTATGCTAAGAGATAAGACGGGCGCCTCCCTCTCTTCCTACCTCCATGGGATATATTAGCGACCTATGCTAAGAGATAGGACGAGCGCCTCCCTCTCTTCCTACCTCCATTGGTTACACTAGCGACCTATGCTAAGAGGTAGGACGGCCGCCTCCCTCTCTTCCTACATCCATCCAAAAATTATTTCCAACTTCCAAAAATATTAAACAATTACGGGAAATGTACAAGGGCATATACAATACCATACGTGTTCAATCAACTGCCAAGGGAAATTATTTTATTAAACAATTTTAAAGAAATTAAAACTAAGACAAAATATTTTCTTCTAGGCACTAAATTTTAAATAAAAATTTCAATCACTACAATGGAGCTTCCACTGAAATTCGTATAATTTGATGACATTGTTTTAAACTATATCTTATGTATTTTCATGTAGCGTTATTATTCTTCTCTCCTGCAGATAAGCAGATGCTTTGCGGGTCATTTGTTTACAATTTTGTATAACTAACATGAATATGAATAAAGATTATTATTATATTTTAAAAAAAAATCTTGCGACCTATGCTAAGAGATAGGACGGGCGCCTCCCTCTCTTCCTACCTCCTAAGGTTACACTAGCGACGTATGCTAAGAGATAGGACGGGCGCCACCCTCTCTTCCTACTTCCATGGGTTAAACTAGCGACCTATTCTAAGATATAGGACGGGCGCCTCCCTCTCTTCCTACATCCATGGGTTAAACTAGCGACCTATGCTAAGAGATAGAACGGGCGCCTCCCTAACTTCCTACCTCCATGGGTTAAACTAGCGACCTATGCTAAGAGATAGGACAGGCGCCTCCCTCTCTTCCTACCTCCATGGGTTAAACTAGCGACCTATGCTAAGCGATTGGACGGGCGACTCTGTCTCTTCCTACCTCCATGGTTATACTAGCGACCTATGCTAAGAGATAGGACGGGCGCCTCCCTCTCTTCCTACCTCTATGGGTTAAACTAGCGACCTATACTAAGAGATAGGACGGGCGGCTCCCTCTCTTCCTACCTCCATTTGTTAAACTAGCGACCTATGCTATGAGATAGAACGGGCGCCTACCTCTCTTCATACATCCATGGGTTAAACTAGCGACCTATGCTAAGAGATAGGACGGGCGCCTCCCTCTCTTCCTACCTCTATGGGTTAAACTAGCGACCTATACTAAGAGATAGGACGGGCGGCTCCCTCTCTTCCTACCTCCATTTGTTAAACTAGCGACCTATGCTATGAGATAGAACGGGCGCCTACCTCTCTTCATACATCCATGGGTTAAACTAGCGACCTATGCTAAGAGATAGGACGGGCGCCTCCCTCTCTTCCTACCTCCATGGGATATATTAGCGACCTATGCTAAGAGATAGGACGAGCGCCACCCTCTCTTCCTACCTCCATTGGTTACACTAGCGACCTATGCTAAGAGGTAGGACGGGCGCCTCCCTCTCTTCCTACATCCATCCAAAAATTATTTCCAACTTCCAAAAATATTAAACCATTACGGGAAATGTACAAGAGCATATACAATACCATACGTGTTCAATCAACTGCCAAGGGAAATTATTTTATTAAACAATTTTAAAGAAATCAAAACTAAGACAAAATATTTTCTTCTAGGCACTAAAGTTTAAATAAAAATTTCAATCACTACAATGGAGCTTCCACTGAAATTCATATAATTTGATGACATTGTTTTAAACTATATCTTATGTATTTTCATGTAACGTTATTATTCTTCTCTCCTGCAGATAAGCAGATGCTTTGCGGGTCATTTGTTTACAATTTTGTATAACTAACATGAATATGAATAAAGATTATTATTATATTTAAAAAAAAAACTTGCGACCTATGCTAAGAGATAGGACGGGCGCCTCCCTCTCTTCCTACCTCCTTAGGTTACACTAGCGACGTATGCTAAGAGATAGGACGGGCGCCACCCTCTCTTCCTACTTCCATGGGTTAAACTAGCGACCTATTCTAAGATATAGGACGGGCGCCTCCCTCTCTTCCTACATCCATGGGTTAAACTAGCGACCTATGCTAAGAGATAGAACGGGCGCCTCCCTCTCTTCCTACCTCCATGGGTTAAACTAGCGACCTATGCTAAGAGATAGGACAGGCGCCTCCCTCTCTTCCTACCTCCATGGGTTAAACTAGCGACCTATGCTAAGCGATTGGACGGGCGACTCTGTCTCTTCCTACCTCCATGGTTATACTAGCGACCTATGCTAAGAGATAGGACGGGCGCCTCCTTCTCTTCCTACCTCTATGGGTTAAACTAGCGACCTATGCTAAGAGATAGGACGGGCGGCTCCCTCTCTTCCTACCTCCATGGGTTAAACTAGCGACCTATGCTATGAGATAGGACGGGCGACTCCCTCTGTTCCTACCTCCATGGGTTACACTAGCGACCTATGCTAAGAGATAGGACGGGCACCTCCCTCTCTTCCTACCTCCATGAGTTACGTTAGCGAGCTATGCTAAGAGATAGGACAGGCGCCTCCCTCTATTCATACCTCCATGGGTTACACTAGCGACCTATGCTAAGAAATAGGATGGGCGCCTCCCTCTCTTCCTATTCCATGGGTTAAGCTAGCGACCTATGCTAAGAGATAGGACGGGCACCTCCCTCTTTTCCTATATCCATGGGTTAAACTAGCGACCTATGTTAAGAGATAGGACGGGCGCCTCCCTTTCTTCCTACCTCCATGGGTTAAACTAGCGACCTTAGCTAAGAGAGAGGACGGGCGCCTCCCTCTCTTCCTACATCCATGGGTTACACTAGCGACCTATGCTAAGAGATAGGATGGGCACCTCCCTCTCTTCCTACCTCCATGGGTTAAACTAGCGACTTATGCTAAGAGATAGGACGGGCGCCTCCATCTCTTCCTACCTCCATGGGTTAAACTAGCGACCTATGCTAAGAGATAGGATGGGCGCCTCCCTCTCTTCTTACCTCCATGGGTTACACTAGCGACCTATACTAAGAGATAGGATGGGCGGATCCCTCTCTTCCTACCTCCATGGTTTAAACTAGCGACCTATGCTAAGAGATAGGACGGGCGCCTCCCTCTCTTCTTACCTCCATGGGTTACACTAGCGACCTATACTAAGAGATAGGATGGGCGGATCCCTCTCTTCCTACCTCCATGGTTTAAACTAGCGACCTATGCTAAGAGATAGGACTGGCGCCTCCCTGTCTTCCTACCACCATGGGATATATTAGCGACCTATGGTAAGAGATAGGACGAGCGCCTCCCTCTCTTCCTACCTCCATAGGTTACACTAGCGACCTATGCTAAGAGGTACGACGGGCGCCTCCCTCTCTTCTTACATCCATGGGTTAAACTAGCGACCAATGCTATGAGATAGGACGGGCGCCTCCCTCTCTTCCTACATCCATCGTTTACATTAGCGACCTATGCTAAGAGATAGGTCGGGAGCCTCTCTCTCTTCCTACCTCCATAGTTTAAACTAGCGACCTATGCTAAGAGATAGGACGGGCGCCTCCCTGTCTTCCTACCTCCATGGGACATATTAGCGACCTATGCTAAGAGATAGGACGAGCGCCTCCCTCTCTTCCTACCTCCATGGGTTACACTAGCGACCTATGCTAAGAGGTAGGACGGGCGCCTCCCTCTCTTCCTACATCCATGGGTTAAACTTGCGACCTATGCTAAGAGATAGGACGGGCGCCTCCCTGTCTTCCTCCCTAAATGGGTTAAACTAGCGACCTATGCTAAGAGATAGGACGGGCGGATCCCTCTGTTCCTACCTCCATGGGTTAAACTAGCGACCTATGCTAAGAGATAGGACGGACGCCTCCCTCTCTTCCTACCTCCATGGGTTAAACTAGCGACCTATGCTAAGAGATAGGACGGGCGCCTACCTCTCTTCATACATCCATGGGTTAAACTAGCGACCTATGCTAAGAGATAGGACGGGCGCCTCCCTCTCTTCCTACCTCCATGGGTTACACTAGCGACCTATGCTAAGAGATAGGATGGGCACCTCCCTCTCTTCCTACCTCCATGGGTTAAACTAGCGACTTATGCTAAGAGATAGGATGGGCGCTTCTCCTCTCTTCCTACCTCCATAGGTTACACTAGCGACCTATGCTAAGAGGTACGACGGGCGCCTCCCTCTCTTCTTACATCCATGGGTTAAACTAGCGACCAATGCTATGAGATAGGACGGGCGCCTCCCTCTCTTCCTACATCCATCGTTTACATTAGCGACCTTTGCTAAGAGATAGGTCGGGAGCCTCTCTCTCTTCCTACCTCCATAGTTTAAACTAGCGACCTATGCTAAGAGATAGGACGGGCGCCTCCCTGTCTTCCTACCTCCATGGGACATATTAGCGACCTATGCTAAGAGATAGGACGAGCGCCTCCCTCTCTTCCTACCTCCATGGGTTACACTAGCGACCTATGCTAAGAGGTAGGACGGGCGCCTCCATCTCTTCCTACATCCATGGGTTAAACTTGCGACCTATGCTAAGAGATAGGACGGGCGCCTCCCTGTCTTCCTCCCTAAATGGGTTAAACTAGCGACCTATGCTAAGAGATAGGACGGGCGGATCCCTCTGTTCCTACCTCCATGGGTTAAACTAGCGACCTATGCTAAGAGATAGGACGGACGCCTACCTCTCTTCCTACCTCCATGGGTTAAACTAGCGACCTATGCTAAGAGATAGGACGGGCGCCTACCTCTCTTCATACATCCATGGGTTAAACTAGCGACCTATGCTAAGAGATAGGACGGGCGCCTCCCTCTCTTCCTACCTCCATGGGATATATTAGCGACCTATGCTAAGAGATAGGACGAGCGCCTCCCTCTCTTCCTACCTCCATTGGTTACACTAGCGACCTATGCTAAGAGGTAGGACGGCCGCCTTCCTCTCTTCCTACATCCATCCAAAAATTATTTCCAACTTCCAAAAATATTAAACAATTACGGGAAATGTACAAGGGCATATACAATACCATACGTGTTCAATCAACTGCCAAGGGAAATTATTTTATTAAACAATTTTAAAGAAATCAAAACTAAGACAAAATATTTTCTTCTAGGCACTAAATTTTAAATAAAAATTTCAATCACTACAATGGAGCTTCCACTGAAATTCGTATAATTTGATGACATTGTTTTAAACTATATCTTATGTATTTTCATGTAGCGTTATTATTCTTCTCTCCTGCAGATAAGCAGATGCTTTGCGGGTCATTTGTTTACAATTTTGTATAACTAACATGAATATGAATAAAGATTATTATTATATTTTAAAAAAAAATCTTGCGACCTATGCTAAGAGATAGGACGGGCGCCTCCCTCTCTTCCTACCTCCTAAGGTTACACTAGCGACGTATGCTAAGAGATAGGACGGGCGCCACCCTCTCTTCCTACTTCCATGGGTTAAACTAGCGACCTATTCTAAGATATAGGACGGGCGCCTCCCTCTCTTCCTACATCCATGGGTTAAACTAGCGACCTATGCTAAGAGATAGAACGGGCGCCTCCCTCTCTTCCTACCTCCATGGGTTAAACTAGCGACCTATGCTAAGAGATAGGACAGGCGCCTCCCTCTCTTCCTACCTCCATGGGTTAAACTAGCGACCTATGCTAAGCGATTGGACGGGCGACTCTGTCTCTTCCTACCTCCATGGTTATACTAGCGACCTATGCTAAGAGATAGGACGGGCGCCTCCCTCTCTTCCTACCTCTATGGGTTAAACTAGCGACCTATACTAAGAGGTAGGACGGGCGGCTCCCTCTCTTCCTACCTCCATTTGTTAAACTAGCGACCTATGCTATGAGATAGGACGGGCGCCTACCTCTCTTCATACATCCATGGGTTAAACTAGCGACCTATGCTAAGAGATAGGACGGGCGCCTCCCTCTCTTCCTACCTCCATGGGATATATTAGCGACCTATGCTAAGAGATAGGACGAGCGCCACCCTCTCTTCCTACCTCCATTGGTTACACTAGCGACCTATGCTAAGAGGTAGGACGGGCGCCTCCCTCTCTTCCTACATCCATCCAAAAATTATTTCCAACTTCCAAAAATATTAAACCATTACGGGAAATGTACAACAGCATATACAATACCATACGTGTTCAATTAACTGCCAAGATAAATTATTTTATTAAACAATTTTAAAGAAATCAAAACTAAGACAAAATATTTTCTTCTAGGCACTAAAGTTTAAATAAAAATTTCAATCACTACAATGGAGCTTCCACTGAAATTCATATAATTTGATGACATTGTTTTAAACTATATCTTATGTATTTTCATGTAACGTTATTATTCTTCTCTCCTGCAGATAAGCAGATGCTTTGCGGGTCATTTGTTTACAATTTTGTATAACTAACATGAATATGAATAAAGATTATTATTATATTTAAAAAAAAACTTGCGACCTATGCTAAGAGATAGGACGGGCGCCTCCCTCTCTTCCTACCTCCTTAGGTTACACTAGCGACGTATGCTAAGAGACAGGACGGGCGCCACCCTCTCTTCCTACTTCCATGGGTTAAACTAGCGACCTATTCTAAGATATAGGACGGGCGCCTCCCTCTCTTCCTACATCCATGGGTTAAACTAGCGACCTATGCTAAGAGATAGAACGGGCGCCTCCCTCTCTTCCTACCTCCATGGGTTAAACTAGCGACCTATGCTAAGAGATAGGACAGGCGGCTCCCTCTCTTCCTACCTCCATGGGTTAAACTAGCGACCTATGCTAAGCGATTGGACGGGCGACTCTGTCTCTTCCTACCTCCATGGTTATACTAGCGACCTATGCTAAGAGATAGGACGGGCGCCTCCTTCTCTTCCTACCTCTATGGGTTAAACTAGCGACCTATGCTAAGAGATAGGACGGGCGGCTCCCTCTCTTCCTACCTCCATGGGTTAAACTAGCGACCTATGCTATGAGATAGGACGGGCGCCTCCCTCTGTTCCTACCTCCATGGGTTACACTAGCGACCTATGCTAAGAGATAGGACGGGCACCTCCCTCTCTTCCTACCTCCATGAGTTACGTTAGCGAGCTATGCTAAGAGATAGGACAGGCGCCTCCCTCTATTCATACCTCCATGGGTTACACTAGCGACCTATGCTAAGAAATAGGATGGGCGCCTCCCTCTCTTCCTATTCCATGGGTTAAGCTAGCGACCTATGCTAAGAGATAGGACGGGCGCCTCCCTCTTTTCCTATATCCATGGGTTAAACTAGCGACCTATGTTAAGAGATAGGACGGGCGCCTCCCTTTCTTCCTACCTCCATGGGTTAAACTAGCGACCTTAGCTAAGAGAGAGGACGGGCGCCTCCCTCTCTTCCTACCTCCATAGGTTACACTAGCGGTGTATGCTAAGAGATAGGATGGGCGCCACCCTCTCTTCCTACTTCCATGGGTTAAACTAGCGACGTACGCTAAGAGATAGGATGGGTGGTTCCCTCTCTTCCTACCTCCATGGGCTAAACCAGCGACCTATGCTAAGAGGTAGGAAGGGCGCCCCCCTCTCTTCCTACCTCCATGGGTTACACTAGCGACCTATGCTAAGAGATAGGATGGGCACCTCCCTCTCTTCCTACCTCCATGGGTTAAACTAGCGACTTATGCTAAGAGATAGGACGGGCGCCTCCATCTCTTCCTACCTCCATGGGTTAAACTAGCGACCTATGCTAAGAGATAGGATGGGAGCCTCCCTCTCTTCTTACCTCCATGGGTTACACTAGCGACCTATACTAAGAGATAGGATGGGCGGATCCCTCTCTTCCTACCTCCATGGTTTAAACTAGCGACCTATGCTAAGAGATAGGACGGGCGCCTCCCTGTCTTCCTACCACCATGGGATATATTAGCGACCTATGGTAAGAGATAGGACGAGCGCCTCCCTCTCTTCCTACCTCCATAGGTTACACTAGCGACCTATGCTAAGAGGTACGACGGGCGCCTCCCTCTCTTCTTACATCCATGGGTTAAACTAGCGACCAATGCTATGAGATAGGACGGGCGCCTCCCTCTCTTCCTACATCCATCGTTTACATTAGCGACCTATGCTAAGAGATAGGGCGGGCACCTCCCTCTCTTCCTACCTCAATGAGTTACATTAGGGAGCTATGCTAAGAGATAGGACAGGCGCCTCCCTCTATTCATACCTCCATGGGTTACACTAGCGACCTATGCTAAGAAATAGAATGGGCGCCTCCCTCTCTTACTATTCCATGGGTTAAGCTAGCGACCTATGCTAAGAGATAGGACGGGCGCCTCTCTCACTTCCTAACTCCATGGGTTAAACTAGCGACCTATGCTAAGAGAGAGGATGGGCGGCTCCCTCTCTTCCTACATCCATGGGTTAAACTAGCGACCTATGCTTAGAGATAGGACGGGCGCCTCACTCTTTTCCTACCTCCATGGGTTACACAAGCGACCTATGCTAAGAGATAGGACGGGCGCCTCCCTCTTTTCCTATATCAATGGGTTAAACTGGCGACCTATGCTAAGAGATAGGACGGGCGACTCCCTCTCTTCCTACCTCCATGGGTTAAACTAGCGACCTTAGCTAAGAGAGAGGACGGGCGCCTCCCTCTCTTCCTACCTCCATAGGTTAAACTAGCGGCGTATGCTAAGAGATAGGACGGGCGCCACCCTCTCTTCCTACTTCCATGGGTTAAATTAGCGACCTATGCTAAGAGATAGGACGGGCGGCTCCCTCTCTTCCTAACTCCATGGGCTAAACTAGCGACCTATGCTAAGAGATAGGAAGGGCGCCCCCCTCTCTTCCTACCTCCATGTGTTACACTAGCGACCTATGCTAAGAGATAGGACGGGCACCTCCCTCTCTTCCTACCACCATGGGTTAAACTAGCGACTTATGATAAGAGATAGGACGGGAGCCTCCATCTCTTCCTAAATCCATGGGTTAAACCAGCGACCTATGCTAAGAGATAGGACGGGGAACTCCCTCTCTTCCTACCTCCATGGGTTAAACTAGCGACCTATGCTAAGAGATAGGACGAGCTCCTCCCTTTCTTCCTACTTCCATGGATTAAACTAGCGACCAATGCTAAGAGATAGGACGGGCGCCTCCCTCTCTTCCTACCTCCATAGGTTACACTAGCGACCTATGCTAAGAGATAGGACGGGCGCCTCCCTCTCTTTCTACATCCATGGGTTACACTAGCGACCTATGCTAAGAGATAGGATGGGCGGCTCCCTCTCTTCCTACCTCCATGGGTTAAACTAGCGACCTATGCTAAGAGATAGGACGGGCGCCTCCATCTCTTCCTACCTCCATGGGATACATTACCGACCTATGCTAAGAGATAGGACGAGCAACTCCATCTCTTCCTACCTCCATGGGTTACACTAGCGATCTATGCTAAGAGATAGGACGGGCGCCTCCATCTCTTCCTACCTCGACGGGGTTAAACTAGCGACCTATGCTAAGAGATAGGACGGAGGCCTCCCTCTCTTCCTATCTCCATGGGATAATCAAGAGACCTATGCTAAGAGATAGGACGGGCGACTCTCTCTCTTCCTACCTCCATGTGTTAAACTAGCGACCTATGCTAAGAGATAGGACGGGCGCCTCCCTCTCTTCCTACCTCCATTAGTTAAACTAGCACCTATGCTAAGAGATAGGATGGGCGCCTCCCTCTCGTCCTACCTCCATGGGTTACACGAGCAACCTACGCTAAGAGATAGGACGGGCGCCTCCCTCACTTCCTACCTCCATGGGTTAAACTAGCGACCTATTTTAAGATATAGGACGGGCGCCTCCCTCTCTTCCTACCTCCATGGTTTAAACTAGCGACCTATGCTAAGAGATAGGACGGGCGGCTCCCTCTCTTCCTACCTCCATGGGTTAAACTAGCGACCTATGCTAAGAGATAGGACAGGCGCCTCCCTCTCTTCCTACCTCCATGGGTTAAACTAGCGACCTATGCTAAGAGATTGGACGGGCGACTCTGTCTCTTCCTACCTCCATGGTTATACTAGCGACCTATGCTAAGAGATAGGACGGGCGCCTCCCTCTCTTCCTACCTCTATGGGTTAAACTAGCGACCTATGCTAAGAGATAGGACGGGCGGCTCCCTCTCTTCCTACCTCCATGGGTTAAACTAGCGACCTATGCTATGAGATAGGACGGGCGCCTCCCTCTGTTCCTACCTCCATGGGTTACACTAGCGACCTATGCTAAGAGATAGGACGGGCACCTCCCTCTCTTCCTACCTCCATGAGTTACGTTAGCGAGCTATGCTAAGAGATAGGACAGGCGCCTCCCTCTATTCATACCTCCATGGGTTACACTAGCGACCTATGCTAAGAAATAGGATGGGCGCCTCCCTCTCTTCCTATTCCATGGGTTAAGCTAGCGACCTATGCTAAGAGATAGGACGGGCGCCTCCCTCACTTCCTACATTCATGGGTTAAACTAGCGACCTATGCTAAGATATAGGACGCGCGCCTCCCTCTCTTCCTACCTCCATGGGTTACACTAGCGACCTATGCTAAGAGATAGGATGGGCGGCTCCCTCTCTTCCTACCTCCATGGGTTAAACTAGCGACCTATGCTATGAGATAGGACGGGCGCCTCCCTCTCTTCCTACCTCCATGGGTTACACTAACGACATATGCTAAGAGATAGGACGGGCGCCTCCCTCTTTTCCTATATCCATGGGTTAAACTTGCGACCTATGTTAAGAGATAGGACGGGCGCCTCCCTTTCTTCCTACCTCCATGGGTTAAACTAGCGACCTCAGCTAAGAGAGAGGACGGGCGCCTCCCTCTCTTCCTACCTCCATAGGTTACACTAGCGGTGTATGCTAAGAGATAGGACGGGCGCCACCCTCTCTTCCTACTTCCATGGGTTAAACTAGCGACCTATGCTAAGAGATAGGATGGGTGGCTCCCTCTCTTCCTACCTCCATGGGCTAAACCAGGGACCTATGCTAAGAGGTAGGAAGGGCGCCTCCCTCTCTTCCTACCTCCATGGGTTACACTAGCGACCTATGCTAAGAGGTACGACGGGCGCCTCCCTCTCTTCCTACATCCATGGGTTAAACTAGCGACCTATGCTAAGAGATAGGACGGACGCCTCCCTCTCTTCCTACCTCCATGGGTTAAACTAGCGACCTATGCTAAGAGATAGAACGGGCGCCTCCCTCTCTTCCTACCTCCATGGGATATATTAGCGACCTATGCTAAGAGATAGGACGAGCGCCTCCCTCTCTTCCTACCTCCATTGGTTAAACTAGCTACCTATGCTAAGAGATAGGACGAGCGCCTCCCTCTCTTCTTACCTCCATGGGTTAAACTAGCGACCTATGCTAAGAGATTGGACGGGCGGCTCCCTCTCTTCCTACCTCCATGGGTTAAACTAGCGACCTATGCTAAGAGATAGGACGGGCGCCAACCTCTCTTCCTACCTCCATGTGTTAAACTAGCGACCTATGCTAAGATGTAGGACGGGCGCCTCCCTCTCTTCCTACCTCCATGGGTTAAACTAGCGACCTATGCTAAGAGATAGGACGGGCGCCTCCCTCTCTTCCTACCTCCATTGGTTAAACTAGCGACCTATGCTAAGAGATGGGACGCGCGCCTCCCTCTCTTCCTACCTCCATGGGTTAAACTAGCGACCTCTGCTAAGGGATAGGACTTGCGGCTCCCTCTCTTCCTACCTCCATGGGTTAAACTAGCTACCTATGCTAAGCGATAGGACTAGCGCCTCCCTCTCTTCCTACCTCCATGGGTTAAACTAGCGACCTCTGCTAAGAGATAGGACGGGCGGCTCCCTCTCTTCCTACCTCCATGGGTTAAACTAGCGACCGATGCTAAGAGATGGGACGGGCGCCTCCCTCTCGTCTAACCTCCATGGGTTAAACTAGCGACCTACGCTAAGAGATAGGACGGGCGCCTCCCTCTCTTCCTACCTCCATGGGTTAAACTAGCGACCTCTGCTAAGAGATAGGACGGGCGGCTCCCTCTCTTCCTACCTCCATGGGTTAAACAAGCGACTTATGCTAAGAGATAGGACGGGCGGATCCCTCTCTTCCTACCTCCATGGGTTAAACAAGCGACTTATGCTAAGAGATAGGACGGGCGGCTCCCTCTCTTCCTACCTCCATAGGTTAAAGTAGCGACCGATGCTAAGAGATGGGAGGGGCGCCTCCCTCTCGTCTAACCTCCATGGGTTAAACTAGCGACCTGTGCTAAGAGATAGGACGGACGCCTCCCTCTCTTCCTACCTCCATGGGTTAAACTAGCGACCTCTGCTAAGAGATAGGACGGGCGGCTCCCTCTCTTCCTACCTCCATGGGTTAAACAAGCGACTTATGCTAAGAGATAGGACGGGCGCCTCACTCTCTTCCTACCTCCATGGGTTAAACTAGCTACCTATGCTAAGAGATGGGACCGGCGGCTCCCTCTCTTCCTACCTCCGTGGGTTAAACTAGCGACCGATGCTAACAGATGGCACAGGCGCCTCCCTCTCGTCTAACCTCCATGGGTTAAACTAGCGACCTCTGCTAAGAGATTGGACGGGCGGCTCCCTCTCTTCCTACCTCCATGGGTTAAACTAGCTACCTATGCTAAGAGATAGGACGATCGCCTCCCTCTCTTCTTACCTCCATGGGTTAAACTAGCGACCTATGCTAAGAGATTGGACGGGCGGCTCCCTCTCTTCCTACCTCCATGGGTTAAACTAGCGACCTATGCTAAGAGATAGGACGGGCGCCTCCCTCTCTTCCTACCTCCATGGGTTAAACTAGCGACCTATGCTAAGATGTAGGACGGGCGCCTCCCTCTCTTCCTACCTCCATGGGTTAAACTAGCGACCTATGCTAAGAGATAGGACGGGCGCCTCCCTCTCTTCCTACCTCCATGGGTTAAACTAGCGACCTATGCTAAGAGATGGGACGCGCGCCTCCCTCTGTTCCTACCTCCATGGGTTAAACTAGCGACCTCTGCTAAGGGATAGGACTTGCGGCTCCCTCTCTTCCTACCTCCATGGGTTAAACTAGCTACCTATGCTAAGAGATAGGACGAGCGCCTCCCTCTCTTCCTACCTCCATGGGTTAAACTAGCGACCTCTGCTAAGAGATAGGACGGGCGGCTCCCTCTCTTCCTACCTCCATGGGTTAAACTAGCGACCGATGCTAAGAGATGGGACGGGCGCCTCCCTCTCGTCTAACCTCCATGGGTTAAACTAGCGACCTATGCTAAGAGATAGGACGGGCGCCTCCCTCTCTTCCTACCTCCATGGGTTAAACTAGCGACCTCTGCTAAGAGATAGGACGGGCGGCTCCCTCTCTTCCTACCTCCATGGGTTAAACAAGCGACTTATGCTAAGAGATAGGACGGGCGGCTCCCTCTCTTCCTACCTCCATAGGTTAAACTAGCGACCGATGCTAAGGGATGGGACGGGCGCCTCCCTCTCGTCTAACCTCCATGGGTTAAACTAGCGACCTGTGCTAAGAGATAGGACGGGCGCCTCCCTCTCTTCCTACCTCCATGCGTTAAACTAGCGACCTCTGCTAAGTGATAGGACGGGCGGCTCCCTCTCTTCCTACCTCCATGGGTTAAACAAGCGACTTATGCTAAGAGATAAGACGGGCGGCTCCCTCTCTTCCTACCTTCATGGGTTAAACAAGCGACTTATGCTAAGAGATAGGACGGGCGCCTCCCTCTCTTCCTACCTCCATGGGTTAAACTAGCTACCTATGCTAAGAGATAGGACGAGCGCCTCCCTCTCTTCCTACCTCCATGGGTTAAACTAGCGACCTATGCTAAGAGATGGGACCGGGGGCTCCCTCTCTTCCTACCTCCATGGGTTAAACTAGCGACCGATGCTAAGAGATGGGACAGGCGCCTCCCTCTCGTCTAACCTCCATGGGTTAAACTAGCGACCTATGCTAAGAGATATGACGGGCGGCTCCCTCTCTTCCTACCTCCATGGGTTAAACTAGCGAAATATGCTAAGAGATAGGACGAGCGCCTCCCTCTCTTTCTACCTCCATGGGTTAAACAAGCGACTTATGCTAAGAGATAGGACGGGCGGCTCCCTCTCTTCCTACCTCCATTTAAACTAGCGACCGATGCTAAGAGATGGGACGGGCGCCTCCCTCTCTTCCTACCTCCATGGGTTAAACTAGCTACCTATGCTAAGAGATAGGACGAGCGCCTCCCTCTCTTCCTACCTCCATGGGTTAAACTAGCGACCTCTGCTAAGAGATAGGACGGGCGGCTCCCTCTCTTCCTACCTCCATGGGTTAAACTAGCGACCGATGCTAAGAGATGGGACGGGCGCCTCCCTCTCGTCTAACCTCCATGGGTTAAACTAGCGACCTATGCTAAGAGATAGGACGGGCGCCTCCCTCTCTTCCTACCTCCATGGGTTAAACTAGCGACCTCTGCTAAGAGATAGGACGGGCGGCTCCCTCTCTTCCTACCTCCATGGGTTAAACAAGCGACTTATGCTAAGAGATAGGACGGGCGGCTCCCTCTCTTCCAACCTCCATTTAAACTAGCGACCGATGCTAAGAGATGGGACGGGCGCCTCCCTCTCGTCTAACCTCCATGGGTTAAACTAGCGACCTGTGCTAAGAGATAGGACGGGCGCCTCCCTCTCTTCCTACCTCCATGGGTTAAACTAGCGACCTCTGCTAAGTGATAGGACGGGCGGCTCCCTCTCTTCCTACCTCCATGGGTTAAACAAGCGACTTATACTAAGAGATAAGACGGGCGGCTCCCTCTCTTCCTACCTTCATGGGTTAAACAAGCGACTTATGCTAAGAGATAGGACGAGCGCCTCCCTCTCTTCCTACCTCCATTGGTTAAACTAGCTACCTATGCTAAGAGATAGGACGAGCGCCTCCCTCTCTTCTTACCTCCATGGGTTAAACTAGCGACCTATGCTAAGAGATTGGACGGGCGGCTCCCTCTCTTCCTACCTCCATGGGTTAAACTAGCGACCTATGCTAAGAGATAGGACGGGCGCCAACCTCTCTTCCTACCTCCATGTGTTAAACTAGCGACCTATGCTAAGATGTAGGACGGGCGCCTCCCTCTCTTCCTACCTCCATGGGTTAAACTAGCGACCTATGCTAAGAGATAGGACGGGCGCCTCCCTCTCTTCCTACCTCCATTGGTTAAACTAGCGACCTATGCTAAGAGATGGGACGCGCGCCTCCCTCTCTTCCTACCTCCATGGGTTAAACTAGCGACCTCTGCTAAGGGATAGGACTTGCGGCTCCCTCTCTTCCTACCTCCATGGGTTAAACTAGCTACCTATGCTAAGCGATAGGACTAGCGCCTCCCTCTCTTCCTACCTCCATGGGTTAAACTAGCGACCTCTGCTAAGAGATAGGACGGGCGGCTCCCTCTCTTCCTACCTCCATGGGTTAAACTAGCGACCGATGCTAAGAGATGGGACGGGCGCCTCCCTCTCGTCTAACCTCCATGGGTTAAACTAGCGACCTACGCTAAGAGATAGGACGGGCGCCTCCCTCTCTTCCTACCTCCATGGGTTAAACTAGCGACCTCTGCTAAGAGATAGGACGGGCGGCTCCCTCTCTTCCTACCTCCATGGGTTAAACAAGCGACTTATGCTAAGAGATAGGACGGGCGGATCCCTCTCTTCCTACCTCCATGGGTTAAACAAGCGACTTATGCTAAGAGATAGGACGGGCGGCTCCCTCTCTTCCTACCTCCATAGGTTAAAGTAGCGACCGATGCTAAGAGATGGGAGGGGCGCCTCCCTCTCGTCTAACCTCCATGGGTTAAACTAGCGACCTGTGCTAAGAGATAGGACGGACGCCTCCCTCTCTTCCTACCTCCATGGGTTAAACTAGCGACCTCTGCTAAGAGATAGGACGGGCGGCTCCCTCTCTTCCTACCTCCATGGGTTAAACAAGCGACTTATGCTAAGAGATAGGACGAGCGCCTCACTCTCTTCCTACCTCCATGGGTTAAACTAGCTACCTATGCTAAGAGATGGGACCGGCGGCTCCCTCTCTTCCTACCTCCGTGGGTTAAACTAGCGACCGATGCTAACAGATGGCACAGGCGCCTCCCTCTCGTCTAACCTCCATGGGTTAAACTAGCGACCTCTGCTAAGAGATTGGACGGGCGGCTCCCTCTCTTCCTACCTCCATGGGTTAAACTAGCTACCTATGCTAAGAGATAGGACGATCGCCTCCCTCTCTTCTTACCTCCATGGGTTAAACTAGCGACCTATGCTAAGAGATTGGACGGGCGGCTCCCTCTCTTCCTACCTCCATGGGTTAAACTAGCGACCTATGCTAAGAGATAGGACGGGCGCCTCCCTCTCTTCCTACCTCCATGGGTTAAACTAGCGACCTATGCTAAGATGTAGGACGGGCGCCTCCCTCTCTTCCTACCTCCATGGGTTAAACTAGCGACCTATGCTAAGAGATAGGACGGGCGCCTCCCTCTCTTCCTACCTCCATGGGTTAAACTAGCGACCTATGCTAAGAGATGGGACGCGCGCCTCCCTCTGTTCCTACCTCCATGGGTTAAACTAGCGACCTCTGCTAAGGGATAGGACTTGCGGCTCCCTCTCTTCCTACCTCCATGGGTTAAACTAGCTACCTATGCTAAGAGATAGGACGAGCGCCTCCCTCTCTTCCTACCTCCATGGGTTAAACTAGCGACCTCTGCTAAGAGATAGGACGGGCGGCTCCCTCTCTTCCTACCTCCATGGGTTAAACTAGCGACCGATGCTAAGAGATGGGACGGGCGCCTCCCTCTCGTCTAACCTCCATGGGTTAAACTAGCGACCTATGCTAAGAGATAGGACGGGCGCCTCCCTCTCTTCCTACCTCCATGGGTTAAACTAGCGACCTCTGCTAAGAGATAGGACGGGCGGCTCCCTCTCTTCCTACCTCCATGGGTTAAACAAGCGACTTATGCTAAGAGATAGGACGGGCGGCTCCCTCTCTTCCTACCTCCATAGGTTAAACTAGCGACCGATGCTAAGGGATGGGACGGGCGCCTCCCTCTCGTCTAACCTCCATGGGTTAAACTAGCGACCTGTGCTAAGAGATAGGACGGGCGCCTCCCTCTCTTCCTACCTCCATGCGTTAAACTAGCGACCTCTGCTAAGTGATAGGACGGGCGGCTCCCTCTCTTCCTACCTCCATGGGTTAAACAAGCGACTTATGCTAAGAGATAAGACGGGCGGCTCCCTCTCTTCCTACCTTCATGGGTTAAACAAGCGACTTATGCTAAGAGATAGGACGGGCGCCTCCCTCTCTTCCTACCTCCATGGGTTAAACTAGCTACCTATGCTAAGAGATAGGACGAGCGCCTCCCTCTCTTCCTACCTCCATGGGTTAAACTAGCGACCTATGCTAAGAGATGGGACCGGGGGCTCCCTCTCTTCCTACCTCCATGGGTTAAACTAGCGACCGATGCTAAGAGATGGGACAGGCGCCTCCCTCTCGTCTAACCTCCATGGGTTAAACTAGCGACCTATGCTAAGAGATATGACGGGCGGCTCCCTCTCTTCCTACCTCCATGGGTTAAACTAGCGACCTATGCTAAGAGATAGGACGAGCGCCTCCCTCTCTTTCTACCTCCATGGGTTAAACAAGCGACTTATGCTAAGAGATAGGACGGGCGGCTCCCTCTCTTCCTACCTCCATTTAAACTAGCGACCGATGCTAAGAGATGGGACGGGCGCCTCCCTCTCTTCCTACCTCCATGGGTTAAACTAGCTACCTATGCTAAGAGATAGGACGAGCGCCTCCCTCTCTTCCTACCTCCATGGGTTAAACTAGCGACCTCTGCTAAGAGATAGGACGGGCGGCTCCCTCTCTTCCTACCTCCATGGGTTAAACTAGCGACCGATGCTAAGAGATGGGACGGGCGCCTCCCTCTCGTCTAACCTCCATGGGTTAAACTAGCGACCTATGCTAAGAGATAGGACGGGCGCCTCCCTCTCTTCCTACCTCCATGGGTTAAACTAGCGACCTCTGCTAAGAGATAGGACGGGCGGCTCCCTCTCTTCCTACCTCCATGGGTTAAACAAGCGACTTATGCTAAGAGATAGGACGGGCGGCTCCCTCTCTTCCAACCTCCATTTAAACTAGCGACCGATGCTAAGAGATGGGACGGGCGCCTCCCTCTCGTCTAACCTCCATGGGTTAAACTAGCGACCTGTGCTAAGAGATAGGACGGGCGCCTCCCTCTCTTCCTACCTCCATGGGTTAAACTAGCGACCTCTGCTAAGTGATAGGACGGGCGGCTCCCTCTCTTCCTACCTCCATGGGTTAAACAAGCGACTTATACTAAGAGATAAGACGGGCGGCTCCCTCTCTTCCTACCTTCATGGGTTAAACAAGCGACTTATGCTAAGAGATAGGACGGGCGCCTCCCTCTCTTCCTACCTCCATGGGTTAAACTAGCTACCTATGCTAAGAGATAGGACGAGCGCCTCCCTCTCTTCCTACCTCCATGGGTTAAACTAGCGACCTATGCTAAGAGATGGGACCGGGGGCTCCCTCTCTTCCTACCTCCATGGGTTAAACTAGCGACCGATGCTAAGAGATGGGACAGGCGCCTCCCTCTCGTCTAACCTCCATGGGTTAAACTAGCGACCTATGCTAAGAGATATGACTGGCGGCTCCCTCTCTTCCTACCTCCATGGGTTAAACTAGCGACCTATGCTAAGAGATAGGACGGGCGCCTCCCTCTTTTCCTACCTCCGTGGTTGCAGCTTTGTTGGAACTTTCTTTTGCAAAAGTGGTTGCCAGATCATGGGTAATATAATCTCTTGCACATCGTTCATTGCGCCATATGCCATCTTTTGGCTGTATTAGTAATCCTGCTTTTCTTATAAATGCATTTTTTAATTATTGTTGTGTTCCAGTCTATTTTTTGATTAGTTTTTTTCTACGTGTCTCTCAATCCTGTTTTATTTTCGTAATAAGTGTTGTTTCAAACCATTTAATAAACTAAGTATACAGTTTAGAGATTTGCACAATGATTATTTTAATATTAAATAATTCTGAATGATTTTTGTAAAAAAAGATTTTTTTTTTACATATTCCACCTTCCATAACACAATAAGTGCTGAAAGAATATTGTTATCCGTGATTTAAATAGATTTGATTTGAAATATAATAATAAACAAAATAAATACCCCCTGAAGCAGCTGCTTGCCACAGAGGTCTGACAGGAGCCTGTCAGTTTATATGCCACAGTAAAGATCTGAGAGGATGGCAGGACCTCAGCAGAAAAACAACACATAGATACATGCCTAATCCTGGGCTCGAACCCAGGTCCCTTAGATCAGTAGCCAAGCGTGCTAAAAAATAAATAATCCCTCAAGCAACTGCTTGCCACAGAGGTCTGACAGGAGTCCTATCTCTGATTTTTTAGGCTTATGAAACTCTGCACACTGACCGTTTGCAGGGCGGGGAGTTTTGCAGAGAAAGGTCTGTGAGGATGGCAGGATCTCAGCAGAAAAACGACACATACATCCATACCTTACCCGGGGCTCGAACCCAGGTCCCTTAAATCAGTAGCCAAACGTGCTAACCACTCGGCCATGGGACAGCTGATGATCTGTGAGGATGGCGGGACCTCAGCAGAAACGTCCGTGCCTTGATCTGTATCCCAGCACGTTAATTATCATCTGCAATTTATTTTCAGTCATATTTTACTATTAAATGAATATTTTAAAAGTTATAAAGATTCAAATTTAGATTCTCAATGACATCACAGGAGGTGTATAAACGAAAACTTTGTGGTGTGTTTTACATATACTTTGATATCAATGTATTATTTGACATTGTAAAATCGATGAAAATGGTGTCATCGTTGGTTATTGTATCTTTTGAGCGGCACTTTTTTCGCACACAATGGGCTAGATGGTCAGGTCACAAGGACTCCGAGACTCAGAGAATGTTGTTGGGAGACAGATGGTAGTCTCCCGTCAAGGCCATCGAGTGTGTTCTTTAACGTACACAGGGTATGGCTCTCACGCAACACCATGGGCTAAATGGCCAGATCACAAAGACCCCGAAGCCTCAGAGAAGTTAGGGGGTGTGGACCCACTGAAACAGCTTTTGGGAGACATATTGTGGCCTCCCGTCAAGGCCACCCAGCGTGTTCTTTAACGTGCACAGGGTATGGTTCTCCCATACATGGGGCCACGGCTTAACATCCCATCCGACGGACGGCGGCCTTTCCAAGCCCATCGGTGTCTCATACTGACCGTGTGCAGGGCGGGGAGTTTTGCAGAGAGAAGTCTCAACGCTGACTCAGCTGGAACTCCAACCTAGGAACTGCAGATTACGAGCCAGGCGCGCTACCGACTGAGCCACCCCCACTCCAAATGTCTCAGTAGATTTTTAATTGTAAATTTCTCAATTCCAATTTCTTCTAGTGAGTGAAACATTTGCTCTCTATGAATATCAAATTTTATGCAATTTAGCAACACATGAATGATTGTTCTTGAAACAGTCTATTTATCAAAAATTTAGTTTTATAACTTCGGACTATTTTCAAATGATTTTTTTTCATCCATTCTGCTTATAGCAGTTGATTCAACAAAAGTGATTTTCAATAGGAAAAATGATCGTCTATTAAAATTATTCTATCAGTTTTCAAATATTTGTACTTAGCACCGAAATTCCTTTAATCTCTCCCGGTCAGCATGAAAAATATAAAGAATTATCGTTTGTTTCTAAAGTTCTCAAGAACTACATTTCGAAACTGGATGATGTGAAAACTTCTTTCCATTGAATTACCAAAACTGTTCATATGTAACATGGATATTGAATGTTTCTGACTTTCTGACTTTCACACTTCTGGATTACTAGAATTTTTCTGTTTTGAGTTGTTTTCGTTTTTTGTGTATTATATTCAATGTGACGACTGAAAAAATTGTTTCTGTATGGAGATATATTCTGTATTAGTTTTTTATTATGGAGATAAAATAAAAATTATCTATGAATCTTATCATTTGTGTTGTTGGGTTGTTTTACCTCTGAGCGGCACTTGTTTGGTCAGGTCACATGGACCCCGAAGACTCAGAGAAGGTTCGGGGAGGGGACCCACTGGAACAGCTGTTGGGAGACAGATGGGAGCCTCCCGTCAAGGCCATCCAGCGTGTTCTTTAACGTGCACAGAGTATGGCTCTTCCACACATGGGGCCACGGCTTAACGTCCCATCCGACGGACGGCGGCTTTTCTAAGCCCATCGGTGTCCCCTACTGACCGTGGGCAGGGCGGGGAATTTTGCGGAGATAAATCTCAACGCTGACCCAGCTGGGACTCGAACTTGGGAACTACAGATTACGAGCCTGGCGCGCTACCGACTGGCCACCCCCGCCCCTCAATATTATCATATAAATTGGAATAGTTTATTAAAAAAAAATTGCACCTTATTTTCTGTTTCCCTGCAATATCAAATGCACTATACTTAATCGAAACACCGTTGGATGTCGCCACTTACGCTTTGTCGAAGCTGAACGTCTTTTTCTTGTACTTTCTTTGATATCGGCGAACCGTTAAAACTATCATTCATTATATCGCAGTTATACTTCATTGGTTAACAAATTAATTTATAAATACGTAATAAGTATTAATTGTTTAAAAACTTTATGAATTTTTTTAGGATTGAAAAAAATTATGAAGAGGCTAAGGGAGTATGCTTGCCTAGGTGCGCCCTCTATCAACACTATCTCGACTTCTGCTGTAAACAAAGATTTTCCCCAAGTGGAGCAGCAGCATTTGGAAAAGTAAGTTTTTTTTGTTATTCAGTATCAAAACAAGGCGTTCAAAATTTTACTATTTGAATTTTTTTTTTCATCTCCGAACTATCTTGCTTCTTTAACCTATTTTGGCTTCTGTAACCTTTTTCCGCTGGGTTCCTGCCATCCTCTCAGATCTCCTACTGTGGCATATAAACTGACAGGCTCCTGTCAGACCTCTGTGGCAAGCAGCTGCTTGAGAGGGTATTTATTTATTTATTTATTTATAACACTTTCGATTGCTACATTTAGACCAGTAGATGGAGAATGACGTCATAAAATTACCCAATATATTTTGAATTTTAATAGTGAAAACCGAGCGTCAGTTCAAAAGTAACCAAACATCTTTAATTATTAATTTATAAATATATACATAATTTATATAGCGGTAATTTTTTAATTTCCGATATAATATATATATTCCGCTATAAATATATTCCGCTATATAATATTTCCGGTATTATATTAATTTCCGCTATATAATATTTCCGGTATATTTTTAAGTATATTTATATTTATTATACTTAAAAAAATAACAATACCAGGCTTGTAATCTTTAGTTCCCAGGTTCGAGTCCCAGCTGGGTCAGCGTTGAGATTTATCTCCGCAAAATTCCCCGCCCTGCCCACGGTCAGTAGGGGACACCGATGGGCTTGGAAAGTCCGTCGGATGGGACGTTAAGCCGTGGCCCTGTGAGTGGGAGAGCCATACCCTGTGCACGTTAAAGAACACGCTGGATGGCCTTGACGGGAGGCTACCATCTGTCTCCCAACAGTTGTTCCAGTGGGTCCGATCCCCCAACCTTCTCTGAGTCTTCGGGGTTCATTTGACCTGACCATTTAGCCCATGGTGTGCAAAAAAGTGCCGCTCAGAGGTAAAACAACACAACTCAATTCTTATTATTCAAAGTATCTCTCTGTTCCAATCAGTTGGTGACGTAATTGTCACGCTGAAGAATACGCGAGCGTCATGGGCTCATTGTAGCACGTTCATCTGTCATATCAACATCACAGAGTAATAAAACTAAAGGATGCAATAAACAAACGGATTTTTAACTAGAAGGATAACATATTGCCTCTGGAGAATATGGGACGCTTATTTTCAGAGAAAATGTAATTTTTCATCCGATTTTTTGCACCCTTTAACAATATTAATTCGTTTTAATGGATGATTGAAAAATGTAAAGAATGATATAATTGTAGACAGGCTGCCTGTCTGGCAGGCTGCTCTGCCTGTCTGGGCTAGGTTGTTTTTCAATTGACGTGTGTGAGAGAGTATGCAGAAGGGTGTATTTTTGGATTGTTTTTCCTCTGAGCGGTACTTATTTTGCACCCCATGAGCTAAATGGCCAGGTCACATAACCCCGAAGGCTCAGAGAAAGTTGGGGGAGGGAACCCACTGCAACAGCTGTTGGGAGACAGATGGTAGCCTCCCGTCAAGGCTATCCAGTGTGTTCTTCACCATTATTTTGTTTTACCTGTGAGCGGCACTTTTTTTGCACACCATGGGCTAAATGTCCAGGTCACAAGGACCCCGAAGACTCAGAGAAGGTTGGGGGAGGGAACACACTGGAACAGCTGTTGGGAGACAGATGGTAGCCTTCCGTCAAGGCCATCCAATGTGTTCTTCACCATTGGGTTGTTTTACCTCTGAGTGGCACTTTTTTGCACACCATGGGCTAAATTGCCAGGTCACAAGAACCCCGAAGGCTCAGAGAAGGTTGGGGGAGGGAACCCACTGGAACAGCTGTTGGGAGACAGATCGTAGCCTCCCGTCAAGGCCATCCAGTGTGTTCTTTAACGTGCCTAGAGTATGGCTCTCCCGCACACAAAAACACGGCTTAATGTCCCATCTGACTGACTGCGGTCTTTCCAAGCCCATGAATTAGGGTACATATCTCAATCTTGTCAGGATGTTGAACTACCTAGGTGGCTGATATACACAAACTCAGGTGTCTTGTCATATATGCAATCATTTGCAGCATTTTATACTTTATAATATATAAAAAGAATGACTACACACCTGGTATAGTCACTCAAAACACTATCCGAACATTATGGTTGATTACAGAATTCAGAAAAAATATCTGGCAACGATATTTTTAGAAATGAGTAATTTGGCAACCTTCGTGTCACGTGACACGAAGGTTGCCAGATCACTCATTTCTAAAAAAATCGTTGCCAGATGATTTTTCTGAATTCTGTAAATCAGCCATAGTGTTCGGATATTTTTTAATATATAAAATGCGTATGAATATATAATGCAACGAATATGGAGCGTGTGCAGTTACCGTTCACAGCAAACTGGAGCGGTTGCGGTTAATGTTCACAGCACATTGGATCGTGTGAGCTCACAATGACCTAGATCGTGTGGGCTCACTCACGGAAATATTGAGCGTGTGCAGATACCGTTCACAGCAAACTGGAGCTGTTGCGGTTAATGTTCACAGCACATTGGATCGTGTGAGCTCACAAAGACCTAGATCGTGTGGGCTCACTCACGGAAATATTGAGCGTGTGCAGTTATCGTTCACAGCAAACTGGAGCCATTGTGGTTAATGTTCACAGCACATTGGATCGTGTGAGCTCACAAAGACCTAGATCGTGTGGGCTCACTCACGGAAATATTGAGCGTGTGCAGTTATCGTTCACAGCAAACTGGAGCCATTGTGGTTAATGTTCACAGCACATTGGATCGTGTGAGCTCACAAAGACCTGGATCGTGTGGGGTCACTCACGGAAATAATGAGCGTGTGCAGTTACCGTTCACAGCAAACTGGAGCGGTTGCGGTTAATGTTCACAGCACATTGGATCGTGTGAGCTCACAAAGACCTAGATCGTGTGGGCTCACTCACGGAAATATTGAGCGTGTGCAGTTATCGTTCACAGCAAACTGGAGCCATTGTGGTTAATGTTCACAGCACATTGGATCGTGTGAGCTCACAAAGACCTGGATCGTGTGGGGTCACTCACGGAAATAATGAGCGTGTGCAGTTACCGTTCACAGCAAACTGGAGCGGTTGCGGTTAATGTTCACAGCACATTGGATCGTGTGAGCTCACAAAGACCTGGATCTTGTGGGCTCACTCACGGAAATATTGAGCGTGTGCAGTTACCGTTCACAGCAAACTGGAGTGGTTGCGGTTAATATTCGCAGCACATTGGATCGTGTGAGCTCACAAAGACCTGGATCGTGTGGGCTCACTCACGGAAATATTGAGCGTGTGCAGTTACCGTTCACAGCAAACTGGAGCGATTGCGGTTAATGTTCACACCAAATTGGATCATGTGAGTTCACAAAGACCTGGATCGTGTGGGCTCACTCAAGGAAATATAGAGCGTGTGCAGTTACCGTTTACAGCAAATTGGAGCTGTTGCGGTTAATGTTCACAACACATTGGATCGTGTGAGCTCACAAAGACCTGGATCGTGTGGGCTCACTCACGGAAATATTGAGCGTGTGCAGTTACCGTTCACAGCAAACTGGAGCGGTTGCGGTTAATGTTCACAGCACATTGGATCGTGTGAGCTCACAAAGACCTGGATCGTGTGGGCTCACTCACGGAAATATTGAGCGTGTGGAAGTTCAGTTCACAGCAAACTGGAGCGGTTGCGGTTAATGTTCACAGAACATTGGATCGTGTGAGCTCACAAAGACCTGGATCGTGCGGGCTCACTGACGGAAATATTGAGCGTGTGCAGTTACCGTTCACAGCAAACTGGAGCGTTTGAAGTTACCGTTCACAGCACATTGGGTCGTGTGAGCTCACAAAGACCTGGATCGTGTGGGCTCACTCACGGAAATATTGAGCGTGTGAAGTTACCGTTCACATCAAACTGGAACGGTTGCGGTTAATGTTCACAGCACATTGGATCGTGTGAGCTCACAATGACCAGAATCGTGTTGGCTCACTCACGGAAATATTGAGCGTGTGCAGTTGCCGTTCACAGCAAACTGGAGTGTGTGCAGTAACTGCACACTCTCCAGTTTGCTGTGAACAATAACTGGAGCGTGTACAGTTGCTGTACACGCTCCAGTATTAAATTATTGCACATATTAAATTATTGTTTTCTCGTAGCACACTATTAATTATAATTTTTCTTTTCTTTTTCGTTTTGTTATTGACTAGGTTATTAGACGAAAATTTCCTAATTTGACTACAAAAAGATTAGGTACACGTGGGCAATCAAAGTAAGCTTAATTTTTGTAACTTTTTTTTAATTACACGTATCATATGTTGGATATCTTTCAAGTTATTATAATTGTCAATAAAATAATCCTATGAACTAAATATTTTTATTCTGATGTTTTTTCTGTAAGTATTTTGATTCTGATGTTTTTTTCCTGTAAATATTTTGCTTCTGATGTTTTTTTTTCTGTAAATATTTTTATTCCGATGTTTTTTTCTGTAAATATTTTGATTCTGGTGTTTTTTTTTCTGTAAATATTTTGATTCTGATGGTTTTTTTTCCTGTAAATATTTTTATTCTGATGTTTTTTTTTCTGTAAATATTTTTTTCTGATGTTTTTTTTCTGTAAATATTTTTATTCTGATGTTTTTTTTTCTGTAAATATTTTTATTCTGAAGTTTTTTCCCCTGTAACTCTTTTGATTCTGAGGTTTTTTTTCTGTAAATATTTTGATTCTGATGTTTTTTTTTTCCGTAAATATTTAAGATGTTTTTTTTTCCTTCTGTAAACGATGAGTAGATTAGGGCTCTTGGCTACTGATCTAAGAAACCTGGGTTTGATCCCCGGGTTATTCATGGATGTTTGTGCTGTTTTTCTGCTGAGTCCTTCCATCCTCACAGATATTATATTACGACATATAAACTGATAGGCTCCTGTCAGACCTATGTGGCAAGCACCTGCTTGAGCGGGTATTTCTTTTTTAAATTTTATGTGAGTATATGTCCCTTAATCTTTAGGCTTAGTGAGTGTTTGATCAATGAGATTTTATTTAATGTTAACATTATCGAATGACGATAAAGCGCAGACTCAACTTTAAAGTTTAAATTCATCTTACTCTTTAATTCTTTATGATTGCAGATACCATTACTATGGGATAGGAGTGAGAGCAAATTCCGTCTATTACAACCAACTTAATACTGGAGCTGGACTCACCAGGTGAGACAGGAATTACTTTACGTCACGAATAAGCGAGAGACTGTGTGAAGGTATGTTGCCTCCCACCCCAATGAGATAGGGGGAGGCCTCCATCCGTATTGCCTCAAACCCCAATGAGATTGGGGAGGCCTCCGACCCCTATTCAGATATCATTACTATGGCATAGGGGTGAAAGCAAATTCCGTCTATTACAAGCAACTTAATACTGGAGCTGGACTCACCATTTGAGACAGGAATTACTTTACGTCACGAATAAGCGAGGGACTGTGTGAAGGTATGTTGCCTCCAACACATTGTAACCTCCCACCCCCATGAGATTGGGGAAAGGCCTCCACCCCTATTGCCTCTCACCCCTACGAGATTGGGGAGGCCTCCAACCCCTATACAGATATCATTACTATGGCATAGGGGTGAAAGCAAATTCCGTCTATTAGAAGCAACTTAATACTGGAGCTGGACTCACCAGTTGAGACAGGAATTACTTTACGTCACGAATAAGCGAGGGACTGTGTGAAGGTATGTTGCCTCCCACCCATTGTAGCCTCTCACCCCTATGAGATTGGGGGAGGCCTCCATCAGTATAGCCTCTCACCCCAATGAGGTCGTGGAGGCCTCCAACCCTTATACAGGTATCATTACTATGGCATAGGGGTGAAAGCAAATTCCGTCTATTACAAGCAACTTAATACTGGAGCTGGACTCACCAGGTGAGACAGGAATTTCTTTACGTCACGAATAAGCGAGGGACTGTGTGAAGGTATGTTGCCTCCCACCCACTGCAGCCTCCCTCCCCCATGAGATTGGGGGAGGCTTCCATCCGTATTGCCTCACACCCCAACGAGATTGGGGAGGCCTCCAACCCCTATACAGGTATCATTACTATGGCATAGGGGTGAAGGCAAATTCCGTCTATTACAAGCAACTTAATACTGGAGCTGGACTCACCAGGTGAGACAGGAATTACTTTACGTCACGAATAAGCGAGGGACTGTGTGAAGGTATGTTGCCTCCCACCCACTGTAGCCTCCCACCCCCATGAGATTGGGGGAGGCCTCCATCCGTATTGCCTCGCACCCCAATGAGATTGGGGAGGCCTCCAACCCCTATACAGGTATCATTACTATGGCATAGGGGTGAAAGCAAATTCCGTCTATTACAAGCAACTTAATACTGGAGCTGGACTCACCAGGTGAGACAGGAATTTCTTTACGTCACGAATAAGCGAGGGACTGTGTGAAGGTATGTTGCCTCCCACCCACTGCAGCCTCCGTCCCCCATGAGATTGGGGGAGGCTTCCATCCGTATTGCCTCACACCCCAATGAGATTGGGGAGGCCTCCAACCCCTATACAGGTATCATTACTATGGCATAGGGCTGAAAGCAAATTCCGTCTATTACAAGCAACTTAATACTGGAGCTGGACTCACCAGGTGAGACAGGAATTACTTTACATCACGAATAAGCGAGGGACTGTGTGAAGGTATGTTGCCCCCACCCACTGTAGCCTCCCACCCCCCATGAGATTGGGGGAGGCCTCAATCCGTATTGCCTCGCACCCCAATGAGATTGGGGAGGCCTCCAACCCCTATACAGATATCATTACTATGGCATAGGGGTGAAAGCAAATTCCGTCTATTACAAGGAACTTAATACTGGAGCTGGACTCACCAGGTGAGACAGGAATTACTTTACGTCACGAATAAGCGAGGACCTGTGTTAAGGTATGTTGCCTCCAACACATTGTAACCTCCCACCCCCATGAGATTGGGGAAAGGCCTCCACCCCTATTGCCTCCCACTCCTACGAGATTGGGGAGGCCTCCAAACCCTATTGCCTTCCACCTCTATGAGATTGGGAGAGGACTCCACCCCCTATTGCTTCCCACCTCCTTCGAGAAGGTTAGTAAGGATAATGGAGATTTAACTGCATTGTAGTTAAGGAACTAGTTAGTATTTTAGCAAGCATGTCTGCTCAACTCCTGACAATAGATGGCGCCACTGGTTACTCAACAGGAAGGCTCATATGTCACTTAGTTGAAGAAATGGTCAGTTCCTCAGTGGCCTAGTGGTTAAGATGCCCGGCATTCTTCTGGGTCACAGGAAGGTTTAGTTGAAGAAATGATCAGTTCCTCAGTGTTCTAGTGGTTAAGATGCCCAGCATTCTCCTGGGTCACAGGAAGGCTTAGTTTAAGAAATGATTAGTTCCTCAGTGGTCTAGCGGTTAAGATGCCCAGCATTCTTCTGGGTAACAGGAAGGCTTAGTTTAAGAAATGATCAGTTCCTCAGTGGTCTAGCAGTTAAGATGCCCAGCATTCTTCTGGGTCACAGGAAGTCTTAGTTTAAGAAATGGTCAGTTCATCAGTGTTCTAGTGGTTAAGATGCCCAGCATTCTTCTGGGTAACAGGAAGGCTTAGTTTAAGAACTGATCAGTTCCTCAGTGGTCTAGCGGTTAAGATGCACAGCATTCTTCTGGGTCGCAGAAAGGCTTAGTTTAAGAAATGATCAGTTCCTCAGTGGTCTAGCAGTTAAGATGCCCAGCATTCTTCTGGGTAACAGGAAGGCTTAGTTTAAGAAATGATCAGTTCCTCAGTGGTCTAGCAGTTAAGATGCCCAGCATTCTTCTGGGTCACAGGAAGGCTTAGTTTAAGAAATGGTCAGTTCCTCAGTGTTCTAGTGGTTAAGACCCAGCATTCTTCTGGGTAACAGGAAGGCTTAGTTTAAGAAATGATCAGTTCCTCAGTGGTCTAGCGGTTAACATGCCCAGCATTCTTCTGGGTCACAGAAAGGCTTAGTTTAAGAACTGGTCAGTTCCTCAGTGTTCTAGCGTTTAACATGCCCAGCATTCTTCTGGGTCAGAGGAAGGCTTAGTTTAAGAAATGGTCAGTTCCTCAGTGGCCTAGAAGTTAAGATGCCCAGCATTCTGGGTCACAGGAACCAGGACCAGCGTTCTGGGTCACAGGAAGGCTTAGTTTAAGAAATGGTCAGTTCCTAAATGTTCTAGTGGTTAAGATGCCCAGCATTCTTCTGGGTAACAGGAAGGCTTAGTTTAAGAAATGATCAGTTCCTCAGTGACCTAGCGGTTAACATGCCCAGCATTCTTGTGTGTCAGAGAAAGGCTTAGTTTAAGAAATGGTCAGTTCCTCAGTGTTCTAGTGGTTAACATACCCAGTATTCTTCTGGGTCACAGGAAGGCTTAGTTTAAGAAATGGTCAGTTCCTTAGTGTTCTTGTGGTTAAGATGCCCAGTATTCTTCTGGGTCACAGGAAGGCTTAGTTTAAGAAATGGTCAGTTCCTAAATGTTCTAGTGGTTAAGATGCCCAGCATTCTTCTGGGTAACAGGAAGGCTTAGTTTAAGAAATGATCAGTTCCTCAGTGGCCTAGCGGTTAACATGCCCAGCATTCTTCTGTGTCAGAGAAAGGCTTAGTTTAAGAAATGGTCAGTTCCTCAATGTTCTAGTGGTTAAGATGCCCAGCATTCTTCTGGGTCACAGGAAGGCTTATTTTAAGAAATGGTCAGTTCCTTAGTGTTCTAGTGGTTAAGATGCCCAGCATTCTCCCTGGGTCACAGGAAGGCTTAGTTTAAGAAATGGTAATTTCCTCAGTGGTCTAGCAGTTAAGATGCCCAGCATTCTTCTGGGTCACAGGAAGGCTTAGTTTAAGAAATGGTCAGTTCCTCAGTGGTCTAGCAGTTAAGATGCCCAGCATTCTTCTGGGTCACAGGAAGGCTTAGTTTAAGAAATGGTCAGTTCCTCAGTGTTCCAGTGGTTAACATTCCCAGCATTCTTCTGGGTCACAGAAAGGCTTAGTTTAAGAAATGGTCAGTTCCTCAGTGGTCTAGCAGTTAAGATGCCCAGCATTCTTCTGGGTCACAGGAAGGCTTAGTTTAAGAAATGGTCAGTTCCTCAGTATTCTAGTGGTTAAGATACCCAGCATTCTTCTGGGTCACAGGAAGGCTTAGTTTAAGAAATGATCAGTTCCTGAGTGGTCTAGCGGTTAACATGCCCAGCATTCTTCTGGGGAACAGAACGGCTTAGTTTAAGAAATGATCAGTTCCTCAGTGGTCTAGCGGTTAACATGCCCAGCATTCTTCTGGGTCACAGAAAGGCTTAGTTTAAGAAATGGTCAGTTCCTCAGGGGTTTAGCGGTTAAGATGCCCAGCATTCTTCTTGGTCACAGGAAGGTTTAGTTGAAGAAATGGTCAGTTCCCCAGTGGTCTAGCGGTTAAGATGCCAAGCATTCTTCTGGGTCACAGGAAGGCTTAATTTAAGAAATGATCAGTTCCTGAGTGGTCTAGCGTTTAAGATGCCAAGCATTCTTCTGGGTCACAGGAAGGCTTAATTTAAGAAATGATCAGTTCCTGAGTGGTCTAGCGTTTAAGATGCCAAGCATTCTTCTGGGTCACAGGAAGGCTTAGTTTAAGAAGTGATCAGTTCCTCAGTGGTCTAGCGGTTAAGATGCCCAGCATTCTTCTGAGTCACAGGAAGGATTAATTTAAGAACTGATCAGTTCCTCAGTGGTCTGGCGGTTACGATGCCCAGCATTCTTCTGGGTCACAGGAAGGCTTAGTTTAAGAAATGGTCAGTTCCTCAGTGTTCTAGTGGTTAAGATGCCCAGCATTCTTCTGGGTAACAGGAAGGCTAAGTTTAAGAAATGGTCAGTTCCTCAGTGGTCTAGTGGTTAAGATGCCCAGCATTCTTCTGGGTCACAGGAAGGCTTAGTTTAAGAAATGGTCAGTTCCTCAGTGGTCTAGCGGTTAACATGCCCAGCATTCTTCTTGGTCACAGGAAGGTTTAGTTGAAGAAATGGTCAGTTCCCCAGTGGTCCAGCGGTTAAGATGCCAAGCATTCTTCTGGGTCACAGGAAGGCTTAATTTAAGAAATGATCAGTTCCTGAGTGGTCTAGCGTTTAAGATGCCAAGCATTCTTCTGGGTCACAGGAAGGCTTAATTTAAGAAACGATCAGTTCCTGAGTGGTCTAGCGTTTAAGATGCCAAGCATTCTTCTGGGTCACAGGAAGGCTTAGTTTAAGAAGTGATCAGTTCCTCAGTGGTCTAGCGGTTAAGATGCCCAGCATTCTTCTGAGTCACAGGAAGGATTAATTTAAGAACTGATCAGTTCCTCAGTGGTCTGGCGGTTACGATGCCCAGCATTCTTCTGGGTCACAGGAAGGCTTAGTTTAAGAAATGGTCAGTTCCTCAGTGTTCTAGTGGTTAAGATGCCCAGCATTCTTCTGGGTAACAGGAAGGCTTAGTTTAAGAAATGGTCAGTTCCTCAGTGGTCTAGTGGTTAAGATGCCCAGCATTCTTCTGGGTCACAGGAAGGCTTAGTTTAAGAAATGGTCAGTTCCTCAGTGGTCTAGTGGTTAAGATGCCCAGCATTCTTCTGGGTCACAGGAAGGCTTAGTTTAAGAAATGGTCAGTTCCTCAATGGTCTAGCGGTTACGATGCCCAGCATTCTTCTGGGTCACAGGAAGGCTTAGTTTAAGAAATGGTCAGTTCCTCAGTGGTCTAGCGGTTAAGATGCCCAGCATTCTTCTGGGTCATAGGAAAGCTTAGTTTAAGAAATGGTCAGTTCCTCAGTGTTCTAGTGGTTAAGATGCCCAGCATTCTTCTGGGTCACAGGAAGGCTTACTTTAAGAAATGGCCAGTTCGTCAGTGGTCTAGCCGTTCTTTTGAGGGGGGTGAAGTCTTATGTTCGGACTCCCCCCCATCGCAACCTAAACCCGGGACACGTGCCTGTGAAGTTTGGAATGGTTCAGGGAATTTAGTTTCTGGGAGACAACGGTCTCAAAGTAAGACTTTGGTAAAAAGGAGTAACTTTGGTAAAAGGGTAAAAGGAATAACAAATTATTTCACCGAACAGAAAAGATAAAAATAATGCTGTGCATTGAATAAGATTTTATAGTTTTCTTTGTAATGTATTTTATCGACGGACATAAAATATAGGAATAAAAGAAAATTATCGAAAGACAACTGTTTTGAATTTCAAACCATATAGAGAAGTTTGAGATTTCGTATAAGACGACAGGATTTGTGGAGGGAGACTCCTGATTCCCTGATCTATCCCCCGATGTTGACTCTTACTGAACAGTGACTTCGGTCTCAGTAGGGCGTTGGATTGAATTGTTTTTCCTCTGAGCGGCACTTTTTTGCACACCATGGGATAAATGACCAGGTCACAGGGACCCCGAAGGTTCAGAGAAGGTTGTGGGAGGGGACCCACTGGAATAGCTGTTGGGATACAGATGGTAAGCTTCCCGTCAAGGCCATCCAGCATGTTCTTTAACTTTGGGTTGTTTTATCTCTGAGCGGCAATTTTTTGCACACAATGTGCTAAATGACCAGGCCACAAGGACCCCGAAGGTTCAGAGAAGGTTGGGGGAGGGGACCCAATGGAACAGCTGTTGGGATATAGATGGTAGTCTCCCGTCAAGTCCATCCAGCATGTTCTTTAACGTTGGGTTGTTTTATCTCTGAGCAGCACTTTTTTGCACACAATGTGCTAAATGACCAGGCCATAACGACCCCGAAGGTTCAGAGAATGTTGGGGGAGGGGACCCACTGGAACAGCTGTTGGGAGACAGATTGTTAGCTTCCCGTCAAGGCCATCCAGCGTGTTCTTTAACGTGCACAGGGTATGGCTCTCCCGTACACGGGGCCACGGCTGAACGTCCCATCCGACGGACGGCGGCCTTTCCAAGCCCATCGGTGTTCCCTACTGACCATGGGCAGGGCGGGGGAATTTTGCGGAGATAAATCTCAACACTGACCCACCTGGGAACTACAGATTACGAGTCTGGCACGCTACCAACTGAGCCACCCCCGCCCCAGTTAGTTGGGTTGGTTGGGTTGTTTACCTCTGAGCGGCACTTTTTTGCACACCATGGGCTAAATGGCCAGGTCACATGGACCCCGAAGGCTCAGAGAAGGTTGAGGGAGGGGACCCACTGGAACAGCTGTTGGGAGACAGATGGTAGCCTCCCGTCAAGGCCATCCAGCGTGTTCTTTAACGTGCACAGGGTATGGCTCTCCCGCACACGGGGCCACGGCTTAACGTCCCATCCGACGGACGGCGGCCTTTCCAAGCCCATCGGTGTCCCCTACTGACCGTGGGCAGGGCGGGGAAATTTTGCGGAGATAAATCTCAACGCTGACCCAGCTGGGACTCGAACCTGGGAACTACAGATTACGAGTAGTTAGTTGGGACTAATGTCCATATTTCGAGCTCTAGTGGGTGTGATGATGGTTGGGAGAGGAGACGCACCTGACAGCTGTTGGGAAGAGGGTGTCAGCCTCCCGTCAAGGCCATCCAGTGTGTTCTTTTATGTGCGTGGGTATTGCTCTCCCACACATGGGGTCATTGCTTAATGTCCTAGAGATTATTCTCTTCCAAACTCCCCACAATGCCTACAGTGAACAGGGGTCTCCTGTTGGTCTTGAAAAGACCGCCGTCCATCGTATGGGACGTTAAGCCGTGGCCCCGTGGATAGCGGCCTTTTCAAGCCAAACAGTGCCCCAATTCACTGTAGGCAGGGTGGGGAGTTTGGAAGAGAATAATCTCTACTCTTTCCCAGTTGAAACCTATGGCTCTCCCGCACACGGGGCCACGGCTTAACGTCCCATCCGATGGACGGCGGCCTTTTCAAACTCTTCGGTGTCTCCAAGTGGCCGAGGACATGGCGAGGAGTTTTGCGGAGAAAAATCTCAAAGCTTACCCAGCTGGAACTCGAACCTAGTAATTCCAGATTAGTTGTCTGGCGAGCTACCCACTGAACCACCCCCGCCCCCCTGTAGGGCGTGTCGTTGTATTAGAAGGCTTGCAAAAGCTAGGAGTAGCTTCTGGAATTCTTTATTCTGCTTTCAAATGATTTGGGTTGGGTTGTTTTACCTCTGAGCGGCACTTTTTTGCACACCATGGGCTAAATGGCCAGGTCACATGGACCCCAAAGGCTCAAAGAATGTTGGGGGAGGGGACCCACTGGAACGGCTGTTGAGAGATAGATGGTAGCCTCCCGTCAAGGCCATCCAGGGTGTTCTTTAACGTCCACAGGGTATGGCTCTCTTGTTGGGCTGTTTTACCTCTGAGCAGCACTTTTTTGCACACCATGGGCTAAATGGCCAGGTCAAAAGGACCCCGAAGGATCAGAGAATGTTGGGGGAGGGGACCCACTGGAACAGCTGTTTGGAGACAGATGATAGCCTCCCGTCAGGGCCATCCAGCGTGTTGTTTAACGTGCACAGGGTATGGCTCTCCCGCTCACGGTGCCACGGCTTAACATCCCATCCGACGGACGGCGGTCTTTACAAGCCCATTGGTGTCCCCTACTGACCGTGGGCAGGGCGGGGAATTTTGCGGAGATAAATCTCAACGCTGACCCTGCTGGGACCCGAACCTGGGAACTACAGATTACGAGACTGGCGCGCTACCGACTGAGCCACCCCCGCCCTCTTTCAAATGAAGAACAAACAATTATATTGCTAAATTTTTACGTATTTCAAACATTTTTTTTTTCAAGAAAAATTTTTAAGCACTGTAAAACGGAAAGGAATAGAAATCCTGTGTCTACCACTTCCCCCTTATTGCTCTTCTTGATCGGTCCTGGTGGTGTACACAGGGTAGGGTTCGATCAATTCACGGTTGGAGAGATCTCTGAGGGGCCCCTTTGCCAACATAAGTTCCCAGGTTCGAGTCCTAGCTAGGTCAGCGTTGAGATTTATCTCCGCAAAATTTCCCGCCCTGCCCATGGTCAGTAGGGGACACCGATGGGTTTGGAAAGCCTGCCGTCCGTCGGATGGGTCGTTAAGTCGTGGCCCCGTGTGCGGAAGAGCTATACCCTGTGCACGTTAAAGAACACGTTGGATGGCCTTGACGGGAGGCTACCATCTGTCTCCCAACAGCTGTTCCAGTGGGTCCCCTCCCCCAACCTTCTCAGAGCCTTCGGGGTCCTTGTGATCTGGCCATTTAGCCCATGGTGTGCAAAAAAGTGCCGCTCAGAGGTAAAACAACAACAACACAACACAACTTGCCAACATAAAAGGACCGCTTAGATGCCCTCGTCTGAATGGTCAGGTCACAAGGACCCTGATCATTTGCTGAAAATTGAGGAAGGAGTAGCCTTCCAGTTGACCTGGTCATTTTAACCAGGTCTGAAGAATCCCAAAATCTTAAAGAAATTGGGGAAAGGGGATCCGTTGGACAGCTTTTAGGAGACAGATGGTGTGCACAAGGTCTTTGATGTGCACAAGGTCACACAGAACTCCCCACCCTCTCCACGGTCAGTAGGAGGCAGTGTGTCGGAGAGCCATACCCTGTGAACGTTAAAGAACACGCTAGATGGCCTCGACGGGAGGCTACCATCAGTCTCCCAACAGCTGTTCCAGTGGTCCCCTCCCCTAACCTTCTCTCAGCCTTCGGGGTCCATGCGACCTGCTCATTTAGCCCATGGTGTGCAAAAAAAGTGCCTCTCAGAGGTAAAACAACCCAATGGTAAAGAACACGCTGGATGGCCTTGACGGGAGGCTACCATCTGTCTCCCAACAGCTGTTCCATTGGGTCCCCTCCCGCAACCATCTCCGAGCCTTCGGGGTCCATGTGACCTGATCATTTAGCCCACCTTGACGGGAGGCTAGCATTTGTCTCTTAACAGCTGTTCCAGTGGTCTCCTCCCCCAACCTTCTCTCAGCCTTCGGGGTCCACGTGACCTGGCCATTTAGCCCATGGTGTGCAAAAAAAAGTGCCGCTCAGATAACAACACCCCAATGATAAAGAACACGCTGGATGGCCTTGACGGGAGGCTACCATCTGTCTCCCAACAGCTGTTCTATTGGGTCCCCTCCCGCAAACATCTCCGAGCCTTCGGGGTCCATGTGACCTGATCATTTAGCCCATGGTGTGCAAAAAAAGTGCCGCTCAGAGGTAAAACAACACAATGTTAAAGAACACGCTGGATCACCTTGACGGGAGACTACCATCTGTCTCCCAACAGCTGTTCCAGTGGGTCCCCTTCCCCAACCTTCTCTCAGCCTTCGGGGCCCATGTGACCTGGTCATTTAGCCCATAGTGTGCAAAAAAGTGCCGCTCAGAGGTAAAACAACACAATGTTAAAGAACACGCTGGATGGCCTTGACAGGAGGCTACCATCTGTCTCTCAACAGCTGTTCCAGTGGTCCCCTCCCTCAACCTTCTCTCAGCTCTCTGGGTTCATATTACCTGGTCATTTAGTCCATAGTGTGCAAAAAAAGTGCCGCTCAGAGATAAAACAACCCAATGTTAAAGAACACGCTGTATGGCCTTGACCGGAGGCTACCCTCTGTCTCTCAACAGCTGTTCCAGTGGTCCCCTCCCCCAACTTTCTCTCAGCCTTCGGGGTCCATGTGACCTGGTCATTTAGCCCATAGTGTGCAAAAAAAGTGCCGCTCAGAGGTAAAACAACCCAATGTTAAAGAACACGCTGGATGGCCTTGACGGGAGGCTACCATCTGTCTCTCAACAGCTGTTCCAGTGGTCCCCTCCCCCAACCTTCTCTCAGCCTTCGGGGTTCATGTGACCTGGTCATTTAGCCCATAGTGTGCAAAAAAAGTGCCGCTCAGAGGTAAAACAACACAATGTTAAAGAACTCGCTGGATGGCCTTGACGGGAGGCTACCATCTGTCTCTCAACAGCTGTTCCAGTGGTCCCCTCGCCCAACCTTCTCTCAGCCTTCGGGGTCCATGTGACCTGGTCATTTAGCCAATAGTGTGCAAAAAAATTGCCGCTCAGAGGTAAAACAACAAAATGTTAAAGAACACGCTGGATGGCCTTGACGGGAGGCTACCATCTGTCTCTCAATAGCTGTTCCAGTGGTCCCCTCCCCCAACCTTCTCTCAGCCTTCGGGGTCCATGTGACCTGGTCATTTAGCCCATAGTGTGCAAAAAAAGTGCCGCTCAGAGGTAAAATAATACAATGTTAAAGAACACGCTGGATGGCCTTGACGGGAGGCTACCATCTGTCTCCCAACAGCTGTTCCATTGGGTCACCTCCCCCAACCTTCTCTGAGCCTTCAGGGTCCATGTGACGTGGCCATTTAGCCCATGGTGTGCAAAAAAGTTCCGCTCAGATGTAAAACATCCCAATGTTACAAACACGCTGGATGACCTTGACGGGAGGCTATCATCTGTCTCTCAACAGATGTTCCAGTGGTCCCCTCCCCTAACCTTCTCTCAGCCTTCGGGGTCCATGTGACCTGGTCATTTAGCCCAAGGTGTGCAAAAAAAGTGCCGCTCAGAGGTAAAACATCTCAACTCAACCTTGTTTTTAATTTCTGGGTAGGTCACTAGACCTATTAGTACATATTTTTACTAAATTATCATAAAATTGACCTAAATGTAAAAGCATTTCTTTCTACTTTCAGACTTTCTGGATTCAGAATGAAAACTACAAATGTAAGTAACAACATTTGAGTGGTATCTGAATATATAATTTTCATGAAACGTTTTATTGACTGCTTTTTAAAAAACGATATGGTGTTTTCTAAACATAATTAAACATCATAAATTTTCATGAAAAATTTTATTGACTAGTTTTTAAAAAATGAGCTGTTCATTTCTGAACATAATTAAACATCATAATGAAATTTATTCAAATCTCGATTTTCAACCATATTCTTTCAATAATTAAAGTGGTATAGAAGCCGGACCCAGCACAAGTGTGGGGGTATGAAATCGAGGGTTTAAACCGGACCAAGAAGTCGAGAAAAATCTCTGAACCCGGACCCAGCACACGTGGGGGGGTAAGAAATGGAGGGTTTAAACCGGATCAAGAAGTCGAGAAAAATCTCTGAACCCGGACCCAGCACAAGTGTGGGGGTATGAAATGGAGGGTTTAAACCGGACCAAGAAGTCGAGAAATATCTCTGAACCCGGACCCAGCACACGTGGGGGGGGGGGGGTAAGAAATGGAGGGTTTAAACCGGATCAAGAAGTCGAGAAAAATCTCTGAACCCGGACCCAGCACACGTGTGGGGGTATGAAATGGAGGGTTTAAACCGGACCAAGAAGTCGAGAAAAATCTCTGAACCCAGACCCAGCACACATGTGGGGGTAAAAAATGGAGGGTTTAAACCGGACCAAGAAGTCGAGAAAAATCTCTGAACCTGGACCCAGCACACGTGTGGGGGTAAGAAATGGAGGTTTAAACGGGAAAAAGAAGAAGAGAAAACTCTCTGAACCCAGACCCAGCACACGTGTGGTGGTAAGAAATGTAGGGTTTAAACCGGACCAAGAAGTGGAGAAATATCTCTGAACCCGGACCCAGCACACGTGGGGGGGTAAGAAATGGAGGTTTTAAACCGGACCAAGAATTCGAGAAAAATCTCTGAACCCGGACCCAGCACACGTGTGGGGGTAAGAAATGGAGGGTTTAAACCGGACCAAGAAGTCGAGAAAAATCTCTGAACTCCGACCCAGCAAACATGTGGGGGTAAGAAATGAAGGGTTTAAACCGGACCAAGAAGTCGAGAAATATCTCTGAACCCGGACCCAGCACACGTGGGGGGGGTAAGAAATGGAGGGTATAAACCGGATCAAGAAGTCGAGAAAAATCTCTGAACCCGGACCCAGCACACGTGTGGGGGTATGAAATGGAGGGTTTAAACCGGACCAAGAAGTCGAGGAAAATCTCTGAACCCGGACCCAGCACACGTGTGGGGGTAAGAAATGGAGGGTTTAAACCGGACCAAGAAGTCGAGAAAAATCTCTGAACCCGGACCCAGCAGACGTGTGGGGGTAAGAAATGGAGGTTTAAACCGGACCAAGAAGAACAGAAAACTCTCTGAACCCAGACCCAGCACACGTGTGGGGGTAAGAAATGGAGGGTTTAAACCGGACCAAGAAGTGGAGAAATATCTCTGAAACCGGACCCAGCACACGTGGGGGGGTAAGAAATGGAGGTTTTAAACCGGATCAAGAAGTCGAGAAAAATCTCTGAACCCGGACCCAGCACACGTGTGGGGGTATGAAATGGAGGGTTTAAACCGGACCAAGAAGTCGAGAAAAATCTCTGAACTCCGTCCCAGCACACGTGGGGGGGTAAGAAATGGAGGGTTTAAACCGGACCAAGAAGAAGAGAAAACTCTCTGAACCCAGACCCAGCACACGTGTGGGGGTAAGAAATGGAGGGTTTAAACCGGACTCAGAAGTGGATAAATATCTCTGAACCCTGACCGAGCACGTGGGGGGGGGGTAAGAAATGGAGGATTTAAACCGGATCAAGAAGTCGAGAATAATCCCTGAACCCGGACCCAGCACACGTGTGGGGGTATGAAATGGAGGGTTTAAACCGGACCAAGAAGTCGAGAAAAATCTCTGAACCCGGACCCAGCACACGTGTGGGGGTAAGAAATGGAGGTTTTAAACCGGACCAAGAAGTCGAGAAAAATCTCTGAACTCGGACCCAGCACACGTGTGGGGGTAAGAAATGGAGGGTTTAAACCGGACCAAGAAGTGGAGAAATATCTCTGAACCCGGACCCAGCACACGTGGGGGGGGGTAAGAAATGGAGGGTTTAAACCGGATCAAGAAGTCGACAATAATCTCTGAACCCGGACCCAGCACACGTGTGGGGGGTATGAAATGGAGGGTTTAAACCGGACCAAGAAGTGGAGAAATATCTCTGAACCCGGACCCAGCACACGTGGGGGGGGGTAAGAAATGGAGGGTTTAAACCGGATCAAGAAGTCGAGAAAAATCTCTGAACCCAGACCCAGCACACGTGTTAGGGTAAGAAATGGAGGGTTTAAACCCGACCAAGAAGTCGAGAAAAATCTCTGAACCCGGACCGAGCACACGTGTGGGGGTAAGAAATGGAGGGTTTAAACCTGACCAAGAAGTCGAGAAAAATTTCTGAACCCGGAGCCAGCACACGTGTGGGGGTAAGAAATGGAGGATTTAAACCGGACTCAGAAGTGGATAAATATCTCTGAACCCTGACCGAGCACGTGGGGGGGGGGGTAAGAAATGGAGGGTTTAAACCGGATCAAGAAGTCGAGAATAATCCCTGAACCCGCACCCAGCACACGTGTGGGGGTAAGAAATGGAGGGTTTAAAACGGACCAAGAAGTCGAGAAAAATCTCTGAACCCGGACCGAGCACACGTGTGGGGGTAAGAAATGGAGGGTTTAAACCCGACCAAGAAGTCGAGAAAAATTTCTGAACCCGGAGCCAGCACACATGTGGGGGTAAGAAATGGAGGGTTTAAACCGGACCAAGAAGTGGAGAAATATCTCTGAACCCGGACCCAGCACACGTGGGGGGGGGGGGGGGTAAGAAATGGAGGGTTTAAACCGGATCAAGAAGTCGAGAAAAATCTCTGAACCCGGACCCAGCACACGTGTGGGGGTAAGAAATTGAGGGTTTAAACCGGACCAAGAAGTCGAGAAAAATCTCTGAACCCCCAGACCCAGCACACATGTGGGGCTAAGAAATGGAGGGTTTAAACCCGACCAAGAAGTCGAGAAAAATTTCTGAACCCGGACCTAGCACACGTGTGGGGGTAAGAAATGGAGGGTTTAAACCGGACCAAGAAGTGGAGAAAAATCTCTGAACCCGGACCCAGCACACGTGGGGGGGTAAGAAATGGAGGGTTTAAACCGGATCAAGAAGTCGAGAAAACTCTCTGAACCCGGACCCAGCACACGTGTGGGGGTAAGAAATGGAGGGTTTAAACCGGACCAAGAAGTCGAGAAATATCTCTGAACCCGGACCCAGCACACGTGTGGGGGTATGAAATGGAGGGTTTAAACCGGACCAAGAAGTCGAGGAAAATCTCTGAACCCGGACCCAGCACACGTGTGGGCGTAAGAAATGGAGGGTTTACACCGGACCAAGAAGTCGAGAAAAATCTCTGAACCCGGACCCAGCACACGTGTGGGGGTAAGAAATGGAGGTTTAAACCGGACCAAGAAGAAGAGAAAACTCTCTGAACCCAGACCCAGCACACGTGTGGGGGTAAGAAATGGAGGGTTTAAACCGGACCAAGAAGTGGAGAAATATCTCTGAAACCAGACCCAGCACACTTGGGGGGGTAAGAAATGGAGGTTTTAAACCGGATCAAGAAGTCGATTAAAATCTCTGAACCCAGACCCAGCACACGTGTGGGGGTATGAAATGGAGGGTTTAAACTGGACCAAGAAGTCGAGAAAAATCTCTGAACCCGGACCCAGCACACGTGTGGGGGTAAGAAATGGAGGTTTTAAACCGGACCAAGAAGTCGAAAAAAATCTCTGAACTCCGTCCCACCACACGTGTGGGGGTAAGAAATGGAGGGTTTAAACCAGACCAAGAGGAAGAGAAAACTCTCTGAACCCAGACCCAGCACACGTGTGGGGGTAAGAAATGGAGGGTTTAAACCGGACCAAGAAGTGGATAAATATCTCTGAACCCTGACCAGGCACGTGGGGGGGGGGGGGGGGGGTAAGAAATGGAGGGTTTAAACCGGACTAAGAAGTCGAGAAAACTCTCTGAACCCAGACCCAGCACACGTGTGGGGGTAAGAAATGGAGGGTTTAAACCAGACCAAGAAGTGGAGAAAAATTTCTGAACCCGGACCCAGCACACGTGTGGAATAAGAAATGGAGAGTTTAAACCGGACCAAGAAGTCGAGAAAAATCTCTGAACCCGCACCCAGAACACGTGTGGGGGTAAGAAATGGAGGGTTTAAAACGGACCAAGAAGTCGAGAAAAATCTCTGAACCCCCGAACCCAGCACACGTGTGGGGGTAAGAAATGGAGGGTTTAAACCTGGCCAAGAAGTCGAGAAAAATTTCTGAACCGGGACCCAGCACACGTGTGGGGGTAAGAAATGGAGGGTTTAAACTGGACGAAGAAGTGGAGAAAAATCTCTGATCTCGGACCCAGCACACGTGTGGGGGTAAGAAATGGAGGGTTTAAACTGGACCAAGAAGTCGAGAAAAATCTCTGAACTCGGACCCAGCACACGTGTGGGGGTAAGAAATCGAGGGTTTATACCGGACCAAGAAGTCGAGAAAACTCTCTGAACCCAGACCCAGCACACGTGTGGGGGTAAGAAATGGAGGGTTTAAACCGGACCAAGAAGTGGAGAAATATCTCTGAACCCGGACCCAGCACACGTGTGGGGGTAAGAAATGGAGGGTTTAAACGGGACCAAGAAGTCGAGAAAATTCTGTGAACCCGGACCCAGCACACGTGTGGGGGCAAGAAATGGAGGGTTTAAATCGGACCAAGAAGTCGAGAAAAATCTCTGAACCCGGACCCAGCACACGTGAGCAGGTAAGAAATGGGGCTGGAAATCCGGTCAAAATGTAAGCCCTCCCCATCAAAGCGCACAAGGAAGCCTATCACGGGTCGTTGACCTCTAAGCGATGACCAGTTCTGGGCCGCCATTTTTAATTGTTCACTTCTGGGTGCGCTATATCTCCAGCGATACTACTTACGTGTGTGTGTGTGTGAAATTCGGGGCGGATGTGGCTCAGTCGGTAGAGCGCCAGGCTCGTAATCTGTAGTTCCCAGGTTCGAGTCCCAGTTGGGTCAGTGTTGAGATTTATCTCCGCAAAATTCCCCGCCCTGCCCACGGTCAGTAGGGGACACCGATGGGCTTGGAAAGTCCGCCCTACGTCGGATGGGGCGTTTAAGCCATGGCCCTTGTGCGGGAGAGCCATACCCTGTGCACGTTACAGAACACGCTGGATGGCCTTGACGGGAGGCTAGCATCTGTTTCCTAACAGCTGTTCCAGTGGGTCCCCTGCCCCAACCTTCTCTGAACCTTAGGGGTCAATGTGACCTGGCCATTTAGCCCATGGTGTGCAAAAAAGTGCCGCTCAGAGGTAAAACAACCCAACCCAAAGTGTGAAATTCGGATGGACTCTAGTGGCAAAGGCAGAGCCCAAAAAACGTGCCTGAAGAACTTTTGGAATGACAGAGACCTGACAATCAAGCGACCTGACCCGGAGTATCATCTGACGTTTGTGGCCCTACTTATGTCTGCATATTAGAATTTATGCTTTACGTTAAATATTCATGAACTGCAAAGAACAATATATTTTTGAAGGATAAATTATATAAAAATGCAATGAAACATTCCCTTTCTGTTTTTAGATTAAAGACATTTTAATTCACTTTTGGAATGGAATGCCAGATCATCTGAAAGATCTAATGCACTCAGAATTCATAGCTGACGTCATCGAATATTCGGATTTCGTGCTTTATGAGGTAAAAAAAAATTTCATCAATCTTTTCTCTTGTGATTTCTCTCTTTGTGAATTTCTCCAAATGGTTGCGCCATCTTGTCTTCTGAAAACGGGTCAATCGTGACGATTTATTACGATAAAAAGCAAAAAAAACAACAACAATACTATATCAGTGAAATATTACAGAATTCAAAGTTTGCCCCCAGTACAGGGTTGGGTTGTTTTACCTCTGAGCGGCACTTTTTTGCACACAATGGGCTAAATGGCCAGGTCACATGGATCCCGAAAGCTCAGAGAAGGTTGGGGAGGGGACCCACTGGAACAGCTGGAGACAGATTGTAGCCTCCCGTCAAGGCCATCCAGCGTATTCTTTAACGTTGACAAGGTATGGCTCTCCCGCACACGGGGCCACGGCTTAACGTCCCATCCGACGGACGGCGGTCTTTCCAAGCACATCGGTGTCCCCTACTGACCGTGGGCAGGGCGGGGAATTTTGCGGAGATAAATCTCAACGCTGACCCAGCTGGGACTCGAACCTGGGAACTACAGATTACGAGCCTGGCGCGCTACCGACTGAGCCCGCCCCCCGTACAGACTCTCGGGGCGAACACATGAGGCACCAGCTCAAGATGACCTTGATACAGTCGCTTAAAAAATATCCGAAAACTATAGATGATTAGAGAATTCAGAAAAAATATCTGGCAGCGATTTTTTTAGAAATTAGTGATCTGGCAATCTTCGTGTAAAGTTGCCAGATCACTAATTTATAAAAAAATCTTTGCGAGATATTTTTTCTAAATTCTGTAATCAACCATAATGTTCGGATATTTTTTTGAGCGACTATACGGAAAAGATTTGAAGAAGCGATTTCAAAAACGTATGCAGAAAATTTTGTTTTAGTATCTACCAAATACTAGCGTGCACATATTATACAGATGCTTATACACCGAAGAGCCAAAACATTATGACCACCTGCCTAATATGATGTTGTTTCCCTCCACGTTCTGCCAAAACAGCTCTTACCCGGCGAGACGCGTCAGGCTCGTAATCTGTAGTTCCCAGGTTCGAGTCCCAGCTGGGTCAGCATTGAGATTTATCTCCGCAAATATTCCCCGCCTTGCCCACGGTCAGTAGGGGACACCGATGGGCTTGGAAAGGCCGCCGTCCGTCGGATGGGACGTTAAGCCGTGGCCCCGTGTGCGAGAGAGTCATACCCTGTGCACGTTAAAGAACACGCTTGATGGCCTTGACGGGAGGCTACCATCTGTCTCCCAACAGCTGTTCCAGTGGGTCTTCTCTGAACCTTCGGGGTCCATGTGACCTGGCCATTTAGCCCATGGTGTGCAAAAAAGTGCCGCTCAGAGGTAAAACAACCCAACCGAACCCGGCGAGACATGGACGCTACAAGATTTCAAAAGGTGTCTTGTTGTATCTGGTACCAACACGTTCCAGCAGATTCTTTAACTCTTGTAAGTTACGTGGGTGAGCTGCCACAGATCGAATATGCTGTTCCAACACAGACCACAGATGCTCGATTGGATTGATATCTGGGGAATTTGGAGGCCAAGGCCTTACCTGGAAGCCTGCCTCATATTCCGCGAAACATTCTCAAACAATCTGGGCAGTGTGGCATGGTGCATTATCCTGCTGAAAGAAGACATTACTAGAGGGGTATACCGTTGCCATGAAAGCACGTACTTGGTCTGCAATGATGTTTAGATAGGTGGTAAATGTCATAGTTTCCTGCACAACAATGACTGGACCCAGAGTTCCCAGCAGAACATTGCTCAAAGCATTACACTTCCTCCACTGGCTTGTTTTCGTTCCATGGTGCATCCTGGTGCCAACACTTCCCCAGGTAAACTATGCACACGTACCCGGCCATCCACATGGTGCAACAGGAAACGAGATTCATCAGTCCAGACAACCTTCTATCAATCATTCAAGGTTCAGTTTTGATGTTCGCGTCCTTAGTGTGGGTGCTTTTGACAGTGAACCGAGGTTAGCATGGGCACTCGGTGCTGCCTGCAGTTACGCAGCCCCATTTTCAAAAAAGTGTTTTCAAAAAATTTTCAGCAGGGTTCGATGTACTGTGTGTTGTGACACATTAGTCCCGTCACCAGCATTCAAATTACGTGCGAGTTGCACCACAGTATCCCATTTGTTGGCTCGTAGTATACGGGATTGCCTTCGCTTACCTCTAACATCGATGAGCTGTGGTAGGCCCACACTCTGCCGGTTTTTCATGGTGTTTTCCCTCCTCGGACCACTTTTTGAAGGTACTAACCACGGCTGACTGTGAGCATTCCACAATCCTTGCCATCTCGGAAATGCTCTGCCCCAGCCGTCTGGCCATTGCAATTTGGCTTTTGTCAAACTCACTTAAATCCACTGCCTTTCCCATATGAAGAACAAGAATAACACTTCTTAACAGAGCTCAGTATCAGGTGTTATTTATAACGTTTCATGACTTTCACACGCGCCATCGTTTGCCTGCAGTTGCTTCGATTTGCATAAAGACGCGCTGGTCATAATGTTTTGGCTCTGCGGTGTATTTCTATAATACATATATTTGACTAAATATTGATTCTTTAACAGGCATTCGAGGACAAGCTTTTGCCAGCAACTCTTAAAAACGTTGTAGAAAGGTAAGCGAACTACCAGTTTTCAGTTATTTATTTATATACATATATATACAGTCGCTCAAAAAATATCTGAACACTAGGTTGATTACAGAATTCATAGAAAAAATATCTGACAACGAGTTTGTAGAAATTAGTGATCTGTCAACCTTCGTGTACGTACATACATGAAGATTGATAATTATAAATAAATTTTTTTCTGCAAAGTGAATTAATCAAATTTTTTATGCAAGCTTTTCTTGGCATGTATATATGTATCTAGCATTATTCTTAAGCAGCTATAAGCTTTGAAGATTGCCATCAGAATCTTTGAATCATTGCCACAGTTGCCATCAGAGTTCACAGAAAAGATTGCTACCAGTGTTTTAATGGTTTTTTTTTAAATCCTTATTACATTTGGCACATTTTTGTTGCAGTTTACGCTCGGAAATCTCCAATTTCTTGCATCAGTTTCCTTCTTGGATGGATGAGACCATGAGACATGTTCCAGAACTTCTCAAGGACAAGAAACAGCAAGGTAATCATTAGGATTGAAATAATTCGTTTTGATAACTTTCGTGACAAAAATGAAACATTAAACTTTTCGTAAATATACACTATGTTGCAGAAAGTGTCCGGACACTTTCATGTTAAGTGAACAAATAGCCACATTGAAATCTATCTAACTTTGAAAATAAGCTTTTTACGGAAAAAAGTCACTATACATAAATTGAAGATCTCGCTCAGAGCTCTCTAAATCTCTATTTTCTATAATATTAATCTAATATTTAAAGAGTTATGGAAGCTGTAATATTTAACAACAGGTGTTATCACACTCCACACTTCCAAAACATTCTCCCCCAAATTGATGAAAACTTCAAAAATCCTTACACAGAATTCAAATATCGCATTTATATTGCGAACAACTTGTTATAACAGTTGTGATTTCACTTTTTGAGGTAAATTTTCAAAACTAGTTAGCAAAAGTTTCATTTAAATATTTCAGCTTGCATAACTCTTTAAACATTAGATTAATATTCTAGAAGATAGAGATTTAGACAGCTCTGACCGAGATCTTCAATTTATGTCTAGTGACTTTTTCCCGTAAAAAGATTTTCAAAGTTAGGTATTCGTTCACTTAACATGAAAGTGTCCGGACACTTTTTGCCATATAGTGTATCACACAACGAAAGATTAAAACTTTAAAAGTGAAAGGCATTTTTCTTTTCAGTTTTACAAGTGTGCTTACGAAGTGTGAAAAGGTCCTTGGCATTTTTATCTCTAATTCAGGTAAGTATTAATGTAAAATGATGTCGAAAAGTAAAGTACAACCCCATGTTAAGTTAACGGGAATTAATTTAAAATCTGTATAATCTGTATATCTGTATAACTTCTAAATAATTCGTTTTCTTTATGAAAAAATGTGGTTGGTTGTTTTGCCTCTGAGCGGTACTATTTTGCATACCATGGGCTAAATCAACTCTTCCTGTAACAAAAGGCCAGTAGACGAATTTATGACGTCAGAAGAGGTAGTTTTAAAAATCCAAATATTTCTTATTATTTGTTTTTATTATTAGTGGTGTACTTTTATACTAATCTTTATACTAATATTTATTATTAAATATATTTTATTTAGAAGGTAAATTAGTCGTATTTATTAACAGTTATCATAATATTAATAAATGTAAACAATTTTTTAAATAAAAATTATTTATAAATCAACATTGCTATGAAGATTGTTATAAAGTACACCACTAATAATAATAGAAAGTAATAAAAAATATCTGGATTTCAGGACTACCTTTGTTGACGTCACCATTTGGCTCACTGGCCTTCTGTTGTAGGAGTTGGCTAAATGGATAGGTGTTAAAGATTCCTAACGCTCAGAAAAGGTGAAGGAAAGGAACTCACTGGACAGGTGTTAGGAGGCAGAGGAAGCTTCCCATCAAAGCCATCCAGCGTGCTCTTTAACGTTCTCCTCTGTATCCGGCCACGGCTTTACATCTGACGACGTGGCCTTGCCACGCCCACCAGTCTTTGTAGAAGAATTTAAAAGTTTAGTCAACATAAATTTTCACAGATATTGTGTTGGGTTGGGTTGTTTTACCTCTGAGCGGCACTTTTTTGCACACCATGGGCTAAATGGCCAGGTCACATGGACCCCGAAGGCTCAGAGAAGGTTGGGGGAGAGGACCCACTGGAACAGCTGTTGGGAGACAGATGGTAGCCTCCTGTCAAGGCCATCCAGCGTGTTCTTTAACGTGCACAGGGTATGGCTCTCCCGCACACGGTACCACGGCTTAACGTCCCATCCGACGGACAGCGGCCTTTCCAAGCCCATCGGTGTCCCCTACTGACCGTGGGAAGGGCAAGGAGTTTTGCGGAGATAAGTCTCAATGCTGACCCAACTGGGACTCGAACCTGGGAACTACAGATTACGAGCCTGGAGCGCTACCGACTAAGCCACCTCCTACTAAGCCTCTTCAGAGACATTGTACAAAAGACAGGTGGGAATATAAATCTCTCCGCCATTCACAGTCGTATCAGAATAATATGACCATCTATCATAGTATATGTATGCTAGGAGGTCATATTATTCTGATACGACTGTTATATTACAATTGAAAAGTATATAATTAAGACTTGCTACTTATTATCTCACAATAAGGGGTGGGGGCGGGGGTGGCTCAGTCGGTAGCGCGCCAGACTCATAACCTGTAGTTCCCAGGTTTGAGTCCCAGCTGGGTCAGCGTTGAGATTTATCTCTGCAAAATTCCCCCGCCCTACCCACGGTCAGTAGGGGACACCGATGATCTTAGAAAGACCGCCGTCCGTCGGATGGGACGTTAAGCCGTGACCCCGTGTGCGGGAGAGCCATACCCTGTGGACTTTAAGGAACACGCTGGATGGCCTTGACGGGAGGGCTACCATCCGTCTCCAACCAGCTGTTCCAGTGGGTCTCCTCTCCCAACCCCCTCTGAGCCATACCTGACCATTTAGCCCATGGTGTGCAAAAAAGTGCCTCTCAGAGGTAAAACAACCCAACCCAATCTCACAGTAACATATTTGAAAAATGGCATCACGGAACCAAAAAAAGTAAAATTTATCATAATATTTGGTGACTTACACCGAAGAGCCAAAATATTCTGTCCAGTGATGCACCATGGGACGAAAACAGGCCGTTGGAGGAAGTGTAATGCTTTGGGCAATGTTCTGGCTGCCCAAAGACAAGCAAGTGTAATGCTGCTGGGAAACCCTGGATCCAGTCATTGATGAATTGATTTGAATGCTGGTGACGGGTCTAATGTGTCACAACACACAATACATCGAACCCTGCTGAAAATGGGGCTGCGTAACTGCAGGCAGCTCCAAGTGCCCATGCTAACCTCGGTTCACTGTCGAAAGCACCTACAATGAGGACGCGAACATCAAAACTGAACCTTGAATGATTGATAGAAGGTTGTCTGGACTGATGAATCTCGTTTCCTGTTGCACCATGTGGATGGCCGGGTACGTATGCATAGTTTACCTGGGGAAGTGTTGGCACCAGGATGCATCATGGAACGAAAACAAGCCAGTGGAGGAAGTGTAATGCTTTGAGCAATGTTCTGCTGGGAACTCTGGGTCCAGTCATTGTTATGCAGGAAACTATGACGCCTTCCACCTATCTAAACATCATTGCAGACCAAGTACGTGCTTTCATGGCAACGGTATACCCCTCTAATAATGCCTTCTTTCAGCAGGATAATGCACCATGCCACACTGCCCATTTTGTTTGAGAATGTTTCGCGGAATATGAGGCAGACTTCCAGGTAAGGCCTTGGCCTCCAAATTCCCCAGACATCAATCCAATCGAGCATCTGTGGTCTGTGTTGGAACAGCATATTCGATCTGTGATAGCTCACCCACGTAACTTACAAGAGTTAAAGCATCTGCTGGAACGTCTTGGTACCAGATACAACAAAACACCTTTTGAAACCTTGTAGCGTCCATGTCTCGCCGGGTAAGAGCTGTTTTGGCAGCACGTGGAGGACCAACATCATATTAGACAGGTGGTCATAATGTTTTGGCTCTTCGGTGTATTTTGAACTTTTATTTACTTTAATATTGGACATAAGAGCCTGAAAGTCAGCTTCTCTGCAATACTCGTTGCCAATGCCCAGAGTCTCTTATATGGGTCCCAAAGAGTGCAACTAGCACAATAATGTTCTTTTTTTTGTTAATTACTTTTTAATTGAAATTTAATATCTTAAAATTCCACTAGTAGCTCTTTAGTTTTAAAAATTCGGTTACTGATTTTAAAACATTCATAAATATTTTATAAAGTCTGAATTGAATAATTATATTACTTTTGTAAAAAATAAAGAAAAAGTCCTGTAGAAAAGAAACACTTAATTATTTGAGAAAAATTGTTGTCCTCAATGGGACTCAGGACAATAATTTTTTCAACTAATTTTTTCAAGTGTTATATTATTTTATATTTAAAAACAAATGACCTGTACTTAAACTTCAGGCAAATTAAATCACCAAAATCTTTGCGCAAATTAAAATTCCTTCTTTGTTCAGCTCCTGTTCGGGCCCGGTATATAGGGGCGGGGGTTGCTCAGTCGGTAGCGCGCCAGGCTCGTAATCTGTAGTTCTCAGGTTCGAGTCCCAGCTGGGTCAGCGTTGAGATTTATCTCCGCAAAATTCCCCGCCCTGCCCACGGCCAGTAGGGGACACCGATGGGCTTGGAAAGGTCGCCGTCCATCGGATGGGACGTTAAGCCGTGGCCCCGTGTGTGGGAGAGCCATACCCTGTGCACGTTAAAGAACACGCTGGATGGCCTTCATGGGAGGCTACCATCCGTCTCCCAACACCTGTTCCAGTGGAACCCCTCCCCCAAACTTCTCTGAGCCTTCGGGGTCCATGTGACCTGGCCATTTAGCCCATGGTGTGCAAATAAGTGCCACTCAGAGGTAAAACAACCCAATGGTAAAGAACACGCTGGATGGCCTTGACGGGAGGCTACCATCTGTCACCCAACAGCTGTCCCAGTGAGTCCCCTCTCCCAACCTTCTCTGAGCCTTCGGGGTCCATGTGACCTGGCCATTTAGCCGATAGTGTGCAAAAAAGTGCCCCTCAGAGGTAAAACAACAAGAACCCAAGCCCGGTATATCCAGCTAGTGAACTATAAACTATTGAAATATACGAATAACTCTTAGATCAGAAAATATTGTTATTAGTCTTGGTACAAGTTAATGGGTTCTATAGTTATTTATATTTATTCGTTTAATATCAGCAGCGGTAGCATTACGAAAAGCATATATTCGAACTTGCTACGTATTATTACCTCACAATAATATTTTATATTTGATAACTACCATCACGGAACTAAAAAAAGCATAATTTAACCTAATATTTGGTGACTTATTTCGAACTTTTATTTGCTTTAATGTTGTACATGAGACCCTGAAAATCAGCTTCTCTGCAATACTCGTTGGATCTTCTAAGAAATTTCCCACCAGAGCGCGCCCTACAGGGAATGAATTACCTCTATTATTTATATTAGAAGATAGATTCCCATTTGTTTTAGTAAACGACTTATTATAGTAGTTACAGTTTGTTTTTATTAACTTTTTAAATGATACTTTTTGACTTGCAAAGACGCTAAATGTTTGTTTTCCGAACTCTTTATAAGGTATTAAGAGAATATTTTTGAAAACTGATATTTAGAGAGATTGACAAATCTTCATTATATTTCCAGCGATATATTTCCTTAAAAATCTTATTTTCAAAGTTAAGTAGCTGTTAACGTGACATTCTACGGACATAATATGGGGGGATCCAAATACCTTTGGTTGGGTTGTTGTTGGGTTGTTTTACCTCTGAGCGGCACTTTTTTGCCCACCATGGGCTAAATGGCCAGGTCACATGGACCCCGAAGGCTCAGAGAAGGTTGGGGGAGGAGACCCACTGGAACAGCTGTTGGGAGACAGATGGTAGCCTCCCGTCAAGGCCATCCAGCGTGTTCTTTAACGTGCACAGGGTATGGCTCTCCCGCACACGGGGCCACGGCATCCGACGGGCGGCGGCCTTTCCAAGCCCATCGGTGTCCCCTACTGACCGTGGAGAGCGCGGGGAATTTTGCGAAGATAAATCTCAACTCTGACCCAGCTGGGACTCGAACCTGGAAACTACAGATTACAAGCCTGGCGCGCTACCGACTGAGCCACCCCCGCCACTTTGGTAATAGGTAATGTTGGTAAAGTACGACCTCATGATCCACAACTGGTTAAATAGATTTTTTGACGGTTTTGGGTTGTTTTACCTCTGAGCGGCACTTTTTTGCCCACCATGGGTTAAATGGCCAGGTCACAAGGACCCCGAAGGCTCAGAGAAGGTTGGGGGAGGGGACCCACTGGAACAGCTGTTGGGAGACAGATGGTAGCCTCCCGTCAAGGCCATCCAGAGTGTTCTTTAACGTGCACAGGGTATGGCTCTCCCGCACACGGGGCCACGGCATCCGACGGACGGCGGCCTTTCCAGGCCCATCGGTGTCCCCTACTGACCGTGGACAGGGCAGGGAATTTTGCGGAGATAAATCTCAACGCTGACCCAGCTGGGACTCGAACCTGGGAACTACACATTACGAGCCTGGCGCGCTACCGACTGAGCCCTCCCCCCCCCCCCCCCTATTTATATGTTGAATAACAGAGATGTCAATCAGAAGAATCCCCCTCGAAAGTTAATTGAAACTTAAAAAGAATCTGTAATATTAAACTATTTAATAAAATTAGTACATGTTTTAATATTTTGTGCAAAAAGTTCTTTCAATAATTATCAATTTTACAATAATTTCTCAGTTCTGACCTTGATGCTGTTAAGTATTCGAGCTTCCATAACTATTTAAATAAGCAAACAAATATTGTTAAAAGTCGAGATTTATATCTGAATGAGATTTGAATTTACCCATGCTTATTTTCCTTTAAGAATCTCATAGCAAAAATATACGGATCTTCCAATTTGACTCTCCTCTGATTTAACATAGAAATGTTTACATTTCTTCTGTCCAGTATCTGTACATTTATAGTAAAATAGAACTTTTTTTGCACTTAATTTTACTTACAGATTAACGTTTATTTTTTAACACATATTTTAATTCTTTCAAAAACTACGAGCTCTTAATTAAAATATTATATTATAAAAGTTGCTGTTAGTAAATTTTACTCAAGAGATTAGCTAAGTTTGAATCCAAGTCTAGGAGATTTTCCATTTACAGGCGACTAAAAAAAATTAAAAAAAATCCTATCTAAATTTTAGACATTTTTTTGGTTTATATTATATATGTCCAGGATCTGTATATACATATATTTGCTTCACTCTTCTTCTTATACATCCATCATTGCACTGGTCCTATTTGTAAAGTGGGCCTCGGCCCACTTATCATCAGGACCAATTTGCTTCACTCAACAGCCTTGCAGAGTCATTCTGGCCAATCATCAAACGATGCAACAGATTATCGATGACGTCAGCGAGATGGACGTATCAGGATTGGTCGTTCAAATGAACTATCTTAGTTGGTCGGAATCAACTGAGCCATTTAATGCAGAAAATGTTCAGCAATGTAAGAGATCGAAATTAATTAATATTAATTTAGTAATTAATTAATTAATTAATGAAATTAATTTTCCTCAGAGAAGGTTGAGGAAGGGGACTCATTGGACTGCTCTTGGGAGACAGATGATAGCCTTCCATCAATTTGTTGGGTTGTTTACCTCTGAGCGGCACTTTTTTGCACGCCATGGGCTAAATGGCCAGGTCACATGGACCCCGAAGGCTCAGAGAAGGTTGGGGGAGGGGACCCACTGGAACAGCTGTTGGGAGACAGATGGTAGTCTCCCGTCAAGGTCATCCAGCGTGTTCTTTAACGTGCACAGGGTACGGCTCTCCCGCACACGGGGCCAAGGCTTAACGTCCCATCCGACGGACGGCGACCTTTCCAATCCCATCGGTGTCCCCTACTGACCATGGGCAGGGCGGGGAATTTTTCGGAGATAAATCTCAACGCTGACCAAGCTGGGACTCGAACCTGGGAACTACAGATTACGAGCCTGGCGCGCTACCGACTGAGCCCTCCCCGCCCCCTTCTATCAAGACCATTCAGCGTGTTTGTTTAACGTGCAGAGGGACCTCGGCTTAGTGTCCCATTCGACAGACTCTCTGCTCTGCCCTCCCAGCAAGCAGACGTATCTGTGAACGCTCCTCAAAATCGGTTTTACCGACGATTGAACGTGCTACGTCGCGGCAGGCCAAGCAGTACCGTGCGGCATCGATTTTCCGAGGATTACCGTCGCCTGGCCCGATAGCGTCGTCTGCACTTTGCCCAGCTATAGCTGGCAAAGTAAAGGTTTGATTTTGAAAATTTCTTTTGTGTTATTAGTTGATATATATTATATGATACTATAGACAATACCAGCTAGTTATTTTTAGGATCTTTTATTAAATTTACATAAATATTTAGTATTCCTTTTCTTTACTTGGTATATTATATAGTCTTTTTAAGTTCCCCTTCTCAGCCCAGTAACATGGCAGAGGCGACAGTGGAGATTGAGGCTGATCAGGCGATCACCTGGAAGCCTCCCTCCACTCCTGAAGAATTCATTCAACAGACAGTGAAGTTACAAGAAGACATTAGTGCAATATTAGACGCTGAACGCAAGAAAATTTCAAGGGCCACAGCTGGCGAAATTCGAGGGATTTATGATAAGATGATGCATATTATCACGCTGCAGCAGCTACAGATCGCTGAATTGAAAGGTCGCTTATCTGCTCAGAACCAGAAGCAAACAGAACAGCCCAAAATTAGCTATGCTCAGGCTGCAGCTAATTTCAAAGCGACCACAAGAGAGGAACAACGACAAAAAGTAAGTAAGACTAATGTTCTTCTTGTATATCCCACAGAAGAGAGCGTCAGATCCAGTGAAGAATTGAAGACAACACTAAAGAAATCCATCAACCCCAAAGCCTTAGGAGTAGGCATTTCCCATGTTAGAAACATCAAAGGCAATGGGCTCGCAATTGAGTTGAACAGTGCTACACACTTAGAGAAGCTTCAGAAGAAAATTGCAGAAGATAAGGATCTCACCAAGAAATTTGAGGTAAGGAAACCATTAAAAATCAACCCAAAAGTAATTATATATGATGTGCCTTTGAGTATGACCTTTGCAGAGATGAAGACCAGTATCCTTGAACAGAATGACGTAGTAGACGAAGAAGATGGTATGATATTCAGATTTGCTCACAAATCTGAAGGTGTACACCACGTGGTCATGGAAACCAAGCCCAGTACCTTCTGCTCACTGATGAGGAAAGGTAAGCTTAATATAGACTGGTCTAGGCATAACGTTAAGGAATATATAGCTATGAAATGTTTTAGATGCTACCAGTATGGACATTTACAGAGCAGGTGCCCTATGAAGGAGACGGAACAGACCTGTTCCAACTGTGCTGGATCCCACTCTTTCCGAGAGTGCCCCACCCACGAGAGGAAGTGCATTAACTGTGTTCGCTCGAACGAGCGATACAAGACTGCACATAACGTGTCGCATGGAGCCATGGACAATGCATGTCCCAGCTACTTACGAGAACTAGATCGCCTTCGATCCCGTATCGACTATGGCTAGTTCTCTCCTTTCTAATTGGTCTTTTTTTCAGGTTAATTTAAATAAGTCAAAAGCTGCGACAGCAAACATCAAAGTGGTCCTCGACCACATAGAACCAGATATCAATCCTGAAATTCTGTGCATTCAAGAACCGTACATCAGCAAAGGAAAGATAGCAGGCCTGCCTCTACACTGGAAAACGGCACACATCGACAATGGGAAGGTAGGTATAGTCGCGACGACGAACGATATAGATTTTGCGATAATTAGTGCGAGTACAAACATAGTTGCGATCGAAGCTAGGGACGCGATTAATAGTGTAATTATTATCTCGGTTTATTTTCCGCCTTCTGAAGATATTATAATACACCTTGAAAATCTGGAACAATTAATAAGAAGACACAGCAACAAGAAAATTCTAATCAACGGAGACTTTAACTCAAAACATACCATGTGGGGGAACCCATCAACAGATGACAAAGGAGAAGAAGTCATGGCATTCATCCTAAGAAATAATCTAAGAATACTGAATGACAGACACTCACCCCCCACCTTCGAAACAATAAATGGGAAAAGTTGGATAGATCTAACGATTACCAGCGAAAATCTGGAGGACGAGGTAAACAAATGGGAAGTCTTAGAAGAAGATTCGTTAAGCGATCATAAATATATAGTCACCACCTTGGGAGCAAGGCAAAAAACATCTATAGCTCAACGTTACAAGCTTACACACAAAGGACTGATAAAAATAGCCCAAGACATCAAGAAACAGGAATCCAACATAGAAGAAAAATTAAGGAATATTACAACTACAGACGAATTAGATAATTTTGTTCATTACGTTATGGAGACTATATCAGTAACAACTGGAAAGCACCTCAAAGAAAAGGGAATGGAAAAAAAAAAAGGTGTCCCATGGTGGAATCAAGAACTGAATATAGAAAGAAAAAAATTAAACGCTCTAAGACGAAGATATCAAAAAACAAGAGGGCAAGAGAGAGAAATCAGAAAGGTTGAATATAAAAAACAGGCAGCAAAAATAGAAGATTATTACATTTTAGCAGAAAAAATTCATGGAATCGATTCTGTGACGAAATTTCCAAACAAAATCCTTTCTCCCTTCCATACAGGATTGCTAGGAAAAAAATCGGAAACACTCTACAAATTTCGGCCTTAGAAACAGAAGATAATAGACGAATAGAAAATTATGAGGATATAATCAAAACAATATTGAAAGAATTATTTATAATAGACAATATAGAAGAAGACTCAGAGGAACACAAACTCATCAGAGAACAGATGAAAATAAAATACAACAATACGTCTGACGTCGCTTTCACTCGGCAAGAAATATTAGAAATTATAAAGACAATGCCGAAAAACAAAGCCCCAGGACTGGACAGAATAAATATGGAAATTATAGAAGCCATCCACAACGCAGTTCCACATATATTACACAATCTATTAAACTTGTGCTTATCATTGGGACACTTTCCGACAGCATGGAAAACAGCTAGAGTCATCCTATTTAATAAGCCAGGAAAGGACAGAAGTAAGCCACAATCATTCAGGCCAATTTGCCTTCTCACCTCTCTCAGCAAGGTACTGGACAAGCTAATTACAAGAAGATTATATTATCATCTATCGAAGACGAACAGTTTGCATCCAGAACAATTTGGGTTCAGATCAATAAATCCTGCAACATGGCATTAAGTAAATTGTATAAAAAAATACAAGAAAATAAGACCAACAAAAAGCATACAGCAATCATCTCTTTAGACGTTAGTGGGGCCTTTGATCGAGTCTGGTGGACCGCTATTCTCCATGAACTGAGAAGAAAACATTGTCCAGAAAATATCTATAACGTAATTGAAAGTTATTTTACAGAAAGAAGCATAAAGTTTATTTCTAACACTTTTGAACACACAAAGAAAATTTCAAGAGGCTGCCCTCAGGGATCGTGTTCTGGTCCATTGTTTTGGAACATGATTATGGACCAGGCTCTGTCAATGGACTTCACAGCTGATGTGAAAGTGCAAGCCTATGCCGACGACCTATTGGTGATAATAGGAGCGAAAACAAGAAGAGAACTGGAAGACTTAGGGAAACTAGCTATAGGAAAATTAAATGAATGGACCAAGAAAAACAAATTAAAATTCAGTATTGAAAAAAGTCAAGTAATGACAATTGCCTTACATAAGAGGATGACACGCCCACCAACATTTAAATTAGGAACGCAAACCATCAAAAACGTCTCAGAAATAAAAATATTAGGAGTTCTAATCGACGATCAATTAAAATTCTACAAGCATTTTCAGGCAGTCAGAGATCGCGTTAGTAACGTCATGTACAGCCTTTTAGGAATAGGACGGGATCTGTATGATAAAAGGAGAAATATATTGAAAGACATTTACAAAAAAAGCTTAGAAAGAATTATCTTATATGGCCATGGAATCTGGGGTTATCGACTCGAGCAAGACAAGAAACTAGGAAGTTACATTCTCAGTGCTCAACGCCAGCCAGCGCTCCTTATCAGTAGGGCTTATAGAACAATAGCTACGGAAACGGCGTTAATCCTCGGGGGCCTAATCCCAGCGCAGCTAAAAGCAAAGGAGGAATTCCATTTATTTAAGCTCAAGACATTAAGGGAGGACACAGAATTCTTTGAATACCTTATTAGGGAGTTGGAAATAGAGAAACTAGAAGATCAATGGCAAGTGCATCCAGCTCATAAGACTGTAATAAATTATGACAAGGATCCTCCCACAGGAGAAGAAATAGAAATATTTACGGATGGCTCTAAGGAGGAACATAGAGTTGGTGCGGCTTTTATAGCAATGAGCTCAAGAAAAGTAATTCACTCAGAAAAATATAGACTGACAGATAATACAAACAATTACCAAGCTGAAACCATAGCTATTCTAAAGGCGCTACAATTCGAAAAAAATATTACAGAAACAGGGGATATAAAAATATATAGTGATTCACTTTCCGCTCTTCAGGCTCTAGGAAACAGTCAGAACAGGGATAAAATATTAAATGAAATTAAAAGGCAATATATAAGAATTAAAAACAGAAGAAACATTACATTCCATTGGATAAAAGCCGATGTAGGACATGAAGGAAATGAAATAGCTGATCAAAATGCCAAAAGAGCAACAAAAATAGACAATGTCACTGTTAATATCCCACTGCCACTTAGTTATGTGAAAATGAAATTCAGAAAAAAAATATTAGAAGAATGGCAAACTTTATGGAACACTAGTGAAAAGGGTAGGACACTCTTTGAATATATTAAAGTAGCCAAGGAATCGAACAAATATTTCAATCACTACGTAAATCAAATCCTGACTGGACATGGGAAATTTCCGGAATATTTTGCGAGAATACAGAAAACGAATAATTCTCTCTGCAGATGTGGCAGGCAAGGGGACAGTCGACACTACCTATCGGAATGTAATATATTAAAGCTTAAAGATCAACTGAAACAAGTTAATCATGAAACCCAAGATTACAAGAATATAACAAGTCAAGAAAATATTTCAATTATTACTAAAGCCATGAAATTTTTAACAGAACATCCAGAAGACTTCTTTCCAGCCGTTATCCCTTAGTTTATTTTTTTTCTCTTTCTCAACATGTTGTAGTCGGCAGGCGCTAAGAAAAAAAAAGGAACGAGAAAAAATAAAATTCTGGTAAAAAATATATTTTTTTATTTTTTGTCTATTTTTATTTTACCACACTATTTTTTTTTCTTCCTCTTCTAAAAGTTTTTTTTTTTAGCATCAGAAATAAAATTATTTTTTTTTTCTTTTTTTTTTTGTTTTGTTATTTTTTCTATCAAATCTTTTTTTAACGATTTTTTTTTTTGCACTTTTTTTTATGATTTTTCTTTCTCCATTTTTTTTCTACTATAATATATATATTTTTTTGTATTTTTTTATTTCTCTTCGTGTCAAAACAAAAATTTTATTTTTTTTTTATTTTATTTTATGATTTTTTTTCCCCTTTTGGTTTTCCTTCATCTTCTGATTTAACTATATAATTTTATATGTTTGTGTTGTGCTGTCTTGAGTAGAAAAAAAAAAGAAAAAAAAATAAAAACCCCTAAGGGGACGATAAAAAACATATTAAAATTTTATAAAACAATATAAATATCTCTTGATGTGTGTATTATCATCCTGTTATTGTAATATTTTGTTATTCCATATTTGTAAAAGTTATAATAACTCTTAATGTGTGTACAGTCATCCTGTACAAGTAATATTATATGTTGTCCATATCTTATAAAAAAGTTTTACTCTAGTTACTTCCTTAATCCAATTGATAATTGATTCTGCTTGTATCGTAGTTTTAATTAATGTATCAATCTGTTTTTCCTAGATTTTCTTTAATATACTTAATAAATATGTTAAATAATATAGATATATACTAAGTGAGCTGTCCTAATGATAAAATAAGACGATAAATGTAAACAAATAATTTAGCTACAATTTTGAAGAAAATATTTTCCCCTAACTTAAACACATTCACAAATGGATAATTTACCAGGCTGCACCCCACCCTGCCACTTTGGCTGACAGGAATGCTGGCTGGGGGCTGGATGGGGGGGGGGGGGGGGGGGGGCTGTGCTTCCCTCTGTCCTCGGTGTGGGCGCGTGGCGCGGCGGAAATTACGAGATTAGAGAGTAGAAATGAGTGTAAAAGATAGAAGAGTAATGTGTAGAAATACGAAGTATATATTGGTTGATTATTAAAAACTAATAATTATATATTACAAAGCACTATTCGGTTTTCCAATATATTATTTACTTTAGTATTTCAGTGCTATTTTCGGCTGGTGTCATTTGGCGCACCTGCAGGTTAAGCTGGGCATGTGTAGTTTGCAGTGAGAAGGCTGGGAGTGGGGATTAGTGTATTGTAGATAAGAGGGGACAGGTATGTGGCCTTTGGTCGCGGATTATGGAATGGAGAAAGTGCTTGGTGCAGCTGTGGCTATGGGGGAGGGGTAAGGGCGCAGTTAAGTGGAAGAGGGGAGAGAGATTTGTGGTTCTTGGCTGTGAACTGACGCTGAAGGTAGGGAGGGCAGTGTGGGGGTGGATTTTCAATACTGAACTTTTGATTTGTACAGGACCACAACTTAATGTCTTCCCTCTACCTACTTTTGCCCCGATAACCAAATATCATATAATTTAACCTTAACTCTATCTTAACCAAGAACAGTCTGTCACAATTAAGATAATATAAACGATATAGCGACTCCCTTCAACAACACTGACCTCTAGGCAGTATACACTATACAGGACATAACCTTTCCTACATTTTACCACACTACTCAAATTTTTTTTTTATTTTTTTTTTTTTTCATATTATTATATTATTTTAATTATAAATATATATCAATGCTATAGTCCAGGGTACTTCAAATTACCGTACTATTATCAATACAGTGAATACTCTCATTGTCAGACAGGATTAAATTACTAAATTTAAACAAAAAAAAAAAAAACCTACATGGTTTTAAATACAAACTATACATGCAAATTACAGATCTAATTAATGTTAATATAAGTTTATATTTATATATATATTATATATTATTATAAGTTATTTTAATATAAGTTGGCTGTGAACTGACGCTGAAGGTAGGGAGGGCAGTGTGGGGGTGGATTTTCAATACTGAACTTTTGATTTGTACAGGACCACAACTTAATGTCTTCCCTCTACCTACTTTTGCCCCGATAACCAAATATCATATAATTTAACCTTAACTCTATCTTAACCAAGAACAGTCTGTCACAATTAAGATAATATAAACGATATAGCGACTCCCTTCAACAACACTGACCTCTAGGCAGTATACACTATACAGGACATAACCTTTCCTACATTTTACCACACTACTCAAATTTTTTTTTTATTTTTTTTTTTTTTCATATTATTATATTATTTTAATTATAAATATATATCAATGCTATAGTCCAGGGTACTTCAAATTACCGTACTATTATCAATACAGTGAATACTCTCATTGTCAGACAGGATTAAATTACTAAATTTAAACAAAAAAAAAAAAAACCTACATGGTTTTAAATACAAACTATACATGCAAATTACAGATCTAATTAATGTTAATATAAGTTTTCATATACTAACCATATATAGTGTATAGTGTAATGGCTGTATAGCTGATATATTATAATTACGATTATACTTAAACAATTTATATTTCATATAAGGATTGTGTAGTAAGTGTGGTACTTTTTTTTAATCATATAACTAAAGATCTTAATGACTGAAGTCGTAAAATTAATATAACTCTTGTAACCCTTTTAACCATATGCTGTGATACACAATATTGTTCTGATACGAATGCACTGCTCTGCCTTATGTGTCTGATCTAAAGTACGATGTTATATTATAGCATATACCTCTTTTAATTATTCAGCAAACTATTCCAAGTACCTATCACCTACCTAAATTGCCATATAACATATAAGTTGACACTTTAATGTCCAACATATTATTTTAACATAAATATTCCTATTTTCAGACGATTTACATATTCCTAACAAACATTAATGATACGTTCCAACACATAACACAAACAGATAATATGAGATCCAGAGCAGTGTATTGGTACTTTCTGTATATTTCTAGGATTATAGTAATTATTAACTTTCACATTTTTTTATAGGTAATTCATAATGAAAGTATCTCTTTCAAGATTGGCATTCTAAATTCGAAATTTAACTCAATCGTTTAGATTATAAAATGTTTGGCAAACTCCATTCGATTGAAATTTCACAGATTGTTTGGCAAATTTGTTTAGGCACCGATCAAAATTCGAAAAGACCTCCCACTCACCTCAATGATTAAACACCCAGACTTATCCTGATTTATCAGTACGGTCTTGCTCGTTATAACAGGTCCTTTCTCCGACCCACAGGTTATATTTAACAATCACAGGATTCTCTGGATACAGATAGGGGAACCATGGCTACACCCATAAGATGTAGTGCTGTCTCAGTATAGCGGAACATCGGGTGCAGCCATTCAATTTACTACAATTGTCCCATTCGACAGACGGTGGCCTTTCCAAGCCCATCAGTGTCCCTTACTGACCGAGGGCAGCGTAGAGAATTTTGCGGAGACAAATCTCAACCCTGGGCCAGCGTGTGACGCCACCTGTTACGGTAACAGATGGGGTTCGTGTTGTAAGTTGATGGTGAAATTAGCCTGAATGAGGGCTCGCTATACCAGTGATGGGGTTCCCAGATGCCGTCGGTCGGGAGTGATCCCTCGGAAAGTGTCCGAAGTTTCTGGGGGCGCTGCCATCGCTACCTACCTTGTACATAGAGTGGTACGTTGTGAATAGTGCGAGTGGAAAGCTGTGAAAGAACTTTTCAATGGGCATAGGTTTGGCGCTAAATTTTTGGCGCGATTTAATTGTGACTGGAGCGATGAAAAGCTCAGAATGAACTTATCGACACGTTTCGCGCCAAACTTTTGGCGGGATTTAATTGTGACTAGAGGGGTAGAAAGCTGAAAATGAAGTTATCGATACGTTTCGCGCCAAACTTTTAGCATTATTTAATTGTGGCTGGAGGGATAGAAAGCTGAAAATTAACTTATAAATACGTTTCGTGCCAAACTTTTGGCGGGATTTAATTGTGACTAGAGTGGTGGAAAGCTGAAAATGAACTTATCGATACGTTTCGCGCCAAACTTTTAGCAGGATTTAATTGTGACTGGAGGGATAGAAAGCTGAAAATGAACTTATAAATACGTTTCGTGCCAAACTTTTGGCGGGATTTAATTGTAACTAGAGTGATGGAAAGCTGAAAATGAACTTATCGATACGTTTCGCGCCAAACTTTTAGCAGGATTTAATTGTGACTGGAGGGATAGAAAGCTGAAAATGAACTTATAAATACTTTTCGTGCCAAACTTTTGGCGGGATTTAATTGTGACTAGAGTGGTGGAAAGCTGAAAATGAACTTATCGATACGTTTCGCGCCAAACTTTTAGCAGGATTTAATTGTGACTGGAGGGATAGAAAGCTGAAAATAAACTTATAAATACGTTTCGCGCCAAACTTTTGGCGGGATTTAATTGTGACTAGAGTAGTGGAAAGCTGAAAATGAACTTATCGATACGTTTCGCGCCAAACTTTTAGCAGGATTTAATTGTGATTGGAGGGATAGAAAGCTGAAAATGAACTTATAAATACGTTTCGCGCCAAACTTTTGGCGGGATTTAATTGTGACTAGAGTGGTGGAAAGCTGAATATGAACTTATCGATACGTTTCGCGCCAAACTTTTAGCAGGATTTAATTGTGACTGGAGTGATAGAAAGCTGAAAATGAACTTATAGATACGTTTCGCGCCAAACTTTTGGCGGGATTTAATTGTGACTGGAGTGGTGGAAAGCTGAGAATGAACTTATCGATACGTTTCGGGTCAAACGTTTGGCGTGAGTTAAACTCCTATTAGATAAGAGCTGCAATTCCGGGCGGGCGGACACATATGACGTCATCAGTGGCAGAAACGAGGCCGACGAGATGGCTTCGTGGCAGAATTTGGAAGTTTCCCGTGATTCGGCGGTTATTTGAGCGATCGTCCCCAAATTTGCTGGGATGGTGCCATCAATATCTGCTCCTATTAAGGTAACAGATCGGGTTCCTATCTGCCTTCGGTCGACCCCCCCCCCCCCCCCCCCCCGATAGGGGACCACCTAGGCGTGGTGGTAGTGATGGTGGTGGTGGTGGTGGTGGTGGGGGGTTTCGGGCCAACAACCCGGTCGAAGGCTGTGCCGACCGAAATGGTCCCCCGGTGGACATAGCCAAGACCAACCGAGGTCGAGGGTGCCGCCGACCGGTTTCTCTGGTGCCGGTTGGACGGTGACGATGCCTTAGACCTCACCTATCAGGTGCTCTGGGTGAGCAGTTCGAGGGCTCTTCTGAAACGATTTGTGCCCCAGTAGGTCGAGCCCTCATCAAAGTCTGGGCATCACTGAGAGTCTCCACCCCGGATTCCGGGCGAACTTGGATCTATATATCCTTGTTCATGGCTAACCGGGGGGGGGGGGGGGACATGGGAAGCTCAGTCGGTAGCGCACCAGGCTCATAATCTGTAGTTCCCAGGTTCGAGTCCCAGCTGGGTCAGCGTTGAGATTTATCTCCGGAAAATTCCCCGCCCTGCCCACGGGCAGTAGGGTACACCGATGGGCTTGAAAAGGCCGCCGTCCGTCGGATGGGACGTTAAGCTGTGGTCCCGTGTGCAGGAGAACCATACCCTGTGCACGTTAAAGAACACGCTGGATGGCCTTGACGGGAGGCTACCATCTGTCTCCCAACAACTGTTCCACTGGGTCCCCTCCCCCAACCTTCTCTGAACCTTCGGGGTCCATGTGACCTGACCCTTTAGCCCATGGTGTGCAAAAAAGTGCCGCTCAGAGGTGAAACAACCTAACCCATGGCTAACCGAGGAACAGATTATAGTTTGGTTTATTCCGGTGGTTAGCTTTCCTTTTATAGGACTGCTGCCATGTGAGGTCGGGGTTGAGGTGCGTCTATATGGCGCATTCTTGCCCCTGGCTCTAGATAGGCACGGCTTTTCATAACCAGGTAGTGTCGTGAGACGGAATCGAGAATTGCCGTGGTTGCATAAGATCGCAACAAAATAAAACGAATGCCTTCGGCCGGAAGTGATGCCTCGAAAAGCATCCTAAGTTTCAGGGGAAGCTGCCATCGCCTACATTGTGAATCGAGGGATAAATAGTGAGCTGTATGGTGGAAAGCTGTGAATGAAATAGTTTATTGTTGTTTTTTATTACATTTTTATTATAGTTTTATTGTTTGTTTCCCAGCGTAAACAAAAGCACGACACGAATCGAAACACCGCTTGAGGTCGCCATTTATGCTTTGTCAAATATGAACTTTTTCTTATACATTCTTTACCAGCCGTCAGTCGGATGGGACGTTAAGCCGTGGCCCCGTGTGCGGGAGAGCCATACCCTAAGCACGTTAAAGAACACACTGGATGGCCTTGACGAGAGGATACCATTTGTCTCTCAACAGTTGTTCCAGTGGGTCTCCTCCCCCAACCTTCCCTGAGCCTTCGGGGTCCTTGTGACCTGGCCGTTTAGCCCATGGTGTGCAAAAAAGTGCTGCTCAGAGGTAAAACAGCCCAACAGGAGAGCCATACCCTGCGGACGTTAAAGAGCACACTGGATGGCCTTGACGGGAGGCTACCATCTGTCTCCCAACAGCTGTTCCAGTGGGTCCCCTCCCCCAACCGTCTCTGAGCCTTCGGGGTCCTTGTGACCTGGCCATTTAGCCCATGGTGTGCAAAAAAGTGCTGCTCAGAGGTAAAACAGCCCAACAAGAGAGCCATACCCTGTGGACGTTAAAGAACACGCTGGATGGCCTTGACGGGAGGCTACCATTTGTCTCTCAACAGCTGTTCCAGTGGGTCCAGTGTTCCAGGAGTTATCATTCGAGATATGTTTCGCGTCAAATGTATCTCGTGAGTTTAACTAGTATTTAATTTCATTTAATAAAAATGGATACTCCCAATAAACAAACAAGAAAATTATCCTTCATACATAATTGCATATTTTCTGAAGAATCATGAATCTGTAACTAAAATAATAAATTCGTAAGGTATTAAAATTAAAGCTAAAAATAATACTTACGGTAACTATTTATTGTATTTTTAAGATCTACTGGATATAATGAATATAATTGGTAAGCAGCCGGCAATTGAAGAGATCACAGAATGGATGGATCGAATTATTGAAATTAATTTGCTACAGGTAAATACATTTTATCTAATTTTTAATCAGTTATACCTTCAGTGGTAGGGGCGGGGTGGCTCAGTCGGTAGCGCGCCAGGCTCGTAATCTGTAGTTCCCAGGTTCGAGTCCCAGCTGGGTCAACGTTGAGATTTATCTCCGCAAAATTCCCCGCCTTGCCCACGGTCAGTAGGGGACACCAATGGGCTTGGAAAGGCCGCCGTCCTTCGGATGGGACGTTAAGCCGTGGCCCCGTGTGCGAGAGAGCCATACCCTGTGCACGTTAAAGAACACGCTGGAAGGCCTTGACGGGAGGCTACCATCTCCCAACAGCTGTTCCAGTGGGTCCCTTCCCCCAACCTTCTCTGAGCCTTCGGGGTCCATGTGATCTGGCCATTTAGCCCATGGTGTGCAAAAAAGTGCCGCTCAGAGGTAAAACAACCCAACCCAAATCCCCTTTCTGACTGATGGTCAGCGGAGATAGTTCTTTATTTACGTGTGCAGTTCTGCACTGAGCAATTAATACCAATAAGAACGCCGGATTTAAAAACAAAAAGAAAAAAATGGTACGATAATCATTGAAAATGCATGTAAAAAAAATACTTTTCATATTTATTTATATGAAAAGCATTTTTTGAAATACTGTCTGAAATTTATTATGAAAAACTTTTAAATAATATACTGTCGGAAATAAAAGAAAACGTAAAAAAGCAAGGTTACAAAATTATCGTTATGTAGAAAAAAAACAACAAAAAGTTTTACTGCATGGATATTATTCAACAAAATTTAATGTCGTGATCAATTTTTTTTCCAGGATGGCAGAAAAGTCCTCTTTCAAATTGCATTTTTTTTTGTTTACTATCCAGGAAAAACCCGAAAACTTCGTTACATCATCTTCCCAATTCCTTCTCCATCTTGGATTTACATTCTCTATGCTGATGCGAGATCTGACTTTAAGGAAAGCGAAAAGTTTCGGTAAGTGACTGTCTTCAGTTGTTAACATTGTGATTGTCTTCAGTTGTTAACATTGTGATTAGATTCAGTTCTTAACTTTGTGATTGTCTTGTTAATATTGTGATTGTCTTCAGTTGTTAACATTGTGATTAGTTTCAGTTCTTAATATTGTGATTGTTTTTAGTTGTTAACATTGTGATTAGTTTCACATTGTGATTGTCTTGTTAATATTGTGATTGTTTTTAGTTGTTAATATTGCGATTGTTTTTAGTTGTTAATATTGTGATTCGTTTCAGTTGTTAAAATTTTGATTGTCTTTACTTATGAAAAGTGTGATTGTCTTTATTTGTTAACATTGTGATTTCCTTTACTTGTTAACATTGTGATTGTGTTTTCTTGTTATCATTGTGATTAGTTTCAGTTTTTAATATTGTGACTGTCTTGTTAATATTGTGATTGTTTTTAGTTGTTAACATTGTGATTAGTTTCAGTTCTTGACATTGTGATTGTCTTGTTAATATTGTGATTGTCTTCAGTTGTTAACATTGTGATTAGTTTCACATTGTGATTGTCTTGTTAATATTGTGATTGTTTTTAGTTGTTAATATTGTGATTGTTTTTAGTTGTTAATATTTTAATTGTTTTTAGTTGTTAATATTGTGATTCGTTTCAGTTGTTAAAATTGTGATTGTCTTTACTTATGAAAAGTGTGATTATCTTTATTTGTTAACATTGTGATTTTTTTACTTGTTAACATTGTGATTGTCTTTTCTTGTTATCATTGTGATTAGTTTCAGTTTTTAATATTGTGACTGTCTTGTTAATATTGTGATTGTTTTTAGTTGTTAACATTGTGATTAGTTTCAGTTCTTAACATTGTGATTGTCTTATTAATATTGTGATTGTCTTCAGTTGTTAACATTGTGATTAGTTTTACATTGTGATTGTCTTGTTAATATTGTGATTGTTTTTAGTTGTTAATATTGTGATTGTTTTTAGTTGTTAATATTGTGATTCGTTTCAGTTGTTAAAATTGTGATTGTCTTTACTTATGAAAAGTGTGATTGTCTTTATTTGTTAACATTGTGATTTTCTTTACTTGTTAACATTGTGATTGTCTTTTTCTTGTTATCATTGTGATTAGTTTCAGTTTTTAATATTGTGACTGCCTTGTTAATATTGTAATTGTCTGTAATTGTTAATATTGTGATTAGTTTCTGTTTAAGTCTTCATGATTTTACTTGCAGTCATCATGGTCATAATCGAAATAACTGCTGGATACACTATCAGTTAACTAATATTATACCTTTCTGTCACTGATGATTTCTTATGTGGTCAATATTATGATTAGCTTCAGTTGTAGTCATCAAAATCATCGAAATAACCACAATAAGTTTACACTTGAAGAACTCACTGTTGTTCAAGTGTGACTTGTATTGACCAAGTGTTCTAATATGTATTGACTCAGAAAACTAATATTGTAGGTTGCGGTCATTAATGATTTATCTCAGTTGCCGATATTGTGACTGGTGTTTGAGACCTGGCCATTTAGCCCATTGTGTGTAAAAAAGTGCCGCTCAGAGGTAAAACAGTCCAACTTATTAAAGAACACACTGGATGGCCTTGATGAGAGGCTACCATCTGTCTTCCAACAGCTGTTCCAGTGGGTACCCTCCCCCATACTTCGGAGTTCTTGTGACCTGACCATATAGCCCATTGTGTGTAAAAAAGTGCCTCTCAGAGGTAAAACTGTGAAACCCTTTAAAAAAAACACTGGATGGCGTTGATGAGAGGCTACCATCTGTCTCCCAACAGCTGTTCCAGTGGGTACCCTCCCCCACCCTTCGGGGTTCTTGTGACCTGAGCATTTAGCCCATTGTGTGTAAAAAAGTGCCTCTCAGAGGTAAAACAGTCCAACATATTAAAGAACACGCTGGATGGCCTTGTTGAGAGGCCATCCAGCGTGTTCATCTGTCTCCCAAAAGCTGTTCCAGAGCGTACCCTCCCCAACCCTTCGGAGTTCTTGGGATCTGGCCATTTAGCCGATTGTGTGTAAAAAAAGCGCCTCTCAGAAGTAAAACTGTGCAACCCTTTAAAGAACACGCTGGATGGCCATGATGAGAGGCTACCATTTGTCTCCCAACAGCTGTTCCAGAGCTTACCCTCCCCCAACCTTCGGAGTTCTTGGGATCTGGCCATTTAGCCCACTGTGTGTAAAAAAGTGCCTCTCAGAGGTAAAACTGTGCAACCCTTTAAAGAACAAGCTGGATGTCCATGATGAGAGGCTACCATCTGTCTCCCAACAGCTGTTCCAGTGGGTACCCTTTCCCACCCTTCGGGGTTCTTGTGACCTGAGCATTTAACCCATTGTGTGTAAAAAAGTGCCTCTCAGAGGTAAAACAGTCCAACATATTAAAGAACACGCTGGATGGCCTTGTTGAGAGGCTAAAATCTATCTCCCAACAGCTGTTAAAGTGGGTACCCTCTCCACACTTCGGGGTTCATGTGACCTGGCCATTTAGCCCATTGTGTGTAAAAAAGTGCCTCTCAGAGGTAAAACAATCCAACCTATTAAAGAACACACTGGATGGCCTTGATGAGAGGCTACCATCTGTCTCCCAACAGCTGTTCCAGTGGGTACCCTCCCCCATACTTCGGAGTTCTTGTGACCTAGCCATTTAGCCCATTGTGTGTAAAAAAGTGCCTCTCAGAGGTAAAACTGTGAAACCCTTTAAAGAAACACTGGATGGCCTTGTTGAGAGGCTACCATCTGTCTACCAAAAGCTGTTACAGAGCGTACCCTCCCCCACCCTTCGGAGTTCTTGGGATCTGGCCATTTAGCCCATTGTGTGTAAAAAAAGGGCCTCTCAGAGGTAAAACAGTCCAACCTATTAAAGAACACGCTGGATGGCCTAGATAAGAGGCTACCATCTGTCTCCCAACAGCTGTTCCAGTGGGTATCCACCCCCACCCTTCAGAGTTCTTGTGACCTGGCCATTTAGCCCATTTTGTGTAAAAATGTGCCGCTCAGAGGTAAAATAATCCAACTCTATAATATTACACACCCTTTCAAGCTCTGATAAGAAATAGCCATCGGACTTCCTAATCCCTAGCCCTCCTGAAACTCACCATTTCTTCAACCATGTGGCCCACTCAGGACAAACAATTTTTTCCCCAACTAATTATTTCAAGCTTTTTTTTTTATCTAAAGGACGTTTTCCTGTGATATTTTACTACTGGACTAAACCTGTTTTTCTTCCAGGGTCTTGTCAAATGCTAAGTTTTGCTTTGCAAGAATATGCCACGGTCGCATAGCAACTGAAGGGAAAAGATTGCATAAAGTTCGCCAATGCAAAATATTAAGTAAATGGAGAAAAAATTCAGTTGAAGGTAATTTTTGTTGCAAATTCTTTCCGTTGTCTTTTGTAATAGCTGATATTTACGAAAATTTCAGAACTGATTATTTTCTGAGAAATATCTAGATGTACCCATAGTAAATACACAGATTTCCTGTAGAAATAACTTCAACATTAGTTAATATTTCTGAAAAAAAATTGTCGCCGACACGGCGGGAATCGAACCCGCAACTCTCCAGATTCCCGTCAGTGCGCGCTGCCATTATTCCCGCAGGGGCGGCGATAAATTTTTTTCAAAATTATTAACTGATGTTGAAGTTATTTCTACAGATTACAGTCGCTCAAAATATCCGAACACTATGGTTGAATACAGAATTCAGAAAAATGTCTGGCAACGATTTCTTTTAGAAATTAGTGATCTGGCAAACTTCGTGTACTGAATTCAGGAAAAATATCTGGCAACGATTTTTTTAGAAGTTAGTTATCCGGCAACCTTCGTGTACAGAATTCAGAAAAAACATATGGCAACGAATTTTTTAGAAGTTAGTGATCTGACAACCTTCATGTACAGAATTCAGAAAAACTATCTGGCAAAATTTTTTTTAAAGAAAGTAGTGATCTGGCAACCTTCGTGTACAGAATTCAGGAAAAATATCTGGCAACGAATTTTTTTAGAAATTAGTGCTCTGGCACTCTTCGTATACAGAATTCAGGAAAAAATCTGGCAACGATTTTTTTAGAAGTTAGTGATCCGTCAACCTTCGTGTACAGAATTCCGGAAAAAAAAAGAATATGGCAATGATTTTTTTAGAAGTTAGTGATCCGACAAACTTCGTGTATAGAATGCAGAAGAAATATCTGGCAACGATTTTTTTTTTAAAAGAAAGTAGTGATTTGTCAATCTTCGTGTACAGATTTCAGGAAAAATATCTGGCAACGTTTTTTTTTAGAAATTACTGATCTGGCAAACTTTGAGTACAGAATTCAGAAAAAATATCTGGAAACGATTTTCTTTAGAAAGTAGTGATCTGGTAACCTTTGTGCAGACAATTAAGGAAAAATGTCTAGCAACGATTTTTTTTTAGAAATTAATGATCTGGCAAACTTCGTGTACAGAATTCAGGAAAAATATCTCGAAACGATTTTTTTTAGAAGTTAATGATCCGTCAACCTTCGTGTACAGAATTCAGAAAAAATATCTGGCAACGATTTTTTTTAGAAGTTAGTGATCCGGTAAACTTCGTGTACAGAATTCAGAAAAAATATCTGGCAACGATTTTTTTTTTATTTTAAGAAAGTAGTGATCTGGCAACCTTCATGTACAGAATTCAGAAAAAATATCTGGCAATTTTTTTTAGAAATTAGTCATCTGGCAATCTTCGTGTACAGAATTCAGAAAAAATACCTGGCAACTTTTTTTTTTCAAATTAGTGATCTGGCAACCTTCGTGTACAGAATTCAGAAAAAATATCCGGCAACGATTTTTTTTTAGCAAAGTATTGAACTGGCAACCTTCGTGTACAGAATTCGAAAAAAATATCTGGCAACTTTTTCTTGGAAATTAGTGATCTTTCAACCTTCGTGTACAGAATTCAGAAAAAATATCTGAAAACTTTTTTTTCCAGAAATTAGTGATCTGGCAATCTTCGTGTACAGAATTCAGAAAAAAATATCTGACAACGATTTTTTTAGAAGTTAGTGATCTGGCAACCTTTGTGTACATAATTCAGAAAAAATATCTGGCAACTATTTTTTTAGAAGTTAATGATCCGGCAACCTTCATGTACAGAATTCAGAAAAAAATATATGGCAACGATTTTTTTTAAGAAAGTAGTGATCTCGAAACCTTCGTGTACAGAATTCAGGAAAAATATCTGGCAATGTCATTTTTTTCAGAAATTAATTATCTGGCAACCTTCGTGTACAAAAATCGGAAAAAATATCTTGCAACGATTTTTTTTTTTGAAATTAGTGATCTGCAATCTTCGTGTACAGAATTCAGGAAAAAATATCTGGCAATTTTTTTTAGAAATTACTGATCTGGCAACCTGCGTGTACAGATGGATTTTAAATAATAAACGGCTGAGCGTAATTGACCTTTCTCATTAACATTTGTATCAATAGCAATTATTGGAAAATGTTGCCTCTCCTGGAATATAGATGGCGCCAGATTCGTCACATCTCAGTGAAAGAATTATAAGGTATCAATTCTAAAAGATTTTCTCGTCCGATGCGTGGTGTAATGGTATCGTGCTCTGGCATGAATCTGGAGATTTGCGGGTTCGATTCCCCCCGTGTTTGCGATAAATTTGTTTCAGAAATATTATCTAGATATACTTTTAATTCCCTACATGTTAAACTCTTGATTATCCGTAGTCGGATTTACCAGAATGCTATTAAATTGGGTTTTGAAATATTGTTACCATAAAACTCTTATATACAGTGTAATGTTCTCGATATCTGTCAGAGAATATTTATTAGCTTAATGTATCTCTATTAAATTCATAATAGATTCCTTATTTCTGTTTCAGCAAAAAGGATCCACAGAAATGAACCCTTGAATTTATCGGATATAGGGGTGAAGAATCCAACTGACTTCAATCACAATAACTTCCTTTCTACAGAACATCATTACAGTACATATTCAAATTGTGCTTTTCCCAGCGATGAAATTGAACAATTTTCTTTCAATTTTCCCAATGACAATGCAGCGTGCACGTCCACTGGTAACTATGGAAACCAATCACATGACTTTATGCAGCTAGAAGCTTCGCTGCCAAGACTTTCAGAAAACAATCAAGGATTTGACGTCTGCACTATGGAATTTCCTCTAAACGAATCCTTTATATATTCATTTCCTGAAATACAGTTTTGTATGTAAAATTTATTATTCAAATAATTAATGTTCATTTGTCTCTGTACTTGTGTAATCTGTCATTTATGGTTTTCATGCAACATTCCAACGTTTTATATCGGGGAATCCTTCATCATCATCCTCATCCTCAAGCAGCCATGGGCTACCGATGTCCAACCAGACAGTGCAATTTAGTTCTTCAAGCAAATCTGTCCTGAGCTACATCTGCTGCATCTGGCCACTGCACACCAATTCTAACAAGGTCCTGTTTGACATTGTCTGCCCACCGCATCCTAGGTCTCCCCCTCCTTCTGAGGCCTTTAGGCACACTATTCATAACCCTATTCGCCAATCTATAATTATCTATACGGGCAACATGGCCAAACCAACGGAGTCTCTCTTTGCACAATATGCTGCTTAAAGGAGGTTGCAGACTCCTTTGCCTAACCTCATCATTACATACAAAGTTAAACCACCTAATGCCCAAGATACTGAGTAAGCATCTAATTTCCTGTTATCTTCTTTACAAAGTGTTCAAGTTTCACTGCCATAACTAACCCTAGAAAGAACCAAACTATTATACAGTCTAATTTTAATCATTAGGTGTATACGCCTATTTCTCTGCACTCTCCATAGATTCTTAAATGTCCCGGCAGCAATCCCTATTCGTCTGTTAATCTCATTCAGCACATCACCATTATCTGTTACATATTTCCCAGATAATTAAACTGAGACACTTGCTCAATTGTACAGCCATTCAAAACAACTGAAGCACCATGTGCCTGACCAATTTCATCACTTTATTTTTCTCTCTGTTTATAACCAAATGTACTCTAGTACCAGTTTCATCAACAGCTTGAAAGAAGGAGTTCATCTCATCAACATCATTTGCCAAAAGGGATAAATCATCAGCATAATCTAAATCAGAAATTTTGAAACCTGTACACCATTTAAGGCAATATTTTTCCCTTGCGAAGAATTTTCCATAACATAATCAAAAACGTGAGGCTACCATCTGTCTCCCAAAAGCTGTTCCAGTGTGTCCCCTCCCACAACCTTCTCTGAGCCTTCGGGGTCCTTGTGACCTGGACATTTAGCCCAGTGTGTGAAAAAAAGTGCCCCTCATAAGTAAGACAATCCTACAATGTTTGTTCGATATTTAAACAGATATTGGAGATTAAAGTGTTTAAAAGAAGCAATGTGTTCTAAGCAATTTATCCAAAAATTAAACGAATGCGAAAAAAGTTATTTTCGCCCACTTTAAAAATACGTAGTTATTTTTGAAATAGTTTGAAATGATGGTACGATATTTCGGATTCGGCGAACCCCAAAGGTAAATTCTTTTATTTTGCATTGCTGTTGTTAAATGTTCAAACTTCCATAACTCTTTAAATACCGAACGAATATTGTTGAAAATCGATATTTCGATAGAACTGATTGAGATCTTTAATTTACCTTTTGTGACATTTTCCCATATAACGTTTTTTTTAAAAGTTATGGAGCTTCGAAACTAGAGTCCCATTGACATGGGATGGTCATAATTCAATGGCTACTCAGTGTACTTTTATTATAAGCAATGAATTGGGAATTACCTTTCATAAAAATATATTTTCGCTCAATAACTTATTCAATATGACTTTTATGGAAAATATATCCAAGGATAAATTAAACTTTCAATCAAACATATCTAAATCCCGATTTTAAACATTTTTTCAGGATTCAGAGGTATGAAATCTGGAATAATTAACAGCTACAAAAAATTGTCCAAAAAATTTAATTTAAAACATTTGAAATGCTCTAGTAGAGTATCTGGCGCATTGCATCCAGAACTCTACTAGGGTCGATTATGATCTCTGATTTCTTAAACTGTTTTAATTAACTTTTCGGAATTTTTAGTTTCTTTAGGACTTGGTAATGTCGTTCAGAGGTTCCAAGGGTTTTGTATAATAGCTTCAGGAAATGAGTTTGCTATTGCAAAATGTGAAAAAATACAAAGCAAGTTCGATATACAAGCGTTTTTTTTAATACCAACCTTTTGGAAAACAAGTTGTATTAAATTGGCAAAGACTGCAATTTTCCCTGATGTAATTTAGATATCCTCGGCTTGCAAGAGACCAGATGGACAGATAAAGGTCAGATTCTTAAAAATAATCTTAAATTTCTCTTTTCAGGGAGGGACGACAATAAGCATCACCAAGGCGTGGGTCTCCTTCTCAGCAGACACGCTAGTGATGCTCTTCTAGGGTATGAGTGCATTAATGAAAGGTTTCTTACAGCAAAATTTCAGACAAGCGTTAAAGACCTGAATGTTATCTGCTGTTATGCCCTCACTGAGGATGCCGATGAGGATGAGAAGGATAGGTTTTATGAACAACTTCAGGATATTTTGAATTCTGTCAAGAAAGGAGATATTACCCTTTTTCTTGGTGACTTCAATGCCAAAGTTGGTACTGACTCTGACCTTTGGGGAGGAGTAATAGGCCCTTTTGGTATTGGTAGCTGCAATGGCAATGGGCGCAATGGCAAGCGTCTCCTGCAGGTAAGTAAACTCAATGGTTTCAGAATAACTAACACTTATTACAAACACCGCGACATACAGAAGTACACATGGGTTTCACCTGATGGGCTGCATAAGAATATGATTGATTATATATTAATTAACAGCAAATGGGATAGTTCTGTTAGGAATACCAGGTCTTATCCTTGAAGTGAATTTCGCATAACATAATCAATAACCAAGCCAAAGAGAAAAGGAGACAAAATGCACCCTTGTCGAACACCAGAAGTAATGCTAAACCAATTGCTGCAAGCCTTACCAACTCTCACACACGACTCAGTGTTATTATAGAGAGCTTTCATTACGTTAACTAACTTGTCTGGTATACCATATGATCTCACAGTCAACCACAAATTATGACGATCAACAGAGTCGAAAGCCTTTTAGAAATCAACAAAGCTAGCAACCAAAGGTTTCTGAAACTCTAAACATTTCTCAAGAATCTGCCCAAGTGAAAATATCTGATCCACACATCCCCTACCACTTCTGAATCCACATTGCTCATCACGCAATTGACTGTAAACCAGATTCTTAATTCTATTAAGCACAATCATGAAAATAACTTTATCTGGAACAGAGAGTAGGCTAATACCCCTATAGTTATCACAAGAACTGCGATCACCTTTTTTGAAAATAGGGATAACAATAGCTCTGGTAAAATATTTAGGAACCATGCCTTTATCATAAAAGATATTCAGAATTTCAGTCATCCAAGTGATAACCGAAACATTCCCAGCTCTAAGCATTTCCATAGTAATTTCATCTATCCCTGGGGATTTATGTAGTTTAAGTTTAGAAACAGCCAAAATAACTTCAGATTGTGTTATAGGATCAACATTAAAGCCACCAATACATCTATCATCATTGCAAACAATGGGAGTAGAACTACCCACATCGTTTAGAACATCACTGAAATGCTCAGCCCACCTAGCCATGACAGAATCCTCCCCTTCTATAACCTTACCTTGTTTATCCTTCAATCCCTGTATACCTGTCCGTTTTCTACCACACAAAACATTAACTATCTGGTACAGCTCTCTGCTGTTGTGCTGTCTAACTGCTTCCTCGGCTTTGTCAGCCAAACCATCAAGCCAAAGATTCTTATCAGCAGCTAACTAATCCATTACACGTTTATTAAGCTCTCTGTAATCCTTTCTATTAGGACTAATAGTGTATTGATTAAGGACATTCCTGCAGTTCCTTCTTTTCGAAATTAGCTCAAGTGCCTTATCACTCAGATAATTCTGCCTTTTCTGCCCCTTTTATCCTAAAAGAGTACTGTTAGTGTCCAAAAAAGCCTGTTTAAAATGATCCCATTCTTCCTCAACTTCAGTAGTAAGCATACCATGACTATCATAATGGTTAAGTAACCTATCATGATAAGCTTTGGCTATAACTGGGTCTTTCAGAGCTTCAGAATAAAAGGTAAAATTATTAACCCAAGCACAACACTTTTTAAGTTTAAGTTGCAAGACACTTTTAACTAGGTAATGGTCAGATCCAATTTCAGCTCCCCTATATGACCTGGTATTACTAACAGAACTAGCCCATTTGCTGTTAATTAATATATAATCAATCATATTCTTATGCAGCCCATCAGGTGAAACCCATGTGTACTTCTGTATGTCGCGGTGTTTGTAATAAGTGTTAGTTATTCTGAAACCATTCAGTTTATTTATCTGTAGGAGTTGCCCATTGCCATTTCAGCTACCAATACCAAAAGGGTCTATCACCCCTCCCCAAAGGTCAGAGTCAGTACCAACTTTGGCATTGAAGTCACCTAGAACAAGGGTAATATCTCCTTTCTTGACAGAATTCAAAATATCCTGAAGTTGTCCGTAAAACCTATCCTTCTCATCCTCATCGGCATCCTCAGTGGGGGCATAACAGCAGATAACATTCAGTCTTTAACGCTTGTCTGAAATTTTGCTGTAAGAAACCTTTCATTAATGCACTCATATCCTAGAAGAGCATCACTAGCGTGTCTGCTGAGAAGCAGACCCACGCCTTGGTGATGCTTATTATCGTCCCTCCCTGAAAAGAGAAATTTAAGATTATTTTTAAGAATCTGACCTTTATCTGTCCATCTGGTCTCTTGCAAGCCGAGAATATCTAAATTATAACGGTGGAATTCTTGCGTGAGGACATCAAGAGAAAAAGCTCTGTGCAGAGTCCTCACATTACAACTTCCTATGGAGAGAAAATGGTTAGTGGGATGTTTGAAGAAACTATGTTTATTGAGAGAGGGAATGCCGACAATATCAAACAGCCCCCTAATCGCAGACATGGGGCAAAGACCCGTTCTCCCACCACTAAAGGCTGAAGTCATCTACACTGGAAGACTTCCTCCAATGTAGAATTTAACGATGCCAATAGAAGCAAAGAGTTCAGGTGCCTGCGATGACTTCTGCTCAGGATTATCCACCAGCTGATAAACATATCCTGTGAATCTATTCACTTGGGGCTGTCAACCCACAAACAAACAGAAAACACAGCGGAAGATTTTCCCTCCACAGAAGCCCACCAGTGCAGCAAAATCAGGATCCATAATCAAGCTCAGAGCCATATATCTGTCCAGTCCAGTGGGTTTATATGGTCAGCACCAGGACCCTGTATGGTTGACCACTCCTCAGCAGGGTAGAAAAAAAAAGAAAAGTAGCCATAGTTGTCCAGGTCAGTAGGCCAGACTAATCTGGCAGCCCTCCCTTCCGTTCACTTCCACAAGAGAGTATCTCTTTTGAAAGACCGTTAGGTCTGCACCACGAGAAGGCGGGGTCGGACATTAGGTGCTAGGCCTGGCCGGTTCTATGCATCATCACAGGGGATTGGTGCATAGCTCTCCTTCCAGTGACTACAAGATATTTGAGAGGAATATAGGATATTCATTAGAGATCTCTGATATATTTTGGAGAGATTTAAGAAATTGTGGTTGTGTAGGAATGACGTCACGTCATTGCTATATTGGCAATAACCTGAGCTGCATTTTATTCGTAGCATTTAGAGTAAACTCAAATCCCATATACGACTTTCAAAATTATTTTTATTCGTGAACATTTTTAAAGAACACATACTGAATTTATATATTATATTTTATAATTTTTTTTACAGATTTTACATTTAATTTTATACAAATTACATTGACTAGTTAGGTCTGGTTATAATTAATAGACCTATTTTCATTTGGAAAGACGTACTTTGAAGGGAATCAAATCTCTGACATTTAGCACAGCATTCATTTTACACGGAATATGTACAGTCGCTCAAAAAAGTATCCGAACACTATAGTTGATTACAGAATTCAGAAAAAATATCTGGCAACTTTTTTTAGAAATTAGTGATCTGGCAAACTTCGTGTCACGTGATTCAGAATTCAGGAAAAATATCTGGAGCGTGTACAGCAACTGTACACGCTCCAGTTACCGTTCACAGCAAACTGGAGCGTGTGCAGTAACTGTACCACGCTCCAGTTTGCTGTGAACGGTAACTGCACACGCTCAATATTTCCGTGAGTGAGCCCACACGATCTAGTATCAAAATAATATGACCACCTACAGTCGCTCAAAAAAGTATCCGAAGACCATGGTTGATTACAGCATTCAGAAAAAATATCTGGCAAAGATTTTTTTAGAAATCAGTGATCTGGCAACCTTCGTGTCACGTGACACGAAGGTTGCGAGATCCCTAATTTCTAAAAAACCGTTGCCAGATATTTTTTCTGAATTCTGTAATCAACCATGCTCTTCGGATACTTTTTTGAGCGACTGTACAAAATAAAAATGTTAAATGAATAATTAAATTACAGCAGCAGAGAGAACTTTAAGTTTCACGAAAATAAATTTTTGCGATTTCTGATTTTACTAAAGTTTTTTGATTCACATTTTTTAAATACTTGATTTTAATTAAAATCAATTTCAATCTATGTAACACTAGCAACAATAACGTGAATTCCTTGCAGCACTAAATGAATACATTGTTGCTATCGTAACCAAGGACGCACGTGTCTCCCATAGTAACGGCAAAGAAAGTATAAGGAAAAGAAGTTCAACTTTGACAAAGCGTAAGTGGCGACCTCAAGTGGTGTTTCGATTCGTATCGTGCATTTGTTTAAGCAGTGAAGCAAACAATAAGGGGCAAAGGAATTATGCATCAAAAAATTTATATTTTAAAAAAGAAAAAAAAGAACTGCACTTTGTATTCGAAAAAAAATAATATCATGATTTTAATAAAGGTTTATTTTCTCCATTGGAATTATTTTTCGTTGAACCAACAATTATAAATTGAACGGATAGAGAAGATTTGAAATTAGCCTGAAGTTAATTTATAGAATAAATTATTACAATTACAAGCTTTCTTGGTTGCATAGAGACAGGGAACAGAATTGATATAATATACCCTGCAAGGATATGAATGGGAGATTATTACATAGGAAAAGCGAAGAGAATGGAAGTTGACAGTAACATGTAATTACAAAAGCGTTCGTCCCCTGTAATGTTCGTTTCACCTCTACGCCAAATGCACGATACTCGATTTTACATTAATCTCTATGGAAGCTGAACTTCTTCTCCCTCTACATCTTTGTTAACGGTCAAAAACGAATCAGAGAAATTTTGAAGCTCTGTTTTTGCTTTGGCATGAAACTTTTAAAAATCTGCAAGCAACGACTTTCAGACACTATGCACTGTTTTATCTTTTTTAAAGGCAGATCGTTAAAAAATAAGAATAATGAATAAAGTTTATTAAGGGGTAGTGATTATATCAAAATAAGTAATAGTAAATTAAATGTTAAATATTATTATCATTATTCAATATCAAATTTTATTTTGTCTAAAATTTATAGGTTGTCATTTTAATAATTATTTTTATGTGTATAAAATCATTAAATTAATGTGTTTTTTTTGTAGTTGAGGTTACGTATATTATTTTGTACGTTCAAAAGCTTAAAAAATTTATTCGTATATCCGTCATATACTACATCACGATTTTAAATTATGTTCTTAACAGATTTAAACTATGTACAATTTATGATATTATTTTAAAGAATTTTTTCAGTATATTATCTATATTTTTTCTACAACATGTATATATATAACATGGCAAATACATGAAGGCGTGCTCATTTAAATAATATAGAGCATTAAATATGATTTAAAAAAAAAACATAAATAAGTACAATAATTAAAACTTGAACATTATAATGAAACATGCTGTATATATAGGAAATTTCTCATGACCGTTAAAATCAGATATTTAAACTGTGTACAGTCGCTCAAAAAAAAATATCCGAACACTATGATTGATTACAGAATTCAGAAAAAATATCTGGCAAAGTTATTTTTAGAAATTAGTGATCTGGCAAAGTTATTTTTAGAAAATAGTGATCTGGCAACTTTCCTGTACGTACAGAATGCTGCCAGATCATTAATTTATAAAAAATCATTGCCAGATATTTTTTCTGAATTCTGTAATCAACCATAGTTTTCGGATATTTTTTGATCGACTGTACGTCCCTTAAAGAAGGTCTCCAGTTTCTTTTATTTCTGAGAGAACTCACACGATAATTTTGTTTAAAAAACATTTGGATTCAAATGCATGACGTATTGAAGAATCCTTTTCAAAACTTCAACCCTACAAAGCGAAATAGAGTTCAAATTCTTCCCTCTGATAGAACAACACGTAATAGAGTTAGAAAACTTACAATAAAGTGCAAAAGTCAAGGAACAACAAATAGTTTCTAAAATTCTTTGTAGAATGCAGACTGCTTGGACAAATTATTTGGAAGGAAGCCAGATTTATGACGTCAGCTTTAGTCCCACCATATAGATATTTCTTATATAGTTTTTACTCTAATATTATCACTGGTATATCGTGTGCTAAACTTTATACTAATATCTGTCTAGAAAAACATTTCATTTAAAAGGAAATTTATCACTATTAATTAACATTAATATATTTGATAATAAGAACAAATAATTTTCTTTCTATATAAAATATATTTTTAGGTAAACATTAGTATAAAGATTAGCACAAAAGCCCACCAGTAATAATGTCAGAATCCGAAATATAAGAATTGTGTATATAGTAAAACTACTAAGCGACGTCAAATATAAATTGGCACATTGATCTTCTGTTATAGGAGGTGTTGGTACGTCAGGTGAAATATGTCAATGTATGCAAAAATTTCTTATTGATGTTAAGTTTCGAATTTTGAAAAACCTGATTAATACCAAATTCAAGTGAGTACAAGAAATTTTCGAATTACGAAAAACGTGATTACTTCCAAATTCAAGTGACTAGGAAAAAATTTCGAATTATGAAAAACCTGATTAATTCCTAATTCGAATGACTAGGAGAAAATTTCGAATTACGAAAAACCTGATTAATTCCAAATTCAAAGTGATTAGAATATTTCGAATTGTGAAAAACCTGAATAATTCCAAATTCAAAGTGATTAGAATATTTCGAATTGTGAAAAGCCTGATTAATTCCCAATTCAAGTGACTAGGAAAAAATTTCGAATTACGAAAAACCTGATTAATTCCAAATTCAAGTGAATAGGAGAAAATTTCGAATTATGAAAAACCTGATTAATTCCAAATTCAAGTGACTCGGAGAAATTTTCGAATTACGAAAAATCTGATTAATTTCTAATTCAAGTGGACTAGGAGAAAATTTCGAATTAAGAAAAACCTGATTAATTCCAAATTCAAGTGACTAGGAGAAAATTTCGAATTAAGAAAAACCTGATTAATTCCAAATTCAAGTGACTAGGAGAAAATTTCGAATTATAGAAAACCTGATTAATTCGAAATTCAATGGACCTGAAAAAAATTTTTTTTTTAATCCTGGAAAACCTGGTTAATTTCAAATTCAAGGGACGAGAAAAAAAATTTTTTTTCGAATTACGGAAAACCTGGTTAATTCGAAATTGAAATGACCTGAAAAAAATTCGGATTACCGAAAACCTGGTAAATTAGAAAATCAAGGGACCCGAAAAATTTATAAATAAGTCAAACCTGGTTAATTCAAAATTCAAGGGATCTGGAAAAAACTCGAAATATAGAAAACCTGGTTATGACTAATTTCAAGGTACAGTCGCTCAAAAAAAAAAATCCAAACACCATGGTTGATTACAGAATTCAGAAAAAATATGTGGCAACGATTTTTTTTAGAAAGTAGTGATCTGGCAACCTTCGTGTACACTACACGTATTTTTTTCAGCGACTGTTCCCGAAAAAAAAATCGAATTACGAAAAATGTGTTTATTTTAAAATTCACGAAAACAATAGAACTATCTTTAAAAAAAAATACAAAATACAGAAATAAAATCCAATAAGAAAAGATTTATTTTTCCAAACTAAACACAAAATGTTAATTTTTTCATTGAGAATAGAAATATTAACGTTATCAGCGTTTCCAGTTACGTTCTTAATGCTACATAATAGCACCCAAAAAATTCAAAATATTATCAGTAAAAAAAGGAGATTTATCTAAAATTACCACTTTATCCTGTTTCATTTTCTGGTGATTCCCTAGCACCATGCGTTGCATGACGTCACCAAATTTTTCACACATTGTCACTGTCTTGTGTCCGTTGACAAAACATCGCCAGAGTATGTCCAAAACTGAAAATACATATTCATTAGACAGCAATGGCTCAATCGCTATATCATTATCATTTTCTCTTTCATTATCATGGGTGTTTAATGGTTGTGTCCCCAAAGCAGAATTATGACGAACATTGTTTCTTTTTCTCGAGTTATTTAGGCACAAGTAGACAGGCAAAAAAAGTTTTAAAATTATTCGGCGTTTGGAGGGTTGTTTTACTTCTGAGCGGCCTTTTTTGCACACCATGGGATCAATGACCAGGTCACAAGGACCCCAAAAGCTCAGAGAAGGTTGGGGGAGGGGACCCACTGGAACAGCTGTTGGGAAACAGATGGTAGCCTCCCGTCAAGGCCATCCAGCATGTTCTTTAACATTGGGTTATTTTTCCTCTGAATGGCACTTTTTGCACACCATGCGCTGAATGGTCAGGTCACAAGGACCCCGTAGGCTCAGAGAAGGTTGGTGAAGGGGACCCACTGGAACAGCTGTTGGGAGACAGATGGTAGCCTCCCGTCAAGGCCATCCAGCGTGTTCTTTAACATTGGGGTGTTTTACATGTGAGCGGCACTTTTTTGCACACCATGGGCTAAATGGCCAGGTCACATGTACCCCAAAGGCTCAGAGAAGGTTGGGGGAGGGGACCCACTGGAACAGCTGTTGGGAGACAGATGGTAGCCTCCCGTCAAGGCCATCCAACGTGTTCTTTAACATTGGGGTGTTTTACATCTGAGAGGCACTTTTTTGCACACCATGGGCTAAATGGCCAGGTCACATGGACCCCGAATGCTGAGAGAAGGTTGGGGGAGGGGATCCACTGGAATAGCTGTTGGGAGACAGATGGTAACCTCCCATCAAGGCCATTTAGTGTGTTCTTTAACGTGCACAGATTATGGCTTTCCCGCACATGGGCCATGGCTTAATGTCCCATCCGATGGATGACGGCTTTTCCAAGCCCATTGGTGTCCCTCTACTGACCGTGCGCAGGACGGGGAGTTTCGTGGAGATAAATCTCAACACTGACCCGGCTGGGGCTCGAACCTGGGAACTGTAGATTACGAGCCTGGTGCCCTACCGACTGAGCCACCCCCGTCCCCCATTGGAGGTAAAACAATCCAACCATATTTTCTAAAAGTGACCTTTACTCCTTTTGCCTTGGCCTACTAAAACCAAATGGTTGCTGTAACTAGTAGTTTTGTGGAACACACACGCAGTGGAGAGCACAGTTTGCCCAACAGAACTGCTTATAAAAAGAAACCGTTCCTGAATAGATACACGAAAAAAAAAGTTAAACTTTCACGACATACAATTTTTTATGTTTCTTCCCAAACTTTTGCACATTATGAGCCTAATAGGTACACAAAACCAGTGGGAAGATTTGTGTACAAGTGGAAGCGAGAAAAAAATTTACATAAAATTTCACCTTTCTTTCTCAACTATCGCAATAAAGAGTCCCATCCATTCTCACTGTCACGTGGTGGTGGTGGACACGTGACTTGTCCAACGTTCTTTCCGGTTGGCTGTTGTGATACGGTGATGCCACTACCGTGTAACTCTGGTAGATGGCGCCCGAAGCAGTGTACATGATGGATGGCGTGCTGTTGTGTTCGTGATTGACAAATGTTGAGTCTTCTTGATGCAATCCAGCTGGATAATGGCCACCGTAGTCGTATCTGAAAATAAGTCCTTTTTTCATTATTCAAAGATCAGATAGAGAAAATTATGAAGTAAATTATATTCTTGATCTTTCAAAATTTATTTAATAGCACTTATCTAATATTTGGTTTCTCTAAAAATTATAAATTATTATTTTAAAATTTATAAATTACTAGCTGATTTACCCGGCATTGCTGTGGTCTGAAACTTGTGTCAAAGAAACGGTCCTCTGTCGTCACAAGCTTTCATCTGGAATAAATATCATTACGATCGATTACCTTCGATCTAACATTTCTCCGTCTCTTTTAGGGAAAGAAATTTTATGACCCTCCTCACGTCAGATGGACATATTTCGAGATATCTTTTGATCCTTCCCACGTCACATGGATATATTTCGAGACAGCTTATGCTCCTGCCATGTCAGATGGACATATTTCGATATACCTTATGATCGTCCCAATGTGAGATGGGCATATTTCAAGATACCTTTTGATCATCTCATCAGATGGACATATTTCGAGATAACGTATGATCCCCCCACGTCAAATGGACATATTTCGAGGTACCTTTTGATCCTCCCCACGTCACATGGACATATTTCCAGACAGCTTATGCTCCTACCCCATGTCAGATGGACATATTTCGATATACCTTATGATCGTCTCAATGTGAGATGGGCATATTTCAAGATACATTATGATCCCCCCACGTCAAATGGACATATTTCGAGATACCTTTTGATCCTTCCCGCGTCACATGGACATATTTCGAGACAGCTTATGCTCCTGCCCCATGTCAGATGGACATATTTCCATATACCTTATGATCGTCCCAATGTGAGATGGGCATATTTCAAGATACCTTATGATCCTCCCCACATCAGATGGACATATTTCGAGATACCTTATGATCCACCCCCCACGTCAAATGGACATATCTCGAGATACCTTTTGATCCTTCCCACGTCACATGGACATATTTCGATATACGTTATGATCCTCCCCATGTCAGATGGACATTGTTCGAGATACCTTATGATCCTTCCCACTTCAGATATACACGATTCGAGAAACCTTATGATCCTCCCCACTTCATATGGACATAGTTCGAGATACCTTATGATCTTACCCACTTCAGATAGACATAGTTCGAGATACCTTATGATCCTCCCCACTTCAGATGGACATAGTTCGAGATACCTTATGATCCTCCCCACGTCAGATTGACATTTTTCTATATACGTTATGATCCTCCCCACGTCAGATAGACATTGTTCGAGATACCTTATGATCCTTCCCACTTCAAATATACACAATTCGAGAAACCTTATGATCCTCCCCACTTCATATGGACATAGTTCGAGATACCTTATTATCTTACCCACTTCAGGTAGACATTGTTCGAGATACTTTATGATCCTCCCCACGTCAGATGGACATAGTTCGAGGTACCTTATGATACTTCCCACTTCAGAAATACGTAGTTCGAAAAACCTTATGATCTTCCCCAGTTCATATGGACATAGTTCGAGATACCTTATGATCTTTCTCATTTCAGATGGACATAGTTCGAGATACCTTATGATCCTCCCCATGTCAGATGGACATTGTTCGATATACCTTATGATACTTCCCACTTCAGAAATACATAGTTCGAAAAACCTTATGATCCTCCCCACTTCATATGGACATAGTTCGAGATACCTTATGATCTTACCCACTTCAGATGGACATAGTTCGAGATTCGGATATTTTTTGAGTGACTGTACCAAGTGTGTACACAGACTCATTCAGAAAATATTTTGCTTGAAAAGTTCCTTTTGTATTTTATAATTCATCATATACTTTGTTGTGCATGAGGTAGTTAATAAGTAGTTTGCAGAGAGTATTTTTTAACTTTTTGTTTTTTGGTTCTAGAATATTTTTAAAGCTGAAAGTGTTTATGTTAAATTTGCTAAGATTATGATAATAATTCTTTCATTTTTATATTTTTGACATTCAAAAATTATATATTCTATAGTATGAGGTAAATTACATCTAATACAGTTCGGTGAATTGATTGGTTTCATTTTAAATAGGGTCTCAAAAATATAGGTACAAACTTTTAGGGGAGGTAGATAACATCTAAAGGAATGAGAATTGCATAGGAACACATAACCGGAAACGTCACCGTAAATCAATATGCGGCGCTGTTCATCAGTGCGCTATACCATCAGGTGATTAATGTCTACCCAGTATACAGGGTGTCTTAAAAATATAGGTACAAACTTTTAGGGGAGGTAGATAACATCTAAACGAATGAGAATTGCATAGGAACACATAACCACAAAGTCACCGTAAGTCAATAGGCGGTGCTGTTCATCAGTGCGCTAGAGGGGAAATTTCGGATTTCCTCATTTGAGCGGTAGTCGGCTTACGAAGAGCATGCAAAGGTATTTGAACAGGGAGCTGGCAGATATTCACTTAGTGTGTGAAATAACTGAGGGCAACAGACGAGCCGCTCAATGAATGTATCAAGAACGCTTCCCACACAGACATGTACCGGGCCACTGTGCGTGCGTCAGTGCCAATCAAAATTTGTGCGATTATGGGTCAAACATCGAGCGTCTGCTGTAACATTATGAAATGTATCATCTAGTATGCTATTTGTAATAATTATGTCCAATAAATGTTTTCCCATTAATCACTGTCTTGTGTCCTTTCAGATCTTATACCTCTGCTACCACTTTCCCCATGATGTTTCCGGTTATGGGTTCCTATGCAATTCTCATTCCGTTAGATGTTATCTACCTCCCCTAAAAGTTTGTACCTATATTTTTGAGACACCCTGTATACTTTGTAGACATTAATCAAGTGATGGTATAGCGCACTGATGAACAGCGCCGCCTATTGACTTACGGTGACGTTTCCGGTCATGGGTTCCTATGCAATTCTCATTCCGTTGGATGTTATCTACCTCCCCTAAAAGTTTGTACCTATATTTTTGAGACACCCTGTATACTTGGTAGACATTAATCAAGTGATGGTATAGCGCAGTGATGAACAGCGCCTCCTATTGACTTACGGTGACGTTTTCGGTTATGGGTTCCTATGCAATTCTCATTCCGTTAGATATTATATACCTCCCCTAAAAGTTTGTACCTATATCTTTGAGATACCCTGTATACTTGGTAGACATTAATCAAGTAATGGTATAGCGCACAGATGAACAGCGCCGCCTATTGACTTACGGTGACGTTTCCGGTTATGGGTTCCTATGCAATTCTCATTCTGTTGGATGTTATCTACCTCCCCTAAAAGTTTGTACCTATATTTTTGAGACACCCTGTATACTTGGTAGACATTAATCAAGTGATGGTATAGCGCACTGATGAACAGCGCCGCCTATTGACTTACGGTGACGTTTCCGGTTATGGGTTCCAATGCAATTCTCATTCCTTTAGATGTTATCTATCTCCCCTAAAAGTTTGTACTTATATTTTTGAAACACCCTGTATATATATAAATAAATAATAATAATAATGTATATAAATAATATATATATATAAATAAATAACATATATTATATATATAAATAATATATATATATATATAGATAAATAAATAACATATAATACATATATAAAATATGTATATAAATAATAATAATATTTATATTTTTAGAAATTTTCAGAAATTTGTTAGTCTGCATTTTTTTTTGCAATTTATTAGTGGCAACAATTAGTTTGAATAACTTTCAACCGTTAATGTTAGTCTATGGGGATTTTGAGTGCATAAGAGGACAGACACGCAAACTTTGCTCCTTACATATTAGATTAATAAATCATATCTGAAAATTAGTTTCTTTTTTGTGTTATATAAAAATTAGTTAATGAAAATTATGAAATAAAATATATTTTTGATCTTTTAACAATATATTTAATAACACTTTCTCCGCATACAGTTAAAAATTGTTAGCTTTTAAAAACCATTTTAAAAATTATAATGTAATATTATCGTAAATAATTAAATAATTTTGAATTTTAAGATGTAAAACGTCTATTGTAAAATAGTGCCTTTTTCTGACTATTTTCGAAATGAAGTTATAAATATAAAATGTCTCATTCTTAAAATTAATTTGATGAAACAAACTGGAAAAATAAATTATTTAAAGTATATATAATGCATAAATATAAGTAGAGGTTGTTTACATATTCATATATTTATATATATATAAATACATACACAATCGTATCAGAATAATATGTACCACCTACCATAGTATATGTATGGTAGGTGGTCATATTATTCTGGGGCGGGGGTGGCTCAGTCGGTAGCGCGCCAGGCTCGTATTCTGTAGTTCCCAGGTTCGAGTCCCAGCTGGGTCAGCGTTGAGATTTATCTCCGCAAAATTCCCCGCGCTGCCCACGGTCAGTAGGGGACACCGATGGGCTTGGAAAGGCCGCCGTCCGTCGGATGGGACGTTAAGCCGTGGCCCCGGGTGCGGGAGAGCCATACCTTTTACACGTTAAAGAACACGCTGGATGGCCTTGACGGGAGGCTACCATCTGTCTCCCAACAGCTGTTCCAGTGGGTCCCCTCCCCTCAACCTTCTCTGAGCCTTCGGGGTCCTTGTGACCTGGCCATTTAGCCCATGGTGTGCAAAAAAGTGCCGCTCAGAGGTAAAACAACCCAACGTATCAGAATAATATGTACCACCTACCATAGTATATGTATGGTAGGTGGTCATATTATTCTGATACGACTGTGTATATACTGATCTAAGGGACCTGGGTTCGAGCCGCGATTTAAAGCATGGATGTTTCTGTTGTTTTTCTGCTGAGGTCTCGCCTTCCTCACAGACCTTCTAGTGTGGCGTATAAACTGACAGGCTCTTGTCAGACCTCTGTGGCAAGCAGTTGCTTGAGGGAGTATACTTTAAAATTTGTGTTCGCTTTAAAAAAAAGTGAACACCAAACATTATGCACTCTAATTTATATTTTCTTTCCTATTACATATCTCAGTCTACACTCCACCGCCCTTCCCACGATCAGTAAAGGACACCGATGGTCTTGGAAATGCCACCGTCCGTCGGATGGGACGTTAAGCCGTGGCTCCGTGTGCGGGATCCGTTAAGTCGTGGCCCACGTGCACTTTGTAGAACACACTGAATGGTCTTGACGGGAGGCTACCATCTGTCTCCCAACAGCTGTTCCAGCTGGTCAACTCCCCAAACCTTCTCTGAGCCTTCGGGGTCCTTGTGACCTGGCCATTTAGCCCATTGTGTGCAAAAAAGTGCCGCTCATGGGACAAACAGTCCAACCCATTAAACAACACGCTGGATGGCCTTGACGGGAGGCTACCATCTGTCTCCCAACAGCTGTTCCAGTGGGTCCCCTCCCCAAACATTCTCTGAGCCTTCGGGATTCTTGTGACTTGGTCATTTACCCCATTGTGTGAAGAAAAGTGCCGCTCACAGGTAAAACAACCTAATGTTAAAGAACACGCTGGATGGCCTTGACGGGAGACTACCATCTGTCTCCCAACAGCTGTTCCAGCGGGTCAACTCCCCCAACCTTCTCTGAGCCTTCGGGGTCCTTGTGACCTGGCCATTTAGCCCATTGTGTGCAAAAAAGTGCAGCTCAGAAGTAAAACAACTCAATCCAACCAAACTACAGTCCACTTTATTCTTAAGTTTGTAAACAATACGAAAAGCTACAGAAGTATACGACCGCCACAAAAAAGTAGTTCCCATGAATTGTAGCAAATTAAAAAAATAAAGAAATTCTCCAGAAATTAGAAGAAAATTTTTTAGAACTATTGAGTTACTCGCAGATTTTTTGTCGCATAGCACATTTTTTTCAAAAATATGGGTTTTTAAAAAAAAATATTTTTTTTCTTACCCTGTTGTTACTGTTGATCTACAGGAATCTCTCTCTGGCCTATTGGCTGTGTTGTCTTGACTCACGATGACGTACTATGGGAAGAAAAATAAGACTGCAAGCACTAAGTTTATTTACCAATAAAGTGACCAATATATACAACAATTACATATTTTAGGAAATGGCGGTGTACAGTCGCTCAAAAAAAAATATCCAAACACTATGGTTGATTGCAGAATCCGGAAAAAATATCTGCCAACGATTTTTTTTTAGAAATTAGTGATCTGGCAACCTTCGTATCACGTGATTACAGAATTCAGGAAAAATATCTGGAGCGTGTACAGCAACTGTACACACTCCAGTTACCGTTCACAGCGGAGCGTGTCAGTTACTGCACACGCTGCAGTTTGCTCTGAACGGTAACTGCACACGCTGCAGTTTGCTCTGAACGGTAACTGCACACGCTCAATATTTCCGTGAATGAGCCCACAGGATCCAGGTCTCTGCGAGCTCACACGATCCAATGTGCTGTGAACATTAACCGCAACAGCTCTAGTTTGCTGTGAACGGTAACTGCACACGCTCAATATTTCCGTGAATGAGCCCACAGGATCCAGGTCTCTGCGTGCTCACACGATCCCATGTCCTGTGAACATTAACCGCAACCGCTCCAGTTTGGTGAACGGTAACTGCACACGCTCAATATTTCCGTGAGTGAGCCCACACGATCCAGGTCTTTGTGAGCTCACACGATCCAATGTGCTGTTAACATAACCGCAACCGCTCTAGTTTGCAGTGAACGGTAACTGCACACGCTCAATATTTCCGTGAGTGAGCCCACACGATCCAGGTCTTTGTGAGCTCACAGGATCCAATGTGCTGTGAACATTAACCGCAACCGTTCCAGTTTGCTGTGAACGGTAACTGCACACGCTCAATATTTCCGTGAGTGAGCTCACACGATCCAATGTGCTGTGAACATTAACCGCAACCGCTCCAGTTTGCTGTGAACGGTAACTGCACACGCTCAATACTTCCCTGAGTGAGCCCACACGATCCAGGTCTTTGTGAGCTCACACGATCCAATGTGCTGTGAACATTAACCGCAACCGCTCCAGTTTACTGTGAACGGTAACTACACACGCCTAATATTTCCGTGAGTGAGCCCACACGATCCAGGTCTTTGTGAGCTCACACGATCCAATGTGCTGTGAACATTAACCACAACCGCTCCAGTTTGCTGTGAACTGTAACTGCACACGCTCAATATTTCCGTGAGTGAGCCCACACGATTCAGGTCTTTGTGAGCTCACCCGATCCAATGTGCTGTGAACATTAACCGCAACTGCTCCAGTTTGCTGTGAACTGTAACTGCACACGCTCAATATTTCCGTGAGTGAGCCCACACGATCCAGGTCTTTGTGAGCTCACACGATCCGATGTGCTGTGAACATTTACCGCAACCGCTCCAGTTTGCTGTGAACGATAACTGCACAAGCTCCATATTCATTGCATTATATATTATTAAAAAATATCCGAATACTATGGTCGATTACAGAATTCAGAAAAAATATCTGGCAACGATTTTCTTTAGAAATCAGTGATCTGGCAACCTTCGTGTCACGTGATACGAAGGTTGCCAGATCACTAATTTCTAAAAATATTCGTTGCCAGATATTTTTTCTGAATTCTGCAATCAACCATAATGTTCGGATATTTTTTTCTGAGCGACTGTACATTTTATTTGCGAGCCATTCAAAATACACCAAATTCTGTTTTTACACGGTAGATAGGTTCCCGAAAAAACCGTGCAAAAAATACAATGCATGTGAAAAATTAGAAGATTGATTCCAGACATGAAAACCCTTTACAAATAATAAGTTGTTTTCAAACAAATGATATCAAAATCCTTAATTAAATCTTTATTTGATTTTTATTCATTTAAACACATTTTTTTATTATATAAACTTATAAAGATAATTATATGTACACATATAAAGTAAATTATCCTTCATGAAGAAAATAATATGTCACTAATTCAAGAATACAAAAGTGCAAAAAAATATGACTTACATATGCTTATTAAATAGATTTTATTCGTTGTCACTTTCTGACAATAGACGCTTTCGTTTGTGTAAGACTGGAATTAAATCACTTTCATCGCTTTTACTGTCCTGCCCACGGTCAGTAGGGGACACCGATGGGCTTGGAAAGGCCGCCGTCCGTCGGATGTGTCGTTAAGCCGTGGCCCCGTGTGCGGCAGAGCCATACTCTGTGCACGTTAAAGAACACGCTGGATGGCCTTGACGGGAGGGTACCATCTGTCTCCCAACAGCTGTTCCAGTGGGTCCCTTCCCCCAACCTTCTCTGAGCCGTCGGGGTCCATGTGACCTGGCCATTTAGCCCATGGTGTGCAAAAAAGTGCCGCTCAGAGGTAAAACAACTCAATTCAATCTTCGGGGTTCATGTGACCTGGCCATTTAGCCCATGGTGTGCAAAAAAGTGCCGCTCAGAGGTAAAACAACCCAACGTTAAAGAACACGCTGGATGGCCTTGACGGGAGGCTACCATCTGTTTCCCAACAGCTGTTCCAGTGGGTCTCCTCCCCCAACCTTCTCTGAGCCCTCGGGGTCCTTGTGGCCTGGTCATTTAGCCCATGGTGTGCGAAAAAGTGCCTCTCAAAGGTAAAATAACCAAATGTTACCTAATGTTAAAGAGCACGCTGGATGACCTTGACATGGTCATCTGTCTCCCAACAGCTGTACCAGTGGGTCCCCTCCCCAGACCTTCTCTGTGCCTTCGGGGTACTTGTGACCTTGTCATTTACCCATTGTGTGAAAAAAAATGCCACTCAGAGGTAAAACAACATAAAGCAAATAAAAAAGTTGAAAATCTACAGATAAATAGATGGAGGAACAAAAAAAAATGATAAAAATTGTTTGTTTATCTTTTAAAGGATGCGAATGCAGAAAAGATGGAAAGATTCTTACTCACTTGTGCTGACTGCTGATAGTTGTAAGGTTTGTTCTCGGGTCGAGTAAATACTGTTGATGTTGGCCAACTTCTGCGGGAGTCATAATTACTTCCTTGATATAAACTGAAACAAATAAGAATACGTAAATCCAGTCAGTTCGTCCATAACCCGATACACGTGTTCCTGAAGATCATCACTACCAGTTCGTTCATAACCCGATACACGTGTTCCCGAAGATCATCACTACCAGTTCGTCCATAACCCGATACACGTGTTCCCGAAGATCATCACTACCAGTTCGTCCATAACCCGATACACGTGTTCCCGAAGATCATCACTACCAGTTCGTCCATAACCCGATACACGTGTTCCTGAAGATCATCACTACCAGTTCGTCCGTAATCCGATACACGTGTTTTACCTCTGAGCGGCACTTTTTTGCACACCATGGGCTAAATGGCCAGGTCACAAGGACCCCGAAGGCTCAGAGAAGGTTGGGTGCAGGGACCCACTGGAACAGCTGTTGGGAGACAGATGGTAGCATCCAGTCAAGGCCATCCAGCGCGTTCTATAAGGTGCACAGGGTATGGCTTTCCCACACACGGGTTGGGTTGGGTTGTTTTACCTCTGAGCGGCACTTTTTTGCACACCATGGGCTAAATGACCAGGTCACATGGACCCCGAAGGCTCAGAGAAGGTTGGGGGAGGGGACCCACTGGAACAACTGTTGGGAGACAGATGGTAACCTCCCGTCAAGGCCATCCAGCGTGTTCTTTAACGTGCGCAGGGTATGGCTCTCCCACACACGGGGCCACGGCTTAACGTCCCATCCGACGGACGGTGGCCTTTCCAAGACCATCGGTGTCCCCTACTGACCGTGGGCAGGGCGGGGAATTTTGCGGAGATAAATCTCAACGCTGACCCAGCTGGGACTCGAACCTGGGAACTACAGATTACGAGCCTGGCGCGCCCCACACACGGGACCACGGCTTAACGTCCCATCCGACGGTCGGCGGCATTTCCAGCCCATCGGTGTCCCCTACTGACCGTGGGCAAGGCGGGGAATTTTGCGGAGATAAATCTCAACGCTGACTCAGCTGGGACTCGAACCTGGGAACTACAGATTAAGAGCCTGGCGCGCTACCGACTAAGCCACCCCCGCCCCACGCTTTTTCTGTTTCGACTTTGAAGAGTACCTTTGTGCACACAATGAGCTAAATATATAGAAGGTCACAAGCAGACAGAGGGGGGATGGGCCAGAAAATTTCGATTTGGGGAGTAATAGAATTCAGTTTCTGTGAGACTCTGAAAATTTAGCTTTCGGGGGGGCGGGGATCTGTGAATAAAGACTTGACCCAATTCCGAAAATTATGTTGGGCTAAAATAAAATTATACAAGGTTGGGTTATTTTACCTCTAAGTGGCACTTTTTGCACACCATGGGCTAAATGACCAAGTCACAAGGATCCCGAAGTATCAGATAAGGTTGGGGGAGGGGGTCAACTCGAACAACTCTTGGGAGGCAGATGATAGCCTCCCGTCAAATTGTATTTCCCAGGTTCGAGTCCCAGCTGGGTCAGCGTTGAGATTTGTCTCCGCAAAATGCCCTGCCCTGCCCACGGTCAGTAGGGGACACCGGTGGACTTGGAAAGGCCGCCGTCCGTCGGATGGGACGTTAAGCCATGGCCCCGTGTGTGGAAGAGTGTGTGTTAAAGAACACGCCCCCTGTGCACGTTAAAGAACACGCTGGATGGCCTTGACGGGAGGCTACCATCTGTCTCTCAACAGCTGTTCCAGTGGGTCCCCTCCCCCAACCTTCTCTGAGTCTTCGGGGTCCATGTGACCTGGCCATTTAATCCATGGTGTGCAAAAAAGTGCCGCTCAGAGGTTAAACAACCCAACCCAAACAACCCAGAAAAAGCGTGAAATATTTTACAAATTAATTTCACCTAATAGGAAAGTGAATACCTTTGATAATACTCTCCGGGCATCCACGTGCATGATGTTGACAATTGCTCATCTTCCTCTGTTGGAGCTGTTAAAGAAAAAATAGTGATTGTCTCCTTCTAAAAAACTATCATTAGAAAACAATTTGCATTTTTAAAAACTTTTAGAGGAACTAGTATGTTAGCCAACATTTCTTATAACAGAAGACCTTACAACCAAGTTATGACGTCAGTTTACATTTTCCTAAAAACCTAGATATATCTTATACAATTTTTTCTATTATTATTACTCGTAAATTTTATATGGGGCTAAAATTACTGGTATATTTTACGTGGGGCTAAAATAAAATTTGACAAATTTGGGTTGTTTTACCTCTGTACGGCACTTTTTGCACACCATGGGCTAAATGGCCTGGTCACATGGACCCCAAAGTCTTAGAGAAGGTTGGGGGAGGGGACCCACTGGAACAGCTGTTGGGAGACAGATGGTAGCCTCCCGTCAAGGCCATCCAGCGTGTTCTTTAGCATTGTGTTGTTTTACCTCTGAGTGGTATATTTTTGGACACAGTGGGTTAAATGACCAGGTCACAAGGACCCCGAAGGTTCAGAGAAGGTTGGGGGAGGGGATCCACTGGAACAGCCCTTGGGAGACAGATGGTAGTCTCCCGTCAAGGCCATCCAGCGTGTTCTTTAACGTGCACAGGGTACGGCTCTCCCGCACTCGAGCCCACGGCTTAACGTCCCATCCGACGGACGGCGGCCTTTCCAAGCCCATCGTTGTCTCCTAATGACCGGGGGCAAGGCGGGGAATTTTGCGGAGATAAATCTCAACGCTGACCCAGCTGGGACTCGAACCTGGGAACTACACATTATGAGCCTTGCGCGGTACCGACTGAGCCACCCCCACCCCCGTGTGGGAAGAAAGAATGCCACCGAAAGGTAAAAATCACTTAACCCGTGTGCGAATAGAAAAAGTGATGGTGAAAAGTAAAAACAACCAAGACAACAGAAATCAAGATCAGCGTGTTTTAATCTAAATTTTCTCTGTTTTTAATTGATCTCACCTGCAGTTACCTCTTCAAATTCCCGAGGCGCTCCTGCAGATGCTGGCACTTCTTGTGCTGGAGGGCTCGTAGTGTTCGGTTCCGACTCACAGGAATATTGCTCTGGAAGGGAAGACACCGTGTACGCCTGTGGCTCCATCTCCAGGCCAAAGGAAACATTCGAATAATCTGTAAGGAAAATTAAAGGGATTGATGCAAAACTTCGAAGAGAATTTTTCACTCATAGCTTTAAACAAAATCAATTTAAATTACTCATTTTGTAAAGTGATTATTTTAGGGTTTACCTCTCATGAAACCTATTAATAGTCTATCTAATAAGGTAAAAAATGTAGTACATATTTATAATTTAAAAAAGATAATTATGGGATAGCAATGGAACCAAACAATGTAGGAAATCTCTTGTGGTACTTATGCTGCGTATGGGTTGGGTTGTTTTACCTCTGCGCGGCACTTTTTTGCACACCATGGGCTAAATGGCCAGGTCACATGGACCCCGAAGGCTCAGAGAAGGTTGGGGGAGGGGACCCACTGGAACAGCTGTTGGGAGACAGATGGTAGCCTCCCGTCAAAGCCATCCAGCGTGTTCTTTAACGTGCACAGGGTATGGCTCTCCCGCACACGGGGCCACGGCTTAACGTCCCATCCGACGGACGGCGGCCTTTCCAAGCCCATCGGTGTCTCCTACTGACCGTGGGCAGGGCGGGGAATTTTGCGGAGATAAATCTCAACGCTGACCCAGCTTGGACTCGAACCTGGTAACTACAGATTACGAGCCTGACGCGCTACCGACTGAGACACCCCCGCCCCCTGCTGCGTGTGAATATACTATTTAAATCAAGCGTGTCTAACGCGCGGCCCTGGACAGCTAGTAATGCTGCCCACAAAATCGTAAAGTGTACGTGTTTACGACATAAGCTTTCAACATGACTATATGATTTTCAGTGAGTTTTTGATGTCCCACTAGTTTTATGTTGACCTTTTTCAATTTTATAATAAAAAATATAGAAAATAAATGAAGTTTTATTATTCATATATATTAACTATATTATATATTTTATGTGCGGCCCAAAACAATTCATCTTCACTCAATGTGGCCTAGGGAAGTCAAAAGTTTGGACACTCTTTATTTAAATGTACAATTGGGTAATTAATTAAATATAAATTTATTTAATAATTTATAATAATTTAATAAATAATTTAATTAATAATGATTATTATTATTAAATATATAATTAAATTATGTAATTAATTTTATATATAATAATAAAAAAAACTATAATTTCTTTTCTCTAAGGCTATTGATTATATGATGCGAATTTTCTGAAAGGATTTTGGGCTTAAAGAGTCTCAAGTTACGGTTACGCGTTTGGTTACTGATCAAAGGGACCTGGGTGGACCTGGGTTCGAGCCCCGGGTAAGGCATCGCTGTCTGTGTCGTTTTTCTGCTGAGTTCTTGCCATCCACTCAGACCTTCTACTATTGCATATAAACTGATAGTCTCCTTTCAGACCTCTGTGGCAAGCAGCTGCTTGAGGGGGTATTTATTTTTATTTTTATATATTCTACATATTTATTATATGATATTTTTAACATATTTTAATATACTCGAACCTGGGAACTGCAGATCACAAGCCTGGGCGCGCTACCAACTAAACCACACCCGCCCCTTGGAAAAGTCTGAGATAATTGAATCCCAGATACTTACCTCCCAATGCTGAATCTGAAAATTGCGGAGGACTGTCATTAACGATGTTTCTCATGAAATCCTTCATTTGGTCTTCGGTGTGGATGGTCTCCACCAAAAATAAAACGTAATCATCAAACATCAAGCGCAAAAGATGAAACGATCCTGAAAAAAATAAACGAGTAAAAATTGAATTGAATTGAATAAGTTTATTTCATCCAAACATAAATATATTCGTAGATAAAACACAGACAAGTTCACAGGCGAAAAAGGAGAACATAATAAACCGTAGCTTTTGAATAAATGTTTCCTGAAATACATTTAAATTTAAAACAATGCAGGTGACCTTAATTTATACATTTATATATTTATTTGAACACATCAGTCAATAATGTAAATAATTAAAAAAATGATTTTTTAAAAGAGTAAAAAAAGGTACCAAATACTAAAAACGGTATGAAAGAGTAAAAAGCATCCGAACTAAAAAAGAGTAAGAAATACGAAATAAAAAACAGTAAAAGTGATGTAAACTAAAATAGAGTAAAAAAACCAAGATCCAGATTTAAAAAAAGTGTAAAAAAGATGCCAAAGACTAAAAACGATATAAAAGCGTAAAAAAGCATCCGAACTAAAAAAGAGGAGTAAAAAAAATACGAAACAAAAAACAGTAAAACGTATGTAAACTAAAATACAGTAAAAAAAATCCAAACTAAAACAGAGTAAAAAAATGTACGAAAGACTAAAAACGATACGAAAGAGTAAGAAGCATCCGAACTAAAAAAGAGTAAAAAATACGAAATAAAAAACAGTAAAAGTGATGTAAACTAAAATTGAGTAAAAAAAAACAAATTCCAGACTTAAAAAAAGTGTAAAAAAGATGCGAAAGACTAAAAACCATATAAAAGCGTAAAAAATGATTCGAACTAAAAAGAAAGAGTAAAAAAATACGAAATAAAAAACAGTAAAAGTGATGTAAACTAAAATAGAGTAAAAAAAAATCCAAACGAAACCAGAGTAAAAAAGCTACGAAAGACTAAAAACGATATGAAAGAGTAAAAAGCATCCGAACTAAAAAAGAGTAAAAAGTACGAAATAAAAAACAGTAAAAGTGATGTACACTGAAAGAGAGTAGAAAAACAAATCCAGACTTAAAAAAGTGTAAAAAAGATGCGAAAGACTAAAAACGATATAAAAGCGTAAAAAAGTATCCGAACTAAAAAAAAGAATAAAAAAAAATATGAAACAAAAAACAGTAAAACGTATGTAAACTAAAATACAGTAAAAAAAATCAAAACTAAAACAGAGTAAAAAAAAGGTACGAAAGACTAAAAACGATATGAAAGAGTAAAAAGCATCCGAAATAAAAAAGAGTAAAAAATACGAAATAAAAAACTGTAAAAGTGATGTAAACTAAAATAGAGTAAAAAAAACAAGATCCAGACTGAAAAATAGTGTAAAAAAGATGCGAAAGACGAAAAACGATATAAATGCTTAAAAAAGTATCCGAACTAAAAAAAAGAATAAAAAATACGAAATAAAAAACAGTAAAAGTGATGTAAACTAAAATAGAGTAAAAAAAATCCAAACTAAAACAGAGTAAAAAAAGGAACGAAAGATTAGAAATGATATGAAAGAGTAAAACGCATCCGAACTAAAAAATGAGTAAAAAATACGAAATAAAAAGCACTAAAAGTGATGTAATCTAAAATAGAGTAAAAAAAAACAAGATCCAGACTTAAAAAAAACTGTAAAAAAGATTCGAAAGACGAAAAACGATATAAAAGCGTAAAAAAGTATCCGAAATAAAAAAAAGAATAAAAAAAAAAAATACGAAATAAAAAACAGTAAAACTGATGTAAACTAAAATAGAGTAAAACAAAATCCAAACTAAAACAGAGTAAAAAAAGGTACGAAAGACTAAAAACGATATGAAAGAGTAAAAAGCATCCGAAATAAAAAAGAGTAAAAAATACGAAATAAAAAAGAGTAAAAGTGATGTAAACTAAAATAGAGTAAAAAAAAACAAGATCCAGACTTAAAAAAAGTGTAAAAAAGATGCGAAATACTAAAAACGATATAAAAGCGTAAAAAAGTATTCGAACTAAAAAAAAAGAGTAAAAAAATACGAAATAAAAAACAGTAAAAATGATGTAAATTGAAATAGAGTAAAAAAAACTCCAAACTAAAACAGAGTAAAAAAAACTCCAAACTAAAACAGAGCAAAAAAGGTACGAAAGACTAAAACCGATATGAAAGAGTAAAAAGCATCCGAACTAAAAAAGAGTAAAAAGTATGAAATGAAAAACAGTAAAAGTGATGTACACTAAAATAGAATAAAAAAAAATCCAAACTGAAACAGAGTAAAAAAAGGTACGAAAGACTAAAAACGATGTGAAAGAGTAAAAAGCATCCGAACTAAAAAAGAGTAAAAAATACGAAATAAAAAACAGTAAAAGTGATGTAAACTAAAATAGAGTAAAAAAAAATCCCAACTAAGACAGAGTAAGAAAGAAAGGAAAGACTAAAAACGATGTGAAAAAGTAAAAAGAAGGGTAAAAAAAAATTCGAAGTGACAAAGAGAAAGAACACGAGTAGAGGGAGGCTCTTTTTAAAAGAGACCTTCTGGCTTCCCTGTACTCATGATCTCGGAAGTAAAAGTGTCTCATGATTACTCACCAAAGCTTGCAGCGCTGTGTAATGTCATGTCTCGAATGGTTCTGGTGCCAAATGCTGACCACATGAGTAGGAATTGACGTGCAAGACGACGCACTGATACTTTGCGACGAGTTGTGGGCTGCAACAGAAAAAAAAGAGATAATTAGTTCAAGAAAAAGACTCAAATGAATAACATTATTATTGTTTCTTTAAGAGGCCTGTTTCTGATGAACGTTGTTGTCGCTAAGCAGACATATAAGGGAAGTTTAACCATATTTTTAAGTGCTTTATTTTGTTAAATAATTAAGTTGGTTTGTTTTACCTCTGAGTGGCACTTTTTTGCACACCATGGGCTAAATGGCCAGGTTACATGGACCCCGTAGGCTCAGAGAAGGTTGGGGGAGGGGACCCACTGGAACAGCTGTTGGGAGACAGATGGTAGCCTCCCGTCAAGCGTGTTCTTTAACGTGCACAGGGTATGGCTCTCCCTTACACTGAGCCACGGCTTAACGTCCCATCCGACGGACGGCGGCCTTTCCAAGCCCATCGGTGTCCCCTACTGACCGTGGGCAGGGCGGAGAGTTTTGCGGAGATAAATCTCAACGCTGACCCAGCTGGGACTCGAACCTGGGAACTACAGATTACGAGCTGTAGCGCTGGCGCGCTACCGACTGAGCCACTCTTGCCCCAAATAATTAAGTACTGAAACATTTGTACAAAGAGGCAAGGAACGCTCAAAATTCCTGGAGTTAGTGGCAGTACGGAGGTGGCTCAGTTTGTAGCATGCCAGGCATTCGAGTCCCAGCGTTGTGATTTTTCTCGGAAAATTCCTCGCCTTGCTCACGGTCAGTAGGAGATACGGATGGGCTTCGAAAGGCCTCCGTCCGTCGGATGGAACGTTAAGCCGTGGTCCAGTGTGCGAGAGAGACATACCGTGTGTACGTTAAAGAACACGCTGGATGGTCTTGATGAGAGACTACCATTTGTCTCCCAACAGCTGTCCCATGAGTCCCCTGTCCCAATATTCTGTGGGCTACGGAGTCCTTGTGAACTGGCCATTTACCCCATGGTGTGATAAAAATGACGCTCAAAGGTAGAAACAACATGATATATGCAGGTTAAAGAACACGCTGAATGGTCCTGATGAGAGACTACCATCTGTCTCCCAGTGGGTCCCCTCACCCATTCTTCTCTGGGCATTCGGGGTCCTTGTGAATTGGCAATTTAGCCCATGGTGTGGTAAAAACGACGCTCATAGGTAGAAACAACCAACATATGAAGGTTAAAGAACACGCTGGATGGTCCTGATGAGAGACTACCATCTGTCTCCCAACAGCTCTCCAGCGGGTCCCCTCTCCCAACCTTCTCTGAACCTTCAGGATCCTTGTGAACTGGCAATTGAGCCCATGGTGTTGTAAAAGTGACGCTCATAGGTAGAAACAACCAACATATGAAGGTTAAAGAACACGCTGGATGGTCCTGATGAGAGACTACCATCTGTCTCCCAACAGCTCTCCAGCGGGTCCCCTCTCCCAACCTTCTCTGAACCTTCAGGATCCTTGTGAACTGGCAATTGAGCCCATGGTGTTCTAAAAGTGACGCTCATAGGTAGAAACAACCAACATATGAAGGTTAAAGAACACGCTGGATGGTCCTGATGAGAGACTACCATCTGTCTCCCAACAGCTCTCCAGCGGGTCCCCTCTCCCAACCTTCTCTGAACCTTCAGGATCCTTGTGAACTGGCAATTGAGCCCATGGTGTTCTAAAAGTGACGCTCATAGGTAGAAACAACCAACATATGAAGGTTAAAGAACACGCTGGATGGTCCTGATGAGAGACTACCATCTGTCTCCCAACAGCTCTCCAGTGGGTCCCCTTTCCCAAACTTCTCTGAACCTTCAGGATCCTTGTGAACTGGCAATTGAGCCCATGGTGTTCTAAAAGTGACGCTCATACGTAGAAATATCCCGACATATTCAGGTTGAAGGACAGGCTGGATGGTCCTGATGAGAGACTACCATCTGTCTCCCAACAGCTCTCAAGTGGGTCCCCTCTCCCAACCTTCTCTGAACCTTCAGGATCCTTGTGAACTGGCAATTGAGCCCATGGTGTTCTAAAAGTGACGCTCATAGGTAGAAACAACCAACATATGAAGGTTAAAGAACACGCTGGATGGTCCTGATGAGAGACTACCATCTGTCTCCCAACAGCTCTCCAGTGGGTCCCCTCTCCCAACCTTCTCTGAACCTTCAGGATCCTTGTGAACTGGCAATTGAGCCCATGGTGTTCTAAAAGTGACGCTCATAGGTAGAAACAACCAACATAAGAAGGTTAAAGAACACGCTGGATGGTCCTGATGAGAGACTACCATCTGTCTTCCAACAGCTCTCCAGTGGGTCCCCTTTCCCAACCTTCTCTGAACCTTCAGGATCCTTGTGAACTGGCAATTGAGCCCATGGTGTTCTAAAAGTGACGCTCATACGTAGAAATATCCCGACATATTCAGGTTGAAGAACAGGCTGGATGGTCCTGATGAGAGACTACCATCTGTCTCCCAACAGCTCTCCAGTGGGTCCCCTTTCCCAACCTTCTCTGAACCTTCAGGATCCTTGTGAACTGGCAATTGAGCCCATGGTGTTCTAAAAGTGACGCTCATACGTAGAAACAACCAACATGTGAAGGTTAAAGAACACGCTCGATGGACCTGATGAGAGACTACCATCTGTCTCCCAACAGCTCTCCAGTGGGTCCCCTTTCCCAACTTTCTCTGAGCCTTCAGGATCCTTGTGAACTGACAATTTAGCCCATGGTGTGCTAAAAATGCTGCTCATAGGTAGAAACTACCCGACATATGCAGGTTAAAGAACACGCTGGATGGTCTTGATGAGAGACTACCATCTGTCACCCAACAGCTGTCCAGTGGGTCCCCTCCCCCATTCTTCTCTGGGCCTTTGGGGTCCTTGTGAACTGGCCATTTAGCCCATGGTGTGCAAAAATGACGCTCATAGGTAGAAACAACCCAACTGTTGGATGGCCTTGACGGGAGGCTACCATCTGTCTCCCAACAGCTGTTCCGGTGGGTCCCCTCCCCCAACCTTCTCTGAGCCTTCGGGGTCCATGTGGCCTGGCCATTTAGCCCATGGTGTGCAAAAGAGTGCCGCTCAGAGATAAAACAACCCAAACGAACCCCGTATGTATCAAAGATAAGTTTTTTTCATGACCAACTTTCCACTTACCACGACAACACATTTGTTAACAAGAGTTTCCAACCATTCCACGTAATTATCAATCGGGACTTCTTCTTCCAAAAGTGATTCGAAATCTTTTGACACTAAAAAAAAACAAGAATTTTCTGATTTGTAACTTTCCATATTTTTCATAAAAATTATTCATATTTTAAAAATTATTATATACTATATATTATTCTATATATATATATTTCTTTTTTTTTACATTTGGTGGCAGATATGGAGAAAGATATGTGAAAAATATTCTGACAGAAAATAATGGTAGTTATAAAGAATTCAATATCAATAATCATGATATTTAAATAATTAATGCATTGGGAATTAACCGCTGTTAACTAACTAATTAGCAAACTTTTTGAAGCTGTTCAGACTTTATCTGGTTGAAATTACAGTTCACAATCTTCTATAAATTTCGTATTATTAGAGGAACTTTTAGTATGATTTTATTGGTCGTGCTTTTGTAGCCTTTTTCAATTTTTTTTTAATTCTCTTCGTAATTGGCCGAGTGGTTAGCGCGCTTGGCTAGTGATCTAAGGGACCTGTGTTTGAGCCCCGGTTAAGGCACGGCTGTCTGTGTCGTTTTTCTGCTGAGGTCCTGCCATCCTCTCAGACCTTCTACTATGGCATATAAACTGACAGGCTCCTATCAGACCTCTGTGGCAAGCAGCTGCTTGAGGGGGTATTTATTTAGGCCGTCCCATGGCCGAGTGGTTAGCGCGCTTGGCTACTGATCTAAGGGACCTGGGTTTGAGCCCCGGTTAAGGGATGGCTGTCTGTGTCGTTTTTCTGCTGAGGTCCTGCCATCCTCTCAGACCTTCTACTGTGGCATATAAACTGACAGGCTCCTGTCAGACCTCTGTGGCAAGCAGCTGCTTGAGGGGGTATTTATTTTTATTTATTTTTAATATAACAATGTAAAAAACAATTGAAAATGAATGATAAACGAATATTACATTTCAGAATAAGTTCAAAAGTTGTTCCATTCTGATTATGTTCGGTGCTGTAGAGAGTTTCACGGCAGATGGCGTCCAGATCGACTTGTATCCAGTCGTGCAACATTTGGCCGGTGATGTCGCTGTTGTGCACTACCATCCGCGAAGCCTGAGCCAGATGATTCAGAGACATCTGGCGGCGAAGCATTTGAGCGAAACGTGTTGCCACTGGAATTAAAAAAAAAATACATTAATTATATTAACTAAGGTAACCAAGGTGAACTAAAATTTTTACTTTTGATTTATACAGATCAATATACACTTTTGAGAAGGTCTCTCTAACACTTTCTCTAACACTTTCCCTTTTTTTGTTTCAAAACACACCTTAAAACATGATTTTGAACAATTTCAATAATCTTTAAATATTTGTTAAATGTACAGTCGCTCAAAAAATATACAAACATTATGGTTGATTACAAAATTCAGAAAAATATCTGGCAACATTTTTTTTTTTCTTTTAGAAAATAGTGATCCGGCAACCTTCGTGTACTATACACGAAGGTTGCCAGATCACTAATTTCTAAAAAAAACCTTTGCCAGATGTTTTTTCTGAATTCTGTAATCAACCATAGTGTTCGGATATTTTTTAATATATAACATGCCTATGAATATATAATGCAATGAATATGGAGCGTGTGCAGTTACCGTTCACAGCAAACTGGAGTGGTTGCGGTTAATGTTTACAGCACATTGGATCGTGTGAGCTCACAAAGACCTGGATCTTGTGGGCTCACTCACGGAAATATTGAGCGTGTGCAGTTACCGTTCACAGCAAACTGGAGCGTGTGCAGTAACTGCACACGCTCCAGTTTGCTGTGAACGGTAACTCGACCGTGAACAGTTGCTGTACACGCTCCAGATATTTTTCCTGAATTCTGTAATCACGTGACATGAAGGTTGTCAGATCACTAATTTCTAAAAAAAACCTTTGCCAGATATTTTTTCTGAATTCTTTAATCAACCATAGTGTTACGGATATTTTTTTGAGCGACTGTATAAAAGAATTTAATGCATATAATTTGAGTAATTCTAAAACACCAAGATATCTAAAACACTCACTTACAGTTTCCCTTTTTTTTTGCTTCAAGTGAATAATTACAATAATCTTTAAATAATCGTTAAATGTACCTCCCCAAGATAATAGCCCATATTATAAATATGATTTAATCCATGTGTTATAAATTATTTTAAGCAAAGAAATATCAACAAAATTTCTGATATATTTTTGGATTTGGGTTGGGTTGTTTTGCCTCTGAGAGGCACTTTTTTGCACAACATGGACTAAATGGCCAGGTCACATGGACCCCGAAGGCTCAGAGAATGTTGGGGGAGGGAACCCACTGGAACAGCTGTTGGGAGACAGATGGTATCCTCCCGTCAAGGCCATCCAGCGTGTTCTTTAACGTGCACAGGGTATGTCTCTCCCGCACACGGGACCACGTCTTAACGTCCCATCCCACGGACGGCGGCCTTTCCAAGCCCATCGGTGTCCCCTACTGACCGTGGGCAGGGCGGGGAAATTTGCGAAGATAAATCTCAACGCTGACCCAGTTGGTACTCGAACCTGGGAACTACAGATTACGAGCCTGGCGCGCTACCGACTGAGCCACCCCCGCCCTATATTTTTGGAATAATGGCATTAATTCTTTTGCACACACTTTGTATGTGACCTTTCCATGTTATTTTCCTGTCCAACATGATTCCTAGATATTTATAGCATTCAACACCCTCTAGAGCTCCACAGTTACACATGATATGTTAATTTTTATGTAAAATTGTCTTCTTCATTACCCCTTAATCTAATATACATATATTTCGTTTTTTGACAATTAATATTAATTTATTTTGAACAAATCAATTTCTAAGAATTCCTAAACTATTTTTCACTTTGTCTATTAGTGATTTTTGTTCACCTATAAAAACAATTGCTGTATCATCAGCAAATGCAACAATTTTTTCGTTCAGTTATAAATTACAAAGATCGTTTATGTAAATTAAAAATAAAATTGGGCCTAAAACTGAACCTTGAGGCACTCCATAATTTAATTCTCTTTTATCACTTACCCATTTATCTATTTTAACTCTTCGTATTCTACCTCGTAAATAGCTTTCCAACCATTTCTTAATCGTTCCCCTAAAACCAGCCTTTTCAATTTTGACTAAAAGCATTTTGTGAGATACGGTATTGAAAGCCTTTTTTATATCTAAGAATAAAATGATTGGCTTCAGATTTTCCTTTAAGTTACAATAAATCCGAGAAGTCAAATCCAAAATTGCATCTTCGGTACCACATCCCTTCCTAAAACCATATTTATTATTAGAAAAATAAATATTTTTCTAATAATCAAGATATAAGGAGTCTGGACTTATGACAGATCAAGATATAAGGAGTCTGAATGATCAAGATATAAGGAGTTATATCCGATCAAGATATAAGAAGTTATGACAGATCAAGATATTAAGGAGTCTGGACTTATGACAGATCAAGATATAAGGAGTCTGGACTTATGACATATCAAGACATAAGGAGTCTGGACTTATGACAGATCAAGATATAAGGAGTCTGGACTTATGACAGATCAAGATATAAGGAGTCTGGACCTATGACAGATCAAGATATTAAGGAGTCTGCACTAATGACAGATCAAGATATCTTAATACTTAAGATTTTTTGACAATTAATATTAATATTAATACTTGATATCTCCTTAATATCTTGACTCCTTAATATCTCGATCTGTCATAAGTCCAGACTCCTTAATATCTTGATCTGTCATAAGTCCAGACTCCTTATATCTTGATCTGTCATAAGTCCAGACTCCTTGATATCTTTTTCTGTCATAAGTCCAGACTCCTTATATCTTGATCTGTCATATGTCCAGACTCCTTATATCTTGATCTGTCATATGTCCAGACTCCTTATATCTTGATCTGTCATAAGTCCAGACTAATTGATATCGTTTTCTGTCATAAGTCCAGAATAATTGATATCTTTTTCTGTCATAAGTCCAGACTCCTTATATCTTGATCTGTCATAAGTCCAGACTCCTTATATCTTGATCTGTCATAAGTCCAGACTCCTTATATCTTGATCTGTCATAAGTCCAGACTCCTCGATATCTTTTTCTGTCATAAGTCCAGACTCCTTAATATCTTGATCTGTCATAAGTCCAGACTCCTTATATCTTGATCTGTCATAAGTCCAGATTCCTTGATATCTTGATCTGTCATAAGTCCAGATTCCTTGATATCTTTTTCTGTCATAAGTCCAGACTCCTTAATATCTTGATCTGTCATAAGTCCAGACTCCTTAACATCTTGATCTGTCATAAGTCTAGACTCCTTAATATCTTGATCTGTCATAAGTCCAGACTCCTTATATCTTGATCTGTCATAAGTCCAGATTCCTTGATATCTTTTTCTGTCATAAGTCCAGACTCCTTATATCTTGATCTGTCATCAGTCCAGACTCCTTATATCTTGATCTGTCATAAGTCCAGACTCCTTATATCTTGATCTGTCATAAGTCCAGACTCCTTGATATCTTTTTCTGTCATAAGTCCAGACTCCTTAATATCTTGATCTGTCATAAGTCCAGACTCCTTATATCTTGATCTGTATCAAGTCCAGACTCCTTAATATCTTGATCTGTCATAAATGCAGCCTTAGAACATTTACCCATGCTTTTTCTATTTCTGATAGACTCTTATAAAACGTTTGTAATCCACGGTTTTATTTTTTTATCTTTCTTCTTAAATATTATTTTATCTTTGGATTCCTCAGCTAATTTCTTCAAAATAGAAACAAAAAACTAAACCCTTGATCCGCATTTAAATTTCTTACATGTTGCGAAGTTGATTCCGTTGTTGTAAGTAGGCGTGTAACCTAGATTATTCTTATATATTTATTTCTCTTACTATTATTAGTGGTGTGCTTCTATACTAATGCTTATTTTTAAATATACCTTATTTAGAAGAAAAATTATTCGTATTTATTAGCATTATGATAATTGCTAATCAATCCAAATTTTTTTTCTAAAAAAAATATATTTTAAAACATATTAATAAAAAATTAGCAAAAAAATTAGTAAAAGTACACCAGTAATAATAATAATAATTATTATTATTATTTACATTACTGGACTGTTTGTGGTGACGTCATAACTTGGTCCACCAGCGTTCTGTTACAGGAGGTGTTGGCTGGAAATGTGAAAATTGGTGTCTGGGGGTGTTTCTGGTTGTAGATTTCGAGAAAGTTACGAAACTTTATATTCAGAAGGTCCTTCGAGGTCAAAGGTCAAATTTAGATTTGCCAGCGTTAGAGGGTTAAAAATTGGTGTGATTCATTTTTCCATTTGAGTCGTAGATCTCCGAAATTTTGTCAAATTTTGGATGATATGGGTCATCCGTAATCTGAAGTCAAATTTCGATACACCGGTGCTGGAGAACTATCGATTGGTCAATAGAGCTATTTCAGGTAGCAAAACCCAGAAATGGGATGAATTTCATATTCAGTGTTGCGTTGAAGGTCGGAAAATATTCTTGAAGGAAAAAGATTTCGATGATAGCTATCTAAATTTCGATTCTTTTTAATATTCGATCCACATTTACAGAGTTATGGAAGTTGGGACATTTAATAACATACAGTCGCTCAAAGAAATATCCGAACACTATGGTTGAATACAGAATTCAGAAAAAATATCTGGCAATGATTTTTTTTTAGAAGTTAGTGATCTGTCAACCTTCGTGTACAGAATTCGGAAAAAGTATCTGGCAACGATTTTATTAGAAATTAGTATCTGGCAACTTTCGTGTACAGAATTCAGAAAAAATATCTGGTAACCTTTTTCAGAAATTAGTGACCTGGTAACCTTCGGTACAGAATTGAGAAAAATATCTGGCAACGACTTTTTTTTTAAAAATTAGTGATCTGGCAACCTTTGTGTACATACACGAAGACTGCCAGATCACTAAAATCGCTGCCAGATATTTTTTCTGAATTCTGTAAACAACCATAGCGTTCAGATATTTATTTGAGCGACTGCACTTAATTCTTCAAAAATCATTCAATTTGGGAGAAAAAAAATTCTTGCTTACTTTCTAATTTCACCAATTTCAGATTCTCCGGCAAATTGCACATTGCCATTTTCAGCCAGCAGTCTAATTCTTGGATGAATCTTCTAACAACTTTGGTTAAACTGTAACCATACATGTTAGGTATATATTTGGACACATATTCACAATACAACAAAATACACTGTATAGAATAGAAATTGCTAAACTGTGATATTAAAATTTTTCATATTGCATAGCAAAAGAAAAAAATATTTTATACAGGATGTCTCAAAAATATAGGTACAAACTTTTAGGGAAGGTAGATAACATCTAAAGGAATGAGAATTGCATAGGAACCCATAACCGGGAAACGTCATGGGAAAGTAGTAGCAGAGGTACAGTCGCTCAAAAAAGTATCCGAACAATATGGTTGATTACAGAATTCAGAAAAAATATCTGGAAACGATTTTTTTAGAAATTAATGATCTGGCAACCTTCGTGTCACGTGACACGAAGGTTGCCAGATCACTGATTTCTAAAAAAATCGTTGCCAGATATTTTTTCTGAATTCTGTAATCAAACGTAGTGTTCGGATACTTTTTTGAGCGACTGCACTTTTACTAATTTTTTAACCTGAAAATTTTTTCAAGACTTTTGTGAGAAGAATAGATGCTTGTTTTACCTGTCCGGAAGCGTTTGCAGCATGGAAGGTAAGAGAACATTCGATATAGTTCTGTACAGAATTGAGTCGCAGACGCCGACGATATTGACTAGAACTTTCGTTTCCAAGATGGAGGGCAAATGAGGAAGCATCCCTTGCCAGAAATGAAGGAGAAAGTTTTGCACCTGAGATTGAGAAAAAAAGTATATCTTAAAACATATCTTAGCAAAAGTGCATTTTTTTTTAAAATAAGAGAACAACAAGAAAATAAAGAAATAAATTATGTTACGTTATTAATTAATATCTGCAGCAGAGTTGTTTTGGGTTTGTTTTACCTAACTGAGTGGCACTTTTTTGCACACCATGGGCTAAATGGCCAGGTCACACGGACCCCGAAGGCTCAGAGAAGGTTGGGAGAGGGGACCCATTGGAACAGCCGTTGGGAGACAGATGGTAACCTCCCGTCAAGGCCATCCAGCGTGTTCTTTAACATTGGTTGTTTTACCATTGAGCGGCACTTTTTTGCACACAATGGGCTAAATGGCCAGGTCCCATGGACCCCGAAGGCTCAGAGAAGGTTGGGGGAGCAGACTCACTGGAACAGCTGTTGGGAGACAGATGGTAGCCTCCCATGAAGACCATTCAGCGTGTTGTTTAACATTAGGTTGTTTTACCTCTGAGCGGCACTTTTTTGCACACAATGAGCTAAATGGCCAGGTCACATTGACCCCGAAGGCTCAGAGAAGGTTGGAGGTGGGAAGCCACTGGAACAGCTGTTGGGAGACAGATGGTAGCCTCCCATGAAGACCATTCAGCGTGTTGTTTAACATTAGGTTGTTTTGCCTCTGAGCGACACTTTTTTGCACACAATGAGCTAAATGGCCAGGTCACATGGACCCCAGGCTCAGAGAAGGTTGGGGGAGGTGATCCACTGGAACAGCTGTTGGGAGACAGATGGTAGCCTCCCGTCAAGGCCATCCAGCGTGTTCTTTAACGTGCACAAGGTATGGCTCTCCTGCACACAGTGGGCTAAATGGCCAGGTCACAAGGACCCCGAAGGTTGGGGGAGGGGACCCACTGGAACATCTGTTGGGAGACAGATGGTAGCTTCCCATGAAGGCCATTCAGCGTGTTGTTTAACATTAGGTTGTTTTACCTCTGAGCGGCACTTTTTTGCACACCATGGGCTAAATGGCCAGGTCACATGGACCCCGAAGGGTCAAAGAAGGTTGGGGGGAGGGGACCCACTGGAACAGCTGTTGGGAGACAGATGGTAAAATCCCGTCAAGGCCATCCAGCGTGTTCTTTAACGTAGGATTGCTTTAATCTCTGAGCGGCACTTTTTTGCACACCATTGGCTAAATGGCCAGGTCACATGGACCTCGAAGGCTCAGAGAAGGTTGGGAGAGGGGACCCACTGGAACAGCTGTTGGGAGACAGATTGTAGCCTCACGTCAAGGCCATCCAGCGTGTTCTTTATTGCGCACAGGGTATGGCTCTCCCGCACACACGGCCACGGTTTAACGTCCCATCTGACGGACGGCGGTCTTTCCAAGCCCATCGCTGTCCCCTGCTGACCGTGCGCAGGGCTGTGAGTTTTGCGGATATAAGTCTCAACGCTGACCCAGCTGGGACTCGAAACTGGGAACTGCAGATTACGAGCCTGGCCCGCTACCGACTGAGCCACCCCCGCCCCTACGTGACGGAAAGAAATGATACTTCGGAAGCTATATTTGAAATATTTTATAGGAATGTTTTGCTTTGGATTTGCAATATTGAAAAATTTATAACATTCAACAGTGCTTTTTTTAATCTCGTTTACACTATTATTTGTATTTAGCACCGAAATTTCTTTCCTCTCTCCCAGTCAGCATGAAAAATATTACGAATTATCATTTGTTTTCTAAAGTTCTCAAGAAATACATTTTGAAACTGGATGATGTGGAAACTTTTTTGCATTAATCTGCTATAACTGTTTATATGTAACATGGATATTAAAAGATTCTGACGTTCTGAATTTCACACTTCTGAATTACTAGAAATTTTTTTGTTTTGAGTTGTTTTCGTATTATTTTTGTGTATTATTCAATATGACGACTGATGTTTTCAATTGAAATTGTTTCTATATTGAGATCTCACGAACGAGCCTGCTCTTGTGAGACCTCAAAAGTTTTTGTATACTGTAAAACATTATCTGAAATCAAAATTATCTATCTGTCTATCTAAAAAGAACAAGGCAATGATTTTATATTGTCGTCAAAGTAGTCAACGATTTAAGAGATAAATTAAAGATTTATTTTTATGTTCGATAAGTATTGGTGAAATATTATGATTCGCATTAGCAAATCTCCGAAAAGTTATAATTGCACTATTTAACGGTGAAAATTTTGAAAATTCCAAACTTCTTAAAGGAATATTACAAACAATATATTTTTGCTAAATTCAGCAGTAAAGAATCACACAATGTGTCCTGGAGACATGGAACCAATGAAATAACATGCTGCAAAAAACTGTTTTTTGCTGTGAGTGGAATTCGAACCCACGTCTCCTGGAAACATGCCAGTTATGCTAACCACTACACAACCATCAGCTAATGATTTTTTCTTCAGCTGGTGTGACTTATAAATTTTCGCAAATTTTTATTTGATTTGCACAGTGGCGCCATCTATCCGGGACTATAAGACACAGTCTGTGATTGTTCCACGTCTCCTGGAAACATACCAGTTATGCTAACCACTACACAATCATCAGCTAATGATTTCTTCTTCAGCTGGTGCGACATAAATTTTCGCAAATTTTTATTTGGTTTGCATAGTGGCGCCATCTATCCGGGACTATAAGACACATTCTGTGATTGTTCCACGTCTCCTGGAAACATGCTAATTATGCTAACCACTACACAATCATCAGCTAATGATTTCTTCTTCAGCTGGTGCGACCTAAATTTTCGCAAATTTTTATTTGATTTGCACAGTGGCGCCATCTATCCGGGACTATAAGACACAGTCTGTGATTGTTCCACGTCTCCTGGAAACATGCCAGTTATGCTAACCACTACACAATCATCAGCTAATGATTTCTTCTTCAGCTGGTGCGACATAAATTTTCGAAAATTTTTATTTGATTTGCATAGTGGCGCCATCTATCCGGGACTATATGACATATTCTATGATTGTTCCACGTCTCCTGGAAACATGCTAATTGTGCTAACCACTACACAATCATCAGCTAATGATTTTTTCTTCAGCTGGTGTGACTTATAAACTTTCGCAAATTTTTATTTGCTTTGCACAGTGTCGCCATCTATCCGGGACTATAAGACACATTCTGTGATTGTTCCACATCTCCTGGAAACATGCTAATTATGCTAATCACTACACAATCATCAGCTAATGATTTCTTCTTCAGCTGGTGTGACTTATAAACTTTCGCAAATTTTTATTTGATTTGCACAGTGTCGCCATCTATCCGGGACTATAAGACACATTCTGTGATTGTTCCACATCTCCTGGAAACATGCTAATTATGCTAATCACTACACAATCATCAGCTAATGATTTCTTCTTCAGCTGGTGTGACATAAAATTTCGCAAATTTTTATTTGATTTGCACAGTGGCGCCTTCTAACTGGGACTATAAGACACATTCTGTGATTGTTCCACGTCTCCTTGGAAACACGCCAATTATGCTAATTACTACACAATCATCAGCTAATGATTTCTTCTTCAGCTGGTGTGACATAAAATTTCGCAAATTTTTATTTGATTTGCACAGTGGCGCCTTCTATCCGGGACTATAAGACACATTCTGTGATTGTTCCACGTCTCCTTGGAAACACGCCAATTATGCTAATCACTACACAATCATCAGCTAATGATTTCTTCTTCAGCTGGTGCGACCTAAATTTTCGCACATTTTTATTTGATTTGCATAGTGGCGCCATCTATCCGGGACTATAAGACACATTCTGTGATTGTTCCACGTCCCCTGGAAACATGCTAATTATGCTAACTACTACACAATCATCAGCTAATGATTTTTCTTCGGCTGATGTGACTTATAAATTTTGGTAAATTTTTTATTTGATTTGCACAGTGGCGCCATTTATCCGGGACTATAAGACACATTCTGTGATTGTTCCACGTCTCCTGGAAACATGCTAATTATGCTAATCACTACACAATCATCATCTAATGATTCTTCTTCGGCTGATGTGACTTATAAATTTTCGTAAATTTTTTATTTGATTTGCACAGTGTCGCCATCTATCCGGGACTATAAGACACATTCTGTGATTGTTCCACGTCCCCTGGAAACATGCTAATTATGCTAACTACTACACAATCATCAGCTAATGATTTTTCTTCGGCTGATGTGACTTATAAATTTTGGTAAATTTTTTATTTGATTTGCACAGTGGCGCCATTTATCCGGGACTATAAGACACATTCTGTGATTGTTCCACGTCTCCTGGAAACATGCTAATTATGCTAATCACTACACAATCATCATCTAATGATTCTTCTTCGGCTGATGTGACTTATAAATTTTCGTAAATTTTTTATTTGATTTGCACAGTGTCGCCATCTATCCGGGACTATAAGACACATTCTGTGATTGTTCCACGTCCCCTGGAAACATGCTAATTATGCTAACTACTACACAATCATCAGCTAATGATTTTTCTTCGGCTGATGTGACTTATAAATTTTGGTAAATTTTTTATTTGATTTGCACAGTGGCGCCATCTATCCGGGACTATAAGACACATTCTGTGATTGTTCCACGTCTCCTGGAAACATGCTAATTATGCTAATCACTACACAATCATCAGCTAATGATTTTTTCTTCAGCTGGTTTGACTTATAAACTTTCGCAAATTTTTATTTGATTTGCACAGTGGCGCCATCTATCTGGGACTATAATACACATTCTGTGATGTTCCACGTCTCCTGGAAACATGCTAATTATGGTAACCACTACACAATCATCAGCTAATGATTTTTCTTCGGCTGATGTGACTTATAAATTTTCGTAAATTTTTTATTTGATTTGCACAGTGGCGCAATTTATCCGGGACTATAAGACACATTCTGTGATTGTTCCACGTCTCCTGGAAACATGCTAATTATGCTAATCACTACACAATCATCAGCTAATGATTTCTTCTTCAGCTGGTGGGACATAAATTTTCGCAAATTTTTAGTTGATTTGCATAGTGGCGCCATCTATCCGGGACTATATGACATATTCTGTGATTGTTCCATGTCTCCTGGAAACATGCTAATTATGCTAACCACTACACAATCATCAGCTAATGATTTTATCTTCAGCTGGTTTGACTTATAAACTTTCGCAAATTTTTATTTGATTTGCACAGTGGCGCCATCTATCCGGGACTATAAGACACATTCTGTGATTGTCCCACATCTCCTGGAAACATGCTAATTATGCTAATCACTACACAATCATCAGCTAATGATTTTTTCTTCAGCTGGTGTAACTTACAAACTTTCGCAAATTTTTATTTCATTTGCTCAGTGGCGCCATCTATCCGGGACTATAAGACACATTCTGTGATTGTTCCACATCTCCTGGAAACATGCTAATTATGCTAATCACTACACAATCATCAGCTAATGATTTCTTCTTCAGCTGGTGTGACTTATAAACTTTCGCAAATTTTTATTTGATTTGCACAGTGTCGCCATCTATCCGGGACTATAAGACACATTCTGTGATTGTTCCACATCTCCTGGAAACATGCTAATTATGCTAATCACTACACAATCATCAGCTAATGATTTCTTCTTCAGCTGGTGCGACCTAAATTTTCGCAAATTTTTATTTGATTTGCATAGTGGCGCCATCTATCCGGGACTATAAGACACATTCTGTGATTGTTCCACGTCTCCTGGAAACATGCTAATTATGCTAATCACTACACAATCATCAGCTAATGATTTCTTCTTCAGCTGGTGTGACTTATAAACTTTCGCAAATTTTTATTTGATTTGCACAGTGTCGCCATCTATCCGGGACTATATGACATATTCTGTGATTGTTCCACATCTCCTGGAAACATGCTAATTATGCTAATCACTACACAATCATCAGCTAATGATTTCTTCTTCAGCTGGTGTGACTTATAAACTTTCGCAAATTTTTATTTGATTTGCACAGTGGCGCCATCTATGCGGGACTATAAGACACATTCTGTGATTGTTCCACATCTCCTGGAAACATGCTAATTATGCTAATCACTACACAATCATCAGCTAATGATTTCTTCTTCAGCTGGTGTGACTTATAAACTTTCGCAAATTTTTATTTGATTTGCACAGTGGCGCCTTCTATTCGGGACTATAAGACACATTCTGTGATTGTTCCACATCTCCTGGAAACATACTAATTATGCTAATCACTACACAATCATCTGCTAATGATTTCTTCTTTAGCTGGTGTGACTTATAAACTTTCGCAAATTTTTATTTGATTTGCGCAGTGGCGCCATCTATCCGGGACTATAAGACACATTCTGTGATTGTCCCACATCTCCTGGAAACATGCTAATTATGCTAATCACTACACAATCATCAGCTAATGATTTCTTCTTCAGCTGGTGTGACTTATAAACTTTCGCAAATTTTTATTTGATTTGCACAGTGTCGCCATCTATCCGGGACTATAAGACACATTCTGTGATTGTTCCACATCTCCTGGAAACATGCTAATTATGCTAATCACTACACAATCATCAGCTAATGATTTCTTCTTCAGCTGGTGTGACTTATAAACTTTCGCAAATTTTTATTTGATTTGCACAGTGTCGCCATCTATCCGGGACTATAAGACACATTCTGTGATTGTTCCACATCTCCTGGAAACATGCTAATTATGCTAATCACTACACAATCATCAGCTAATGATTTCTTCTTCAGCTGGTGCGACCTAAATTTTCGCAAATTTTTATTTGATTTGCATAGTGGCGCCATCTATCCGGGACTATAAGACACATTCTGTGATTGTTCCACGTCTCCTGGAAACATGCTAATTGTGCTAACCACTACACAATCATCAGCTAATGATTTTTCTTCGGCTGATGTGACTTATAAATTTTCGTAAATTTTTTATTTGATTTGCACAGTGGCGCCATTTATCCGGGACTATAAGACACATTCTGTGATTGTTCCACGTCTCCTGGAAACATGCTAATTATGCTAATCACTACACAATCATCAGCTAACGATTTCTTCTTCAGCTGGTGTGACTTATAAACTTTCGCAAATTTTTATTTAATTTGCACAGTGGCACCATCTATCTGGGACTATAAGACACATTCTGTGATTGTTTACTATTGAATTATTGATTTAACGCTCTGAGCATGTGACTAATATTAAATTCCATATCTATGTGAAAACACAGTTGTCCTCTTCCTGGGTAGATGGGGCCGCTGTGCGAATCAAATACAAAAAATCCAGAATTTTTACAAACCACAACAGCTAAACAATAAACGTTAGTCGATAATGGTGTAGTGATTAGGATAACTGGCATGTTTCCAGGAGAGGTGGGTTCGAATTCCTCTAACAGCAAAACCAATCTTTTTTTTCAGCTTATTATTTCATTAGTTCCATGTCTACAGGACATCGATACCCTCCTGTGATTATGGGGGCAGGGTGGCTCAGTCGGTAGCGCGTCAGGCTCGTAATCTGCAGTCCCCAAGTTCGAGTCCCAGCTTGGTCAGCGTTGAGATTTGTGTCCGCAAAACTCCTCGCCCTGCCCACGGCCAGTAGGGGACACCGATGGGCTTGCATAAGACTACCTTCCATTGGATGGGACGTTAAGCCGTGGCCCAGTGTGCGGGAGAGCCATACCCTGTGCACGTTAAAGAACACGCTGGATGGCCTTGACGGGAGGCTACCATCTGTCTCCTAACAGCTATTCCAGTGGTTCCACTCCCGAAACTTTCTGTGAGCCTCCGGGGTCCATGTGACCTGCCATTTAGCCCATGTTGTGCAAAAAAGTGCCGCTCAGAGGTAAAAAACCCAACGATAAAGAACACGCTGGATGGCCTAGACGGGAGGCTACCATCTGTCTGCTAACAGCTATTTCAGTGGGTTCACTCCCGCAACCTTCTCTCAGCATTGGGTCCTTGTGACCTGGCCATTTAGCCCATGTTGTGCAAAAAAGTGCCGATCAGAGGTAAAACAACCCAACGATAAAGAACAAGCTGGATGGCCTTGACGGGAGGCTACCATCTGTCTCCCAACAGCTATTCCAGAGGGTCCACTCCCGCAACCTTCTCTGACACTTCTGGGTCCTTGTGACCTGGTCATTTAGCCTATGTTGTGCAAAAAATTGCCGCTCAGAGGAAAAACAACCCAACGATAAAGAACACGCTGGATGGTCTTGACGGGAGGCTACCTCTGTCTCCTAACAGCTATTTCATTGGGTCCACTCCCGCAACCTTCTCTGAGCCTTCGGGGTTCTTGTGACCTGGCCATTTAGCCCAAGTTGTGCAAAAAAGTGCTGCTCAGAGGTAAAACAACCCAACGATAAAGAACACACTGGATGGCCTTAACGGGAGGCTACCATCTGTCTCCTAACAGCTATTTCATTGGGTCCAGTCCCGCAACCTTTTCTGAGCCTGGGGTCCTTGTGACCTGGCCATTTAGCCCATGTTGTGAAAAAATTGCCGCTCAGAGGTAAAACAACCCAACGATAAAGAACACGCTGGATGGCCTTGACAGGAGGCTACCATCTGTCTCCTAACAGCTATTCCATTGGGTCCACTCCCGCAACCTTCTCTGAGCCTTCGGGGTTCTTGTGACCTGGCCATTTAGCCCAAGATATGCCAAAAAAGTGCCGCTCAGAGGTAAAACAACCCAACGATAAAGAACACGCTGGATGGCCTTAACGGGAGGCTACCATCTGTCTCCTAACAGCTATTCCATTGGGTCCACTCCCGCAACCTTCTCTGAGCCTTCGGGGTCCTTGTGATATGGCCATTTAGCCCATGTTGTGAAAAAAGTGCCGCTCAGAGGTAAAACAACCCAACGATAAAGAACACGCTGGATGGCCTTGACGGGAGGCTACCATCTGTCTCCTAACAGCTATTCCAGTGGGTCCACTCCCGCAAACTTCTCTGAGCCTTCGGATTCTTCTGACCTGGCTATTTAGCCCATGTTGTGCAAAAAAAGTGCCGATCAGAGGTAAAACACCCCAACGATAAAGAACACGCTGGATGGCCTTGACGGGAGGCTACCATCTGTCTCCTAACAGCTATTCCAGTGGGTCCACTCCCGCAAACTTCTCTGAGCGTCCGGAGTCCTTGTGACCTGGCCATTTAGCCCATGTTTTGCAAAAAAGTGCTGCTCAGATGAAAAACAACCCAACGATAAAGAACACGCTGGATGGTCTTGACGGGAGGCTACCATCTGTCTCCTAACAGCTATTCCAGTGGATCGACTCCCCCAACCTTCTTTGATCATTCAGGGTCCATGAGACCTGGCCATTTAGCCCATGGCGTGCAAAAAAGTGCCGCTCAGAGGTAAAACAACCAAACCCAACCCAGGTGAGAAGAGAGCCAACTTCCATAGGCGTAATGTAAACTTTTCGACTGCAGCGCCCTCTAAACATGGCAAATTCGTGTATTGCAGTGAAGACACCTGACATGGGAGAGTAGCGAGTTCCCTGCGTTATTTTCCCATTGCCGAGCAAGGTTTTCAATGGCTAATTTTATACGTGACTAATTTTACATACACTCTGACTCTGAAAAATATTCATTTCGAAAATTTCTCCTTCATGAAGCACCATCATAATTTCTTTTCGTTTAGACAGAAAATAACAAAGAGTTATTAGAATTATTTTAATTAATAAAATCCTATTTTGTAAAACAGGTAGCAGCTCTGCTGAACAAGAAAATTTTAATATTTTGGACACTCTACAATATATAATATATTATAATAAAGTGAGATTTATGTCTCAATATACAATAACATGTTTTATATAATTATATTTTATACAATTCTTCGTATTTTCCATAAATATCATAATGAGTTTTACACTTGTATAAACGTTCAACAGATGGCAGCAGGCACTTCCTGTATCAACCACAAAAAAGAATTACACTGTTAGAGCAAAGTGCAGAAGCCTATATTATATCGATGTTCTCCATGGAACACAAACTCGCAATATACATTGCCTTATAATATATTCGTAAGATGATTAAATGTATTAATTTACATATTATTTTTAAAACTTCTGCAAAATTACTCAAAATAAACATACAAAGGCTTTTCCAGTTATCATAAAATGCACTCCTGAACGGGATAAAATACTCATTGAATAACTTTACGCTAAGCCACCACTGTAGGAAAATAGCCATGATCGTTAGACAGGTTGAAACACTAATTGAATCGCATTCACTAAATATTTGAAGACTAAGACAAACCATAATTGCAGTGTGCTAAAACGATTGCACTGCGCATGCGCAGATCGCGCTAGAGCTCGACTTCTCCTTAGACCTTCTTTGTTCTGAGACCTCGGGATCCTTGTGACCTGGACATTTATCACATTATGTGCAAAAAACTTGACGCTCAGAGGCAACCCACTTGCTGTTATTTAATCAGCTAACAAGAGCTTTCCAAAAGATATTTTATTGGTATTTTTGATAACCATTTTCAATATATTTTATTATCTATATAGTTCACATTTTGAGCAGGAGTTTATGCAAAAATAATTATATGGCTTTAGAAAATATTAATTGTAATATGTTTAAATTCTCTTTAAGTGTTTCATTTGAAATTCCTTATTAAAATAGAAACTACCCATTTTCTTTTAGTTTAAAATATGTAAAGTTAATATTCGTTCGTTTAATCTCAGACTTAAAATTAGACGAAACCTATATCGGGTACGTATCATTCGTGATACGACAAATATACCAACTACAGTTATGAAATCTATATTACCGCAGTACAGACCTTAGCACGTTCTTTTTCAAGGTCTGATAGGTTGGGTTGGGTTGTATTACCTCTGAGCTGCACTTTTTTGCACACCATGGGCTAAATGGGCAGGTCAAAGAAAGTCTAAAGAGAAGAAGGCAAACTTCGCACAAGCGTAAGTGGCGCCGTTCTGCGGAATTTTACCGAAGCTGAACGTGGCAAATTGATGTGCAGGCACAAAACCAACTGTAAGGGGCGATCTGCGCATGCGCAGTGCAATCATTTTAGCGCAATGCAGCTATGGTTTCTCTTACTATTGGTATATATATTGCGATTTAACCAGTGTTTACAAATGTCTAACAGCCATGGCAGTTTGGCACAATGGTAGCTGACCCTAAAGTTATTCAATGAGTGTTTTATCCCATTAAGGAGAACATTTTACGATACCTGGAAAAACCGTTGTATATTTATTTTGAGTAAATTGGCAGAATTTTTAAAATTAATATGTAAATTAATACATTTAACCATATTGCGAATATACATAAGTCAATGTATGTTGCAAGTTTGTGATCCCTGGAGCATATAGATGTATATAGGTGTCTGCAGTTTCGTTTAAATAGTAAATTTTTTATGGTTGATACGAGAAGTGCCTGCTGCCATCTATTGACAATTTATACAAGTAAGAAACTCGATATGATTTTTATTGAAAATATCTAAAATTTTATAAAATATAATTAAACAAAACATGTTATCTCGCATAGAGCCATAAATTTCAATTTATTATAATATATTAAATATTGTAGAATATTCAAAATATTAAAATTCTTTTCTTGAGTACCTGTTTTACAACCTGTTTTACAAAATCGGATATAATAAAAGAAAATAATTTTAATTAATCCTTGTAAAAAGAAAATTATGATGGTAAAATTCAAGAAATGAACAATTTGAACAGAGATAAAGTGAATGCAACATTAGTGACGTGGTGTAAGCCATTGAAAACCTTGCTGGGCGGTGAAAAAATAACGCAAGGAACTGGCTCCTCTCCCTGGCTAGGTGGATTCACTGCAATGAACGAATTTGCCATATTTAGAGGGCGCTGCAATCGAACAGTGTACATTAAGCTTATGAAAGCTAGCTCTCTTCTCCCTTAGACATTCCTTGGCCAGGTCTAATGGACCCCTAAAGCTCAGAGAAGGTTGGGGGAGGGGACCCTCTGGACTCCTCTCCTTGGCTAGGTGACTTCACTGCAATGCAGGAATCTGCCATATTTAGAGGGCGCTGCAATCGAAAAGTTTACATTAAGCTTATGAAAGCTAGCTCTCTTCTCCCTTAGACACTCCTTGGCCAGGTCACATGGACCCCTAAGGCTCAGAGAAGGTTGGGGGAGGGGACCCACCGGAATCCTCTCCCTGGCTAGGTGGTTTCAATGCAATGTAGGAATCTGCCATATTTAGAGGGCGCTGCAATCGAAAAGTTTCCATTAAGCTTATGAAAGCTAGCTCTCTTCTCCCTTAGACACTCCTTGGCCAGGTCACATGGACCCCTAAGGCTCAGAGAAGGTTGGGGGAGGGGACCCTCTGGACTCCTCTCCTTGGCTAGGTCACTTCACTGCAATGCAGGAATCTGCCATATTTAGAGGGCGTTGCAATGGAAAAGTTTACATTAAGCTTATGAAAGCTAGCTCTCTTCTCCCTTAGACACTCCTTGGCCAGGTCACATGGACCCCTAAGGCTCAGAGAAGGTTGGGGGAGGGGACCCAGCGGAATCCTCTCCCTGGCTAGGTGGCTTCACTGCAATGCAGGAATCTGCCATATTTAGAGGGCGCTGCAATCGAAAAGGTTATATTAAGCTTATGAAAGCTAGCTCTCTTCTCCTTTAGACACTCCTTGGCCAGGTCACATGGACCCCTAAAACTCAGAGAAGGTTGGGGGAGTGAATCCTCTGGACTCCTCTCCCTGGCTAGGTGGCTTCACTGCAATGCAGGAATCTACAATATTTAAAAGGCGCTGCAATCGAAAAGTTTACATTAAGCTTATGAAAGCTAGCTCTCTTCTCCCTTAGACACTCCTTGGCCAGGTCACATGGATCCCGAAGGCTCAGAGAAGGTTGCGGGAGGGGAACCTCTGGACTAGCCTTCCTGGCTAGGTGGCTTCACTGCAATGCAGGAATCTACCATATTTAGAGGGCGCTGCAATCGAAAAGTTTCCATTCAGCTTATGAAAGCTAGCTCTCTTCTCCCTTAGACACTCCTTGGCAAGGTCACATGGACTCCTAAGGTTCAGAGAAGGTTGGGGGAGGGGACCCTCTGGACTCCGCTCCCTGGCTAGGTGGCTTCACTGCAATGCAGGAATCTGCCATATTTAGAAAGCGCTGCAATCGAAAAGTTTCCATTAAGGTTATGAAAGCTAGCTCTCTTCTCCCTTAGCACTCCTTGGCCAGGTCACATGGACCCCTAAGGCTCAGAGAAGGTTGGGGGAGGGGACCCACCGGAATCCTCTCCATGGCTAGGTGGCTTCACTGCAATGCAGGAATCTGCCATATTTAGAGGGCGCTGCAATCGAAAAGTTTACATTAAGCTTATGAAAGCTAGCTCTCTTCTCCCTTAGACACTCCTTGGCCAGGTCACATGGATCCCGAAGGCTCAGAGAAGGTTGCAGGAGGGGAACCTCTGGACTAGTCTTCCTGGCTAGGTGGCTTCACTGCAATGCAGGAATCTACCATATTTAGAGGGCGCTGCAATCGAAAAGTTTCCATTCAGCTTATGAAAGCTAGCTCTCTTCTCCCTTAGACACTCCTTGGTAAGGTCACATGGACTCCTAAGGTTCAGAGAAGGTTGGGGGAGGGGACCCTCTGGATTCCTCTCCCTGGCTAGGTGACTTCACTGCAATGCAGGAATCTGCCATATTTACAGGGCGCTGCAATCGAAAAGTTTACATTAAGCTTATGAATGCTAGCTTTCTTCTCCGTTAGACACTCCTTGGCCAGGTCACATGGACCAGGAAGGCTCAGAGAGGGTTGGGGGAGGGAACCCTCTGGACTCCTCTCCCTGGCTAGGTGGCTTCACTGCAAAGCAGGAATCTGCCATATTTAGATGGCGCTGCAATCGAAAAGTTTACATTAAGCTTATGAATGCTAGATTTCTTCTCCCTTAGACACTCCTTGGCCAGGTCACATGGACCCGGAAGGCTCAGAGAGGGTTGGGGGAGGGGACCCTCTGGACTCCTCTCCCTGGCTAGGTGGCTTCACTGAAATTCAGGAATCTGCCATATTTAGAGGGCGCTGCAATCGAAAAGTTTACATTACGCTTATGAACGCTAGCTCTCTTCTCCTTTAGACACTCCTTGGCCAGGTCGCATGGACCCCAAACGCTCAGAGAAGGATGGAGGAGTTTGGGGAAAGTTGGGGGAGGGGACCCTCCGGACTCCTCTCCTTGGCTAGGTGACTTCACTGCAATGCAGGAATCTGCCATATTTAGAGGGCGCTGCAATCGAAAAGTTTACATTAAGCATATGAATGCTAGCTTTCTTCTCCGTTAGACACTCCTTGGCCAGGTCACATGGACCCGGAAGGCTCAGAGAGGGTTGGGGGAGGGAACCCTCTGACTCCTCTACCTGGCTAGGTGGCCTTCACTGCAATGCACCAATTTGCCATATTTAGAGGGCGCTGCAATCGAAAAGTTTACATTAAGCTTATGAAAGCTAGATTTCTTCTCCCTTACACACTCCTTGGCCAGATCACATGAACCCCGAAGGCTCAGGAAAAGTTGGGGGAGGGGACCCTCCGGACTCCTCTCCCTGGCTAGGTGGATTCACTGCAATACAGGAATCTGCCATATTTAGAGGGCGCTGCAACCGAAAATTTTAGATTAAGCTTATGAGAGCTAGCTCTCTTCTGCCTTAGACACTCCTTGGCCAGGTCACATGGAACCCTAAGGCTCAGAGAAGTTTGGGGGTGGGGACCCTCTGGACTCCTCTCCCTGGCTAGGTGGCTTCGCAGCAATGCAGGAATCTGACATATTTAGAATGCGCTGCAATCGAAAAGTTTACATTAAGCTTATGAAATCTAGCTCTCTTCTCCCTTAGACACTCCTTGGCCACGTCACATGGACCCCGAAGGCTCAGAGAAGGTTGGGGGAGGGGACCATCTGCACTCCTCTCCCTGACTAGGTGGCTTCACTGCAATGCAGGAATCTGCCATATATAGAGGACGCTGCAATCGAAAAGTTTACATTAAGCTTATGAAATCTAGCTCTCTTCTCCCTTAGACACTCCTTAGCCAGGTCACATTGACCCCTAAGGCTCAGAGAAGGTTGGGGGAGTGAACTCTCTGGACTCCTCTCCCTGGCTAGGTGGCGTCACTGCAATGCAGGAATCTACAATATTTAGAGGGCGCTGCAATCGAAAAGTTTCCATTAAGCTTATGAAAGCTAGCTCTCTTCTCCCTTAGACACTCCTTGTCCAGGTCACATGGATCCCGAAGGCTCAGAGAAGGTTGCGGGAGGTGACCCTCTGGACTCCTCTCCTTGGCTAGGTGACTTCACTGCAATGCAGGAATCTGCCATATTTAGAGGGCGCTGCAATCGAAAAGTTTACATTAAGCTTATGAAAGCTAGCTCTCTTCTCCCTTAGACACTCCTTGGCCAGGTCGCATGGACCCCGAACGCTCAGAGAAGGTTGGAGAAGGGGACCCTCTGGACTCCTCTCCTTGGCTAGGTGACTTCACTGCAATGCAGGAATCTGCCATATTTAGAGGGCGCTGCAATCGAAAAGTTTACATTAAGCTTATGAAAGCTAGCTCTTTTCTCCCTTAGACACTCCTTGGCCAGGTCACATGGACCCCTAAGGCTCAGAGAAGGTTGGGGGAGGGGACCCACCGGAATCCTCTCCCTGGTTAGGTGGCTTCACTGCAATGCACGAATTTGCCAAATTTAGAGAGCGCTGCAATCGAAAAGTTTACATTAAGCTTATGAAAGCTAGCTCTCTTCTCCCTTAGACACTCCTTGGCCAGGTCACATGGATCCCGAAGGCTCAGAGAAGGTTGCGGGAGGGGAACCTCTGGACTAGCCTTCCTGGCTAGGTGGCTTCACTGCAATGCAGGAATCTACCATATTTAGAGGGCGCTGCAATCGAAAAGTTTCCATTCAGCTTATGAAAGCTAGCTCTCTTCTCCCTTAGACACTCCTTGGCAAGGTCACATGGACTCCTAAGGTTCAGAGAAGGTTGGGGGAGGGGACCCTCTGGACTCCGCTCCCTGGCTAGGTGGCTTTACTGCAATGCAGGAATCTGCCATATTTAGAAAGCGCTGCAATCGAAAAGTTTCCATTAAGGTTATGAAAGCTAGCTCTCTTCTCCCTTAGCACTCCTTGGCCAGGTCACATGGACCCCTAAGGCTCAGAGAAGGTTGGGGGAGGGGACCCACCGGAATCCTCTCCATGGATAGGTGGCTTCACTGCAATGCAGGAATCTGCCATATTTAGAGGGCGCTGCAATCGAAAAGTTTACATTAAGCTTATGAAAGCTAGCTCTCTTCTCCCTTAGACACTCCTTGGCCAGGTCACATGGATCCCGAAGGCTCAGAGAAGGTTGCAGGAGGGGAACCTCTGGACTAGTCTTCCTGGCTAGGTGGCTTCACTGCAATGCAGGAATCTACCATATTTAGAGGGCGCTGCAATCGAAAAGTTTCCATTCAGCTTATGAAAGCTAGCTCTCTTCTCCCTTAGACACTCCTTGGTAAGGTCACATGGACTCCTAAGGTTCAGAGAAGGTTGGGGGAGGGGACCCTCTGGATTCCTCTCCCTGGCTAGGTGACTTCACTGCAATGCAGGAATCTGCCATATTTACAGGGCGCTGCAATCGAAAAGTTTACATTACGCTTATGAACGCTAGCTCTCTTCTCCTTTAGACACTCCTTGGCCAGGTCGCATGGACCCCAAACGCTCAGAGAAGGTTGGAGGAGTTTGGGGAAAGTTGGGGGAGGGGACCCTCCGGACTCCTCTCCTTGGCTAGGTGACTTCACTGCAATGCAGGAATCTGCCATATTTAGAGGGCGCTGCAATCGAAAAGTTTACATTAAGCATATGAATGCTAGCTTTCTTCTCCGTTAGACACTCCTTGGCCAGGTCACATGGACCCGGAAGGCTCAGAGAGGGTTGGGGGAGGGAACCCTCTGGACTCCTCTACCTGGCTAGGTGGCCTTCACTGCAATGCACCAATTTGCCATATTTAGAGGGCGCTGCAATCGAAAAGTTTACATTAAGCTTATGAAAGCTAGATTTCTTCTCCCTTACACACTCCTTGGCCAGATCACATGAACCCCGAAGGCTCAGGAAAAGTTGGGGGAGGGGACCCTCCGGACTCCTCTCCCTGGCTAGGTGGATTCACTGCAATACAGGAATCTGCCATATTTAGAGGGCGCTGCAACCGAAAATTTTAGATTAAGCTTATGAAAGCTAGCTCTCTTCTGCCTTAGACACTCCTTGGCCAGGTCACATGGAACCCTAAGGCTCAGAGAAGTTTGGGGGTGGGGACCCTCTGGACTCCTCTCCCTGGCTAGGTGGCTTCGCAGCAATGCAGGAATCTGACATATTTAGAATGCGCTGCAATCGAAAAGTTTACATTAAGCTTATGAAATCTAGCTCTCTTCTCCCTTAGACACTCCTTGGCCACGTCACATGGACCCCGAAGGCTCAGAGAAGGTTGGGGGAGGGGACCCTCTGGACTCCTCTCCCTGACTAGGTGGCTTCACTGCAATGCAGGAATCTGCAATATTTAGAGGGCGCTACAATCGAAAAGTTTACACTAAGCTTATGAAAGCTAGCTCTTCACATGGACCCCTAAGGCTCAGAGAATGTTGGGGGAGGGGACCCACTGGAATCCTCTCCCTGGCTAGGTGGCTTCACTGCAATGGAGGAATCTGCCATATATAGAGGACGCTGCAATCGAAAAGTTTACATTAAGCTTATGAAATCTAGCTCTCTTCTCCCTTAGACACTCCTTAGCCAGGTCACATGGACCACTAAGGCTCAGAGAAGGTTGGGGGAGTGGACTCTCTGGACTCCTCTCCCTGGCTAGGTGGCGTCACTGCAATGCAGGAATCTACAATATTTAGAGGGCGCTGCAATCGAAAAGTTTACATTAAGCTTATGAAAGCTAGCTCTCTTCTCCCTTAGACAATCCTTGGCCAGGTCGCATGGACCCCGAACGCTCAGAGAAGGTTGGAGAAGGGGACCCTCTGGACTCCTCTCCTTGGCTAGGTGACTTCACTGCAATGCAGGAATCTACCATATTTAGAGGGCGCTGCAATCGAAAAGTTTACATTAAGCTTATGAAAGCTAGCTCTTTTCTCCCTTAGACACTCCTTGGCCAGGTCACATGGACCCCTAAGGCTCAGAGAAGGTTGGGGGAGGGGACCCACCGGAATCCTCTCCCTGGCTAGGTGGCTTCACTGCAATGCACGAATCTGCCATATTTAGAGGGCGCTGCAATCGAAAAGTTTCCATTAAGCTTATGAAAGCTAGCTCTCTTCTCCCTTAGACACTCCTTGGCCAGGTCACATGGACCCCTAAGGCTCAGAGAAGGTTGGGGGAGGGGACCCTCTGGAATCCTCTCCTTGGCTAGGTGACTTCACTGCAATTCAGGAATCTGCCATATTTAGACGGCGTTGCAATGGAAAAGTTTACATTAAGCTTATGAAAGCTAGCTCTCTTCTCCCTTAGACACTCCTTGGCCAGGTCACATGGACCCCTAAGGCTCAGAGAAGGTTGGGGGAGGGGACCCACTGGAATCCTCTCCCTGGCTAGGTGACTTCACTGCAATGCAGGAATCTGCCATATATAGAGGACGCTGCAATCGAAAAGTTTACATTAAGCTTATGAATGCTAGCTTTCTTCTCCGTTAGACACTCCTTGGCCAGGTCACATGGACCAGGAAGGCTCAGAGAGGGTTGGGGGAGGGAACCCTCTGGACTCCTCTCCCTGGCTAGGAGGCTTCACTGCAATGCAGGAATCTGCCATATTTAGATGGCGCTGCAATCGAAAAGTATACATTAAGCTTATGAATGCTAGATTTCTTCTCCCTTAGACACTCCTTGGCCAGGTCACATGGACCCGGAAGGCTCAGAGAGGGTTGGGGGAGGGGACCCTCTGGACTCCTCTCCCTGGCTAGGTGGCTTCACTGAAATTCAGGAATCTGCCATATTTAGAGGGCGCTGCAATCGAAAAGTTTACATTACGCTTATGAACGCTAGCTCTCTTCTCCCTTAGACACTCCTTGGCCAGGTCGCATGGACCCCAAACGCTCAGAGAAGGTTGGAGGAGTTTGGGGAAAGTTGGGGGAGGGGACCCTCCGGACTCCTCTCCTTGGCTAGGTGACTTCACTGCAATGCAGGAATCTGCCATATTTAGAGGGCGCTGCAATCGAAAAGTTTACATTAAGCATATGAATGCTAGCTTTCTTCTCCGTTAGACACTCCTTGGCCAGGTCACATGGACCCGGAAGGCTCAGAGAGGGTTGGTTGAGGGAACCCTCGGGACTCCTCTACCTGGCTAGGTGGCCTTCACTGCAATGCACCAATTTGCCATATTTAGAGGGCGCTGCAATCGAAAAGTTTACATTAAGCTTATGAAAGCTAGATTTCTTCTCCCTTACACACTCCTTGGCCAGATCACATGAACCCCGAAGGCTCAGGGAAAGTTGGGGGAGGGGACCCTCCGGACTCCTCTCCCTGGCTAGGTGGATTCACTGCAATACAGGAATCTGCCATATTTAGAGGGCGCTGCAATCGAAAATTTTAGATTAAGCTTATGAAAGCTAGCTCTCTTCTGCCTTAGACACTCCTTGGCCAGGTCACATGGAACCCTAAGGCTCAGAGAAGTTTGGGGGTGGGGACCCTCTTTACTCCTCTCCCTGCCTAGGTGGCTTCGCAGCAATGCAGGAATCTGACATATTTAGAATGCGCTGCAATCGAAAAGTTTACATTAAGCTTATGAAATCTAGCTCTCTTCTCCCTTAGACACTCCTTAGCCAGGTCACATGGATCCCGAAGGCTCAGAGAAGGTTGCGGGAGGGGAACCTCTGGACTAGCCTTCCTGGCTAGGTGGCTTCACTGCAATGCAGGAATCTGCCATATATAGAGGACGCTGCAATCGAAAAGTTTACATTAAGCTTATGAAATCTAGCTCTCTTCTCCCTTAGACACTCCTTAGCCAGGTCACATTGACCCCTAAGGCTCAGAGAAGGTTGGGGGAGTGAACTCTCTGGACTCCTCTCCCTGGCTAGGTGGCGTCACTGCAATGCACGAATTTGCCAAATTTAGAGAGCGCTGCAATCGAAAAGTTTACATTAAGCTTATGAAAGCTAGCTCTCTTCTCCCTTAGACACTCCTTGGCCAGGTCACATGGATCCCGAAGGCTCAGAGAAGGTTGCGGGAGGGGAACCTCTGGACTAGCCTTCCTGGCTAGGTGGCTTCACTGCAATGCAGGAATCTACCATATTTAGAGGGCGCTGCAATCGAAAAGTTTCCATTCAGCTTATGAAAGCTAGCTCTCTTCTCCCTTAGACACTCCTTGGCAAGGTCACATGGACTCCTAAGGTTCAGAGAAGGTTGGGGGAGGGGACCCTCTGGACTCCGCTCCCTGGCTAGGTGGCTTCACTGCAATGCAGGAATCTGCCATATTTAGAAAGCGCTGCAATCGAAAAGTTTCCATTAAGGTTATGAAAGCTAGCTCTCTTCTCCCTTAGCACTCCTTGGCCAGGTCACATGGACCCCTAAGGCTCAGAGAAGGTTGGGGGAGGGGACCCACCGGAATCCTCTCCATGGCTAGGTGGCTTCACTGCAATGCAGGAATCTGCCATATTTAGAGGGCGCTGCAATCGAAAAGTTTACATTAAGCTTATGAAAGCTAGCTCTCTTCTCCCTTAGACACTCCTTGGCCAGGTCACATGGATCCCGAAGGCTCAGAGAAGGTTGCAGGAGGGGAACCTCTGGACTAGTCTTCCTGGCTAGGTGGCTTCACTGCAATGCAGGAATCTACCATATTTAGAGGGCGCTGCAATCGAAAAGTTTCCATTCAGCTTATGAAAGCTAGCTCTCTTCTCCCTTAGACACTCCTTGGTAAGGTCACATGGACTCCTAAGGTTCAGAGAAGGTTGGGGGAGGGGACCCTCTGGATTCCTCTCCCTGGCTAGGTGACTTCACTGCAATGCAGGAATCTGCCATATTTACAGGGCGCTGCAATCGAAAAGTTTACATTAAGCTTATGAATGCTAGCTTTCTTCTCCGTTAGACACTCCTTGGCCAGGTCACATGGACCAGGAAGGCTCAGAGAGGGTTGGGGGAGGGAACCCTCTGGACTCCTCTCCCTGGCTAGGTGGCTTCACTGCAAAGCAGGAATCTGCCATATTTAGATGGCGCTGCAATCGAAAAGTTTACATTAAGCTTATGAATGCTAGATTTCTTCTCCCTTAGACACTCCTTGGCCAGGTCACATGGACCCGGAAGGCTCAGAGAGGGTTGGGGGAGGGGACCCTCTGGACTCCTCTCCCTGGCTAGGTGGCTTCACTGAAATTCAGGAATCTGCCATATTTAGAGGGCGCTGCAATCGAAAAGTTTACATTACGCTTATGAACGCTAGCTCTCTTCTCCTTTAGACACTCCTTGGCCAGGTCGCATGGACCCCAAACGCTCAGAGAAGGATGGAGGAGTTTGGGGAAAGTTGGGGGAGGGGACCCTCCGGACTCCTCTCCTTGGCTAGGTGACTTCACTGCAATGCAGGAATCTGCCATATTTAGAGGGCGCTGCAATCGAAAAGTTTACATTAAGCATATGAATGCTAGCTTTCTTCTCCGTTAGACACTCCTTGGCCAGGTCACATGGACCCGGAAGGCTCAGAGAGGGTTGGGGGAGGGAACCCTCTGACTCCTCTACCTGGCTAGGTGGCCTTCACTGCAATGCACCAATTTGCCATATTTAGAGGGCGCTGCAATCGAAAAGTTTACATTAAGCTTATGAAAGCTAGATTTCTTCTCCCTTACACACTCCTTGGCCAGATCACATGAACCCCGAAGGCTCAGGAAAAGTTGGGGGAGGGGACCCTCCGGACTCCTCTCCCTGGCTAGGTGGATTCACTGCAATACAGGAATCTGCCATATTTAGAGGGCGCTGCAACCGAAAATTTTAGATTAAGCTTATGAGAGCTAGCTCTCTTCTGCCTTAGACACTCCTTGGCCAGGTCACATGGAACCCTAAGGCTCAGAGAAGTTTGGGGGTGGGGACCCTCTGGACTCCTCTCCCTGGCTAGGTGGCTTCGCAGCAATGCAGGAATCTGACATATTTAGAATGCGCTGCAATCGAAAAGTTTACATTAAGCTTATGAAATCTAGCTCTCTTCTCCCTTAGACACTCCTTGGCCACGTCACATGGACCCCGAAGGCTCAGAGAAGGTTGGGGGAGGGGACCATCTGCACTCCTCTCCCTGACTAGGTGGCTTCACTGCAATGCAGGAATCTGCCATATATAGAGGACGCTGCAATCGAAAAGTTTACATTAAGCTTATGAAATCTAGCTCTCTTCTCCCTTAGACACTCCTTAGCCAGGTCACATTGACCCCTAAGGCTCAGAGAAGGTTGGGGGAGTGAACTCTCTGGACTCCTCTCCCTGGCTAGGTGGCGTCACTGCAATGCAGGAATCTACAATATTTAGAGGGCGCTGCAATCGAAAAGTTTCCATTAAGCTTATGAAAGCTAGCTCTCTTCTCCCTTAGACACTCCTTGTCCAGGTCACATGGATCCCGAAGGCTCAGAGAAGGTTGCGGGAGGTGACCCTCTGGACTCCTCTCCTTGGCTAGGTGACTTCACTGCAATGCAGGAATCTGCCATATTTAGAGGGCGCTGCAATCGAAAAGTTTACATTAAGCTTATGAAAGCTAGCTCTCTTCTCCCTTAGACACTCCTTGGCCAGGTCGCATGGACCCCGAACGCTCAGAGAAGGTTGGAGAAGGGGACCCTCTGGACTCCTCTCCTTGGCTAGGTGACTTCACTGCAATGCAGGAATCTGCCATATTTAGAGGGCGCTGCAATCGAAAAGTTTACATTAAGCTTATGAAAGCTAGCTCTTTTCTCCCTTAGACACTCCTTGGCCAGGTCACATGGACCCCTAAGGCTCAGAGAAGGTTGGGGGAGGGGACCCACCGGAATCCTCTCCCTGGTTAGGTGGCTTCACTGCAATGCACGAATTTGCCAAATTTAGAGAGCGCTGCAATCGAAAAGTTTACATTAAGCTTATGAAAGCTAGCTCTCTTCTCCCTTAGACACTCCTTGGCCAGGTCACATGGATCCCGAAGGCTCAGAGAAGGTTGCGGGAGGGGAACCTCTGGACTAGCCTTCCTGGCTAGGTGGCTTCACTGCAATGCAGGAATCTACCATATTTAGAGGGCGCTGCAATCGAAAAGTTTCCATTCAGCTTATGAAAGCTAGCTCTCTTCTCCCTTAGACACTCCTTGGCAAGGTCACATGGACTCCTAAGGTTCAGAGAAGGTTGGGGGAGGGGACCCTCTGGACTCCGCTCCCTGGCTAGGTGGCTTTACTGCAATGCAGGAATCTGCCATATTTAGAAAGCGCTGCAATCGAAAAGTTTCCATTAAGGTTATGAAAGCTAGCTCTCTTCTCCCTTAGCACTCCTTGGCCAGGTCACATGGACCCCTAAGGCTCAGAGAAGGTTGGGGGAGGGGACCCACCGGAATCCTCTCCATGGATAGGTGGCTTCACTGCAATGCAGGAATCTGCCATATTTAGAGGGCGCTGCAATCGAAAAGTTTACATTAAGCTTATGAAAGCTAGCTCTCTTCTCCCTTAGACACTCCTTGGCCAGGTCACATGGATCCCGAAGGCTCAGAGAAGGTTGCAGGAGGGGAACCTCTGGACTAGTCTTCCTGGCTAGGTGGCTTCACTGCAATGCAGGAATCTACCATATTTAGAGGGCGCTGCAATCGAAAAGTTTCCATTCAGCTTATGAAAGCTAGCTCTCTTCTCCCTTAGACACTCCTTGGTAAGGTCACATGGACTCCTAAGGTTCAGAGAAGGTTGGGGGAGGGGACCCTCTGGATTCCTCTCCCTGGCTAGGTGACTTCACTGCAATGCAGGAATCTGCCATATTTACAGGGCGCTGCAATCGAAAAGTTTACATTACGCTTATGAACGCTAGCTCTCTTCTCCTTTAGACACTCCTTGGCCAGGTCGCATGGACCCCAAACGCTCAGAGAAGGTTGGAGGAGTTTGGGGAAAGTTGGGGGAGGGGACCCTCCGGACTCCTCTCCTTGGCTAGGTGACTTCACTGCAATGCAGGAATCTGCCATATTTAGAGGGCGCTGCAATCGAAAAGTTTACATTAAGCATATGAATGCTAGCTTTCTTCTCCGTTAGACACTCCTTGGCCAGGTCACATGGACCCGGAAGGCTCAGAGAGGGTTGGGGGAGGGAACCCTCTGGACTCCTCTACCTGGCTAGGTGGCCTTCACTGCAATGCACCAATTTGCCATATTTAGAGGGCGCTGCAATCGAAAAGTTTACATTAAGCTTATGAAAGCTAGATTTCTTCTCCCTTACACACTCCTTGGCCAGATCACATGAACCCCGAAGGCTCAGGAAAAGTTGGGGGAGGGGACCCTCCGGACTCCTCTCCCTGGCTAGGTGGATTCACTGCAATACAGGAATCTGCCATATTTAGAGGGCGCTGCAACCGAAAATTTTAGATTAAGCTTATGAAAGCTAGCTCTCTTCTGCCTTAGACACTCCTTGGCCAGGTCACATGGAACCCTAAGGCTCAGAGAAGTTTGGGGGTGGGGACCCTCTGGACTCCTCTCCCTGGCTAGGTGGCTTCGCAGCAATGCAGGAATCTGACATATTTAGAATGCGCTGCAATCGAAAAGTTTACATTAAGCTTATGAAATCTAGCTCTCTTCTCCCTTAGACACTCCTTGGCCACGTCACATGGACCCCGAAGGCTCAGAGAAGGTTGGGGGAGGGGACCCTCTGGACTCCTCTCCCTGACTAGGTGGCTTCACTGCAATGCAGGAATCTGCAATATTTAGAGGGCGCTACAATCGAAAAGTTTACACTAAGCTTATGAAAGCTAGCTCTTCACATGGACCCCTAAGGCTCAGAGAATGTTGGGGGAGGGGACCCACTGGAATCCTCTCCCTGGCTAGGTGGCTTCACTGCAATGGAGGAATCTGCCATATATAGAGGACGCTGCAATCGAAAAGTTTACATTAAGCTTATGAAATCTAGCTCTCTTCTCCCTTAGACACTCCTTAGCCAGGTCACATGGACCACTAAGGCTCAGAGAAGGTTGGGGGAGTGGACTCTCTGGACTCCTCTCCCTGGCTAGGTGGCGTCACTGCAATGCAGGAATCTACAATATTTAGAGGGCGCTGCAATCGAAAAGTTTACATTAAGCTTATGAAAGCTAGCTCTCTTCTCCCTTAGACAATCCTTGGCCAGGTCGCATGGACCCCGAACGCTCAGAGAAGGTTGGAGAAGGGGACCCTCTGGACTCCTCTCCTTGGCTAGGTGACTTCACTGCAATGCAGGAATCTACCATATTTAGAGGGCGCTGCAATCGAAAAGTTTACATTAAGCTTATGAAAGCTAGCTCTTTTCTCCCTTAGACACTCCTTGGCCAGGTCACATGGACCCCTAAGGCTCAGAGAAGGTTGGGGGAGGGGACCCACCGGAATCCTCTCCCTGGCTAGGTGGCTTCACTGCAATGCACGAATCTGCCATATTTAGAGGGCGCTGCAATCGAAAAGTTTCCATTAAGCTTATGAAAGCTAGCTCTCTTCTCCCTTAGACACTCCTTGGCCAGGTCACATGGACCCCTAAGGCTCAGAGAAGGTTGGGGGAGGGGACCCTCTGGAATCCTCTCCTTGGCTAGGTGACTTCACTGCAATTCAGGAATCTGCCATATTTAGACGGCGTTGCAATGGAAAAGTTTACATTAAGCTTATGAAAGCTAGCTCTCTTCTCCCTTAGACACTCCTTGGCCAGGTCACATGGACCCCTAAGGCTCAGAGAAGGTTGGGGGAGGGGACCCACTGGAATCCTCTCCCTGGCTAGGTGACTTCACTGCAATGCAGGAATCTGCCATATATAGAGGACGCTGCAATCGAAAAGTTTACATTAAGCTTATGAATGCTAGCTTTCTTCTCCGTTAGACACTCCTTGGCCAGGTCACATGGACCAGGAAGGCTCAGAGAGGGTTGGGGGAGGGAACCCTCTGGACTCCTCTCCCTGGCTAGGAGGCTTCACTGCAATGCAGGAATCTGCCATATTTAGATGGCGCTGCAATCGAAAAGTATACATTAAGCTTATGAATGCTAGATTTCTTCTCCCTTAGACACTCCTTGGCCAGGTCACATGGACCCGGAAGGCTCAGAGAGGGTTGGGGGAGGGGACCCTCTGGACTCCTCTCCCTGGCTAGGTGGCTTCACTGAAATTCAGGAATCTGCCATATTTAGAGGGCGCTGCAATCGAAAAGTTTACATTACGCTTATGAACGCTAGCTCTCTTCTCCCTTAGACACTCCTTGGCCAGGTCGCATGGACCCCAAACGCTCAGAGAAGGTTGGAGGAGTTTGGGGAAAGTTGGGGGAGGGGACCCTCCGGACTCCTCTCCTTGGCTAGGTGACTTCACTGCAATGCAGGAATCTGCCATATTTAGAGGGCGCTGCAATCGAAAAGTTTACATTAAGCATATGAATGCTAGCTTTCTTCTCCGTTAGACACTCCTTGGCCAGGTCACATGGACCCGGAAGGCTCAGAGAGGGTTGGTTGAGGGAACCCTCGGGACTCCTCTACCTGGCTAGGTGGCCTTCACTGCAATGCACCAATTTGCCATATTTAGAGGGCGCTGCAATCGAAAAGTTTACATTAAGCTTATGAAAGCTAGATTTCTTCTCCCTTACACACTCCTTGGCCAGATCACATGAACCCCGAAGGCTCAGGGAAAGTTGGGGGAGGGGACCCTCCGGACTCCTCTCCCTGGCTAGGTGGATTCACTGCAATACAGGAATCTGCCATATTTAGAGGGCGCTGCAATCGAAAATTTTAGATTAAGCTTATGAAAGCTAGCTCTCTTCTGCCTTAGACACTCCTTGGCCAGGTCACATGGAACCCTAAGGCTCAGAGAAGTTTGGGGGTGGGGACCCTCTTTACTCCTCTCCCTGCCTAGGTGGCTTCGCAGCAATGCAGGAATCTGACATATTTAGAATGCGCTGCAATCGAAAAGTTTACATTAAGCTTATGAAATCTAGCTCTCTTCTCCCTTAGACACTCCTTAGCCAGGTCACATGGACCCCTAAGGCTCAGAGAAGGTTAGGGGAGTGAACCCTCTGGACTTCTCTCCCTGGCTAGGTGGCGTCACTGCAATGCAGGAATCTACCATATTTAGAGGGCGCTGCAATCGAAAAGTGTACATTAAGCTTATGAAAGCCAGCTCTCTTCTCCCTTAGACACTCCTTGGCCAGGTCACATGGACCCCGAAGGCTCAGGGAAAGTTGGGGTAGGGGACCCTCCGGACTCCTCTCCCTGGCTAGGAGGCTTCACTGCAATGCAGGAATCTGCCATATTTAGTGGGCGCTGAAATCGAAAAGTTTACATTAAGCTTATGAATGCTAGCTTTCTTCTCCCTTAGACACTCCTTGGCCAGGTCACATGGGCCCAGAAGGCTCAGAGAAGGTTGGGGTTGTGGACCCTCTGGACTCCTCTACCTGGCTTGTTGGCTTCACTGCAATGCACGAATTTGCCATATTTAGAGGGCGCTGCAATCGAAAAGTTTACATTAAACTTATGAAAGCTAGCTCTCTTCTCATTTAGACACTCCTTGACCAGGTAACATGGACCCTGAAGGCTCAGAGAAGGTTGGGGGAGTGGACCCTCTGGACTCATCTCCCTGTGTAGGTGGCTTCACTGCAATGCAGGAATCTGGCAAATTTAGAGGGCGCTGCAATCGAAAAGTGTACATTAATCTTATGAAATCTAGCTCTCTTCTCCCTTAGACACTCCTCGGCTAGGTCACATGGACCCCGAAAGCTCAGAGAAATTTGGGACCCTCTGGACTCCTCTCCCTGGCTAGGTGGATTCACTGCAATGCACGAATTTGCCAAATTTAGAGAGCGCTGCAATCGAAAAGTTTACATTAAACTTATGAAAGCTAGCTCTCTTCTCCCTTAGACACTCCTTGGCCAGGTCACATGGAACCCTAAGGCTCAGAGAAGGTTGGGGGAGGGGACCCTCTGGAGTCCTCTCCCTGGCTAGGTGGCTTCACTGCAATGCAGGAATCTGCCATATTTAGAGGGCGCTGCAATCGAAAAGTGTACATAAAGCTTATAAAAGCTAGCTCTCTTAACCCTTAGACACTCCTTGTCCAGGTCACATGGACCCCTAAGGCTCAGAGAAGGTTGGGTGAGGGGACCCACCGGACTCCTCTCCCTGGCTAGGTGGCTTCACGGCAATGCAGGAATCTGCCATATTTAGAGGCGCTGCAATCGAAAAGTTTACATTAAGCTTATGAAAGCTAGCTCTCTTCTCCCTTAGACACTCCTTGACCAGGTCACATGGACCCCTAAAATTCAGAGAAGGTTGGGGAGTGAACCCTCTGGATTCCTCTCCCTGGCTAGGTGACTTCACTGCAATGCAGGAATCTACCATATTTAGAGGGCGCTGCAATCGAAAATTTTAGATTAAGCTTATGAGAGCTAGCTCTCTTCTGCCTTAGACACTCCTTGGCCAGGTCACATGGAACCCTAAGGCTCAGAGAAGTTTGGGGGTGGGGACCCTCTGGACTCCTCTCCCTGGCTAGGTGGCTTCGCAGCAATGCAGGAATCTGACATATTTAGAATGCGCTGCAATCGAAAAGTTTACATTAAGCTTATGAAATCTAGCTCTCTTCTCCCTTAGACACTCCTTGGCCACGTCACATGGACCCCGAAGGCTCAGAGAAGGTTGGGGGAGGGGACCATCTGGACTCCTCTCCCTGACTAGGTGGCTTCACTGCAATGCAGGAATCTGCCATATATAGAGGACGCTGCAATCGAAAAGTTTACATTAAGCTTATGAAATCTAGCTCTCTTCTCCCTTAGACACTCCTTAGCCAGGTCACATGGACCCCTAAGGCTCAGAGAAGGTTGGGGGAGTGAACTCTCTGGACTCCTCTCCCTGGCTAGGTGGCGTCACTGCAATGCAGGAATCTACAATATTTAGAGGGCGCTGCAATCGAAAAGTTTACATTAAGCTTATGAAAGCTAGCTCTCTTCTCCCTTAGACACTCCTTGTCCAGGTCACATGGATCCCGAAGGCTCAGAGAAGGTTGCGGGAGGGGAACCTCTGGACTAGTCTTCCTGGCTAGGTGGCTTCACTGCAATGCAGGAATCTCCCATATTTTGAGGGCGCTGCAATCGAAAAGTTTACATTAAGCTTATGAAAGCTAGCTCTCTTCTCCCTTAGACACTCCTTGGCCAGGTCACATGGACCCCTAAGGCTCAGAGAAGGTTGGGGGAGGGGACCCACCGGAATCCTCTCCCTGGCTAGGTGGCTTCACTGCAATGCAGGAATCTGCCATATTTAGAGGGCGCTGCAATCGAAAAGTTTCCATTAAGCTTATGAAAGCTAGCTCTCTTCTCCCTTAGACAATCCTTGTCCAGGTCACATGGACCCCGAAGGCTCAGAGAAGATTGGGGGAGGGGACCGTCTGGAGTCCTCTCCCTGGCTAGGTGGCTTCACTGCAATGCAGGAATCTGCCATATTTAGAGGGCGCTGCAATCGAACAGTGTACATTAAGCTTATAAAAGCTAGCTCTTTTATCCCTTAGACACTCCTTGTCCAGGTCACATGGACCCCTAAGGCTCAGAGAAATTTGGGTGAGGGGACCTACCGGACTCCTCTCCCTGGCTAGGTGGCTTCAGTGCAATGCAGGAATCTGCCATATTTTGAGGTCGCTGCAATCGAAAAGTTTACATTAAGCTTATGAAAGCTAGCTCTCTTCTCCCTTCGACACTCCTTGGCCAGGTCGCATGGACCCCGAAAGCTCAGAGAATGTTGGAGTAGGGGATATTCTGGACTCCTCTCCTTCGCTAGGTGACTTCACTGCAATGCAGGAATCTGCCATATTTAGAGGGCGCTGCAATCGAAAAGTTTACATCAAGCTTATGAAAGATAGCTCTCTTCTCCCTTAGACACTACTTGGCCAGGTCACATGGATCCCGAAAGCTCAGAGAAAGTTGGGGGAGGGGACCCTTTGGACTTCTCTCCCTGGATAGGTGGCTTCACTGCAATGCAGGAATCTGCCATATTTAGAGGGCGCTGCAATCGAAAAATTTACATTAAAGTTATAAAAGCTAGCTTTCTTCTCCCTTAAACACTCCTTGGCCAGGTCACATGGACCCCTAAGGCTCAGAGAAGGTTGGGGGAGGGGACCATCTGGACTCCTCTCCATGGCTAGGTGGCTTCACTGCAATGCACGAATTTGCCGTATTTAGAGGGCGCTGCAATCGAAAAGTTTATATTAAGCTTATGAAAGCTAGCTCTCTTCTCCCTTAGACACTCCTTGGCCAGGTCACATGGACCCTGAATGCTCAGAGAAGGTTGGGGGAGGGGACCCTCTGGACTCCTCTCCCTGGCTAGGTGGCTTCAGAAGTTTACATCAAGCTTATGAAAGCTAACTCTCTTCTCTATTAGACTCTCCTTGGCCAGGTCAAATGGACCCCTAAGGCTCAGAGAAGGTTGGGGGAGGGGACCCACCGGAATCCTCTCCCTGGCTAGGTGGCTTCACTGCAATGCAGGAATCTGCCATATTTAGAGGGCGCTGCAATCGAAAAATTTATATTAAGGTTATGAAATCTACCTTTCTTCTCCCTTAAACACTCCTTGGCTATGTCACATGGACCACTAAGGCTCAGATAAGGTTGGAAAGATTCAGGTCACGTGGATTCAGAATGCTCAGCGAAGGTTGGGGGAGGGGACCCTCTGGACTCCTCTCCCTGGCTAGGTGGCTTCACTGCAATGTAAGAATCTGCCATATTTAGAGACCCCTGCAATCGAAAAGTTTATATTAAGCTTATGAAAGCTAGCTGTCTTCTCCCTTATACACTCCTTGGCCAGATGACATGGACCCTGAAGGCTCAGAGAAGGTTGGGGGAGGGGACCATTTGGACTTCTCTCCCTGGCTAGGTGGCTTCACTGCAATGCACGAATTTGCCGTATTTAGAGGGCGCTGCAATCGAAAAATTTCCATTAAACTTATGAAAGCTAGCTCTGTTGTCCCTTAAACACTCCTTGTCCAGGTCACATGGACCCCGAAGGCTCAGAGTTGGTTGGGGGAGGAGACCCTCTCAACTCCTCTCCTTGGCTAGGTGGCTTCGCTGCAATGCAGGAATCTGCCATATTTAGAGGGCGCTGCAATCGAAAAGTTTACATTAAGCTTATGAAAGCTAGCACTCTTCTCCTTTAGACACTCCTTGGCCAGGTCACATGTACCCCAAAGGCTCAGGGAAGGTTGGAGGAGGGTACTCTCCGGACTCCTCTCCCTGGCTAAGTGGCTTCACTGCAATGCTGGAATCTGCCATATTTAGTGGGTGCTGCAATCTAAAAGTTTACATTAAGCTTAATAACTGGACTTCTCTCCCTGGCTAAGTGGCTTCACTGCAATGCAGGAATCTCCCATATTTAGAGGGCGCTGCAATCGAAAAGTTTAAATTAAGCTTATGAAATCAAGCTCTCTTCTCCCTTAGACACTCTTTGGCCAGGTCATATGGACCCCTAAGGCTCAGAGAAGGATGGGGGTGGGGACCCTCTGGACTCCTCTCCCTGGTTTGCTGGCTTCACTGCAATGCAGGAATCTGCCATATTTAGAGGGCGTTGCAATCGAAAAGTTTACATTAAGCTTATGAAAGCTAGCTCTCTTCTCCCTTAGACACTCCTTGGCCAGGTCACATGGACCCCTAAGGCTCAGAGAAGGTTGGAGGAGGGGACCCACCAGAATTCTCTCCCTGGCTAGGTGGCTTCACTGCAATGCAGGAATCTGCCATATTTAGAGGGCGCTGCAATCGAAAAGTTTACATTAAGCTTATGAAAGCTAGCTCTCTTCTACCTTAGACACTCCTTGGCCAGGTCACATGGACGCCTAAAACTCAGAGAAGGTTGGGGGAGGGAACCCTCTGGACTCCTCTCCCTGGCTACGTGGCTTCACTACAATGCAGGAATCTACCATATTTAGAAGGCGCTGCAATCGAAAAGTTTACATTAAGCTTATGAAAGCTAGCTCTCTTCTCCCTTAGACACTCCTTGGCCAGGTCACATGGATCCCGAAGTCTCAGAGAAGGTTGCGGGAGGGGAACATCTGGACTGGTCTTCCTGGCTAGGTGGCTTCACTGCAATGCAGGAATCTACCATATTTAGAGGGCGCTGCAATCGAAAAGTTTCCATTCAGCTTATGAAAGCTAGCTCTCCTCTCCCTTAGACACTCCTTGGCAAGGTCACATGGACTCCTAAGGTTCAGAGAAGGTTGGGGGAGGGGACCCTCTGGACTCCTCTCCCTGGCTAGGTGGCTTCACTGCAATGCAGGAATCTGCCATATTTAGAGGGCGCTGCAATCGAAAAGTTTACCTTATGCTTATGAAAGCTAGCTCTCTTCTCCCTTAGACACTCCTTGGCCAGTTCAAATGGTTCCCGAAGGCTCAGAGAAGGTTGCGGGAGGGGACCCTCTGGACTCCTCTCCTTAGTTAGGTGACTTCACTGCAATGCAGGAATCTGCCATATTTAGAGGGCGCTGCAATCGAAAAGTTTACATCAAGCTTATGAAAGCTAGCTCTCTTGTCTATTAGACACTCCTTGGCCAGGTCACATGGACCCCTAAGGCTCAGAGAAGGATGGGAGAGGGGACCCTCTGGACTCCTCTCCTTGGCTAGGTGACTTCACTGCAATGCAGGAATCTGCCATATTTAGAGGGCGCTGCAATCGAAAAGTTTACCTTATGCTTATGAAAGCTAGCTCTCTTCTCCCTTAGACACTCCTTGGCCAGTTCAAATGGTTCCTGAAGGCTCAGAGAAGGTTGCGGGAGGGGACCCTCTGGACTCCTCTCCTTAGTTAGGTGACTTCACTGCAATGCAGGAATCTGCCATATTTAGAGGGCGCTGGAATCGAAAAGTTTACATTAAGCTTATGAATGCTAGATTTCTTCTCCCTTAGACACTCCTTGGCCAGGTCACATGGACCCGGAAGGCTCAGAAAGGGTTGGGGGAGGGGACCCTCTGGACTCCTCTCCCTGGGTAGGTGGCTTCGCTGCAATGCAGGAATCTGCCATATTTAGAAAGCGCTGCAATCGAAAAGTTTACATTAAGCTTATGAAAGCTAGCTCTCTTCTCCTTTAGACACTCCTTGGCCAGGTCACATGGATCCCAAAGGCTCAGAGAAGGTTGGGGGAGGGGACCCTCTGGACTCCTCTACCTGGCTAGGTTGCTTCACTGCAATGCAGGAATCTCCCATATTTAGAGGGCGCTGCAATTGAAAAGTTTACATTAAGCTTATGAAAGCTAGCTCTCTTCTCCCTTAGACACTCCTTGGCCAGGTCACATGGATCCCGAAGGCTCAGAGAAGGTTGGGGGAGGGGACCCTCTGGACTCCTCTACCTGGCTAGGTGGCTTCACTGCAATGCAGGAATCTGCCATATTTAGAGGGCGCTGCAATCGAAAAATTTCCCTTAAACTTATGAAAGCTAGCTCTCTTGTCCCTTAAACACTCCTTGTCCAGGTCACATGGACCCCGAAGGCTCAGAGTTGGTTGGGGGAGGAGACCCTCTCAACTCCTCTCTCCTTGGCTAGGTGGTTTCGCTGCAATGCAGGAATCTGCCATATTTAGAGGGCGCTGCAATCGAAAAGTTTACATTAAGCTTATGAAAGCTAGCACTCTTCTCCCTTAGACACTCCTTGGCCAGGTCACATGGACCCCGAAGGCTCAGGGTAGGTTGGAGGAGGGTACTCTCCGGACTCCTCTCCCTGGCTAAGTGGCTTCACTGCAATGCAGGAATCTCCCATATTTAGAGGGCGCTGCAATCGAAAAGTTTACATTAAGCTTATGAAATCTAGCTCTCTTCTCCCTTAGACACTCCTTGGCCACGTCACATGGACCCCGAAGGCTCAGAGAAGGTTGGGGGAGGGGACCCTCTGGACTCATCTCCCTGACTAGTTGGCTTCACTGCAATGCAGGAATCTGCAATATTTAGAGGGCGCTACAATCGAAAAGTTTACACTAAGCTTATGAAAGCTAGCTCTTCACATGGACCCCTAAGGCTCAGAGAATGTTGGGGGAGGGGACCCACTGGAATCCTCTCCCTGGCTAGGTGGCTTCACTGCAATGCAGGAATCTGCCATATATAGAGGACGCTGCAATCGAAAAGTTTACATTAAGCTTATGAAATCTAGCTCTCTTCTCCCTTAGACACTCCTTAGCCAGGTCACATGGACCCCTAAGGCTCAGAGAAGGTTGGGGGAGTGAACTCTCTGGACTCCTCTCTCTGGCTAGGTGGCGTCACTGCAATGCAGGAATCTACAATATTTAGAGGGCGCTGCAATCGAAAAGTTTACATTAAGCTTATGAAAGCTAGCTCTCTTCTCCCTTAGACACTCCTTGGCCAGGTCGCATGGACCCCGAACGCTCAGAGAAGGTTGGAGAAGGGGACCCTCTGGACTCCTCTCCTTGGCTAGGTGACTTCACTGCAATGCAGGAATCTACCATATTTAGAGGGCGCTGCAATCGAAAAGTTTACATTAAGCTTATGAAAGCTAGCTCTTTTCTCCCTTAGACACTCCTTGGCCAGGTCACATGGACCCCTAAGGCTCAGAGAAGGTTGGGGGAGGGGACCCACCGGAATCCTCTCCCTGGCTAGGTGGCTTCACTGCAATGCAGGAATCTGCCATATTTAGAGGGCGCTGCAATCGAAAAGTTTCCATTAAGCTTATGAAAGCTAGCTCTCTTCTCCCTTAGACACTCCTTGGCCAGGTCACATGGACCCCTAAGGCTCAGAGAAGGTTGGGGGAGGGGACCCTCTGGAATCCTCTCCTTGGCTAGGTGACTTCACTGCAATTCAGGAATCTGCCATATTTAGACGGCGTTGCAATGGAAAAGTTTACATTAAGCTTATGAAAGCTAGCTCTCTTCTCCCTTAGACACTCCTTGGCCAGGTCACATGGACCCCTAAGGCTCAGAGAAGGTTGGGGGAGGGGACCCACTGGAATCCTCTCCCTGGCTAGGTGACTTCACTGCAATGCAGGAATCTGCCATATATAGAGGACGCTGCAATCGAAAAGTTTACATTAAGCTTATGAATGCTAGCTTTCTTCTCCGTTAGACACTCCTTGGCCAGGTCACATGGACCAGGAAGGATCAGAGAGGGTTGGGGGAGGGAACCCTCTGGACTCCTCTCCCTGGCTAGGTGGCTTCACTGCAATGCAGGAATCTGCCATATTTAGATGGCGCTGCAATCGAAAAGTATACATTAAGCTTATGAATGCTAGATTTCTTCTCCCTTAGACACTCCTTGGCCAGGTCACATGGACCCGGAAGGCTCAGAGAGGGTTGGGGGAGGGGACCCTCTGGACTCCTCTCCCTGGCTAGGTGGCTTCACTGAAATTCAGGAATCTGCCATATTTAGAGGGCGCTGCAATCGAAAAGTTTACATTACGCTTATGAACGCTAGCTCTCTTCTCCCTTAGACACTCCTTGGCCAGGTCGCATGGACCCCAAACGCTCAGAGAAGGTTGGAGGAGTTTGGGGAAAGTTGGGGGAGGGGACCCTCCGGACTCCTCTCCTTGGCTAGGTGACTTCACTGCAATGCAGGAATCTGCCATATTTAGAGGGCGCTGCAATCGAAAAGTTTACATTAAGCATATGAATGCTAGCTTTCTTCTCCGTTAGACACTCCTTGGCCAGGTCACATGGACCCGGAAGGCTCAGAGAGGGTTGGTTGAGGGAACCCTCGGGACTCCTCTACCTGGCTAGGTGGCCTTCACTGCAATGCACCAATTTGCCATATTTAGAGGGCGCTGCAATCGAAAAGTTTACATTAAGCTTATGAAAGCTAGATTTCTTCTCCCTTACACACTCCTTGGCCAGATCACATGAACCCCGAAGGCTCAGGGAAAGTTGGGGGAGGGGACCCTCCGGACTCCTCTCCCTGGCTAGGTGGATTCACTGCAATACAGGAATCTGCCATATTTAGAGGGCGCTGCAATCGAAAATTTTAGATTAAGCTTATGAAAGCTAGCTCTCTTCTGCCTTAGACACTCCTTGGCCAGGTCACATGGAACCCTAAGGCTCAGAGAAGTTTGGGGGTGGGGACCCTCTGGACTCCTCTCCCTGCCTAGGTGGCTTCGCAGCAATGCAGGAATCTGACATATTTAGAATGCGCTGCAATCGAAAAGTTTACATTAAGCTTATGAAATCTAGCTCTCTTCTCCCTTAGACACTCCTTAGCCAGGTCACATGGACCCCTAAGGCTCAGAGAAGGTTAGGGGAGTGAACCCTCTGGACTTCTCTCCCTGGCTAGGTGGCGTCACTGCAATGCAGGAATCTACCATATTTAGAGGGCGCTGCAATCGAAAAGTGTACATTAAGCTTATGAAAGCCAGCTCTCTTCTCCCTTAGACACTCCTTGGCCAGGTCACATGGACCCCGAAGGCTCAGGGAAAGTTGGGGTAGGGGACCCTCCGGACTCCTCTCCCTGGCTAGGAGGCTTCACTGCAATGCAGGAATCTGCCATATTTAGTGGGCGCTGCAATCGAAAAGTTTACATTAAGCTTATGAATGCTAGCTTTCTTCTCCCTTAGACACTCCTTGGCCAGGTCACATGGGCCCAGAAGGCTCAGAGAAGGTTGGGGTTGTGGACCCTCTGGACTCCTCTACCTGGCTTGTTGGCTTCACTGGAATGCACGAATTTGCCATATTTAGAGGGCGCTGCAATCGAAAAGTTTACATTAAGCTTATGAAAGCTAGCTCTCTTCTCATTTAGACACTCCTTGGCCAGGTAACATGGACCCTGAAGGCTCAGAGAAGGTTGGGGGAGTGGACCCTCTGGACTCATCTCCCTGTGTAGGTGGCTTCACTGCAATGCAGGAATCTGGCAAATTTAGAGGGCGCTGCAATCGAAAAGTGTACATTAATCTTATGAAATCTAGCTCTCTTCTCCCTTAGACACTCCTCGGCCAGGTCACATGGACCCCGAAAGCTCAGAGAAATTTGGGACCCTCTGGACTCCTCTCCCTGGCTAGGTGGATTCACTGCAATGCACGAATTTGCCAAATTTAGAGAGCGCTGCAATCGAAAAGTTTACATTAAACTTATGAAAGCTAGCTCTCTTCTCCCTTAGACACTCCTTGGCCAGGTCACATGGAACCCTAAGGCTCAGAGAAGGTTGGGGGAGGGGACCCTCTGGAGTCCTCTCCCTGGCTAGGTGGCTTCACTGCAATGCAGGAATCTGCCATATTTAGAGGGCGCTGCAATCGAAAAGTGTACATAAAGCTTATAAAAGCTAGCTCTCTTAACCCTTAGACACTCCTTTTCCAGGTCACATGGACCCCTAAGGCTCAGAGAAGGTTGGGTGAGGGGACCCACCGGACTCCTCTCCCTGGCTAGGTGGCTTCACGGCAATGCAGGAATCTGCCATATTTAGAGGCGCTGCAATCGAAAAGTTTACATTAAGCTTATGAAAGCTAGCTCTCTTCTCCCTTAGACACTCCTTGACCAGGTCACATGGACCCCTAAAATTCAGAGAAGGTTGGGGAGTGAACCCTCTGGACTCCTCTCCCTGGCTAGGTGGCTTCACTGCAATGCACGAATCTGCCATATTTAGAGGGCGCTGCAATCGAAAAGTTTACATCAAGCTTATGAAAGATAGCTCTCTTCTCCCTTAGACACTACTTGGCCAGGTCACATGGATCGCGAAAGCTCAGAGAAAGTTGGGGGAGGGGACCCTTTGGACTCCTCTTCCTGGCTAGGTGGCTTCACTGCAATGCAGCAATCTACCATATTTAGAGGGCGCTGCAATCGAAAAGTTTCCATTAAGCTTATGAAAGCTAGCTCTCTTCTCCCTTAGACACTCCTTGGCCAGGTCACATGGACTCCTAAGGTTCAGAGAAGGTTGGGTGAGGGGACCCACCGGACTCCTCTCCCTGGCTAGATGGCTTCACTGCAATGCAGGAATCTGCCTTATTTAGAGGGCGCTGCAATCGAAAAGTTTACATTAAGCTTATGAAAGCTAGCTCTTTTTTCCCTTAGACACTCCTTGGCCAGGTCACATGGACCCCTAAGGCTCAGAGAAGGTTGGGGGAGGGGACCCACCGGAATCCTCTCCCTGGCTAGGTGGCTTCACTGCAATGCAGGAATCTGCCATATTTAGAGGGCGCTGCAATCGAAAAGTTTCCATTAAGCTTATAAAAGCTAGCTCTCTTCTCCCTTAGACACTCCTTGGCCAGGTCACATGGACCCCTAAGGCTCAGAGAAGGTTGGGGGAGGGGACCCTCTGGAATCCTCTCCTTGGCTAGGTGACTTCACTGCAATGCAGGAATCTGCCATATTTAGAGGGCGCTGCAATCGAAAATTTTAGATTAAGCTTATGAAAGCTAGCTCTCTTCTGCCTTAGACACTCCTTGGCCAGGTCACATGGAACCCTAAGGCTCAGAGAAGTTTGGGGGTGGGGACCCTCTGGACTCCTATCCCTGCCTAGGTGGCTTCGCAGCAATGCAGGAATCTGACATATTTAGAATGCGCTGCAATCGAAAAGTTTACATTAAGCTTATGAAATCTAGCTCTCTTCTCCCTTAGACACTCCTTAGCCAGGTCACATGGACCCCTAAGGCTCAGAGAAGGTTAGGGGAGTGAACCCTCTGGACTTCTCTCCCTGGCTAGGTGGCGTCACTGCAATGCAGGAATCTACCATATTTAGAGGGCGCTGCAATCGAAAAGTGTACATTAAGCTTATGAAAGCCAGCTCTCTTCTCCCTTAGACACTCCTTGGCCAGGTCACATGGACCCCGAAGGCTCAGGGAAAGTTGGGGTAGGGGACCCTCCGGACTCCTCTCCCTGGCTAGGAGGCTTCACTGCAATGCAGGAATCTGCCATATTTAGTGGGCGCTGCAATCGAAAAGTTTACATTAAGCTTATGAATGCTAGCTTTCTTCTCCCTTAGACACTCCTTGGCCAGGTCACATGGGCCCAGAAGGCTCAGAGAAGGTTGGGGTTGTGGACCCTCTGGACTCCTCTACCTGGCTTGTTGGCTTCACTGCAATGCACGAATTTGCCATATTTAGAGGGCGCTGCAATCGAAAAGTTTACATTAAGCTTATGAAAGCTAGCTCTCTTCTCATTTAGACACTCCTTGGCCAGGTAACATGGACCCTGAAGGCTCAGAGAAGGTTGGGGGAGTGGACCCTCTGGACTCATCTCCCTGTGTAGGTGGCTTCACTGCAATGCAGGAATCTGGCAAATTTAGAGGGCGCTGCAATCGAAAAGTGTACATTAATCTTATGAAATCTAGCTCTCTTCTCCCTTAGACACTCCTCGGCCAGGTCACATGGACCCCGAAAGCTCAGAGAAATTTGGGACCCTCTGGACTCCTCTCCCTGGCTAGGTGGATTCACTGCAATGCACGAATTTGCCAAATTTAGAGAGCGCTGCAATCGAAAAGTTTACATTAAACTTATGAAAGCTAGCTCTCTTCTCCCTTAGACACTCCTTGGCCAGGTCACATGGAACCCTAAGGCTCAGAGAAGGTTGGGGGAGGGGACCCTCTGGAGTCCTCTCCCTGGCTAGGTGGCTTCACTGCAATGCAGGAATCTGCCATATTTAGAGGGCGCTGCAATCGAAAAGTGTACATAAAGCTTATAAAAGCTAGCTCTCTTAACCCTTAGACACTCCTTGTCCAGGTCACATGGACCCCTAAGGCTCAGAGAAGGTTGGGTGAGGGGACCCACCGGACTCCTCTCCCTGGCTAGGTGGCTTCACGGCAATGCAGGAATCTGCCATATTTAGAGGCGCTGCAATCGAAAAGTTTACATTAAGCTTATGAAAGCTAGCTCTCTTCTCCCTTAGACACTCCTTGACCAGGTCACATGGACCCCTAAAATTCAGAGAAGGTTGGGGAGTGAACCCTCTGGACTCCTCTCCATGGCTAGGTGGCTTCACTGCAATGCAGGAATCTGCCATATTTAGAGGGCGCTGCAATCGAAAAGTTTACATCAAGCTTATGAAAGATAACTCTCTTCTCCCTTAGACACTACTTGGCCAGGTCACATGGATCCCGAAAGCTCAGAGAAAGTTGGGGGAGGGGACCCTTTGGACTCCTCTTCCTGGCTAGGTGGCTTCACTGCAATGCAGCAATCTACCATATTTAGAGGGCGCTGCAATCGAAAAGTTTCCATTAAGCTTATGAAAGCTAGCTCTCTTCTCCCTTAGACACTCCTTGGCCAGGTCACATGGACTCCTAAGGTTCAGAGAAGGTTGGGTGAGGGGACCCACCGGACTCCTCTCCCTGGCTAGATGGCTTCACTGCAATGCAGGAATCTGCCATATTTAGAGGGCGCTGCAATCGAAAAGTTTACATTAAGCTTATGAAAGCTAGCTCTTTTTTCCCTTAGACACTCCTTGGCCAGGTCACATGGACCCCTAAGGCTCAGAGAAGGTTGGAGGAGGGGACCCACCAGAATACACTCCCTGGCTAGGTGGCTTCACTGCAATGCAGGAATCTGCCATATTTAGAGGGCGCTGCAATCGAAAAGTTTACATTAAGCTTATGAAAGCTAGCTCTCTTCTACCTTAGACACTCCTTGGCCAGGTCACATGGATCCCGAAGTCTCAGAGAAGGTTGCGTGAGGGGAACATCTGGACTGGTCTTCCTGGCTAGGTGGCTTCACTGCAATGCAGGAATCTACCATATTTAGAGGGCGCTGCAATCGAAAAGTTTCCATTCAGCTTATGAAAGCTAGCTCTCTTCTCCCTTAGACACTCCTTGGCAAGGTCACATGGACTCCTAAGGTTCAGAGAAGGTTGGGGGAGGGGACCCTCTGGACTCCTCTCCCTGGCTAGGTGGCTTCACTGCAATGCAGGAATCTGCCATATTTAGAGGGCGCTGCAATCGAAAAGTTTACCTTATGCTTATGAAAGCTAGCTCTCTTCTCCCTTAGACACTCCTTGGCCAGTTCAAATGGTTCCCGAAGGCTCAGAGAAGGTTGCGGGAGGGGACCCTCTGGACTCCTCTCCTTAGTTAGGTGACTTCACTGCAATGCAGGAATCTGCCATATTTAGAGGGCGCTGGAATCGAAAAGTTTACATTAAGCTTATGAATGCTAGATTTCTTCTCCCTTAGACACTCCTTGGCCAGGTCACATGGACCCGGAAGGCTCAGAAAGGGTTGGGGGAGGGGACCCTCTGGACTCCTCTCCCTGGGTAGGTGGCTTCGCTGCAATGCAGGAATCTGCCATATTTAGAAAGCGCTGCAATCGAAAAGTTTACATTAAGCCTATGAAAGCTAGCTCTCTTCTCCTTTAGACACTCCTTGGCCAGGTCACATGGATCCCAAAGGCTCAGAGAAGGTTGGGGGAGGGGACCCTCTGGACTCCTCTCCCTGGCTAGGTTGCTTCACTGCAATGCAGGAATCTCCCATATTTAGAGGGCGCTGCAATTGAAAAGTTTACATTAAGCTTATGAAAGCTAGCTCTCTTCTCCCTTAGACACTCCTTGGCCAGGTCACATGGATCCCGAAGGCTGAGAGAAGGTTGGGGGAGGGGACCCTCTGGACTCCTCTACCTGGCTAGGTGGCTTCACTGCAATGCAGGAATCTGCCATATTTAGAGGGCGCTGCAATCGAAAAATTTCCCTTAAACTTATGAAAGCTAGCTCTCTTGTCCCTTAAACACTCCTTGTCCAGGTCACATGGACCCCGAAGGCTCAGAGTTGGTTGGGGGAGGAGACCCTCTCAACTCCTCTCTCCTTGGCTAGGTGGCTTCGCTGCAATGCAGGAATCTGCCATATTTAGAGGGCGCTGCAATCGAAAAGTTTACATTAAGCTTATGAAAGCTAGCACTCTTCTCCCTTAGACACTCCTTGGCCAGGTCACATGGACCCCGAAGGCTCAGGGTAGGTTGGAGGAGGGTACTCTCCGGACTCCTCTCCCTGGCTAAGTGGCTTCACTGCAATGCAGGAATCTCCCATATTTAGAGGGCGCTGCAATCGAAAAGTTTAAATTAAGCTTATGAAAGCAAGCTCTCTTCTCCCTTAGACACTCTTTGGCCAGGTCATATGGACCCCTAAGGCTCAGAGAAGGATGGGGGAGGGGACCCTCTGGACTCCTCTCCCTGGTTTGCTGGCTTCACTGCAATGCAGGAATCTGCCATATTTAGAGGGCGTTGCAATCGAAAAGTTTACATTAAGCTTATGAAAGCTAGCTCTTTTCTCCCTTAGACACTCCTTGGCCAGGTCACATGGACCCCGAAGGCTCAGGGTAGGTTGGAGGAGGGTACTCTCCGGACTCCTCTCCCTGGCTAAGTGGCTTCACTGCAATGCAGGAATCTCCCATATTTAGAGGGCGCTGCAATCGAAAAGTTTAAATTAAGCTTATGAAAGCAAGCTCTCTTCTCCCTTAGACACTCCTTGGCCAGGTCACATGGATCCCAAAGGCTCAGAGAAGGTTGCGGGAGGGGAACCTCTGGACTAGCCTTCCTGGCTAGGTGGCTTCACTGCAATGCAGGAATCTACCATATTTAGAGGGCGCTGGAATCGAAAAGTTTACATTAAGCTTATGAATGCTAGATTTCTTCTCCCTTAGACACTCCTTGGCCAGGTCACATGGACCCCGAAGGCTGAGAGAAGGTTGGGGGAGGGGACAATCTGGATTCCTCTCCCTGGCTAGGTGGCTTCATTGCAATGCAGGAATCTGCCATATTTAGAGGGCGCTGCAATCGAAAAGTTTACATTAAGCTTATGAAAGCTAGATTTCTTCTCCCTTAGACACTCCTTGGCCAGGTCACATGGACCCCGAAGGCTCAGTCAAAGTTGGGGGAGGGGACCCTTCGAACTCCTCTCCCTGGCTAGGTGGCTTCACTGCAATGCAGGAATCTGCCGTATTTACAGTGCGCTGCAATCGAAAAGTTTACATTAAGCTTATGAACGCTAGCTCTCTTCTGATTTAGACACTCCTTGGCCAGGTCACATGGACCCCTAAGGCTCAGAGAAGGTTGGGGGAGGGGACCCTCTGGACTCCTCTCCCTGGCTAGGTGGCTTCGCTGCAATGCAGGAATCTGCCATATTTAGAAAGCGCTGCAATCGAAAAGTTTACATTAAGCTTATGAAAGCTAGCTCTCTTCTCTCTTAGACACTCCTTGGCCAGGTCACATGTAACCCGAAGGCTCAGAGAAGGTTGGGGGAGGGGACCCTCTGGACTCCTCTACCTGGCTAGGTGGCTTCACTGCAATGCAGGAATCTGCCATATTTAGAGGGCGCTGCAATTGAAAAGTTTACATTAAGCTTATGAAAGCTAGCTTTCTTCTCCATTAGACACTCCTTGGCCAGGTCACATGGACCCCGAAAGCTCAGAGAAGGTTGGGACACTCTGGACTCCTCTCCCTGGCTAGGTGGCTTCGCTGCAATGCAGGAATCTCCCATATTTAGAAAGCGCTGCAACCGAAAAGTTTACATTAAGCTTATGAAAGCTAGCTCTTTTCTCCCTTAGACACTCCTTGGCCAGGTCACATGGACCCCTAAGGCTCAGAGAATGTTTGGGGAGGGGACCCACCAGAATCCTCTCCCTGTCTAGGTGGCTTCACTGCAATGCAGGAATCTGCCATATTTAGAGGGCGCTGCAATCGAAAAGTTTACATTAAGCTTATGAAAGCTAGCTCTCTTGTCTATTAGACAGTCCTTGGCCAGGTCACATGGACCCCTAAGGTTCAGAGAAGGATGGGAGAGGGGACCCTCTGGACTCCTCTCCTTGGCTAGGTGATTTCACTGCAATGCAGGAATCTGCCATATTTAGAAGGCGCTGCAATCGAAAAGTTTACATTAAGCTTATGAAAGCTAGCTCTCTTCTCCCTTAGAAACTCCTTGGCCAGGTCACATGGACTCCTAAGGTTCAGAGAAGGTTGGGGGAGGGGACCCTCTGGACTCCTCTCCCTGGCTAGGTGGCTTCACTGAAATTCAGGAATCTGCCATATTTAGAGGGCGCTGCAATCGAAAAGTTTACATTAAGCTTATGAATGTTAGCTTTCTTCTCCGTTAGACACTCCTTGGCCAGGTCACATGGACCCGGAAGGCTCAGAGAGGGTTGGCCGAGGGAACCCTCTGGACTCCTCTAGGTGGCTAGGTGGCCTTCACTGCAATGCACCAATTTGCCATATTTAGAGGGCGCTGCAATCGAAAAGTTTACATTAAGCTTATGAATGCTAGATTTCTTCTCCTTTAGACAGTCCTTGGCCAGGTCACATGGACCCGGAAGGTTCAGAGAGGGTTGGGGGAGGGGACCCTCTGGACTCCTCTCCCTGGCTAGGTGGCTTCACTGCAATGCACGAATTTGCCATATTTAGAGGGCGCTGCAATCGAAAAGTTTACATTAAGCTTATGAAAGCTAGATTTCTTCTCCCTTAGACACTCCTTGGCCAGGTCACATGGACCACGAAAGCTCAGAGAACGTTGGAACCCTTTGGACTCCTCTCCCTGAGTAGGTGGCTTCGCTGCACTCTGGACTCCCTCTGGACTCTTCTTCCTGGCTAGGTGGCTTCACTGCAATGCTGGAATCTGCCATATTTAGTGGGCGCTGCAATCGAAAATTTACAGTAAGCTTATGAAAGCTAGCTCTCTTCTCCCTTAGACACTGCTTGGCCAGGTCACATGGACCCCTAAGGCTCAGAGAATAATGGGGCAGGGGACCGTCTGGACTCCTCTCCCTGGTTAGGTGGCTTCACTGAAATACAGGAATCTGCCATATTTAGAGGGCGCTGCAATCGAAAAGTTTACATTAAGCTTATGAAAGCTAGCTCTCTTGTCTATTAGACAGTCCTTGGCCAGGTCACATGGACCCCTAAGGTTCAGAGAAAGATGGGAGAGGGGACCCTCTGGACTCCTCTCCTTGGCTAGGTGATTTCACTGCAATGCAGGAATCTGCCATATTTAGAGGGCGCTGCAATCGAAAAGTTTACATTAAGCTTATGAAAGCTAGCTCTCTTCTCCATTAGACACTCCTTGGCTAGGTCACACGGACTCCTAAGGTTCAGAGAAGGTTGGGGGAGGGGACCCTCTGGACTCCTCTCCCTGGCTAGGTGGCTTCACTGCAATGCACGAATGTGCCGTATTTAGAGGGCGCTGCAATCGAAAAGTTTCCATTAAGCTTATGAAAACTACCTCTCATCTCTCTTAGACACTCCTTGGCAAGGTCACATGGACCCCGAAGGCACAGAGAATGTTGGGGGAGGGGACCCTCTGGACTCCTCTCCCTGGATAGGTGGCTTCACTGCAATGCACGAATGTGCCGTATTTAGAGGGCGCTGCAATCGAAAAGTTTCCATTAAGCTTATGAAAGCTAGCTCTCATCTCCCTTAGACACTCCTTGGCCAGGTCACATGGACCCCGAAGGCTCAGGGAAGGTTGGGGGAGGGGACTCTCCGGACTCCTCTCCCTGGCTAAGTGGCTTCACTGCAATGCTGGAATCTGCCATATTTAGTGTGTGCTTCAATCTAAAAGTTTACATTAAGCTTAATAACTGGACTTCTCTCCCTGGCTAGGTGGCTTCTGCAATGCAGGAATCTCCCATATTTAGATGGCGCTGCAATCGAAAAGTTTAAATTAAGCTTATGAAAGCAAGCTCTCTTCTCCCTTAGACACTCTTTGGCCTGGTCACATGGACCCCTAAGGCTCAGAGAAGGATGGGGGAGGGGACCCTCTGGACTCCTCTCCCTGGCTAGGTGGCTTCACTGCAATGCACGAATGTGCCATATTTAGAGGGCGTTGCAATCGAAAAGTTTACATTAAGCTTATGAAAGCTAGCTCTCTTCTCCCTTAGACACTCCTTGGCCAGGTCACATAGACCCCTAAGGCTCAGAGAAGGTTGGGGGAGGGGACCCTCCGGACTCCTCTCCCTGGCTAGGTGGCTTCACTGCAATGCAGGAATCTGCCGTATTTAGAGGGCGCTGCAATCGAAAAGTTTACATTAAGCTTATGAACGCTAGCTCTCTTCTGATTTAGACACTCCTTGGCCAGGTCACATGGACCCCTAAGGCTCAGAGAAGGTTGGGGGAGGGGACCCTCTGGACTCCTCTCCCTGGCTAGGTGGCTTCGCTGCAATGCAGGAATCTGCCATATTTAGAAAGCACTGCAATCGAAAAGTTTACATTAAGCTTATGAAAGCTAGCTCTCTTCTCCCTTAGACACTCCTTGGCCAGGTCAAATGTATCCCGAAGGCTCAGAGAAGGTTGGGGGAGGGGACCCTCTGGATTCCTCTACCTGGCTAGGTGGCTTCACTGCAATGCAGGAATCTGACATATTTAGAGGGCGCTGCAATTGAAAAGTTTACATTAAGCTTATGAAAGCTAGCTTTCTTCTCCCTTAGACACTCCTTGGCCAGGTCACATGGACCCCGAAAGCTCAGAGAAGGTTGGGACACTCTGGATTCCTCTCCCTGGCTAGGTGGCTTCGCTGCAATGCAGGAATCTCCGATATTTAGAAAGCGCTGCAACCGAAAAGTTTACATTTAGCTTATGAAAGCTAGCTCTCTTCTCCCTTAGACACTCCTTGTCCAGGTCACATGGACCCCGAAAGCTCAGAGAAGGTTGGGGGAGGGGACCCTCTGGACTCCTCTCCCTGGCTAGGTGGCTTCACTGCAATGCAGGAATCTGCAATATTTAGAGAGCACTGCAATCGAAAAGTTTACATTAAGCTTATGAAAGCTAGCTCTTTTCTCCCTTAGACACTCCTTGGCCAGGTCACAAGGACCCCTAAGGCTCAGAGAATGTTGGGGGAGGGGACACACCGGAATCCTCTCCCTGTTTAGATGGCTTCACTGCAATGCAGGAATCTGCCATATTTAGAGGGCGCTGCAATCGAAAAGTTTCCATTAAGCTTATGAAAGCTAGCTCTCTTCTCCCTTAGACACTCATTGGCCAGGTCACATGGACCCCTAAGGCTCAGAGAAGGTTGGGGGAGGGGACCCTCTGGACTCCTCTCCTTGGCTAGGTGACTTCACTGCAATGCAGGAATCTGCCATATTTAGAGGGCCCTGCAATCGAAAATTTTCCATTAAGCTTATGAAAGCTAGATTTCTTCTCCCTTATACACTCCTTGGCCAGGTCACATGGACTCCTAAGGTTCAGAGAAGGTTAGGGGAGGGGACCCTCTGGACTCCTCTCCCTGCCTAGGTGGTTTCACTGCAATTCAGGAATCTGCCATATTCAGAGGGCGCTGCAATCGAAAAGTTTACATTAAGCTTATGAAAGCTAGCTCTCTTCTCCCTTAGACACTCCTTGGCCAGGTCGCATGGACCCCGAACGCTCAGAGAAGGTTGGAGGAGGGGACCTTCTGGACTCCTCTCCTTGGCTAGGTGACTTCACTGCAATGCAGGAATCTGCCATATTAAGAGGGCGCTGCAATCGAAAAGTTTACATTAAGCTTATGAATGCTAGCTTTCTTCTCCCTTAGACACTCCTTGGCCAGCTCACATGGATCCAGAAAGCTCAGAGAGGGTTGGGGGAGGGGACCCTCTGGACTCCTCTACCTGGCTAGGTGGCATCAGTGCAATGCACGAATTTGCCATATTTAGAGGGCGCTGCAATCGAAAAGTTTACATTAAGCTTATGAAAGCTAGCTCTCTTTTCACTTAGACACTCCTTGTCCAGGTCACATGGACCCCGAAGGCTCAGAGACGTTTGGGGGAGGGGACCATCTGGACTCCTCTCCCTGGCTAGGTGGCTTCACTGCAATGCAGGAATCTGCCATATTTAGAGGGCCCTGCAATCGAAAATTTTACATTAAGCTTATGAAAGCTAGCTCTCTTCTGCCTTAGACACTCCTTGGCCAGGTCACATGGACCCCGAAAGCTCAGAGAAGGTTGGGACCCTCTGGACTCCTCTCCCTGGCTAGCTGGCTTCGCTGCAATGCAGGAATCTGCCATATTTTGAAAGCGCTGCAATGGAAAAGTTTACATTAAGCTTATGAGAGCTAGCTCTCTTCTCCCTTAGACACTCCTTGGCCAGGTCACATGGAACCCGAAGGCTCAGAAAAGGTTGGGGGAGGGGACTAGTCTCCCTGGCTAGGTGGCTTCACTGCAATGCAGGAATCTGCAATATTTAGAGTGCGCTGCAATCGAAAAGTTTACACTAAGCTTATGAAAGCTAGCTCTCTTCTCCCTTAGACACTCCTTGGCCAGGTCACATGGAACCCTAAGGCTCAGAGAAGGTTGGGGGAGGGGACCCACCGGAATCCTCTCCCTGGATAGGTGGCTTCACTGCAATGCAGGAATCTGCCATATTTAGAGTGCGCTGCAATCGAAAAGTTTACACTAAGCTTATGAAAGCTAGCTCTCTTCTCCCTTAGACACTCCTTGGCCAGGTCACATGGACCCCTAAGGCTCAGAGAAGGTTGGGGGAGGGGACCCACCGGAATCCTCTCCCTGGCTAGGTGGCTTCACTGCAATGCAGGAATATGCATATTTAGAGGGCGCTGCAATCGAAAAGTTTACATTAAGCTTATGAAAGCTAGCTCTCTTCTCCCTTAGACACACCTTGGCCAGGTCACATGGACCCCTAAAACTCAGAGAAGTTTGGGGGAGTGAAACCTCTGGACTCCTCTGCCTGGCTAGGTGGCTTCACTGCAATGCAGGAATCTACCATATTTAGAAGGCGCTGCAATCGAAAAGTTTACATTAAGCTTATGAAAGCTATCTCTCTTCTCCCTTAGACACTCCTTGGCCAGGTCACATGGATCCAGAAGGCTCAGAGAAGGTTGCGGGAGGGGAACCTCTGGACTAGTCTTCCTGGATAGGTGGCTTCACTGCAATACAGGAATCTACCATATTTAGAGGGCGCTGCAATCGAAAAGTTTCCATTAAGGTTATGAAAGCTAGCTCTCTTCTCCCTTAGACACTCCTTGGCCAGGTCACATGGACCCCGAAGGCTCAGAGAAGGTTGGGGGATGGGACCCTCTGGACTCCTCTACCTGGCTAGGTGGCTTCACTGCAATGCAGGAATCTGCCATATTTAGAGTGCGCTGCAATTGAAAAGTTTACATTAAGCTTATGAAAGCTAGCTTTCTTCTCCCTTAGACACTCCTTGGCCAGGTCACATGGACCCCGAAAGCTCAGAGAAGGTTGGGACACTCTGGACACCTCTCCCTGGCTAGGTGGCTTCGCTGCAATGCAGGAATCTCCCATATTTAGAAAGCGCTGCAACCGAAAAGTTTACATACAGCATATGAAAGCTAGCTCTCTTCTCCCTTAGACACTCCTTGGCCAGGTCACATGGACCCCGAAGGCTCAGAGAAGGTTGGGGGAGGGGACCCTCTGGACTCCTCCCCCTGGCTAGGTGGCTTCACTGCAATGCAGGAATCTGCAATATTTAGAGGGCGCTGCAATCGAAAAGTTTACATTAAGCTTACGAAAGCTAGCTCTTTTCTCCCTTAGACACTCCTTGGCCAGGTCACATGGAACCCTAAGGCTCAGAGAATGTTGGGGGGGGGACCCACCGGAATCCTCTCCCTGTCTAGGTGGCTTCACTGCAATGCAGGAATCTGTCATATTTAGAGGGCGCTGCAATCGAAAAGTTTACATTAAGCTTATGAAAGCTCCTCTCCCTGGCTAGGAGGCTTCGCTGCAATGCGGGAATCTGCCATATTTAGAAAGCGCTGCAATCGAAAAGTTTACATTAAGCTTATGAAAGCTAGCTCTTTCTCCCTTAGACACTCCTTGGCCAGGTCACATGGACCCCGAAGGCTCTGAGAAGGTTGGGTGAGGGGACCCACCGGACTCCTCTCCCTGGCTAGGTGGCTTCACTGCAATACAGGAATCTGCCATATATAGAGGGCGCTGCAATCGAAAAGTTTACATTAAGCTTATGAAAGCTAGCTCTCTTCTCCCTTATACACTCCTTGGCCAGGTCACATGGACCCCTAAGGTTCAGAGAAGGATGGGGGAGGGGACCCTCTGGACTCCTCTCCCTGGCTAGGTGGATTCACTGCAATGCAGGAATCTACCATATTTAGAGGGCGCTGCAATCGAAAAGTTTTCATTAAGCTTATTAAATCTAGCTCTCTTCTCTCTTAGACAATGCTTCGCCAGGTCACATGGACTCCTAAGGTTCAGAGAAGGTTGGGGGAGGGGACCCTCTGGACTCCTCCCCCTGGCTAGGTAGCTTCACTGCAATGCAGGAATCTGCAATATTTAGAGGGCGCTGCAATCGAAAAGTTTACTTTAAGCTTATGAAAGCTAGCTCTCTTCTCCCTTAGACACTCCTTGGACAGGTCATATGATGGACCCCTAAGGCTCAGAGAAGGTTGGGGGAGGGGACCCACCGGAATCCTCTCCCTGGCTAGGTGGCTTCATTGCAATACAGGAATCTGCCATATTTAGAGGGCGCTGCAATCGAAAAGTTTACATTAAGCTTATGAAAGCTAGCTCTCTTTTCCCTTAGACACACCTTGGCCAGGTCACATGGACCCCTAAAACTCAGAGAAGGTTGGGGGAGTGAAACCTCTGGACTCCTCTCACTGGCTAGGTGGCTTCACTGCAATGCAGGAATCTACCATATTTAGAAGGCGCTGCAATCGAAAAGTTTACATTAAGCTTATGAATGCTAGCTCTCTTCTCCCTTAGACACTCCTTGGCCAGGTCACACGTATCCGGAAGGCTCAGAGAAGGTTGCGGGAGGGGAACCTATGGACTAGTCTTCCTGGATAGGTGGCTTCACTGCAATGCAGGAATCTACCATATTTAGAGGGCGCTGCAATCGAAAAGTTTCCATTAAGATTATGAAAGCTAGCTCTCTTCTCCCTTAGACACTCCTTGGCCAGGTCACATGGACCCCGAAGGCTCAGAGAAGGTTGGGGGAGGGGACCCTCTGGACTCCTCTCCATGGCTAGGTGGCTTCACTGCAATGCAGGAATCTGCAATATTTAGAGGGCGCTGCAATCGAAAAGTTTACATTAAGCTTATGAAAGCTAGCTTTCTTCTCCCTTAGACACTCCTTGGCCAGGTCACATGGACCCCGAAAGCTCAGAGAAGGTTGGGACCCTCTGGACTCCTCTCCCTGTCTAGGTGGATTCACTGCAATGCAGGAATCTACCATATTTAGAGGGCGCTGCAATCGAAAAGTTTTCATTAAGCTTATTAAAGCTAGCTCTCTTCTCTCTTAGACACTGCTTGGCCAGGTCACATGGACTCCTAAAATTCAGAGAAGGTTAGGGGAGGGGACCCTCTGGACTCCTCTCCCTCGCTAGGTGGCTTCACTGCAATGCAGGAATCTGCCATATTTCGAGGGCGCTGCAATCGAAAAGTTTACATTAAGCTGATGAAAGCTAGCTCTCTTCTCCATTAGACACCCCTTGGCCAGGTCACATGGACCCTGAAGGCTCAGAGAAAGTTAGGGGAGGGGACCCTCTGGACTCCTCTCCTTGGCTAGGTGGCTTCACTGCAATGCAATAAACTGCCATATTTAGAGGGCGCTGCAATCGAAAAGTTTACATTAAGCTTATGAAAGGTAGCTCTCTTCTCCCTTAGACACTCCTTGTCCAGGTCACATGGACCCCGAATGCTCAGAGAAGGTTGGGGGAGGGGACCCTCTGGACTCCTCTCCCTGGCTAGGTTGCTTCACTGCAATGCAGGAATATGCCACATTTAGAGGGCGCTGCAATCGAAAAGTTTATATTAAGCTTATGAAAGCTAGCTCTCTTCTCCCTTGAACACTCCTTGGCCAGGTCACATGGACCCCGAAGGCTCAGAGAATGTTTGGGAAGGGGACCCTCTTGACTCTTATCCCTGGCTAGGTGGCTTCACTTCAATGCAAGAATGTGCCGTATTCAGAGGGCGCTGCAATCGAAAAGTTTCCATTAAGCTTATGTAAGCTAGCTCTCATCTGCCTTATACACTCCTTTGCCAGGTCACATGGACCCCGAAGGCTCAGAGAAGGTTGGGGGAGGGGACCCTCTGGACCCCTCTCCCTTGCTAGGTGGCTTCACTGCAATGCAGGAATCTGCCATATTTAGAGGGCGGTGCAATCGAAAAGTTTACATTAAGCTTATGAATGCTAGCTCTCTTCTCCCTTAAACTCTCCTTGGCCAGGTCACATGGACCCCTAAGGCTCAGAGAAGGATGGGGGAGGAGACCCTCTGGACTCCTCTTCCTGGCTAGGTGGCTTCACTGCAATGCTGGAATCTCCAATATTTAGTGGGCGCTGCAATCGAAAAGTTTACATTAAGCTTATGAAAGCTAGCTCTCTTCTCCCTTAGACACTGCTTGGCCAGGTCACATGGACCCCTAAGGCTCAGAGAATAATGGGAGAGGGGACCCTCTGGACTCCTCTCCCTGGCTAGGTGGCTTCACTGAAATGCAGGAATCTGCCATATTTAGAGGGCGCTGCAATCGAAAAGTTTACATTAAGCTTATGAAAGCTAGCTCTCTTCTCCATTAGACACTCCTTGGCCAGGTCACATGGACCCCGGAGGCTCAGAGAAGGTTGTGGGAGGGGACCCTCTGGACTCCTCTCCCTGGCTAGGTGGCTTCACTGCAATGTAGGAATCCTCCATATTTAGAGGGCGCTGCAATCGAAAAGTTTACATTAAGCTTAGGAAAGCTAGCTCTCTTCTCCCTTACACACTCCTTGGCCAGGTCACATGGACCCCGAAGGCTGAGAGAAGGTTGGGGGAGGGGACCCTCTGGACTCCTCTCACTGGCTAGGTGGCTTCACTGCAATGCACGAATGTGCCGTATTTAGAGGGCGCTGCAATCGAAAAGTTTCCATTAAGCTTATGAAAACTACCTCTCATCTCTCTTAGACACTCCTTGGCAAGGTCACATGGACCCCGACGGCACAGAGAATGTTGGGGGAGGGGACCCTCTGGACTCCTCTCCCTGGCTAAGTGGCTTCACTGCAATGCACGAATGTGCCGTATTTAGAGGGCGGTGCAATCGAAAAGTTTCCATTAAGCTTATAAAAGCTAGCTCTCATCTCCCTTAGACACTCCTTGGCCAGCTCACATGGACCCCGAAGGCTCAGGGAAGGTTGGGGGAGGGGACTCTCCGGACTCCTCTCCCTGGCTAAGTGGCTTCACTGCAATGCTAGAATCTGTCATATTTAGTGGGTGCTGCAATCTAAAAGTTTACATTAAGCTTAATAACTGGACTTCTCTCCCTGGCTAGGTGGCTTCACTGCAATGCAGGAATCTCCCATATTTAGAGGGCACTGCAATCGAAAAGTTAAATTAAGCTTATGAAAGCAAGCTCTCTTCTCCATTAGACACTCTTTGGCCAGGTCACATGGACCCCTAAGGCTCAGAGAAGGATGGGGGAGGGGACCTTCTGGATTCCTCTCCCTGGTTAGGTGGCTTCACTGCAATGCAGGAATCTGCCATATTTAGAGGGCGCTGCAATCGAAAAGTTTACATTAAGCTTATGAAAGCTAGCTCTCTTCTCCCTTAGACACTCCTTGGCCAGGTCACATGGACCCCGAAGGCTCAGAGAAGGTTGAGGTAGGGGACCCTCTGGACTCCTCTCCCTGGTTAGGTGGCTTCATTGCAATGCAGGAATCTGCCATATTTAGAGGGCGCTGCAACCGAAAAGTTTACATTAAGCTTATGAAAGCTAGCTCTCTTCTCAATTAGACACTCCTTGGCCAGGTCACATGGACCCCGAAGGCTCAGAGAAGGTTGGGGGAGGGGACACTCTGGACTCCTCTCCTGGCCAGGTGGCTTCACTGCAATGCAGGAATCTGCCATATTTAGAGGGCGCTGCAATCGAAAAGTTTACATTAAGCTTATGAAAGCTAGAATTCTTCTCCCTTAGACACTCTTTGGCCAGGTCACATGGACCCCCAAGGCTCAGAGAAGGTTGGGGGAGGGGACCCTCTGGACCCCTCTCCCTGGCTAGGTGGCTTCACTGCAATGCAGGAATCTGCAATATTTAGAGGGTGCTGAAATAGAAAATTTACATCAAGCTTATGAAAGCTAGCTCTCTTGCCTATTAGACACTCCTTGGCCAGGTCACATGGACCTCTAAGGCTCAGAGAAGGATGGGGGAGGGGACCCTCTGGACTCCTCTCCTTGGCTAGGTGACTTCACTGCAATGCAGGAATCTGCCATATTTAGAGGGCGCTGCAATCGAAAAGTTTACATTAAGCTTATGAAAGCTAGCTCTCTTCTCCCTTAGACACTCCTTGGATAGGTCACATGGTTCCCGAAGGCTCAGAGAAGGTTGCGGGAGGGGACCCTCTGGACTCCTCTTCCTGGCTAGGTGGCTTCACTGCAATGCTGGAATCTCCAATATTTAGTGGGCGCTGCAATCGAAAAGTTTACATTAAGCTTATGAAAGCTAGCTCTCTTCTCCCTTAGACACTGCTTGGCCAGGTCACATGGACCCCTAAGGCTCAGAGAATAATGGGAGAGGGGACCCTCTGGACTCCTCTCCCTGGCTAGGTGGCTTCACTGAAATGCAGGAATCTGCCATATTTAGAGGGCGCTGCAATCGAAAAGTTTACATTAAGCTTATGAAAGCTAGCTCTCTTCTCCATTAGACACTCCTTGGCCAGGTCACATGGACCCCGGAGGCTCAGAGAAGGTTGTGGGAGGGGACCCTCTGGACTCCTCTCCCTGGCTAGGTGGCTTCACTGCAATGTAGGAATCCTCCATATTTAGAGGGCGCTGCAATCGAAAAGTTTACATTAAGCTTAGGAAAGCTAGCTCTCTTCTCCCTTACACACTCCTTGGCCAGGTCACATGGACCCCGAAGGCTCAGAGAAGGTTGGGGGAGGGGACCCTCTGGACCCCTCTCCCTTGCTAGGTGGCTTCACTGCAATGCAGGAATCTGCCATATTTAGAGGGCGGTGCAATCGAAAAGTTTACATTAAGCTTATGAATGCTAGCTCTCTTCTCCCTTAAACTCTCCTTGGCCAGGTCACATGGACCCCTAAGGCTCAGAGAAGGATGGGGGAGGAGACCCTCTGGACTCCTCTTCCTGGCTAGGTGGCTTCACTGCAATGCTGGAATCTCCAATATTTAGTGGGCGCTGCAATCGAAAAGTTTACATTAAGCTTATGAAAGCTAGCTCTCTTCTCCCTTAGACACTGCTTGGCCAGGTCACATGGACCCCTAAGGCTCAGAGAATAATGGGAGAGGGGACCCTCTGGACTCCTCTCCCTGGCTAGGTGGCTTCACTGAAATGCAGGAATCTGCCATATTTAGAGGGCGCTGCAATCGAAAAGTTTACATTAAGCTTATGAAAGCTAGCTCTCTTCTCCATTAGACACTCCTTGGCCAGGTCACATGGACCCCGGAGGCTCAGAGAAGGTTGTGGGAGGGGACCCTCTGGACTCCTCTCCCTGGCTAGGTGGCTTCACTGCAATGTAGGAATCCTCCATATTTAGAGGGCGCTGCAATCGAAAAGTTTACATTAAGCTTAGGAAAGCTAGCTCTCTTCTCCATTACACACTCCTTGGCCAGGTCACATGGACCCCGAAGGCTGAGAGAAGGTTGGGGGAGGGGACCCTCTGGACTCCTCTCACTGGCTAGGTGGCTTCACTGCAATGCACGAATGTGCCGTATTTAGAGAGCGCTGCAATCGAAAAGTTTCCATTAAGCTTATGAAAACTACCTCTCATCTCTCTTAGACACTCCTTGGCAAGGTCACATGGACCCCGACGGCACAGAGAATGTTGGGGGAGGGGACCCTCTGGACTCCTCTCCCTGGCTAAGTGGCTTCACTGCAATGCACGAATGTGCCGTATTTAGAGGGCGGTGCAATCGAAAAGTTTCCATTAAGCTTATAAAAGCTAGCTCTCATCTCCCTTAGACACTCCTTGGCCAGCTCACATGGACCCCGAAGGCTCAGGGAAGGTTGGGGGAGGGGACTCTCCGGACTCCTCTCCCTGGCTAAGTGGCTTCACTGCAATGCTGGAATCTGTCATATTTAGTGGGTGCTGCAATCTAAAAGTTTACATTAAGCTTAATAACTGGACTTCTCTCCCTGGCCAGGTGGCTTCACTGCAATGCAGGAATCTCCCATATTTAGAGGGCACTGCAATCGAAAAGTTAAATTAAGCTTATGAAAGCAAGCTCTCTTCTCCATTAGACACTCTTTGGCCAGGTCACATGGACCCCTAAGGCTCAGAGAAGGATGGGGGAGGGGACCCTCTGGATTCCTCTCCCTGGTTAGGTGGCTTCACTGCAATGCAGGAATCTGCCATATTTAGAGGGCGCTGCAATCGAAAAGTTTACATTAAGCTTATGAAAGCTAGCTCTCTTCTCCCTTAGACACTCCTTGGCCAGGTCACATGGACCCCGAAGGCTCAGAGAAGGTTGAGGTAGGGGACCCTCTGGACTCCTCTCCCTGGTTAGGTGGCTTCATTGCAATGCAGGAATCTGCCATATTTAGAGGGCGCTGCAACCGAAAAGTTTACATTAAGCTTATGAAAGCTAGCTCTCTTCTCAATTAGACACTCCTTGGCCAGGTCACATGGACCCCGAAGGCTCAGAGAAGGTTGGGGGAGGGGACACTCTGGACTCCTCTCCTGGCCAGGTGGCTTCACTGCAATGCAGGAATCTGCCATATTTAGAGGGCGCTGCAATCGAAAAGTTTACATTAAGCTTATGAAAGCTAGAATTCTTCTCCCTTAGACACTCTTTGGCCAGGTCACATGGACCCCCAAGGCTCAGAGAAGGTTGGGGGAGGGGACCCTCTGGACCCCTCTCCCTGGCTAGGTGGCTTCACTGCAATGCAGGAATCTGCAATATTTAGAGGGTGCTGAAATAGAAAATTTACATCAAGCTTATGAAAGCTAGCTCTCTTGCCTATTAGACACTCCTTGGCCAGGTCACATGGACCTCTAAGGCTCAGAGAAGGATGGGGGAGGGGACCCTCTGGACTCCTCTCCTTGGCTAGGTGACTTCACTGCAATGCAGGAATCTGCCATATTTAGAGGGCGCTGCAATCGAAAAGTTTACATTAAGCTTATGAAAGCTAGCTCTCTTCTCCCTTAGACACTCCTTGGATAGGTCACATGGTTCCCGAAGGCTCAGAGAAGGTTGCGGGAGGGGACCCTCTGGACTCCTCTTCCTGGCTAGGTGGCTTCACTGCAATGCTGGAATCTCCAATATTTAGTGGGCGCTGCAATCGAAAAGTTTACATTAAGCTTATGAAAGCTAGCTCTCTTCTCCCTTAGACACTGCTTGGCCAGGTCACATGGACCCCTAAGGCTCAGAGAATAATGGGAGAGGGGACCCTCTGGACTCCTCTCCCTGGCTAGGTGGCTTCACTGATATGCAGGAATCTGCCATATTTAGAGGGCGCTGCAATCGAAAATTTTACATTAAGCTTATGAAAGCTAGCTCTCTTCTCCCTTAGACACTCCTTGGCCAGGTCACATGGACCCCGAAGGCTCAGAGAAGGTTGGGGGAGGGGACCCTCTGGATTCCTCTCCCTGGCTAGGTATCTTCACCCGCAATGCAGAAATCTCCCATATTTAGAAGGCGCTACAATCGAAAAGTTTACATTAAGCTTATGAAAGCTAGCTCTCTTCTCCATTAGACACCCCTTGGCCAGGTCACATGGACCCCGAAGGCTCAGAGAAAGTTAGGGGAGGGGACCCTCTGGACTCCTCTCCCTGGCTAGGTGGCTTCACTGCAATGCAATAAACTGCCATATTTAGAGGGCGCTGCAATCAAAAAGTTTACATTAAGCTTATGAAAGGTAGCTCTCTTCTCCCTTAGACACTCCTTGTCCAGGTCTCATTGACCCCGAATGCTCAGAGAAGGTTGGGGGACGGGACCCTCTGGACTCCTCTCCCTGGCTAGGTTGCTTCACTGCAATGCAGGAATCTGCCACATTTAGTTGGCGCTGCAATCGAAAAGTTTACATCAAGCTTATGAAAGCTAGCTCTCTTCTCCCTTGAACACTCCTTGGCCAGGTCACATGGACCCCGAAGGCTCAGAGAATGTTTGGGGAGGGGACCCTCTTGACTCCTATCCCTGGCTAGGTGGCTTCACTTCAATGCAAGAATGTGCCGTATTCAGAGGGCGCTGCAATCGAAAAGTTTCCATTAAGCTTATGAAAGCTAGCTCTCATCTGCCTTACACACTCCTTTGCCAGGTCACATGGACCCCGAAGGCTCAGAGAAGGTTGGGGGAGGGGACCCTCTGGACTCCTCTCCCTTGCTAGGTGGCTTCACTGCACTGCAGGAATCTGCCATATTTAGAGGGCGGTGCAATCGAAAACTTTACATTAAGCTTATGAATGCTAGCTCTCTTCTCCCTTAGACACTCCTTGGCCAGGTCACATGGACCCCGAAGGCTCAGAGAAGGATGGGGGAGGAGACCCTCTGGACTCCTCTCCCTGGCTAGGTGGCTTCACTGCAATGTAGGAATCTGCCATATTTAGAGGGCGCTGCAATCGAAAAGTTAACATTAAGCTTATGAAAGCTAGATTTCTTCTCCCTTAGGCACTCCTTGGCCAGGTCACATGGACCCTGAAGGCTCAGAGAAGGTTGGGGTAGTGGACCCTCTGGACTCCTGTCCCTGGCTAGGTGGCTTCACTGCAATGCATAAATCTGCCATATTTAGAGAGCGCTGGAATCGAAAAGTTTACATTAAGCTTAAGAAAGCTAGCTCTCTTCTCCCTTAGTCACTCCTTGGCCAGGTCACATGGACCCCGAAGTCTCAGAGAAGGTTTGGGGAGGGGACCCTCTGGACTCCTCTCCCTGGCTAGATGGCTTCACTGCAATGCAGGATTCTGCCATATTTAGACGGCGCTGCAATCGAAAAGTTTACATTAAACTTATGAAAGCTAGCTCTCTTCTCCCTTAGACACTCCTTGGCCAGGTCACATGGACCCCGAAGGCTCAGAGTAGGTTGGGGGAGGGGACCCTCTGGACTCCTCTCCCTGGCTAGGTGGCTTAGATCAGTAGCCAAGCACCCTAATCTCTTTGCCACGGAATGGATCCGGGGCTCGAACCCAGAGTCGCTTAGATCAGTAGCCAAAAACGTGCTAACCACTCGACCACGGATCCAAGGTCCCTTAGATACGTAGCCAAAGACGCGCTAAGCACTTGGCCATGGGACGGATCCGGTGCTCGAACAGGTCCCTTAGATCAGTAGCCGAGCACCCTAATCTCTTGGCCACGGGATGGATCCTGGGATCGAACCCAGAGTCCCTTAGATCTGTAGCCAAAGATGCGCTAACCACTCGGCTACGGATCCCACATCCCTTAGATCAATAGCCAAAGACGCGCTAACCACTTGTCCAAGGGACGGATCCATGGCTCAAACAGGTCCTTTCGATCAGTAGCCAAGCGCCCTAATTTCTTGGCCATGCTTCGGATCTGGGGCACGAACAGGTCCCTTAGATCAGTAGCCAAAGACGCGCTAACAACTTGGCCACGGATTCCAGATCCCTTAGATCAGTAGCCAAAGACGCCCTAATCTCTTGGCCACGGGACGGATCGGGGCTCGAACCAGAGACCCTTAGATTAATGGCCAAAGACGCACTAACCACTCGGGCATGGATCCCTGGTCCATTAGATCAGTAGCCAAAGACGTGCTAACCACTTGGTCATGGGATGGATCTGGGGCTCGAACAGGTCCTTTAGATCAGTAGCCAAGACCCTAATCTCTTGGCCATGGGACGGATCTGGAGCTCGAACAGGTCCCTTAGATCAGTAGCCAAAGATGCGCTAACAACTTGGCCACGGATCCCAGGTCCCTTAGATCAGTAGCCAAAGACGCCCTAATCTCTTGGCCATGGGACAGATCCGGAGCTCGAACCAGAGTCCCTTAGATCAATAGCCAAAGACGCACTAACCACTCAGCCATGGATCCCAGGTCCCTTAGATCAGTAGCGAAAGAGGTGCTAACCACTTGGCCATGGGATGGATCTGGGGCTCGCACAGGTCCTTTACATCAGTAGCCAAGCACCCTAATCTCTTGGCCACGGGACGGATCCGGGGCTCGAACCCAGAGTCGCTTAGATCAGTAGCCAAAGACGTGCTAACCAGTCGACCATGGATCCCAGGTCCCTTAGATCAGTAGCGAAAGACGCGCTAACCACTTGGCCACGGATCCCAGGTCCCTTAGATCAGTAGCCAAATACGCGCTAACCACTTGGCCACGGATCCCAGGTCCCTTAGTTCAGTAGCCAAAGGCGCGCTAACCACTTGGCCATGGGACGGATGCGGGGCTTGAACCCAGAATCCTTTAGATCAGTAGCCAAAGACGCGCTAAACACTCGGCCACAGATCCCAGGTCCCATAGATCAGTAGCGAAAGAAACGCTAACCACTTGGCCACGGATCCCCGGTCCCTTAGATCAGTAGCCAAAGACGCGCTAACCACTTGGCCATGGGATGGATATGGGGCTTGAACAGGTCCCTTAGATCAGTAGCCGAACACCCTAATCTCTTGGCCACGGGATGGATTCGGTGATCGAACCCAGAGTCCCTTAGATCAGTAGCAAAAGACGTGCTAACCACTCGGCCAAGGATCTCACATTCCTTAGATCAGTAGCCAAAGACGCGCTAACCACTTGGCCACGGGACGGATCTGGGGCTCGAACAGGTCCTTTAGATCAGAAGCCAAGCGCCCTAATCTCTTGGCCATGGGACGGATCTGCGGCTCGAACAGTTCCCTTAGATCAGTAGCCAAAGACGCCCTAATCTCTTGGCCACGGGACTGATCCGGGGCTCGAACCAGACTCCCTTAGATATAGCCAAAGATGCACTAACCACTCGGCCATGGATCCCATGTCCCTTAGATCAGTAGCCAAAGTCGTGCCAACCACTTGGCCATGGGATGGATCTGGGGCTCGAACAGGTCCTTTAGATCAGTAGCCAACACCCTAATCTCTTGGCCACGGGATGGATCCAGGGCTCGAACCCAGAGTCGCTTAGATCAGTAGCCAAAAACGTGCTAACAACTCGACCAGGATCCAAGGTCCCTTAGATCAGTAGCCAAAGACGCGCTAACCCTTGGCCATGGGACGGATGCGGGGCTCGAACCCAGAGTCCCTTAGATCAGTAGCCAAAGATGCGCTAACAACTCGGCCACGAATCCTAGGTTCCTTAGATCAGTAGCCAAAGACGCGCTAACCACTTGGCCACGGATCCCAGGTCCCTTAGATCAGTAGCCAAAGACGTCTTAGTCTCTTGGCCACGGAACAGATCCGGGGCTCGAACCAGAGTCGCTTAGATCAGTAGCCAAAGACTTGCTAACCACTCGACCACGGATCCCAGGTCCCTTAGATCAGTAGCCAAAGACGCACTAACCCTTGGCCATGGGACGGATGCGGGGCTCGAACCCAGAGTCCCTTAGATCAGTAGCCGAAGACGCGCTAACCACTCGGCTACGGATCCCAGGTCCCTTAGATCAGTAGCCAAAGACGCGCTAACCACTTGGCCATGGGACGGATCCGGGGCTCGAACAGGTACCTTAGATAAGTAGCCGAGCACCCTAATCTCTTGGCCATGGGATGGATCCGGGGATCGAACCCAGAGTACCTTAGATCAGTGGCCAAAGACGCGGTAACCACTCGGCCACGGATTCCACGTCCCTTAGATCAGTAGCCAAAGACGCGCTAACCACTTGGCCACGGCACGGATCCGGGGCTTGAACAGGTCCTTTAGATCAGTAGCCAAGCACCCTAATCTCTTGGTCATGCTGTGGATCTGGGGCACGAACAGGTCCCTTAGATCATAAGCCATGCGCCCTAATCTCTTGGCCACAAGTCGGATCCGGGACTCGAACCCAGAGTCCCTTTGATCAGTAGCCAAATACGCACTAACCACTTGGCCACGGATCCCAGGTCCCTAAGATTAGTAGCCAAAGATGCGCTAACCACTTGGCCATGGGACGGTTCCTGGCTCGAACAGGTGCTTTAGATCAGTAGCCAATCGCCCTAATCTCTGGGCCGTGGGACGGATCCGGGGCTCGAACAGGTCCTTTACATCAGTAGCCAAGCACCCTAATCTGTTGGCCACGGGACTGATCTGGGGCTCGAACCCAGAGTCCCTTAGATCAGTAGCCAAAGACGCGCTAACCACTCGGCCATAGGATGGATCTGGGGCTCGAACCCATGTCCTTTAGATCAGTAGCCAAGTGCCCTAATCTCTAGGACATGGGACGGATCCAGGGCTCGAACCCAGAGTCCCATACATCAGAAGCCAAAGACGCACTAACAACTTGGCCATGGGAGGGATCCAGTGCTCTATTCCAGAGTCCCTTAGATCAGTAGCCAAAGACGCGCTAACCACTCAGCCACGGATCCCAGGTCCCTTAGATCAGTAGCCAAACACGCGCTGACAACTTGGCCACAGGATGGATCGGGGGCTCGAACAGGTCCTTTTGATCAGTAGCCAAGCTCCCTGATCTCTTGGCCACGGGACGGATACGGGGCTTGAACCCAGAGTCCCTTAGACGAGTAGCCAAAGACGCACTAACCACTTGGCCACGGATCCCAGGTCCCTTAGATCAGTAGCCAAAGACGTGCTAACCACTTGGCCATGGGATGGATCCGGGGCTCGAACAGGTCCTTTAGATCAGTAGCCAAGCGCCCTAATCTCTTAGCCAAGGGACGGATTCGCGGCTCGAACCCAGAGTCACTTAGATCAGTAGCCAAAGACGCGCTAACCACTTGGCCACGGGACGGATCCTGGGCTCAAACAGGTCCTTTAGATCAGTAGCCAAGCGCCCTAATCTCTTGGCCACAGGACGGATCCGGGGCTCGAACCCAGGTCCTTTAGATCAGTAGCCAAGTGCCCTAATTTCTAGGCAACGGGACTGATCCAGGGCTCGAACATAGAGTCCCATAGATCAGTAGCCAAAGACGTGCTAACAACTTGGCCACGGGACGGAACCAGGGCTCGAACAGGTACCTTAGATCAGTAGCCAAGCACCCTAATCTCTTGGCCACGGGAAGGATCCGGTGCTCTAACCCAGAGTCCTTTAGATTAGTAGCCAAAGATGCACTAACCACTCGGCCACGGATCCCAGGTCCCTTAGATCAGTAGCCAAACACACGCTGACCACTTGGCCACAATACGGATCTGGGGCTCGAACAAGTCCTTTTGATCAATAGCCAAGCGCCCTAATCTCTTGGCAACGGGACGGATACGGGGCTTGAACCCAGAGTCCCTTAGATCAGTAGCCAAAGACGCGCTAACCACTTGGCCATGGATCCCAGGTCCCTTAGATCAGTAGCCAAAGATGCACTAACCACTTGGCCATGGGATGGATACGGGGCTCGAACCCATGTCCTTTAGATCAGTAGCCAAGTGCCCTAATCTTTAGGCCATGGGACGGAGCCAGGGCTCGAACCCAGAGTCCCATAGATCAGTAGCCAAAGACGCACTAACAACTTGGCCACGGGAGGGATCCGGTGCTATAACCCAGAGTCCCTTAGATCAGTAGCCAAAGACGCGCTAACCACTCAGACACGGATCCCAGGTCCCTTAGATCAGTAGCCAAACACGCGCTGACCACTTGGCCACAGGATGGATCGGGGGCTCGAACAGGTCCTTTTGATCAGTAGCCAAGCTCCCTAATCTCTTGGCCACGGGACGGATACGGGGCTTGAACCCAGAGTCCCTTAGATCAGTAGCCAAAGACGCGCTAACCACTTGGCCACGGATCAGTAGCCAAGCACCCTAATCTCTTGGCCACGGGAGGGATCCGGTGCTCTAACCCAGAGTCCCTTAGATCAGTAGCCAAATAGGCGCTAACCACTTGCCCATGTGACAGTTCCGGGCTCGAACAGGTCCTTTAGATCAGTAGCCAAGCGCCCTAATCTCTTGGCCACAGGATGGATCCGGGGCTCGACCCCAGAGTCCCTTAGATGAGTAGCCAAAGACGCGCTAACCACTTGGCCACGGGACGTTTCCAGGGCTCGAACAGGTCCTTTAGATCAGTAGCCAAGTGCCCTAATCTCTTGGCCACAGGACGGATCCGGGGCTCGAACCCAGGTCCTTTATATCTGTAGCCAAGTGCCCTAATCTTTAGGCCATGGGACGGATCCAGGTCTCGAACCCAGAGTCCCTTAGATCAGTAGCCAAAGACGTGCTAACTACTTGGCCATGGGATGGTTCCGGGCTCGAACCCAGGTCCTTTATATCTGTAGCCAAGTGCCCTAATCTTTAGGCCATGGGACGGATCCAGGTCTCGAACCCAGAGTCCCTTAGATCAGTAGCCAAAGACGCGCTAACTACTTGGCCATGGGATGGTTCCGGGCTTGAACCCAGGTCCTTTAGATCTGTAGCCAAGTGCCCTAATCTCTAGGCCATGGGACGGATCCTGGGCTCGAACCCAGAGACCCTTAGATCAGTAGCCAAAGACAGGCTGACCACTTGGCCATGGGACGGATCCGGGGCTCGAACCCAGAGTCCCTTAGATCAATAGCCAAAAAAACGCTAACCTCTCAGCCACGGATCCCAGGTTCCTTAGATCAGTAGCCAAAGACGCGCTAACCACTTGGCAACGGGACGGATCAGAGGCTCGAACAGGTCCTTTAGATCAGTAGCCAAACGCCCTAATCTGTTGGTCACGGGACGGATCCGGGGCTCAAACAGGTCCTTTAGATCAGTAGCCAAGGGCCCTAATCTGTTGGCCATGGGACTGATCCGGAGCTCAAACCCAGAGTCCCTTAGATCAGTAGCCAAAGACGTGCTAACCACTTGGCCACGGATCCCAGGTCCTTAGATAGGTAGCCAAAGACGCCCTAATCTCTTGGTCACGGAACGGATCCGGGGCTCGAACAGGTCCTTTAGGTCAGTAGCCAAGCACCCTAATCTCTTGGCCACGGGACGGATCTGGGGCTCGAACAGGTCCTTTAGATCAGTAGCCAAGCGACCTAATCTCTTGGCCACGGGACGGATCCGGGGCTCGAACCAGAATCCCTTAGATCAATAGCCAAAAACGCACTAACCACTCGGTCATGGATCCCAGGTCCCTTAGATCAGTAGCCAAAGACGTACTAACCACTTGGCCATGGGATGGATCTGGGGCTCGAACAGGTCCTTTAGGTCAGTAGCCAAGCATCCTAATCTCTTGGCCACGGGACGGATCCGGGGCTCCAACCCAGAGTCCCTTAGATCAAGATCCCAGAGTCCTTAGATCGCCAAAAACGCTCTAAACACTCGGCCACGGACGGATCCGGGGCTCGAACCCAGGTCCTTTAGATCAGTAGCCAAAGATGCGCTAACCACTCGGCCACGGGATGGATCCGGGGCTCGATTCCAGGTCCTTTAGATCAGTAGCCAAGCGCCTTAATTTCTTGACCACTGGACGGATTCGGGGTTCGAACCCAAAGTCCCTTAGATCAGTAGCCAAAGACGCGCTAACCACTCGGCACGTGAGGGATCCGGGGCTCCAACCCAGGTCTTTTAGATCAGTAGCCAAGCGCCCTAACCTCTTGGCCACGGGACGGATCAGCGGCTCGAACCCAGAGTCCCTTAGATCAGTAGCCAAAGATGCGCTAACCACCCGGACATGGGACTGATCCGGGGCTCGAACCCAGGTCCTTTAGATCAGTAGCCAAGTGCTCTAACCTCTTGGCCACGGGACGGATAAGGTGCTCGAACCCGGAGTCCCTTATATCAGTATATATCTGCAATAATTTGTAAAATGTAAAAAAGTGCTTTTAACAAATAAATAAACTCTGTCCTTACAAAGGAAAACAACTACGAATCTTAGAAGAATTAAAGATATCAAAACGTGGGTCACTGAGTGACCCACGTTTTGATATCATTAATTCCATTTTCGTATACTAAATACACTCTACTGTAAGAAAGCGCTTGGTGAACCGTAGATTAGTACATGGATTAACCATCCCCTAAAATTCTTGCTTTTGTCTGGGACTATGATATGCGTTTGCAGCGGCAAAGTATTATCTTTTCCAAATCCCCAACACACCCAGCTTAACCACTCCCATTGTACTCTGGCTAGACTCTGCCAGATGTGGAGTTAAATTTCTCAACCCTTTGTTTTCATTTATGGTCTTTGTTCACCTCTAAGGACACCTCAATACTCTCCTTGTTGAAAAGCAGAAAACGTTCAGTTGCAATCATTACGCGGTTACATGAAGTGCTGAGAGTTAGTGCTAGGGCAGCAAGTCGTCCATCAAGAACCTTTTATAAGTGAGAAAACAGATTCAAACATTTCTGAAAATAACAGCATGGAGAACACTACCAAGGAATTTATATGTAATGCAGTTCTTATGAACCTTGCCTCAGGAGGTTATAGTAAGTATTCATATTTCTTAATACGTTACAAATATAAATATAAATACCCCCGCAAGCAGCTGCTTGCCACAGAGGTCTGACAGGAGCCTGTCAGTTTATATGCCATAGTAGATGGTCTGAGAGGATGGCAAGACCTCAGCAGAAAAACAACACGCAAAACCATGCCTTACCTGGGGCTCGAACCCAGGTCCCTTAGATCAGTAGCCAAGCGTGCTAACCACTCAGGTAGTAAACATATTATTTTTAGAGTTTATTGACGTAGTGTAAGTTTGGGATTTATGCAGGGAACCAGTTTTTAATGAAAGAATTGTTGAATAATGCCAAAAATACGTGGAAGGAAATAACACTGAACTTGTGAAAAGATCTGTTATTATTTTGATTACATTTTTATACGAAGTCCAATTCTTCATTGTATGTAAATCTTCTTAGAATAATAGATTTTTATTTAGATTTTACATATTTGAGCAGTTTTCATTTACCACAAAAAACTTTATTTACATAGTATAAACATATTGTTACGACAGAAGGAATCTGGCAACCGAAAGCAAAAAGTTTCAGCCAACGAATTGAACTTTGGGGAGAATTTGGAGAAGAAGAGTGGAGCGTTAACGGTCGTTGTGTTGTAACGGTCGGTGAGTTCGAAAATGGACGGTGAGCTGTTCTGAGACAGTGCGCGTAAGTATCAAGAAGTAACTTGATGTGTTGTGTTTACGCGGAAGGATAAAAGTGGGATCTTTTATCGTTAAGTATCAAGAAGTAACTTGATGTGTTGTGTATACGCGGAAGTATAAAAGTGGGAACTTTTATGGCTAACTTCGAATGTCTACACGGACTGTCTTTTTGTTCGGCTAGTGTGTGAAAAGTTATTAGCACAGGACGAGAATTGGTTTACGAGTGAAGATCTTCGGGTGACCTGGTAAATCAAGTAAAAGGTAGTATTTAGTAAAATACACAGAGCTGATGTTGTGTGCTCACGCAGGAAGATTGATGACTTGTGCATGTTAATAGTTAGTTTGTTAATAAGATACTTCATCCATATTTCCTTTGTAACAATTTACCTTGTATTGAATTTGGTTTTGAAATATAGCTTTTAATACTCACGCTCAGTGGCCTATCCATTTTTGTGATCCGCAACATTTGGTGTCAGAAGCGGGATAATTTATTGAATGCCGTTAACTAGAAGTATGGATGAATTAGTAAAGTTGATAAATAGCTTGAAAGCCGATATGGCTACACAAATGAATGACATTAAAAATCAAAATAATGACTTGAAAGCCGATATGGCTACACAAATGAATGACATTAAAAGTCAAAATAATGACTTGAAAGCCGATATGGCTACACAGATGAATGACATTAAAAGTCAAAGTAATGACTTGAAAGCCGAAATGGCCGCACAAAATAATGAGTTGAGAACGGAGATAGTTTCTCAAAAAGATGATTTGAAAGCCGAAATAGCGGCACAAAATACTGAGATGAGAGCTGAAGTGGCTTCTCAAGTTGGTAAGATTATTGATCAGTTCAAGGATAATAAAACCGAACTCAATAGACAATGCAATAGTTTAAATGTTGAATTTGTCAGTGAAAAAGATGATCTTGATAGTGTTAAGTTAGATTGTAAACATGGAAAAGAAAAAGAGAAAGGCAACGCATATAAAAATGTGGATCTGCTACTGAAAATCAAGAATCGTAGAGATAGCGCAGATAATGCCTTTGACCACGCAACTACTGGTGATGCATGGCAGAGTGTCTATGTCGCTGGTGACATGTCTAGGAACTGTGAAGAACAATCACACAGATCAGAGAGCTGTGAGACTATACAGTACGCTTTGCACTTCAAAATACCTAGGTATACAAGTCTGACACGATCTGAAGAGAGATCCACACGAAAGGTATTCTATTCCTCGCTGTCAGCAAAATGCGTCATGGACAGTTATCGCAAAGGCAGAGTAACGAGTGGTAATAAGGGGGAACGAAACAGAGTTTACGTTTCGCAGAGAGGTCCGAGTAAAGAAGAGGCGTCCATTCATCACAGATACAAAGTGCCATTCGTCATTACCGGGGAAGTCGGAGAGATTTTTCCGAAGCATATAGCCACACTTGAATCGTTTATAGAAAGTGGGGATTTAAGGAAGAGGAATTCCGAAGAATGGCTTAGAAGCATAACAGGTGATGCTAGTAAAAGAGCTTCAGGCAGAGACGGTACTTCAAAGACTAACTTTCTGGATGAAACTAAGCCTCAGAGTTACGATCAGAGAGAAGTAAAGCCCTCAGACAATCTCAACGAAACCATGCTGAATTTCTTTTCTGAACAGTCAATGCGCAGATTTGGACATTATAACCATTTAGATTATAAGGATATAGAAAAGTTTTATCACCATTACAAGAGCTCTAAAGTGGACAATATCATGTTACAGAACTCGTCGCTGATCTCCAGAATGAACAATTTGGCAATCATGACTGATATGTCCCTGGCTAATTACAATGAGAGCTCCAAGAAAGTGAATTCGGAAGAAACAGCAAATATGACCTCCTCGGGTCATGTGTTTTGCTGGAGACCCGAGTGGCGCCATCGGATGGTAGATGAAAACAGCACAGGAGGTGTCGGCAACAAAGTGAGTCTTGTCTTGGCTCCTGCACTTGCTGCTTTAGGTCTCAAGGTCCTTATGATCTCCGGTCGTGCTCTCCAATTGACGGGAGATACTCTGGACAAATTGGAATCCATCCTTGGCTTCACAGTCGACTGCACTAAAGATAAAATCGAGCAGATGATGGAAGACGTCGGATGCTGCATCGTAGGACAGACAGAGGAGCTGGTGCCAACAGATAAGGAGATTTACCGCTGCAAGGATCTGACGGCTACCGTAGATAGCGTTCCTCTAATGAGATGCTCAATTGTGTCCAAAAAGCTGGCTGAAGGAGTGTGCGCTTTGGTTTACGATGTTGAATTCGGAAAAGGAGCTATTGATCCCATCAGTACAGAAGATGTTGCTGTTGATTTAGTTAAGAAAATGGTTGCAGCATCACAAGCTCGTGGAATGAAGAGTTTGAGTTGTTCAGCTGTTATCAGCAACATGGATTCACCTCTTGAAAACTCTGTTGACAACTCTCTGGAAGTGATGGAAGCTGTTCAGTGTTTCCTTGGTAACGGATCCTTGGAACTGCAAGAGCTCGTCGAAGAGTTAGGAGGAGAACTTCTGCGTTTGGTGAACATTGTGGATAATAGGGTAGATGAAGCATCACGTGTCTGCAAGGTTCTGCATAACGGCAATGCTTTGAACAAGTTTCATAACATGTTAATAGAACAAGGAGTATCTGAAGATGTTGCAAGCTGGCTATGTGAAGGTAAAACAGAAAAAAAATATTGCTAGCAGCCCGACACATCACTGATTTCACTTATACAGGAGAAACAGGTAAGGTTGTCGGATTAGAAGCTGCAGTTCTAGCAAGAGTATGGAAGGAGGAGATGGACCGAAGAGCTAAAAAGAATTATGGAGCTGATATTATATTTGTGAAGCACCTTGGGGATCAAATGGAATCAGGTGAAATATGGCTGAAGGTTCATCACGACAGTTCTGAATTAAGGGAAAGTCAACTGACAAAAGGGTCAGACTGGAGGATGAAACTCCTCCCTAGATTTTATGTCACTAATGACTTTCATTCCTTGTTACTGTTGATAGAAGTAAAAATCCAAAGAAGAAAACTTTCGACAAAGAAGAAAACTTTTTACAGGTTTTGCACGAAAACTCTTAGTCGATTCTTCTCCCTGCGGAGACATAAACGTGTTCACAAGGGCTATAGGCCTTACACGTATTATATTTGTGGACGAGGCTTCAGTCAGAAAAGAAATCTAAGTCATAATGAGATTCGCTTTCATTTTGACACAGACGTGGAATATCGCATTCGTCGACGTCCAGCTACAAAGTGCAAGGTGGTTCACGTGGATCGTTTGACCCCGTTTCATCGAAGAACTGAAGAAACTTTGGAATCCAGAATTGTTCGGGACGAACAAGACCTAGGAAGGGGGCAGTGTTACGACAGAAGGAATCTGGCAACCGAAAGCAAAAAGTTTCAGCCAACGAATTGAACTTTGGGGAGAATTTGGAGAAGAAGAGTGGAGCGTTAACGGTCGTTGTGTTGTAACGGTCGGTGAGTTCGAAAATGGACGGTGAGCTGTTCTGAGACAGTGCGCGTAAGTATCAAGAAGTAACTTGATGTGTTGTGTTTACGCGGAAGGATAAAAGTGGGATCTTTTATCGTTAAGTATCAAGAAGTAACTTGATGTGTTGTGTATACGCGGAAGTATAAAAGTGGGAACTTTTATGGCTAACTTCGAATGTCTACACGGACTGTCTTTTTGTTCGGCTAGTGTGTGAAAAGTTATTAGCACAGGACGAGAATTGGTTTACGAGTGAAGATCTTCGGGTGACCTGGTAAATCAAGTAAAAGGTAGTATTTAGTAAAATACACAGAGCTGATGTTGTGTGCTCACGCAGGAAGATTGATGACTTGTGCATGTTAATAGTTAGTTTGTTAATAAGATACTTCATCCATATTTCCTTTGTAACAATTTACCTTGTATTGAATTTGGTTTTGAAATATAGCTTTTAATACTCACGCTCAGTGGCCTATCCATTTTTGTGATCCGCAACAATATTTTAAATATGAATGAAATTTATGGCAAATAGCTTGAAAATTTTTAATATTTGAGTGATATAATAGTGTCTTATGAAAAGATTGCGAAAATGGTGCAATAATATGTGAATTGTTTGTAGGACACGATAGCAAATAAATAAATATTTTCGATGATATGTTTATGTTTTACTGAAAAAAATTTGCAGGAATAGTGCAAAGATTTTTTTCACGCGTGATTTATTCGCCATTCGCAAAAACGTTACACCACCTTTTTATAGTATTCTAGTGTTAGCGCTCTTGAGCTACTGATCAAAGGGACCTGGGTTCGAGCCCCGGATAAGGCATGGACGTTTGTGTTGTTTTTCTGCTGAGCTCATGCCATCATCTTAGACCTTCTACTATGGCATATAAACTGACAGGCTACAGTCAGACTTCTGTGGGAAGCAGGTGCTTGAGGGGGTATTTATTTTTTATTTTGTTTATTGATACCTATAATGAAATTAGTTTAAAGATTGGATTGTTTTACCTCTGAGCGGCACATTTTTGCACACCTTGGGCTAAATGGATAGGTCACATGGACCCCGAAGGCTCAGAGAATGTTGGGGGAAATGATCCACTGGAACAGCAGTTGGGAGACAGATGGTAGCCCCCCGTCAAGGCTATCCAGCGTGTTCTTTAACGTTGGGTTGTTTTACCTGTGAGCGGCACTTTTTCCACACCATGGGCTAAATGGCCAGGTCACATGGGCCCCGAAGGCTCAGAGAAAGTTGGGGGAGGGGACCCACTGAAACAGCTATTGGGAGACAGATGGTAGCCTACCGTCAAGGCCATCCAGTGTGTTCTTTAACGTTGCATTGTTTTACTTCTGAGCGTCCCTTTTTTGCACACCATGGGCTAAATGGCCAGATCACAAGGACCCCAAAAGATGAGAGAAGGTTGGCCCACTTCCTTTTTACTTTTTTCTTCCTCGATTGGGGGGCGGGGGTGGCTCAGTCGGTAGCGCGCCATGCTCGTAATCCCAGGTTCGAGTCCAAGCTGGGTCAGCCTTGAGATTTATCTCCTCAAAATTCCCCCCCCTGCCAACGGTCAGTAGGGGACACCGTTGGGTTTGGAAAGACCGTCATCCATCGGATGAGACGTTAAGCCGTGGCCCGTGTGTGGGAGAGCCATATCCTGTGCACGTTAAAGAACACGCTGGATGGCCTTAACGGAAGGCTACCATCTGTCTCCCAACAGCTGTTCCAGTGGGTCCCCTCCCCCAACCTTCTCTGAGCCTTTGGGGTCCTTGTGGCCTGGACATTTAGCCCATGGTGTGCAAAAAAGTGCCGCTCAGAGGTAAACCACCAACTCTGTAATTCGTTCAATTGCTGAGTTGGGTTGGGTTGTTTTACCTCTGAGCGGCACTTTTTTGCACACCATGGGATAAATGGCCAGGTCACATGGTATTCTTGGTATGTAACATCACGTTTAAAATTTTATTACTCTTTTAAATTCTAGTATAAAATTATATTTATTTTACTACTTATTTTAAAATAATTATGTTAAAAACACATAATTTTTTAAATAAAGTTGTTAAATGGTGAAGTCGACATCCACATTTTTACTCCTCTGATGTAATTATTATTACATTAAAAAATAAGAGTCCCTTAGATCAGTAGCCAAAAACGCGCCAACCACTCGGCCACGGAAACCAGGTCCCTTAGATCAGTAGCCAAAGACAGGTTAACCACTCGGTCATGGGACGGATCCGGGGCTCGAACCCAGGTCCTTTATATCAGTAGCCAAGCACCATAATCTCTTGGCCACGGGACGGATCCGGGGCTCGAACCCAGAGTCCCTTAGATCAGTAGCCAAAGACGCACTAACCACTCAGCCACGGGACGGATCCAGGGCTCCAACCCAGGTCCTTTAGATCAGTAGCCAAGCGCCCTAATATCTTGGCCACGGGACGAATCCGGGGCACGAACCCAGAGTCCCTTAGATCAGTAGCCAAAGACGTGCTAACCACTCAGCCACGGAAACCAGGTCCCTTAGATCAGTAGCCAAAGACGCGCTAACCACTCGGCCACGGGACGAATCCGGGGCTCGAACCCAGAGTCCCTTAGATCAGTAGCCAAAAACGTGCTAACCACTCGGCCACGGAACCCAGGTCCCTTAGATCAGTAGTCAAAGACGCGCTAAACACTCGGCAATGGGACGGATCCGTGGCTCGAACCCAGGTCCTTTAGATCAGTAGCCAAGCGCCCTAATCTCTAGGCCACGGGACGGATCTGGGGCTCGAACCCAGAGTTCTTTAGATCAGTAGCCAAAGACGCACTAACCACTTGCCCATGGGACGGATCCGGGGCTCGAACCCAGGTCCTTTAGATCAGTAGCCAAGCGCCCTAATCTTTAGGCCATGGGACGGATCTGGGGCTTGAACACAGAGTCCCTTAGATCAGTAGCCAAAGATGCGCGAACCACTCGGCCATGGGACTGATCCGGGACTCGAACACATGTCCTTTAGATCAATAGCCAAGCGTCCTAATATCTTGGCCACGGGACGGATCTGGGGCTCGAACCCAGATTCCTTTAGATCAGTACCCAAAGACGCGCTAACCACTCGGCCACGGGATGGATCCGGGGCTCGAATCCAGGTCCTTTAGATCAGTAGCCAAGCGCCCTAATCTCTAGGCCACGGGGCGGATCTGGGGCTCGAACCCAGAGTTCCTTAGATCAGTAGCCAAAGACGCGCTAACCACTCGCCCATGGGACGGATCCAGGGCTCGTACCCAGGTCCTTTAGATCAGTAGCCAAGCGCCCTAATCTCTTGGTCACATCTAAGGGACTCGGCCATATGACCACTCGGCTATGGGATCAGTAGCCAAGCCCCCTATTCTCTTGGCCACAGGACGGATCCGGGGCTCGAACCCAGAGTCCCTTAGATCAGTAGCCAAAAACGTGCTAACCACTCGGCCACGGAACCCAGGTCCCTTAGATCAGTAGCCAAAGACGCACTAAACACTCGGCCATGGGACGGATCCGAGGCTCGAGCCCAGATCCTTTAGATGAGTAGCCAAGTAATCTCTTGGGCATGGGACAGAACCGGGGCTCGAACACAGAGTCTCTTAGATCAGTAGCCAAAGACACGCTAACCACTCGGCCACGGGATGGATCCGGGGCTCCAACCCAAAGTCCCTTAGATCAGTAGCCAAAAACGCGGTAACCTCTCGGCACGAGATGGATCCGGGGCTCGAACCCAGGTACATTAGAGCAGTAGCCAAGCGCCCAAATCTCTTGGCCACGGGACGAATCCGGGGATCGAAAATAGAGTCCCTTAGAGCAGTAGCCAAAGACATGCTAACCACTCGGCTACGGAACCCAGGTCCCTTAGATCAGTAGCCAAAGACGCGCTAACCACTCGGCAACGGGACGAATCCGGGGCTCGAACCCTGGTCCTTTAGATCAGTAGCCAAGCACCCTAATCTCTTGGGCACCGGACGGATCCGGGGCTCGAACCCAGAGTCCCTTAGATCAGTAGCCAAAGACGCGCTAACCACTCGGCCAACTGACGGATCCGGGGCTCGAAACCAGGTCCTTTAGATCAGTAGCCAAGCGCCCTAATCTCTAGGCCACGGGACGGATCTGGGGCTCGAACCAAGAGTCCCTTAGATCAGTAGCCAAAGATGCGCTAACCACTCGGCCATGGGATGATCCAGGCTCGAACCCAGGTCCTTTAGATCAGTAGCGAAGCTTCCTAATCTTTTGGCCACGGGACGGATCCTGGGCTCGAACCCAGAGTCCCGTAGATCAGTAGCCAAAGACGCGCTAACCACTCGGCCACGGGATGGATCCGGGGCTCGAACCCAGGTTCTTTAGATCAGTAGCCAAGCGCCTAAATCTCTAGGCCACTGGACGGATCTGGGGCTCGAACCCAGAGTCCCTTAGATCAGTAGCCAAAGATGCGCTAACCACCCGGCCACGGGATGGATCCAGGGCTCGAACCCAGGTCCTTTAGATCAGTAGCCAAGCGCACTAATCTCTAGGCCACGGGACGGATCTGGGGCTCGAACTCAGTGTTCCTTAGATCAGTAGCCAAAGACGCGCTAATCACTCGCCCATGGGATGGATCCAGGGCTCGAACTCAGTGTTCCTTAGATCAGTAGCCAAAAACGCGCTAATCACTCGCCCATGGGACGGATCCGGGGCTCGAACCCAGGCGCCCAAATCTCTTCGCCACATCTAAGGTACTCGGCCATATGACCACTCGGCTATGGGATCAGTAGCCAAGCCCCCTATTCTCTTGGCCACAGGACGGATCCGGGGCTCGAACCCAGAGTCCCTTAGATCAGTAGCCAAAAACGTGCTAACCACTCGGCCACGGAACCCAGGTCCCTTAGATCAGTAGCCAAAGACGCACTAAACACTCGGCCATGGGACGGATCCGAGGCTCGAGCCCAGATCCTTTAGATGAGTAGCCAAGCGCCCTAATCTCTTGGGCATGGGACAGAACCGGGGCTCGAACACAGAGTCTCTTAGATCAGTAGCCAAAGACACGCTAACCTCTCGGCACGAGATGGATCCGGGGCTCGAACCCAGGTACATTAGAGCAGTAGCCAAGCGCCCAAATCTCTTGGATACGGGACGAATCCGGGGATCGAAAATAGAGTCCCTTAGAGCAGTAGCCAAAGACATGCTAACCACTCGGCTACGGAACCCAGGTCCCTTAGATCAGTAGCCAAAGACGCGCTAACCACTCGGCAACGGGACGAATCCGGGGCTCGAACCCTGGTCCTTTAGATCAGTAGCCAAGCACCCTAATGTCTTGGCCACGGGACGGATCCGGGGCTCGAACCCAGAATCCCTTAGATCAGTAGCCAAAGACGCGCTACCACTCAGCCAAGTGATGGATCCGGGGCTCGAAACCAGGTCCTTTAGATCAGTAGCCAAGCGCCCTAATCTCTAGGCCACTGGACGGATCTGGGGCTCGAACCCAGAGTCCCTTAGATCAGTAGCCAAAGATGCGCTAACCACCCGGACATGGGACTGATCCGGGGCTCGAACCCAGAGTCCCGTAGATCAGTAGCCAAAGACGCGCTAACCACTCGGCCACGGGATGGATGCGGGGCTCGAACCCAGGTCCTTTAGATCAGTAGCCAAGCGCCCTAATCTCTAGGCCACTGGACGGATCTGGGGCTCGAACCCAGAGTCCCTTAGATCAGTAGCCAAAGATGCGCTAACCACCCGGACATGGGACTGATCCGGGGCTCGAACCCAGGTCCTTTAGATCAGTAGCCAAGCGTCCTAATATCTTGGCCACGGGACGGATCTGGGGCTCGAACCCAGAGTCCTTTAGATCAGTACCCAAAGACGCGCTAACCACTCGGCCACGGGATGGATCCAGGGCTCGAATCCAAGTCCTTTAGCTCAGTAGCCAAGCGCCCTAATCTCTAGACCACGGGATGGATCCGGGGCCACGGGATGGTTCCGGGGGTCGAAAACAAAGTCCCTTGGATCAGTAGCCAAAGTCGCGGTAACCACTAGGCACGAGATGGATCCGTGGCTGGAACCCAGGTACTTTAGATCAGTAGCCAAGCGCCCTAATTTCTTGGCCACAGGACGAATCCGGGGCTCGAAACCAGAGTCCCTTATAGCAGTAGCCAAAGACATGAACTCAGTGTTACTTAGATCAGTAGCCAAAGACGCGCTAATCACTCGCCCATGGGACGGATCCGGGGCTCAAACTCAGTGTTCCTTAGATCAGTAGCCAAAGACGCGCTAATCACTCGCCCATGAGACGGATGCGGGGCTCGAACCCAGGCGCCCAAATCTCTTCGCCACATCTAAGGGACTTGGCCATATGATCACTCGGCTATGGGACAGTAGCCAAGCCCCCTATTCTCTTGGTCACAGTACGGATCCGGGGCTCTAACCCAGAGTCCCTTAGATCAGTAGCCAAAAACGTGCTAACCACTCGGCCACGGAACCCAGGTCCCTTAGATCAGTAGTCAAAGACGCGCTAAAAACTCGGCAATGGGACGGATCCGTGGCTCGAACTCAGGTCCGTTAGATCAGTAGCCAAAGACGCGCTATACACTCGGCAATGGGACGGATCCGTGGCTCGAACTCAGGTCCTTTAGATCAGTAGCAAAGGGCCCTAATCTCTTAGCCACGGGACGGATCTGGGGCTCGAACCCAGAGTCCCTTAGATCAGTAGCCAAAGACGCGCTATACACTCGGCAATGGGACGGATCCGTGGCTCGAACTCAGGTCTTTTAGATCAGTAGCCAAGCGCCCTAATCTCTTGAGCACGGGACAGATCCGGGGGTCGAAACCAGAGTCCCTTAGATCAGTAGCCAAAGACGCGCTCTCCACTCGCCCATGGGACGGATCCGGGGCTCGAACCCAGGTCCTTTATATCAGTAGCCAAGCGTCCTAATATCTTGGCCACGGGACGGATCTGGGGCTCGATCCCAGAGTCCTTTAGATCAGTACCCAAAGACGCGCTAAACACTCGGCCACGGGATGGATCCGGGGCTCGAATCCAGGTCCTTTAGATCAGTAGCGAAGCGCCCTAATCTCTAGGCCAAGGGACGGATCTGGGGCTCGAACCCAGAGTTCCTTAGATCAGTAGTCAAAGACGCGCTAACCACTCGGCCATTTGACGGATCCAGGGCTCGAACCCAGGTCCTTTAGATCAGTAGCCAAGCGCCCTAATCTCTTGGCCACATCTAAGGGACTCGGCCATGGGACCACTCGGCCATGGGATCAGTAGCCAAGCCCCCTATTCTCTTGGCCACAGGACGGATCCGGGGCTCGAACCCAGAGTTCCTTAGATCAGTAGCCAAAGACGCACTAACCACTCGGCCATGGGACGGATCCGAGGCTCGAACCCAGATCCTTTAGATCAGTAGCCAAGCGCCCTAATCTCTAGGGCACGGGACAGATCCGGGGCTCGAACCCAGATTCTCTTAGATCAGTAGTCAAAGACACGCTAACCACTTGGCCACGGGATGGTTCCGGGGCTCGAAAACAAAGTCCCTTAGATCAGTAGCCAAAGTCGCGGTAACCACTAGGCACGAGATGGATCTGGGGCTCGAACCCAGGTACTTTAGATCAGTAGCCAAGCGCCCTAATCTCTTGGTCACAGGACGAATCCGGGGCTCGAAACCAGAGTCCCTTATAGCAGTAGCCAAAGACATGCTAACCACTCGGCTACGGAACCCAGGTCCCTTAGATCAGTAGCCAAAAACGCACTAACCACTCGGCCACGGGATGGATCCGGGACTCGAACCCAGGTCCTTTATATCAGTAGCCAAGCGCCCTAATCTCTTGTCCACAGGACAGATCCGGCGCTCGAACCCAGAGTCCCTTAGATCAGTAGCCAAAAACGTGCTAACCACTCGGCCACGGAACCCAGGTCCCTTAGATCAGTTGCGAAAGATGCGCTAACCACTTGGCCATGGTACGGATCCGTGGCTCATACTCAGGTCCTTTAAGTAGCCAAGGGCCCTAATCTCTTGGCCACCTGACGGATCCGGGGCTCGAACCCAGAGTCCCTTAGATTATTAGACAAAGACGCGCTAACCAATTGGCCATGGGACGGATCCGAGGCTCGAACCCAGGTCGTTTAGATCAGTAGCCAAGTGCCTAATATCTTGGGCACGGGACAGATCCGTGGCTCGAACACAGAGTCTCTTAGATCAGTAGCCAAATACACGCTAACCAATCGGCCATGTGATGGATCCGGGGCTCGAATCCAGGGCCTTTAGATCAGTAGCCAAGCGCCCTATTCTCTTGGCCACAGTACGGATCCGGGGCTCGAACCCAGAGTCCCTTAGATCAGTAGCCAAAAACGTGCTAACCAATCGGCCACGGAACCCAGGTCCCTTAGATCAGTAGCCAAAGACGCGCTAAACACTCGGGCATGGGACGGATCCGTGGCTCGAACTCAGGTCCTTTAGATCAGTAGCCAAGGGCTCTAATCTCTTGGCCACGGGACGGATCCGGGGCTTGAATCCAGCGTCCTTTAGATCAGTAGCCAAAGACGCGCTAACCACTCGGCCATGGGATGGATCCGGGCCTGGAACCCAGGTCCTTTAGATCAGTAGCCAAGCGCCCTAATCTCTTGGCCATGGGACGATTCATGCGCTCGAACCCAGATTCCCTTATATCAGTAGCCAAAGACGCGCTAACCACTCGGCCAAGGCACGGATCCGGGGCTCGAACCCAGGTCCTTTAGATCAGTAGCCAAGCGCCCTAATATCTTGGCCACGTGACGGATCTTGGGCTCGAACCCAGAGTCCCTTACATCAGTAGCCAAAGACACGCTAACCACTCTGCCACGGGATGGATCCGGGGCTGGAAACCAAAGTCCCTTAGATCAGTAGCCAAAGACGTGGTAACCACTCGGCATGGGATGGATCCGGGGTTCGAACCCAGGTACTTTAGATCAGTAGCCAAGCGCCCTAATCTCTTGGCCACAGGACGAATCCGGGGCTCGAAATCAGAGTCCCTTAGATCAGTAGCCAAAGACGCGCTAACCACTCGGCCAAGGCACGGATCCGGGGCTTGAACCCAGGTCCTTTAGATCAGTAGCAAAGCGCCCTAATCTCTTGGGCACGGGACAGATCCGGGGCTCGAACCCAGAGTCTCTTAGATCAGTAGCCAAAGACACGCTAACCACTCGGCCACAGGATGGATCCGGGGCTGGAACCCAAAGTCCTTTATATCAGTAGCCAAAGACGCGGTAACCACTAGGCCACGGGACGGATCCATAGCTGGAACAGGTCCTTAGATCAGTAGCCAAGCGCCCTAATCTCTTGGCCACGGGACGGATCTGGGGCTCGAACCCCGAGTCGCTTATATCAGTAGCCAAAGACGTGCTAACCACTCGGCCATGGGACGGATCCGAGGCTCGAACCCAGGTCCTTTAAATCTGTAGCCAAGCGTTCTAATCTCTTCAGCACGGGACAGATCCGTGGCTCGAACCCAGAGTCCCTTAGATCAGCAGCCAAAGACGCACTAACCACTCAGCCAAGGCACGGATCCAGGTCTCGAACCCAGGTCCTTTAGATCAGTACCCAAGCGTCCTAATCTGTTGTCCACGGGACGTATCTGGGGCTCGAACTCAGAGTCCCTTAGATCAGTAGCCAACGACGCGCTAACCTTTCGGCCACGGGATGGATCCGGGATTCGAACACAAGTCCTTTAGATCAGTAGCCAAGCGACCTAATCTCTAGGCCAAGGGACGGATCTGGGGCTCGAATACAGAGTTCCTTAGATCAGTAGCCAAAGATGCGCTAACCACTCGGCCATGGGATGGATCCGGGGCTCGAACCCAGGTCCTTTAGATCAGTAGCCAAGCGCCCTAATCTCTTGGCCCCAGAACGGATCCGGGGCTCGAACCCAAAGTCCCTTAGATCAGTAGCCAAAAACTTGCTAACCACTCGGCCACAGAACCCAGGTCCCTTAGATCAGTAGCCAAAGACACGCTAACCATTCGGCCACGGGACGGATCCGTGGCTCGAACTCAGGTCCTGTAGATCAGTAGCCAAGGGCCATAATCTCTTGGACATGGGACGGATCCGGGGCTCGAACCCAGAATTCCTTAGATCAGTAGCCAAAGACACGCTAACCACTTGGCCATGGGACGGATCCGGGGCTCGAACCCAGGTCCTTTAGATCAGTAGCCAAGCGCCGTAATCTCTTGGCCACGGGACGGATCCAGGGCTCGAACCAAGAGTCCCTTAGATCAGTAACCAAAGACGCGCTAACCACTAGGCCACGGGAAGGATCCATGACTCGAACAGGTCCTTTAGATCAGTAGCCAAGCACCCTAATCTCTTGGCCACGGTACGGATCTGGGGCTCGAAACAAGAGTCCCTTAGATCAGTAGCCAAAGACGCGGTAACCACTCGGCCATGGGACGGATCCGGGGCTCGAACTCAGGTCCTTTAGATAAGTAGCCAAGGGCTCTAATCTCTTGGGCACGGGACGGATCCAGGGCTCGAACCCAGAGTCCCTTAGATCAGTAGCCAAAGACGTGCTAACCACTTGGCCACGGGACGTATCCGGGGCTCGAACAGGTCCTTTAGATCAGTAGCCAAGCACCCTAATCTCTTGGCCACGGGACGGATCCGGGGCTCGAACCCAAAGTCCCTTAGATCAGTAGCCAAAGTTGCGCTCACCACTCGGCACGGGACGGATCCGGGGCTCGAACCCAGGTCCTTTAGATCAGTAGCCAAGTGCTCTAACCTCTTGGCCACGGGACGGATATGGGGCTCGAACCCAGAGTCCCTTATACCAGTAGACAAGAACGCTAACCACTCGGTCTCGGGACGGCTATTATTATATTATTTTATATTATTTAATTATTATGTAAGGTATACTACTGCAGAAAGTTAATGAATCATGATATGATAAGGATTCTATAATAATCGGAGATGCCTTATAATCTTAGGTTTGGGATTTTGTTGTGTGATGGAACATGTGAATGTACACCTAAAATTATATCAGTGCCCCGGCTGCTGAGGGGCACCCGAATCGTTCTGTGAATTCCGTGTGTTTCGATTATATTATGGTTTCTTGATTACTATTGTGATCAAAGTGAAATGCTCATTTTTCAGAAATAACATGGTGAAATGAATAATGTTTGCAGAATGGTTTTGTTGGGTTGTTTTACCTCTGAGCGGCACTTTTTTGCACACCATGGGCTAAATGGCCAGGTCACATGGACCCCGAAGTCTTAGAGAAGGTTTGGGGAGGGGGCCCACTGGAACAGTTGTTGGGAGACAGATGGTAGCCTCCCGTCAAGGCCATCCAGCGTGTTCTTTAACGTGCACAGGGTATGGCTGTCCCACACACGGGGCCGCGGTTTAACGTCCCATCCTACCAACGGCGGCCTTTCCAAGCCCATCGGTGTCCCTACTGACCGTGGGCAGGGCGGGGAATTTTGCGGAGATAACAACCCACGGTCAGTAGGGGTCACCGATGGGCTTGGAAAGGCCGCCTTTCGTCGGATGGGACGTTAAGCCGTGGCCCCGTGTGCGGGAGCGCCATACCCTGTGCACGTTAAAGAACACGCTGGATGGCCTTGACGGGAGGCTACCATCTGTCTCCCAACAGCTGTTCCAGTGGGTCCCCAACTTTCTCTGAGGCTTCGGAGTCCATGTGACCTGGCCATTTAGCCTATGGTGTGCAAAAAAGTGCCGCTCAGAAGTAAAACAACCCAACGTTAAAGAACACGCTGGATGGCCTTGACGGGAGGCTACCATCTGTCTCCCAACAGCTGTTCCAGTGGGTCCCCTCCCCCAACCTTCTCTGAGCCTTCGGGGTCAATGTGACCTGGCCATTTAGCCTATGGTGTGCAAAAAAGTGCCGCTCAGAGGTAAAACAACCCAACGTTAAAGAACACGATGGATGGCCTTGACGGGAGGCTACCATGTGACCTAGCCATTTAGCCCATGGTGTGCAAAAAAGTGCCGCTCAGAGGTAAAACAACCCAACGTTAAAGAACACGCTGGATGGCCTTAACGGGAGACTACCATCTGTCTCCCAACAACTGTTCCAGTGGGTCCCCTCCCCCAACCTTCTCTGAGCCTTCGGGGTCCATGTGACCTGGCCATTTAGCCCATGGTGTGCAAAAAAGTGCCGCTCAGAGGTAAAACAACCCAACGTTAAAGAACACGCTGGATGGCCTTGACGGGAGACTACCATCTGTCTCCCAACAGCTGTTCCAGTGGGTCCCCTCCCCCAACTTTCTCTGAGCCTTCGGGGTCCATGTGACCTGGCCATTTAGCCCATGGTGTGCAAAAATGTGCTGCTCAGAGGTAAAACAACCCAACCCAACTGGAGGAGAGATGAATTCGAACTAGATGAAAACGTAATGCAATTTTTGCATTTTTTTTCCAAAACTTTTTTGCCCTCCTGTGCAAATAAGTTTTTCTCTCGTCATGAAAATCGTGTTTTAAAAGAATTTTTTTATATTTTTAACATATGTATGAATATTTAAATGAAATATTCATACAAAATATGTGGACGTACATTTTTGTGCATGTGTTCACTATTTTTTACAACCTTATGGCTAACCCATTTAAGAATTTACCTTCAAATCTCCGTTTGTTTTTAAAATATTTGATGCTAATATAAAGTTCATCCACGTAAGAAAATAAAACGAATTTTTAGGATTATATAGAGTCTAATGTTAGCGGTAATCAAAACCTGAAACACATATTTCACTTGAATAATTTTACAGTTTGTTAGAAACAATTCTTAAATCATTCCAGCAGTTTGAGGTTCTGCATCTGTACATTCTAACGGAATTTCTGACTGATGAAATACGTCTACGATCACGGAAATTCGCTGTATCTACATATAGAATCGTTACGATTTATTAGTGTGATGATTATGTTTGATGAATTATGGAATAAGCAGATTTTATTATGCAATTGTTGGGTACAGTCGCTCAAAAAAGTATCCGAACGCTATGGTTGATTACAGAATTGAGTAAAAATATCTGGCAACGATTTTTTTAGAAATTAGTGATCTGGCATCCTTCGTGTCACGAGATTACAGAATTCAGGAAAAATATCTGGAGCGTGTACAGCAATTCTACACGCTCCAGTTACCGTTCACAGCAAACTGGGGCGTGTGCAGTTACTGCACACGCTCTAGTTTGCTGTGAACGATAACTGCACACGCTCAATATTTCCGTGAGTGGACCCACACGATCTAGTATCAAAATAATATGATCACCTACAGTCGCTCAAAAAGTATCCGAACACTATGGTTGATTACAGAATTCAGTAAAAATATCTGGCAATGATTTTTTTAGAAATTAGTGATCTGGCAACCTTCGTGTCACGTGACACGAAGGTTGCCAGATCACTAATTTCTAAAAATAACGTTGCCAGATATTTTTTATGAATCTGTCATCAACCATAGTGTTCGGATACTTTTTTGAGCTACTGTACGCGTGATAAATTCTTCCTGTAATACTGCCGTCAAGCATATATGCACCTATTCCATGGCTTGGGATGCTTGTTAAAATATTTCTGAAACAACTAAAATTAATTTTATTTCGATTCGTTTTCTTGTGGCGATCTCTAAATCATTTGAAAATTTTTCTTTTTCTTTATACGACCATCAGTTTAGACTGTTATTACCATTTCTCGTGCTTCTGCAGCTGCTGTACCAAGCTTAACGCTGTTCAAAATGCATTTACATAAGTTTAAAGCACACCACTTATAACTTTTTCTGTACAAAATTAGGTACATTTCTTGGTCACATGACCCCAAGGGATCAGAGAAATTTGGGGAATGGAATTTTAGGAAAGATTTCGACGACTTTTATTAAAATTCTTGCTATCTTGTTTACAATGCGTCCAACTTTCACTGCCATAATTAATAGCCTTTTCACTATAATTAATAGCCTTTTAACCATAATTAATAGCCTTTCACTGCCCTAGAAAGAACCAAACTATTATAAAGTCTACTTTTGGTCTTTAGGTGTATACGCCTATTTCTCCACACTCTCCATAGATTCTTAAAAGTCCCAGCAGCAATCCCTATTAGTCTGTTAATCTCATGCCGCACATCACCAGTATATGTTACATAGCTCCCAAGATAACCAATTTCATCACTTTAGTTTTCTCTCTGTTTATAACCAAACCTACTCTACTACCATTCTCATCAACAGTTCTAATGGAAGAGTTCATCTGATCAACATGATTTGCCAAAAGGCCTAAATCATCAGCATAATCCAAACCAGACATTTTCGCATCTCCATACCATTCAAGTCCAAAATCTTTCACTTGCAATGGATTTCGCATAACGTAATCAATAACAAAACTAAAGAGAAAAGGAGACAAAATCCTCTCTTATCGAACACCAGAAGTAATGCTAAATTAATTGCTGCAAGCCTTCGAGCCCGGGTAAGGCATGGATGTATGTATCGTTTTTCTGCTGAGGTCCTGCCATCCTCTCAGACAATCTACTATGGCATATAAACTGACAGGCTCCTGTCAGATCTCTGTGGCAAGCAGCTGCTTCAGGGGGTATTTATATTTATTTAAATCCAAGTGGTTAGTGTGCTTGTATAGTGATCTAAGGGACCTGGGTTCGAGCCCCGGGTAAGACATGGATGCATGTGTCGTTTTTCTGCTGAGGGCCTGCCATCCTCTCAGACCTTCTACTATGGCATATAAACTGACAGGCTCCTGTTACACCTCTGTGACAAGCAGCTGCTTGAGGGGGAATTTATATATATTTAAATCCAAGTGGTTAGTGTGCTTGGATAGTGATCTAAGGGACCTGGGTTCGAGCCCCGGGTAAGGCATGGATGTATGTGTCGTTTTTCTGCTGAGGGCCTGCCATCCTATCAGACCTTCTCCTATGGCATATAAACTGACAGGCTCCTGTTACACCTCTGTGACAAGCAGCTGCTTGAGGGGGAATTTATATTTATTTAAATCCAAGTGGTTAGTGTGCTTGGATAATGATCTAACCACATGGGTTCGAGCCCCGGGTAAGGCATGGATGTATGTGTCGTTTTTCTGCTGAGGGCCTGCCATCCTCTCAGACGTTCTACTATGGCATATAAACTAACAGGTTCCTGTAACACCTCTGTGACAAGCAGCTGCTTGAGGGGGAATTTATATTTATTTAAATCCAAGTGGTCAGTGTGCTTGGATAGTGATCTAAGGGACCTGGGTTCGAGCCCCGGGTAAGGCATGGATATGTGTGTTGTTTTTCTGCTGAGGTCCTGCCATCACCTCAGACCTTCTACTATGGCATATAAACTGACAGGCTCCTGTCAGACCTCTGTGGTAAGCAGCTGCTTGAGGGGGTATTTATATTTATTTAAATCCAAGTGGTTAGTGTGCTTGGATAGTGATCTAAGGGACCTGGGTTCGAGCCCCGGGTAAGGCATGGATGTATGTGTCGTTTTTCTGCTGAGGTCCTGCCATCCTCTCAGACCTACTACTATGGCATATAAACTGACAGGCCCCTGTAACACCTCTGTGACAAGCAGCTGCTTGAGGGGGTATTTATTTTTGCCGTCCCATGGCCGAGTGGTTAGCGCGCTTGGCTACTGATCTACGGGACCTGGGTTCGAGCCCTGGGTAAGGCATGGATGTATGTGTCGCTTTTCTGCTGAGGTCTTGCCATCCTCTCTGATCTTCTACTATTGCATATAAACTGCCAGGCTCCTGTCACCACTCTGTGGCAAACAGCTGCTTACGGAGGTATTTATAGTTATTTAAATCTGAGTGGTTAGCGTGCTTGAATAGTGATCTAAGGGACCTGGGTTCGAGCCCCGTGTAAGGCATGGATGTATGTGTCGTTTTTCTGCTGACGGCCTGCCATCCTCTCACACCTTCTACTATGGCATAAAAACTGACAGGCTCTTGTCAGACGTTTGTGGCAAGCAGCTGCTTGATGGGATACTTTTTTTACGAACTCTCATACACGACTCAGAGTTAATATAGAGTGCTTTCATTATGTTACTAAATTGTCTGGTATGCCAAAGATTACTATCCTATCAGCAGCAAATTGATCTTTAAACGGTTATAAGCTCCTTGTATATATACAGGGTGGATCAATAATATAGGTACAAACGTTTAGGGGAGGTCGATAACATCTAAAGGAATGAGAATTGCACAGGAACCCATAACCGGAAACGTCACTGTAAGTCAATAGGCGGCGCTGTTCATCGTTGCGCTAGAGGCAAAATTTCGGATTTCCTCATTCGAGCGGTAGTCGGCTTACAAAGAGCATGCAAAGGTATTCGAACAGGGAGCTGGCAGACATGCACTTAGTGTATAGAATAGCTGAGGGCAATGGACGAGCCGCTCAACGAATGTATCAAGAACGCTTTCCACACAGACATGTACTGGGCCACCGTTTGTTTGCGCATCAAAATTTGTGCGATTATGGGTCATTAAGAGATAGCAGAAGTGAGGGCAGGCCATGATCGACGCGTACTCCAGCCATGGAAGTAAGTGTGTTGGATGCCGTGGAGACTAATCCTAGTACCAGCATACGTGACGTTGCCTCTGCCTTAGGAGTGTCTCGTTGCAGTGTACAGCGTGTTTTGCACGGCGGGTCCTTACACCCCTTTCATCTCCAAAGGGTTCAGTTACTTCTCTCCGCAGATCATCCTCAACATGTGCGTTTTGCGCAGTGGTATCTCCAAGAAAGTGCCCAAGATGTGAATTTCCCAGCTTATGTTTTGTTTACTGATGAGGCCAGTTTCACTCGGGATGGCGTATTCAATCAGCACAATGCGCATTTGTGGGCTCACGAGAACCCCCACGGTGTGCGCACTTATGCGGCACAATATCGTTTCACAGTAAATGTGTAGGCAGGTTTGGTCGGCGACTGTTTAGTCGGACCATACCTTTTACCATCCCGCATGACCTCCGCGAAGTATCTGATCTTTCTGGAACAGGTTCTACCAGGCTTACTTGCCCATGTTCCAGCAAATGTGAGACACAACATGTATTTTCAACATGATGGGGCGCCTCCTCATTATGGAAGGGGTGTTCGTGCGCATTTGAACATGTCTTTTGGGCAACGTTGGATTGGGCATGCTGGACCAGTTGCCTGGCCCCCACGCTCACCTGATTTAACGAGCGTTGATTTCTTTCTGTGGGGGGGGGGGGGCCTCAAAGCTACCGTGTACGAATCGCCTGTGGAGTCTGACATGGATCTCGTGGCAAGGCTTCAGCGCTGCTGCTATTATCAAAGAAACTCCAGGTGTGTTCGACCATGTCCGGCAATCAATGCGCCGTCAGTGTCACGCATGCATGACGTCTCATGGTGGAAACTTCGAGCATCTGCTGTAACATTATGAAATGTATCATCTGGTATGCCATTTGTAATAATTATGTCCAATAAATATTTTCCCATTAATCACTGTCTTGTGTTCTTTCAGATCTTGTACCTCTGGTATCACTTTCCCATGACGTTTCCGGTTATGGGTTCCTATGCAATTCTCATTCCTTTAGATGTTATCTACCTCCCCTAAAAGTTTGTATGTAGGTGGTCATATTATTTTGATACTAGATCGTGTGGGCTCACTCACGGAAATATTGAGTGTGTGCAGTTATGTTTGACAGCAAACTGGAGCGTGTACAGTTGCTGTACACGCTCCAGATATATTTTCTGAATTCTGTAATCAACCGTTGTGTTCGGATACTTTTTTGAGCGACTGTACCTATATTGTTGAGACACCCTGTATATATAATAAATTATACAGATATATATATATATAAATACAGGATGAATCTGAAAAAGTGGGCAAAACTTTACGGGGTGGTAGAACGCAGCTATACGAGCAATATTCGTCATAGAATGTATGGTCGGAATGCAAACGGCGAGCCGCTAGGTGGCGTTGGAAATGGTATAAAAGGGTCGGTCCTCACTTGCATTCCCGTCCGCCGCACCGTACACAAAGTGCACATCCGCCATTTCGCGGTTAGTATAACCAGCCATCCTCTCGGCAATCCAAGGTAGAAATGCCGTTGGGTGCGAGGACCGACCCTTTTATACCATTTCCAACTCCACCCAGCGGCTCGCCGTTTGCGTTCCGACCATACATTCTATGACGAATATTGCTCGTATAGCTGCGTTCTACCACCCCGTAAAGTTTTGCCAACTTTTTCAGATTCACCCTGTATATAAAGATGTATATGCCGTTTATCAGGGCAGAATCTAGGGGGAGGGGCCAAGGAGTCCTTACCCCCTTGATCCCCCTCTAGCTTTATTCCTTTCAGAATGCAATTAAGGGTAAAAGAGGCAAACAATTTTTTAGGTTATTTATATTTCATGCATTTTTTAAGCAATTTTTTTTTGAAAACCTGCAAAGCAGAGGTTGGGTTGTTTTACCTCTGAGCGGCAGTTTTTTGCACACCATGGGCTAAATGGCCAGGTCACAAGGACCCCGAAGGTTGGGGGAGGGGACCCACTGGAACAGCTGTTGGGAGACAGATGGTAGCCTCCCGTCAAGGCCATCCAGCGTGTTCTTTAACGTGCACAGGGCCGCACACGGGGCCACGGCTTAACGTCCCATCCGACGGACGGCGGGCTTTCCAAGCCCATTGGTGTCCCCTACTGACCGTGGGCAGGGCGGGGAAATTTGCGGAGATAAATCTCAACGCTGACCCAGCTGGAACTCGAACCTGGGAACTACAGATTACGAGCCTGGCGCGCTACCGACTGAGCCACCCCCGCCCCACAAAGCAGAGGTAGAAATATTATACTGTATTGCCCTCCCCCTTTACATTTTTTTCTGCTCGATTGTTTTTCATTCCCCTTCTCCTTTGATTTTCTTCTAGATCCGTCCCTGCCGTATATGCATAGTTTCCCAAAAGTTAGTAATCAGTTCATTTTGCCGTATATGTATAGTTTCCCAAAAGTTAGTAATCAGTTCATTTTGCCGTATATGTATAGTTTCCCAAAAGTTAGTAATCAGTTCATTTTGCCGCATATGTATAGTTTCCCAGAAGTTAGTAATCAGTTCATTTTGCCGTATATGTGTAGTTTCCCGAAAGTTAGTAATCAGTTCATTTTGCCTATATGTATAGTTTCCCGAAAGTTAGTAATCAGTCCATTTTGCCGTATATGTATAGTTTCCCAAAAGTTAGTAATCAGTCCATTTTGCCGTATATGTATAGTTTCTCAAAAGTCAGTAATCCGTTCATTTTATCTCCCCACAGGTAGCTTGAGTGATGGTATGCAAAGGTGCTTCCAAAGTTGGTGCAAATTGAAAGAGGAAGACAAAGAACGCGTCAACTGGTACGTAACCTACAAGATGGGACCTGACTTGAAATCCATCTACAATATTATGATAGAGGCATTCACCATATGGGACCAGACTCAGAAATATATGGGTGCTCCAGGATATGACTGTAAAGATCTTTTGCCTTTATTAGATCATAGCGATATTGAGGAGAAGTTGAGTAGTGTGCTCTCCGCTGTAGGTGATTTAGAGATTTGGTTTCTGTGCAACAAGAGAAAAGATTGATGCTGAAAATAAATATGGACTGTAAATGTTTGTAAAGTTAATTGTTTTCCCTGAATAAAATAGGTCTTGTTAATGTAATCGATTTCCGTTTGTTAGTTATTTTGTCGTAAGTAATAATAGTTAAAAGACGTTACCGTTGAAAAGATAGAAATTAAAACTATATTAAAAAATTGAAAAGTGGATACTTTATTTTAATGTTACAAACGCTGTGTATTAGGAATACCCACGTTATTTCAGGAATGCACGCGTAGCGGCTCAAAATTAAGCGTAAACGCCAGACAAAGAACAAAAGAAGAAACGAAGGTTTTCGGAACGAGGGTGGGTTATATGCATTAATATTTGATGACGAAAAGTAACCAATCAAAAGTCTGTCTATGTAGGAGGAATGCCTCAGTAGCACAAATCCGAGGTATTTGGGTTGTTTTACCTCTGAGTGGCACTTTTTTGCACACCATGGGCTAAATGGTAAGGTCACAAGAACCCCGAAGGCTCAGAGAAGGTTGGGGAGGGGACCCACTGGAACAGCTGTTGGGAGAGAGATGGTAGCCTCCCGTCAAGGCCATCCAGCGTGTTCTTTGACGTTGGGTTGTTTTACCTCTGAGCGGCACTTTTTGGCACACCATGGGCTAAATGGCCAGGTCACAAGGACCCCGATGCCTCAGAGAAGGTTGGGGGAAGGGACCCACTGGAACAGCTGTTGGGAGACAGATGGTATCCCCCCGTCAAGGCCATCCAGCGTGTTCTTTAACGTGCACAGTATATGTCTCTCCCGCACACGGGGCCACGGCTTAACGTCCCATCCAACGGAGGGCGGCCTTTCCAAGCCCATCGTTGGTAACAATAGCCAACAGAGATTAGAAAGGACCACCTAGAAAATGAAGATATAAAGCCAATATCAGATTTAATTGAAAAATCTAATGTAAGACCTAATTGGGAGCAAATCTCGAGATATAGCCCAACTACTAAAAAATATTAGGCGTAGTGGGGCTCCTTAGAAGTGAACTATGGTGTACTATACAGAAGATGAGAGAATCAAATTGGGCGACTGATCAGTTAGCAGATAATCCTTCCTAGCTCCCGAGAGGAACTAACGATGAAAAATGTGCATAACAGTGCCACTGGGCAAGCAGCTGCTTGAAGGGTTATTTAATATTTTCATTTAAAAAATTACATAGTTAAAGAAACTCTAAATCTTGTAATCGTAGTATAGTTTCTTTGTTCATTACATCGCAAGGCCATTACATCGTCTGACAGATGAGGTTATAATATATCGATGTTAATGAGACATTAGCAAACACCAGAAGAAATTTCATTGGTTTAAAAGTAGGGCAGGCCTTGAAAGATGGCGTAGGCAATGTGAGGCTTGTGCAGCAAAGAAAGGCTCTAAGACTAAGTTCCAAACGTTTAATGTTGGTGACTCTCTTCAGAGAATAGCCATTGATCTAATGGGTCCGTTCCTTAGGACTGATGATGGAAATCGCTATTTATTGGTGGCGGATGATTATTTCATGATGTGACCTGAATTATTCCTTTCAAGATCAGACCTCCTACTTACGTCTAGTTCGAGTATCTTTACTAGATGGCAGCATCCGCCTAGAATACATTTCAATATGAGAAATACTGGTACTGGATATTTTTCGACATATTCATCTAAATATATTACAATTATTCAACCAGTATAGAAATAATTATGCGTAGCGATGCTTCGTCTACTGCTGAAACACAAAAGAAATCTAGAAATATTTATCGATAATTCAAGAATAATGGCTAAAGGATAGGTTTAGATGCTTGAGTCCTATTATTTCATGACTTTAAATAGTGAACGAATATTTTTAACGCTAAATACACTGATCTACCAAAATATTACAGAATTTCCATGTTACGTCAATGGGAATCTAACTTCGAAGCTATCTAATTTCTAAACCATGCATTCAACGAAAAAATATGACAAGGGATAAATATAAGTAAGCATAAGTTCAGGTCCAATGAATGTAACAAACAGCAGATCTGTGGCTTCACTTGCAACCCCAGGTGAAGAGAAAGCGTACGGGCGTTATCACAACGGTCTATGACAACATCGCTGGAATTTGCTGCATTTCGAGATGTAAAATAACAACAAAAAACTTTTCCGAAAAATGTACCTTAGTTGGGAAATTTTACAATGCAAAGAAACTGAGTAGTGGGATAATATTTCCGTAAGCGTGATATTCTGTACAAAAATTCCGTAAATCGTAGACTATTGATAAATGAATAGGAGATTATTGAATTTTTCACTGCAAAATAATTATAAAATATATGTAGTAAGAAAGCAATCCGAAAGCTTGTAGCGAACCACATGATTATTTGCTATAAAAATATCTGTGAGTTTCTCATTGGAAATTGTTTATTGGATATCACTTTAAAAGTGTTTCATGGTTCGTAATTGAAGGATAAATTGAGCTGGGAAGGATGTTGGAAATCGTTTTTTGATCTTCTGTGATGCTTTACATATGACATCATAAGATACAGATGTGTTGCATTCATAAACTCCGTTTAAGTCCTTCGATTGTTCCTTGAGAATTCCTTTCCTATCTACAGAAGGGTAGGAGACTTCGGAATTCTAATCGTCATTTCGAAAATGAAAAACTCCTCAACTGATCGTCATAAGCATGGTGCTTCATGGCATGTGACGATTATTTAAACTCCTTTTGTTCTAGTGATGTTGCTTCTCATTTGAGAGAAAACTACTTTAAACGTTATGCACTGTTTCTTTGCAATGTTTTCATAAAATCAATTCAAAGTAATGTAAACATGTTATTATAACCATTAAATAAGCCTACCACGACTCATGATTTAGATGTAGATGATTGTGTTTCAGAATTGTAGCCAACAATTATATCTTTCGATTTCCTCTTCTTGCTGCTCCCTGAGTATGAAAATGAATACTACTGACCATGGAAAACTCAATGTCCATCTAATATGAAGCTTAGGAATGGTTCTATGAAGGAGAGACAGAGCTCGTGAATGTTTAAAAAGAGCTCCTAAGAAATTTCCAGTGAGATGATTTCTCCACTCATTCGTTGATCAGCAAAAATTCCTCTGCCTGCTTATCAAATATTTGAGAACTAAATGATATCAAATATTATAGTCATTTGCTTTATTTTAATAACGAATTAAAATGCGTTTATTTTCTATTGATTTTGTACTTTTCCAAAATCATAAAATAAAAGAAGTAACTACCCCTCGTTTTTTAGTTTAAGTATATATTACAATATTTGCTTTCGTTCAATTGTAATTGATATATAGTGTTTCTTTTAATGATATCAGGTACGTATCTTTCACGATACACCAAATTCTTTAAAACTTTTAAGAGTAAGTACTTTCATATTCACTACTACGGAAGAAATGAAATGAAAGAATGTCTTTTACAAACAAATGCCGATTAAGGTAAGGGTTCTGTTCCTCTAAAACCTATATCTTCCTAACAACTTAGTTGACTAAATAGCTAACCGACTTGCACGCATTTCAAGTAAACTTTTATCAAGTAAACTTTCAAGTAAACTTTTTTAGATCATTTACCATGATTTAATGAATATATAAACAAAGAAAAAACAAAAGCTTGGTTAGGTTGTTATAGTACACATTATATTGGTAGTGCGAAAAGTACATTTAAGATCAAGTTTAAGAATGGCAAACAAAATATTAACTCATTAACTGTTCAATTTACGGCAACAATGAACAGTAGAAAAATAACAGCTAATCATGGGCAGAATAATGATTTTTTGAACCGAAACTTACCGAAGCACCACTAGAAAAAACAAAAACAAAACTGGATTTCTAAATAAAAGAAGGAAAATTTCTCTGCTCTAAAACAAGATCATCATTATTATTTATTAAAATGTACAAAAATATGTTGTTATTGGGCTAAAATTTGATGATCACAGTAATATATATATATAATGGCTGTTTGATGATCATAGTAATATATATATAATGGCTGTATAATGTAGTAATATATATATAATACGTATAATGCAGTAATATATATAATGTAGTAATATGTATAATGTAGTAATATATATAATATAGTAATATATACTTTTAAGAGTAAATACTTACATATTCAGTACTACGGAAGAAATGAAATGAAAGAATGTCTTTTACAAACAAATGCTGATTAAGGTAAGGGTTCTGTTCCTCTAAATCCTATATCTTCCTAACAACTTAGTTGACTAAATAGGTAACCTACTTGCACGCATTTCAAGTAAACTTTTATTGTCATTAGATCATTTACCATGATTTAATGAATATATAACAAACTAAAAACAAAAGCTTGGTTAGGTTGTTATAGTACACATTATATTGGTAGTGCGAAAAGTACATTTAAGATCAAGTTTAAGAATGGCAAACAAAATATTAACTCATTAACTGTTCAATTTACGGCAACAATGAACAGTAGAAAAATAACAGCTAATCACCGGCAGAATAATTATTTTTTGAACCGAAACTTAGCGAAGCACCACTAGAAAAAACAAAAACAAAACTGGATTCCTAAATAAAGGAAGGAAAATTTCTCTGCTCTAAAACAAGATCCTCATTATCATTTATTAAAATGTCCTTTATGAAAATTTGTTGCCCAGTGTTATTGATCTTACATCTCATAACAATATATTCATCATCATCATCATCCTCCTCAAGCAGCCATGGGCTACGGAGGTCCAACCAGACCGTGCAATTTAGTTCTCCAAGCAAGTCTATCCTGAGCTACATCTACTGCATCTGGCCACTGCACACCAATTCTAACAAGGTCCTGTTTGACATTGTCTGCCCACCGCATCCTAGGTCTCCCCTTCTTTCTGAGGCCTTTAGGCACACTGTTCATAACCCTTTTCGCCAATCTATAATTATTCATACGGGCAACATGGCCAAACCAACGGAGTCTCTCTCTGCACAATATGCTGCTTAAAGGAGGTTGCAAACTCCTTTTCCTAATCTCATCATTAGTTACAAAGTTGAACCACCTAATGCCCAAGATACTGCGTAAGCATCTGGAATCAAAAGCATCTAGTTTCCTGTTATCTTGTTTACAAAGTGTCCAAGTTTCACTACCATAACTAACCCTAGAAAGAACCAAACTATTATACAGTCTAATTTTAGTCTTTAGGTGTATACGCCTATTTCTCCACACTCTCCATAGATTCTTAAAAGTCCCAGCAGCAATCCCTATTCGTCTGTTAATCTCATGCCACACATCACCATTATCTGTTACATAGCTCCCAAGATAATTAAACTGTGACACCTGCTCAAGACTGCAACCATTCAGATTAACTGAATCACAGCCTGCCTGACCAATTTTCATCACTTTAGTTTTCTCTCTGTTTATAACCAAACCTACTCTACTACCAGTCTCATCAACAGCTCGAATGAAAGAGTTCATCTCATCAACATCATTTGCCAAAAGGGCTAAATCATCAGCATAATCTAAATCAGAAATTTTCGTATCTCCAGCCCATTTAAGGCCAAAATCTTTCCCTTGAAGTGAATTTCGCATAACATAATCAATAACCAAGCTAAAGAGAAAAGGAGACAAAATGCACCCTTGTCGAACACCAGAAGTAATGCTAAACCAATTGCTACAAGCCTTACCAACTCTCACACACGACTCAGTGTTATTATAGAGAGCTTTCATAATGTTAACTAACTTGTCTGGTATACCATATGATCTCACAATCAACCACAAATTATGACGATCAACAGAGTCGAAAGCCTTTTTGAAATCAACAAAGCTAGCAACCAAAGGTTTCTGAAACTCTAAACATTTCTCAAGAATCTGCCTAAGTGAAAATATCTGATCTACACATCCCCTACCACTTCTGAATCCACATTGCTCATCACGCAATTGCCTGTCAACCAGATTCTTAATTCTATTAAGCACAATCATGGAAAGAACTTTACCTGGAACAGAGAGTAGGCTGATACCCCTATAGTTATCACAAGAACTGCGATCACCTTTTTTGAAAATAGGGATAACAATAGCTCTGGTAAAATCCTTAGGAACCATGCCTTTATCATAAAAGAGATTCAGAATTTCAGTCATCCAAGTGGTAACCGAAACATTCCCAGCTCTAAGCATTTCCGTAGTAATTTCATCTACCCCTGGGGATTTATGAAGTTTAAGTTTAGAAACAGCCAAACTAACTTCAGATTGTGTTATAGGGCCAACATTAAAGCCACCAATGCATCTATCATCATTGCAAACAATGGGAGTAGAACTAACTACATTGTTTAGAACATCACTGAAATGCTCAGCCCACCTAGCCATGACAGAATCCTCCCCTTCTATAACCTTACCTTGTTTATCCTTCAATCCTTGTATGCCTGTCCGTTTTCTACCACACAAAACATTAACTATCTGGTACAGCTCTCTGCTGTTGTGCTGTCTAACTGCTTCCTCGGCTTTGTCAGCCAAACCATCAAACCAAAAATTTTTATCAGCAGCTAACTGATCCTTTACAAGTTTATTAAGGTCTCTGTAATGCTTTCTATTAGGACTAGTAGGGTATTGATTAAGGGCATTCCTGCAGTTCTTTCTTTCCGAAATAAGCTCAAGTGCCTTATCACTCAGATAATTTTGCCTCTTCTTCTCTTTTTTTCCTAAAAGAGTACTGTTAGTGTCCAAAAAAGCCTGTTTAAAATGATCCCATTCTTCCTCAACTTCAGTAGTAAGCAAACCATGACTGTCATAATGACTAAGTAACCTATCATGGTAAGCTTTGGCTATAACTGGATCTTTCAGAGCTTCAGTATTAAAAGTAAATTTTTTAACCCTAGCACAACACTTTTTAAGTTTAAGTTGCAACACACTTTTAACAAGGTAATGGTCAGATCCAATTTCAGCTCCCCTATATGCCCTGGTATTCCTAACAGAACTAGTCCATTTGCTGTTAATTAATATGTAATCAATCATATTCTTATGCAGCCCATCAGGTGAAACCCATGTGTACTTATGTATGTCGCGGTGTTTGTAATAAGTGTTAGTTATTCTGAATCCATTGAGTTTACTTACCTGTAGGAGACGTTGCCCATTGCTATTGCAGCTACCAATACCAAAAGGGCCTATTACTCCTCCCCAAAGGTCAGAGTCAGTACCAACTTTGGCATTGAAGTCACCAAGAACAAGGGTAATATCTCCTTTCTTGACAGAATTCAAAATATCCTGAAGTTGTTCATAAAACCTATCCTTCTCATCCTCATCGGCATCCTCAGTGGGGGCATAACAGCAGATAACATTCAAGTCTTTAACGCTTGTCTGAAATTTTGCTGTAAGAAACCTTTCATTAATGCACTCATATCCTAGAAGAGCATCACTAGCGTGTCTGCTGAGAAGCAGACCCACGCCTTGGTGATGCTTTTTGTCGTCGCTCCCTGAAAAGAGAAATTTAAGATTATTTTTAAGAATCTGACCTTTATCTGTCCATCTGGTCTCTTGCAAGCCGAGAATATCTAAATTATAACGGTGGAATTCTTGTGTGAGGACATCAAGAGAAAAAGCTCTGTGCAGAGTCCTCACATTCCAACTACCTATGGAGAGAAAATGGTTAGTGGGATGTTTAAAGAAACTATGTTTATTGAGAGAGGGAATGCCGACAATATCAAACAGACCCCTAATCGCAGACATGGGGCAAAGACCCGTTCCCCCACTACTAAAGGCTGAAACCATCTACACTGGAAGACTTCCTCCAATGTAGAATTTGACGATGCCAATAGAAGCAAAGAGTTCAGGTGCCTGCGATGACTTCTGCTCAGGATTATCCACCAGCTGATAAACATATCCTGTGGATCTATTCACTTGGGGCTGTCAACCCACAAACAAAAAGAAAACACAGCGGAAGATTTTCCCTCCACAGAAGCCCACCAGTGCAGCAAAATCAGGATCCATAATCAAGCTCAGAGCCATATATCTGTCCAGTCCAGTAGGTTTATATGGTCAGCACCAGGACCCTGTGTGGTTGACCACTCCTCAGCAGGGTAGAAAAAAAAGAAAAGTAGCCATAGTTGTCCAGATCAGTAGGCCACACTAATCTGGCAGCCCTCCCCTTCCGTTCACTTCCACAAGAGAGTATCTCTTTTGAAAGTTACTAACGGTCCGCACCACGAGAAGGCGGGGTTGGACATTAGGTGCTAGGCCTGGCCGGTTCTATGCATCATCACAGGGGATTGGTGCATAGCTCTCCTTCCAGTGACTACCTAGCTACCATTTACAGACCAACAATATATTAGCAGACGTAATTTATAGGATGCATGTATAATATTTATAAAGTATACAGTTAAACACCATTATTTCCCTACAATAATATTTCTAGATTTTGAGAAACACGAACAAAAAGCTACACATATAATTCCTAATCTAACATAATATTTATTATTTATTGGCTACTTTGAACAGTTTAAGTTACTAGGAAATCCCCGAAAGTCGGTTTCAAGTGAAAATTTCCGCAAGGGAACACTTTTTACACTTTTGCTAACTGGCCCTTCTTGTTATTGAGGTTCTTTGGTTTAAGTACGAAATAGGGAGCGAAACAGAAGCCACTTCGTTTTTGAGTTTTCTAAAAAAATAGGATAAAAAGTGTGTCCAAAACAATAGCTAACTCGACAAAAAGAGTGTTCGATGAATGAATGAAAAATTCGATGAGAATGTATATTTCAGTATATGCCTGTCCTTAAAAAAATCCATCGTACCCCAAAAAAAAAGTTTTCGAAAACATCTTGCATGGGCTAAACATAATACATCACTGATTTTAACTCCTAAAATAGCGATTCCGAATTTGTGCTAATCGAAGTTTCCTACAATGGTAAAGGAATTCAGTGATAGCATACATTCACACAGTACCGTCGACAGTGCGTAGCATAGAGGCAGCCTGCCTCACGGCGCTTGTGATGGTCCACCCATTGATGGAGATGCAATAGATTTATTTGAAGAATTAAAAAGACTCTCAAAAATAATACAAGAGAAAAGTGATGCTCACCAAATTTTATCATACATTTATATAACCAAGATCTTTTAGAAATTTATCCCAACGTAATCACCGCCCTAAGGATATTGTTAACAATTCCTGTTAGCGTAGTAAGTACGGAAAGAAGTTTTTCCAAGCTTAAACTGATTAAAATTTATTTGCGAACAGCAATGACCCAAGAAAGATTGGTTGGTCTAGCAACTCTATCGATAGAGGCGGTCATAGTTTATAATTTAAACTTAGAAGAGCTTATAAACAGTTTTATTGTGCGATATTCACGTAGAGCAAACATTTAATTAATATTATTATAGAATTGTTTTTGCATATAATTGTTTCTCTTGTAATAAAAACAAAACAGCAATTGGAGATTTTCTTATATTTTTGTCTTATAATCCATCAGGGGCGATATTTAATTGTTTGCTTCATGGCACGATCTAATCTGGCGACGGCCCTGCATTCACACATGGATTTGCACAACATGATAGCATGATATATGCAATAAAATATAGCAGTATTATGTATTACCTAATTTATTCATACACCTTGTTTAAAAATATATGTTTCGTTAATAAATCGACGATTTGCAAGTTCATATTTAAATGGTACAAAAAAAGCTAGCTGGTAAGCAATAAACGCTTTTCGAAAACGCTGGGTATTGTTTTAAAGCATTCCGACAGATGGCAGAACTATACAGAGTTATTAATGATGAATTTTGTTTTTACTAATAATTTCTCTCAAGTAATTTCTACCTTTAAACATTTTCAGCATTTCTAAGTGTGATTAATTGTAGTATATAAAAATTATTTCGAAGACATATATTATCTTTCCAACAGTTTAAGAAACGAAAATCAGTAGTAAAAATTTATTATTTGTGATCGGATTAATGAAGTTGTTCCCTGATTCTGAAATTGATCTAGTACAAATGTGCTAAACGAGAATTAAATGTTTCTATCGGCAGACCACATTGGCGATTGTCTAAAAGCTGGCGGAACGAACCAGGTCAAAAAGGGGCTCAAGGGCACCACAGATTAATATAATTGTGTACAAAAAGGACCCTAAGATTAAAAATCTACCCTTTTCCCCTATTTCAGCGCCTCTATCTTCATGGGTATACTATTCATTTCATCTACGATCCCTGTGATTACTATTCAATAACCCTAAAATTTAATTATATGTGACAATTAATATTACAAATATTAAAACTCAACAATTGTTTTTTTTTTCTTTAAAGTTAACAATAAATTTTAAATATTCAATATCATTACAATAAACAGTACTAAACAATCATTATGTTTACACAGCTTTAAATTTGAAGTTTATATTTAGACAAATGAAATGAATTAAACTTTTCTCCTATTTAATTTCTCATTATGCCGCTAGTGTCGCTGATATCGGTTGATGATCGCTCGAAACCCATTATAATAAACCAAGTGTCCCATTTGAATATTTTATTCTATGCTCCAAAATACTCTAAAATTGCTAGTAACCGGAACGGAGGCAAAACATATATATATATTGCACACACATATATATATTGCTCCATTTTTCAAGAAATTCACTAAAACTGAAGTAAAACTTTCATACTGGAACGCCGTTTCGATTCATTTCGACTAGATCTATTTCCCCTTCTCCCACTTTATTTTTCTGAAATACGCCCCTGAATTGTTCCCTGATTCTGAAGTTGATCTAGTACAAATGAGCTAGGCTTTAATATATTAAGGCTTTAAACAAACCATATTAAGGTTTTAAACAAAAAAAAGATTTTGTAAAACAAAATTTTACAAAATCTTTTTTGTTTAAAGCCTTAATATGGCTGATAATTAGTGTATTTAACACTCTCATTGAAAGGTTTACATGTTGCATTAAAATTCACTGGAAAGGCCGAATAGAAACGATAATTGTAAATTTTCAAAAATATTATTTATTTGAATAAAAAGTATGAAAACAGTGTTTTAAATAAGTGAGTAGAACACATTATTTTCAAAATAAAGAAAGATCACACGTACTTTTATATTATAATAAGAACTGTGTACGTGCTTTTTTCTCGGCATATGCAACAATATATTTGTCTTTAATTTGAATTGTCTAGTTCGTCATGCATTTCGGGTGTTGGATTATCAATCTTTGTGGGCCATATTTGGCTCGCAGTTTTAGGACTCAAGGTCCTACATTATTCTTCATTTTCAAACGTTTAGATACAGTGCTTTATAGTACATATTTTACACCCGTGCATTAAACAGATAGAAAACAGATTAGTAATTAATTTTAAAGTTTAATTAACGGTAGCTTAATTTTGCATAATTTCCGTTCAAGGAATGTATTTTTTTTTAATAAAATATTATAAATGCTTATGAAACAAGTAGTAAGTAAATTAAAAAAAATATTGTTTTTCAAAATATGAAGGAATAAAGGAGAAAAGATAAAAATTCACTCCATGATAAATCGTTGCCATCCTATGAATTAATTTAGAAACAATAAATTTAACCTTCAAATATGTTCAACACGAAATAAAGTGAAATGGTAGAAATGAAGTTAATGCTTAATGCTCCTGCAGAGTTTCGAAACGGTTTCGTCATTCAAAGAATTTATAGAAGGCCGCTGGAAAGCAATTTAACATGGGATCTGAGGATGCTAAACAATGGGTTTTAACTTTTTCATAGAAAGTGTACAAAATAAATAGTATATTGATTTGGAAAAGGCGTCGACGAGTGTTTCGATTAGAAGCAAGTTTTAATGTCCATGAACACTAAAATTAAAGTCTCTTCCAGAAAGACGATTTTCTGTTAGTTCGGCCTCTCCAACCTCAATAGCTGATCCAACTCGCGCATATTACTCTTCGGATTAATGTCTCTATGAATACGGAACTTGTGAGGGAATAATTAGAACACTTCCAAGAGAAGAGCTACTTCTTTCAGAAAACGCACTTGTGATTTTAATCAAATTTCGCCTTTTCGTGTGCAGGAGAGTCGCAAATACTTATTGCAAAAAATAATAAGTGCAAATAACCACTATGCAGAACTCGCAGCGATGTCTCATGGTATTGATAAGACTGATCAGCATCTGTGTGGGCAGCAACCTTCATTGCTCCTCCAAAGTATATCGAGGGGCACGATGGCTCAGTCGGTGGTGCCAAAGGCTCCTGATCTGCAGTTCCCAGGTTAGAGTCCCATCTGAGCGTTCATTGAGATTTATCTCGGCAGAAGCTCCCCGCCTTGCCTTCAATCGGTATGGGTCACCGATGGACTTTTAAAGGCTTCCTCCATCGGACGCGACGTTAAACCAAGGAGTGTCTAAGGGAGAAGAGAGCTAGCTTCCATAGGCTTAATGTAAACTTTTCGATTGCAGCGCCCTCTAAACATGGCAAATTCGTGCATTGCAGTGAAGCCACATAGCCAGGGAGAGGAGCCAGTTTCTTGCGTTATTTTTCCACTGCCCAGCAAGGCTCCCCCCCCCCCCCCGATAGGGGACCACCTTGTCGTGGTGGGGAGGCCTAGGGCCTAGCAACCCGGCTGAAGGCTGTGCCGATCGGATTGGTGCCCCGGTTGGACATGGCTAAGGCCAACCGAGGCCGGAGACGCTGCTGACCGGTCGGAAGACCGGTTGGATGGTGACGGTGTCCGAGGCCTCACCTATCAGGAGCTCTGGGGAGCTGTTCGTGGGCTCTGCTGAAAGGACTTGCCCCGCCTTGTAGGCACGAGCCCTCAAAAAAGTCTGGGTCTTACTAAAAGTCTCCACCCCGGGTGCCGATCGAACTTGGATCTATATATCCTTGTACATTTGCAAACCGGGGAATAGATTAAAGTAAGGTTTCTTCCGGTGGTCAGCTTTCCATTTATAGGACTGCTGCCATGTGAGGCTGGGGTTGAGGTACGCCTATAGGGTGGCGTATTCCTTGCCCCCGGCTCTAGATAAGCACGGCTCTTCATAACCAGGTAGTGCTGTACAAGCGGAACCGGGAATTGCCGTGGTTGCATATGATTGCAACAAAAGAGATTCATTGCCCAGCAAGGTTTTCAAAGGCTTACACCACGTGACTAATTTTACATACACTTTGACTCTGTTCAAAGTGTTTATTTCTTAAATTTTACCATCATAGTTTCTTTTCACAAGGATTAGTTAAAAATTATTTTCTTTAATAAAATCCCATTTTGAAAAACTGGTAGTAGCTATGCTCAAGAAATTTTTTTTTTAAATTTTGAACATTCTACAATATTTAATATATTATAATAAATTGAAAATTATGGCTCAATGCGAGACAACATGTTTTGTTTAATTATATTTTATAGAATTTCAGATATTTTCAATAAGAGTCATATCGAGTTTCCTACTTGTATAAACTATCAATAGATGGCAGCAGCCACTTCTCATATCAACCATAAAAAATTTACTATTAGAATCGAAGCTATCTAATATCCAAATCATGCATTAACGAAAAAATATGACAAGGGATAAATATAAGTAAGCGTAAGTTCAGGTCCAATGAATGTAACAACCAGCAGATCTGTGGGTTCACTTGCAACCCCAGGTGAAAAGAAAGCGTACGGGCGTTATCACAACGGTCAATGACAACATCGCTGAAATTTGTTGCATTTCGAGATGTAAAATAACAACAAAAATCTTTTCCGAAAAATTTACTTTACTTGGGAAATTTTGCCATGCAAAGAAACTGAGTAGTGAGATAATATTTACGAAAGTGTGATATTCCAAATTCACGAAAGTGTGATATTCCAAATTCACGAAGTTGTGATTTACAAAATTTCCGTAAATCATAGACTATTGATAAATGAATAGGAGATTACTGAATTTTTCGCTGCACAATAATTATAAATTATATGTAGTAAGAAAGCAATCCGAAAGATTATAGCGAACCACATGATTATTTGCTATAAAAATATCTGTGAGTTCCTCAATGGAAATTGTTTATTGGATATCATTTTAAATGTGTTTCATGGTTCGTCAATTGAAGGATAAATTCAGCTGGGAAGAATGTTGGAAATCTTTGGTTGATCTTCTGTGATGCTTTACATATGACATCATAAGACACAGATGTGTTGCATTCATAAACTCCGTTTATGTCCTTCGATTGTTCCTTGAGAATTCCTTTCCTATCTACAGAAGGGTAGGAGACATCGGAATTCTGATTGTCTTTTCGAAAATGAAAATCTCTCCAACTGATCGTCAAAATCATGGTGCTTCATGGCATGTGGCGATTATTTAAACCACTCCTTTTGTTCTAGTGATGTAAAGAACCTTGCTTGTCATTTCAGAGAAAACTACTTTAAACATTATAAACTGTTTCTTCGCAGTGTTTTCATAAAATCAATTCAAAATAATGTAAACATGTTATTATAACCATTTAGATAAGCCTACCACGACTCATGATTTAGATGTAGGTGATTGTGTTTCAGAATTGTAGCCAACCATTATATCTTTCGATTTCCTCTTCTTGCTGCTCCCTCAGTATGAAAATGAATACTACTGACCATGGAAAACTCAATGTCCATCTAATATGAAGCTTAGGAATGGCTCTATGAAGGAGAGACAGAGCACGTGAATGTTAAAAAAGAGCTCCTAAGAGATTTCCAGTGAGATGATTTCTCCACTCATTCGTTGATCAGCAAAAATTCCTCTTCTGCTTATCAAATATTTGAGAACTAAATGAAATCGAATATTATAGTCATATGCTTTATTTTAGTAACTAATTAAAACGCGTTTATTTTCTATTAATTTTGTACTTTTCCAAAATCATAAAATAAAAGAAGTAACTACCCCTCGTTTTTTAGTTTAAGTATATATTACAGAATTTGCTTTCGTTCAATTGCAATAAATATGCAGTGATTCACTTAATGATATCAGGTACGTATCTTTCACGATACACCAAATTCTTTAAAACTTTTAAGAGTAAATACTTACATATTCAGTACTACGGAAGAAATGAAATGAAAGAATGTCTTTTACAAACAAATGCTGATTAAGGTAAGGGTTCTGTTCCTCTAAATCCTATATCTTCCTAACAACTTAGTTGACTAAATAGGTAACCTACTTGCACGCATTTCAAGTAAACTTTTATTGTCATTAGATCATTTACCATGATTTAATGAATATATAACAAACTAAAAACAAAAGCTTGGTTAGGTTGTTATAGTACACATTATATTGGTAGTGCGAAAAGTACATTTAAGATCAAGTTTAAGAATGGCAAACAAAATATTAACTCATTAACTGTTCAATTTACGGCAACAATGAACAGTAGAAAAATAACAGCTAATCATGGGCAGAATAATGATTTTTTGAACCGAAACTTACCGAAGCACCACTAGAAAAAACAAAAACAAAACTGGATTTCTAAATAAAAGAAGGAAAATTTCTCTGCTCTAAAACAAGATCATCATTATTATTTATTAAAATGTACAAAAATATGTTGTTATTGGGCTAAAATTTGATGATCACAGTAATATATATATATAATGGCTGTTTGATGATCATAGTAATATATATATAATGGCTGTATAATGTAGTAATATATATATAATACGTATAATGCAGTAATATATATAATGTAGTAATATGTATAATGTAGTAATATATATAATATAGTAATATATATAATATATATAATGTAGAATATGTGTAATGTACTAATATATATGATATATATATAATGGCTGTTTGATGATCATAGTAATATATATAATGGTTGTTTGAGGAAGTTGATGATCATAGTAACTAAACTTTTCATTTCATATAAATGAAATGAAAATGATTTAGTTACTATGATCATCATCATCTTCAAACAGCCATGGGCTACGGAGGTCCAACCAGACTGTGCAATTTTAGTTCTCCAAACATATCTGCCTTGAGCTACATATGCTGCATCTGGCCACTGCAACCAATCCTAACAAGGTCCTGTTTGACATTATCTGCTCACCGCTTCCTAGGTCTCTCAATCTTTCTGAGGCGTTTAGGCACACTGTTCATAACTCTATTTGCCAATCTATAGTTATCCATGCGTGCAACATGGTCAAACCAGCGGAGTCTCTCTTTGCACAATATGCTGCTTAAAGGAGGTTACCGATTTTTATGCCTAACCACATCATTAGTTACAAAGTTAAACCACCTAATGCCCAAGACACTGCGTAAGCATCTAGTTTCCTGTTATCTTGTTTACAAAGCGTCTAAGTTTCACTCTCATAACTAACCATAGAAAGAACCAAACTACTATACAGTCAAATTTATTCTTTAGGTGTATACGCCTATTTCTTCACACTCTCCATAGATTCTTAAAAGTCCCGGCAGCAATCCCTATTCGTCTATTAATCTCATGTCGCACATCACAAGTATCTGTTTCATAGCTCCCAAGATAATTAACTTATAACACCAGCTAAACACTCCAACAATTCAGATTAACTGAATAATACCCTACATGACCAATTATCATCACTTTAGTTTTCTCCCTGTTTATCATTAAACCTACTCTAACACCAGTATCATCAATAGTTCTAATGAAAAGATTTGATCTCATCAACATCATTTACCAAAAGGGCTAAATCATGAGCATAATCTAAATCAGAAATTTTCGTAACTCCACACCATTTAAGGCTAAAATCTTTCACTTGCAGTGAATATCGCATACCATATTCAATAACCGAACTAAAGAGAAAAGAAGACAAAGTGCACCCTTGTGGAATACCAGAAGTAATGCAAAACCAATTGCTACAAGCCTTACCAACCCTCACACATGATTCAGTGCTATTATTGAGAGCTACCATTATGTTAACTAATTTGTCTGGTATGCCATACGATCTCACTCAACCACAAATTATGACGATCAGCAGAGTCGAAATTCTTTTTGAAATCAACAGAGTTACAAATAAAGATTTCTGAAACTCTTAACATTTCTCAAGAATCGGCCTAAGTGAAAAATATCTGATCTACACATCCCCTACCACTTCTGAATCCATATTGCTCATCATGCAATTGCCTGTCAACCAGATTCTTAATATATGAAGTGCAATCACACAAATAACTTTACCTGGAACAGAGAGAAGACTGATACCATTATACTTATCACAAGAACTGCGATCACCTTTTTCGAAAATAGGAATAATAATAGCTCTGGTAAAATTATCATGAAAGATATCTGAAATTTCAGTCATCCAAGTGCTAACCGAAACATTCCCAGCTCTAAACATTTCCGTAGTAATTTCATCTACCCATGGGGTTTTATGTAATTTAAGTTTAGAAACAGTCAAAATAACTTCAAATTCTGTTATAGGGCCAATGTTAAAGCCATCAATGCATTTACCGTCATTACAAACAATGGGACAGTAACCACGTTGCTTAGAACATCACTGAAAGGCTCAGCCCACCTAGCAATGACAGAATCCTCACCTTCTATAACCTTACCTTGTTTATCCTTCAATCCATGTATACCTGTCCGTTTTCTACCACACAAAACATTAATTATTTGGTACAGCTCTCTGCTGCTGTGCTGTCTAACTGCTTCCTCGGCTTTGTCAGCTAAGTGATCAAGCCAAAGATTCTTATCAGCAGCAAAATGAACCTTTACATGCTTATTAAGCTCTCTGTAATGCTTTCTATTAGGACTAGTAGGATATTAATTAAAGGCATTTTTCTTTCTGAAATATTCTCAAGTGCCTTATCACTCAAATAATTCTGCCTCCTCTGATCCTTTTTTCCTAAAAGAGTACTAATTAGTTTCCAAAAAAAGCCTGTTGAAAATGGTCCATTCTTCCTCAACTTCAGTGGTAAGCAAACTACAACTGTCATAACGACTAAGTAACCTATCATAGTAAGCTTTAGCTATAACTGGTTGTTTCAGAGCATCTGTATTAAAGGTAAATTTTTTAACGCTAGCACAACACATTTTAAATTTAAGTTGCAAGACATTTTTAACAAGGTAATAATCAGATCCAATTTCAGTTCACCTAAATGACCTGGTATTCCTAACAGTACTAGCCCATTTGCTGTTAATTATTATATAATCAATCATCTCTTTGTAGCCTATCAGGTGAAACCCATTCGCGGTGTTTGTAATAAGTGTTAGTTATTCTGAAACCATTGAGTTTACTTACCTCTAGAGACGTTCGTTGCCCGTTGCCATTACAGCTACCAATACCAAAAGAGCGTATCACTCCTCCCCAAAGGTCAGAGTAAGCACTAACTCGGGCATTGAAGTCACCTAGAACAAGGATAATATCTTCTTCCTTGATAGAATTCAAACTATCCTGAAGTTGTTTATAATATCAACCCTCCTCATCCTCATCAGCATCCTCAGTGGGGCCATAACAGCAGATAGAATTCAAGTCTTTAATATTTGTCTGAAATTTTGCTCTAAGAAATCTTTCATTAGTGAACTCGTATCCTAGAAGAGCACCACTAGCGTTTCTGCTGAGCAGGGAGGGCAGATAAGTAGCATTGCATTGCTACGCATTGGCAATGCTTATTATCTGCCCTCCCTGAAAAGAGACATTTAAGATTGTTTTTAAGAATCTAACATTTGTCTGTCAAACTTCCTAGGGAGAGAAAATGGTTAGTGGGATATTTAAAGAAACTATGTTTATTGAGAGAGGGAATGCAGACAATATCAAACAGCCACCTAATCGCAGGCATGGGGCAAAAACCCGTTCCCCCACCACTTAAGGCTGAAATCGTCTATACTGGCAGACTTCCTCCAATGTAGAATTTGACGATGCCAGTAAAAGAAAGAGTTCAGTTGCCTGCGATGGTTTCGACTCAGGATTATCCACCAGCTGACAAAACATATCCTGCGAATCTATACACTTGGGGAAAACAAACAAAAAACACAGTGGAAAATTTTCCCTCCTCAGAAGCCCACCAGCCTAGCAAATTCAGGATCCATAAAAAAGCTCAGAGAATTATTTCAGTCCAGGCCAGTAGGTTTATATGGTCAGCACCAGGACTCTGTCTGACTGACTACTCCTCAGCAGCGTAGAGAAAAAGAAAAGTAGCCATAGTTGTCGAGAACAGTACGCCACACTAATCTGGCAGCCATACGCTTCCGTTCATTTCCACATGGTACTAACGGTCGGACATTTGGTTCTAGGCCTGGCCGGTTTTGTACATCATCACAGGGGATTGGTGCATAGCTATCCTTCCAGTGACTACCTAGCTACCATTTACAGGCAAAAATCGGAACACAAAAGATTTGCGAATAAAAAATCGTACGAAAATTTGTAAGGCAAAATTAACGAAAGTATTTTAAAATTGTCTTTGTATATTACATAATTGAGTAACATCGATCGCCTTCTGAAAGGAATAATGTTAATTTTAATTAAAGAGTTACTATTAATACCAATTTTAAGTTGCTAAAATATTACGGTTAGTTGATCCTGCCATCTATTATTTGTGATCGTAACTATAACTTTCAACACTTTCTTATTTGTATTTCTCGCAAAATATACATTTTATAACGCAAAAAAATTTCAGTGTCCCTGATTTTAAAAGTATATCAATATTTCCACGCTTATTTCGTCAATCCTGTCGTAAAGTTTGCATGATCAATCGATTGAACGGAGAATATTCTGTTGTAGTGGTTTTACGTTGACACCACTAAATCCTGAATCCGGGTTAGAGTCGGTGGCGAGCATAATTTAAAATTCGACCTTGTTACGACATTTTTGAACCAGAAAGGGAAAACATGCAAATAGGCAGATATAAGAAATTTATTTAAGAAAACTGCGAGATCTCCTTTTACATCTGCTCAACCTTCAACATCAGATGCTATTCAAGAGTCAAATGGTAGTTCAGTAGATGTCCGTAATGAAATGCCTTCCGAGTTTATGTAACCGGTAGTCAGTAAATTGCATTGTACATCGAAGATTCAAAACATAATGACCAGCGCGTTTTTATGCAAATCAAACCAATTGCAGGCAAACGACGGTGCGTGTGAAGGTCATGAAACGGTATAAATAACACGTGATACTGAGCTCTGTTAATCAGTGTTATTCTTCTTCTTCAGATGGGAAAGGCAGCGGACTTAAGTTAGTTTGACAAAGGCCAATTTGTAATATCGAGATGATTGGCTCAGAGCATTTACGAGATGGCTTTTGGGGTGCACACAGTCAGCATGGTTAGCACCTCCAAAAAGTGGTCCGAGGAGTGAAAAACCATAAACCACCAGCAAGGTGTGGGCTGACCATGGTTCATTAATGTTAGAGGTGATAAAAGACTATCCCATATGGTACAAGCCAACAGAAGGGATACTGTGGTACAACACGCCCGTAATTTGAATGTTGCTGACAGGAGAAATATATCACAGCCAGTACCGTCGACAGGGTGTAGCATAGAGGCAGCCTTCCTCACTGTACATGTGATGTTCCACCCATTCACTTTTACTTTTCCTTAAACAGTTTTGTTTAATTTACGTTATATTTATTATTTTGCGGATTATTATTTCATTTTGTGGATTATTATTTCGTTTTGTGGACATTGCAATCCTCGTTCCGAGCGCAGGATGCGAATGCGCAATCCGACGGTTTGAGCTTCGATATTAAATTGTTTGCCTCAAAGCGCGATCTAATCTGACGACGGTACTGGTCACAGCACACAGTACATCGAACCCTGCTTAAAATGGTAATGCGCAGACCGCTCTGAGTGCCCATGCTAATCTTGGTTCACTGTTGAAACAAGTCGGACAGTGGGCACACGAGCATCAAAACTGGACGTTGAATGATTTATAGAAGGTTGTCTGTCCAATGAATCTTGTTTCCTCTTCCACCATATGGATGTCCCAGTAGGTGTGCGTCGTTTACCTGGGGAAGCGTTGGCACCAGGATTCACCATGGGGCTAAAACAAGCAGGTGGAGGTAGTGTAATGTTTTGGGCAATGTTCAGCTGGGAAACCCTGTGTCTAGTCATTCGTGTGCAGGAGACTATGATGTCTACCACCTACCTAAATATCATTGCGGACCAGGTACATCCTCTCATAGTAACGGTATTTCCCTCTAGTAGTGCCTTATTTCAGCAGGATAATGTGCCACGCCACACTGCCCGGATTGTTTGAGAATGGTTTGCGGAAAATGAGGAAGACTTCCAGGTATTGCCCTGGCCTACAAATTCCTCAGACATCAATCACACGAACAACTGTGGTTTGTGTCCGAACAGCATATCCGATCTGTGGTGGTCAACCACGCACCTTAGAATAGTTAAAGGATCTGTTGGTCAGAAATCTTTTGGTGTCCACGCCTCATCGGGTAAATACTATTTTGGCAGCACATGGAGGACCAACATCATATTAGGCAGTTCGTCAAAATATTTTTAGTGTTCGGTGTATATGCATAGGTAAGGTTTTTTTTCTGAACTTAGAATTTAGCATAGTTAACTACACAAATTTAATCACTCATTAAGTGTGACAATGCGAGAAAAAACAGTTATAGTTTAGATATTTATATTAGCAATAAGTGCATCATTATTTTCATTGCCTATCTTCCTATTGCTTTTTGCTCTGACATTTGTGGGTTGGTCGTTTTGTGGATTTGACGAAATGTTTTTTCACCGTATTTTTCGAACGCGCTGGAGAAACCTAATGATTTATGGGCCAAATGAAAGCTTGTTTTGCAGGAGGGTCATAGGCTATAAAATATTGCCCTCTTCGTGCTTTGATCACCCTAAAAAAGAGAAATGTTAAAACAATTCTTATGTTATATCTCCAGAACGGGAAGGCAGAAACTAACAAGCACACGTCGAATGAAAATTTTTGACATTGAGAATGTCATAGGCTATGAAACATTGATCCCCCATGCTTTCTTTCCGTCTAAAATAAGGGGAGAGATGAAAATAATTGCTCCCCTATAAGTAGTGGTACTGCTCCCTGTATGGTTTTGACCTTGAAAAGTTCCCAAGGTCACGATTACGGCCACGTACGCAATCGGTCTGACATATGTCTTAGACATCCTTTACACATTTAAGTTATTAGTCATTTCCGGTTATTTCGGACTGGTCCACACTTTCGTCCCGTATTTAATCAACCCCTTATCAATTGTTCCGTCCCCACTTTTTTTAATCCTCCCCCCACCGTTTACCCGAATAATTCCCATGATTTCTACCCTCATCCGTAATTTTTTCCAAGTCCAGATCCGCCGTTTTGAATCCACACGTCACAACCCCCCCTTGTTGACCCATCGCGTGGTAAATCAGTTTTCTCTATGCGCATTTAATCTAATTGTGGTGCCATCCTAACGTCCGTACTATTTTTAGTACATCTCCTCTATTTATATAAAAAATCTTTCCTACACGGTGATTTGAACCAGCTAACTGGGGATCAGTAGCTGCGCGCTAACACACTCGACTACGCCTTGTAAATGATGAGGTGACTTAGATGTGCTTCAAGTGTGGGATAAATAAATAAATAAAAAATACCCACTCAAGCAGCTGCTTGCCACATAGGTCTGACAGGGGCCTGTCCGTTTATATGCCAAAGAAGAAGATCCGTGAGGTTGGCAAGACCTCAGCAGAAAACAACACCAAAACCCATGCCCTAACCCGGGGCTCGAACCCATGTCCCTCAGATCTGTAGCCAAGCACGCTAACCACTCGGCCATGGGATGGCTCAAGTGTGGGATAACCGATCATTATAAATTACGTATCTCTTTATTTCTTTAGAGTTCAACGCACTAGTTTTATATTTCATGCATTTTTCTTAACATAGTTTTTTTTTATTTTTTATTATCTTACGTTTTTTTTACAACCTTCGTATTTTTTTTATTTCTTTATAATTCGCGTTTTTCTACCTAAAGCAACCTTCGTTTATTTTATTTTTATAACCTACTTATATTTATTTCTTATAATTAAACCCGTGTATTTTAGTCCTTTCATGTTAATATATGTATGTCGACAGCACTCTTACTCTGCCTGTCTGGGCTGAGTTCTTTTAGTACCTACCTATGTGTGTGAGAGCTTTGTAGAAGGGTACCTGCCCTTATCTTGTCAGGATAATCACTCAAGTGGCCGAATACATAAACTCATGTATTTCAAATATGTACACTTTTCTTTATTTACAAACACTCTAACTATATACATACAGTGACTGCCCACCCGGTACAGTCACTCGCCGAATATAACACAGGCTATAATGAGCATCAGGGGTCCCACCGCTACATACAGACAAAGCTTAAAACGAGCTGCCAATGAACAGTGTAACATCCGGACAGTTTCTTGGTCCGCGCGCAAGTCTCAGTTTTTTGAACCATCCGCCGGATGATGTCACGTGTCCTTCGGGGGACGTTAGGGTGTCTCGGACAATAGTGTTCGAACACGATCGCCGTGCCAGGAGGACTCTTGTCGCCTTTCTTCATTGTGCTCTCAAAATTTGCCCTGCCGCTGGCGCTATGTCGCCAGGCGGGTAGGCACTGTCGCCAAAATGGCGATCCTGACAGGTGATGGCTTTGTAAAACATGGTAGCATGATAAATGCAATAATGTATAGCAGTTTTCTATATTACCTATTTTATTCATACACCTTATTTTAAAAATACTTTTTTCGTCAACAAAAAGACTCTTTGCAAGTTCATATTTAAATGGTACAAAAAATGATAGGTGGTAAGCAATAAATGTTTTGAAAACTCTGTATATTTTGTTCAAAACCATTCTGACAGATGGCAGCACTATTAAGAGTTATTAATAATGATTGTTTTTGACTAATATATTTCTCTCAATAATTTCGTATACACCTAAAGACTAAAATAGGCGTATAACACCTAAAGACTAAAATAGGCGTATACACCTAAAGACTAAAATTAGACTTTATAATGTTTGGTTCGTTCTAGGGTTACTTATGGTAGTGAAACTTGGACACTTTGTAAACAAGATAACAGGATACTAGATGCTTTTGATTCCAGATGCTTACGCAGTATCTTGGGCATTAGGTGGTTCAACTTTGTAACTAATGATGAGGTTAAGCAAAGGAGTCTGCAACTCTTTTAAGCAGCATATTGTGCAGAGAGAGACTCCGCTGGTTTGGCCATGTTGCCCGTATGAATAATTATAGATTGACGAATAGGGTTATGAACAGTGTGCCTAAAGGCATCAGAAAGAATGGGAGACCAAGGATGCAGTGGGCAAACAATGTCAAACCGGACCTTATTAGAATTGGTGTGTAGTGGCCAGATGCAGTTGATGTAGCTCAGGACAGACTTGCTTGGAGAACTAAATTGCACGGTCTGATTGGACCTCCGTAGCCCATGGCTGCTTGACGATGATGTTGATGATGTTGATTATGATGAATTTCTATCTTTAACCATTGTTAGCATTTCTAAGTGTGATTAATTGTAGTATATAAAATTTTTTTAGGAGACATATATATTATCTTTCCAACCGTTTAAGAAACGAGAAACTAGTAAAAATTTATTATTTGTGATCGAATTAATGAATTTGTTCCCAGATTCTAAAATTGATCCAATACAAATGTGCTAAACGAGAGATCATTAAACGTTCTTATCTGCAGGCCATATTAGCGAATTTTACATGATCATTTACTTTTAAAGCCTTAATGTGGCTCATAATTAAGTGTATTTAACACCCTCATTGAAAAATTTACATGTTGCATTAAAATTCACTGGGAAGGCCGAATAAAATCGATAATTGGAAATTTTCAAAAAAAATTATTTATTCGAATATAAAGTAGAAAAACAGTATTTTAAATAAGTGAATAAAACACATTTTTTGCAAAATAAACAATGATCACATGTACTGTTACACTAAAATGAGAAATGTGTATGTTCCCTTTCCTCGGCAAATGCAAAAATATATTTGTCAAAACATTGATTTGAATTGTCTAATTCGTCAGGCATTTCGGGTGTTGGATTGTCAATCTGTGTGGGCCATAACTGGCTAGCAGTTTTAACACCCAGGTCCTATATTATTCTTTATTTTCAAACGTTTAGATACACTGCAGTACATCCTTTCTAAATTAGTTAGAAATTATTACATCGTCAGTAATGGATTAAACAGATAAAAAAAAATTAGAATTTAATTTTGACGTTTAATTAGCGGCAGTGAAATTTTGTACAACTTTTATTTAAAGAAAATATTTTATATAAAACACAACAGGTAGTAAGTTAATTGAAAAAAACATATTATTTTTGAAAATATTATCGAATAAGGGAGAAAAGATAAAAATTTATTCCCTGATAAATCGATACCATCTTATGGAGTGATTTAAAACAAGAAATTTAACCTTCAAATATGTTCAATACGAAATGAAGTGAAATGGTAAAAATTAAGTTAATGCTTAATGTTCCTGAACAGTGGGATCTGAATGCGATCTAAACAATGGGTTTGAACTTTTTCATAAAATGTGTACAAAGAAAATATTATATTGATTTGGAAAAGGCGTCGACGAGTGTTTGGATTAGACGCAAGTTTTGATGTCCATGAACCCTAAACTAAAGTCTTTCTGAAAGACAATTTTCTGTTAGTTCAGCCTCTCCTACCTCAACTGTTCATTCTATTGCGCATATTTCTCTTCGGATTAATGTCTCTATGAATAAGGAACTTGTGACGGAATGATTAGGATACTTCCAAGAGAAGGGTTACCTTCTCTTAGAAGTATTACTACCGTGATATTTCTTTCAGAAAACACACTTCTGATTTTAATCAAATTTCGCATTTTCGTGCGCAGGAGAGTCTCAAATACTTATTGCATAGACCACTTGTCCCAAAAAATAAGTGGAAATAACCACTATGCAGAACTCACAGCGATGTCTCATGCTATTGATAAGCCTGTTCAGCATCTCTGTGGGCAGTAATCTCCATTGCCTCTCCAAAGTATATCGAGGGACGCGATGGCTCAGTCGGTAGAGCCACATACTCCTGATTTGCAGTTCGCAGATTAGAATCCCATCTGAGCGTTTGTTGAGATTTATCTCGGCAGAAGCTCTCCGCCCTCTCTTCAGTCAGAATGGGTCACCGATGGACTTGTAAAGGCCGCCGTCCGTCGGATGCGACGTTATAAGCTATGATCCCGTGTGCTAGGAGAGCCATAACAATGCCTACTCGGTAGAAAAAGTCTGGACACTACAGTGAGAGAAGACATATTTTTGGAAAACTATTCCAGTCATAATTATAATGTCCGTCTAAAAAATCACTAGTGGTTGTTGATTTTAAAAATTTTAAAAATTTATTTTATAGCATTTTCAAATATTTCATAAAATCCTAAGAGATATATTATTTTATTGTAACTGGTTTTAAAATAAATGGCTTAATTTTAAACTTTAAAAAATTAAAACCATTAAATATTTATGCACATTAATTTCCCTCCTATCTTCTCTCCTTTTTGTTCAAGGCTGTCCAGGCGTGATGTATCAGGTTCGCCTTGTCCATACCTTGTGCACATTAAAGAACAAATAGATCAGTGGTTCTCAACCTTTTATGCTTCACGTACCCCCTGGAAATGTGTGCGTAACTAGCGTACCCCTTATGTAGATGGATAAAACTATAGTTATAGTATAACAATGGAAATAAAGTAAAACATTTATATATATCATATATCTAGCGACTTTTCAGCTCTCAATTTTGACCTCAAAGATTTTACCGCGTACCCCCGAGAGGTACACATACCCCACTTCGAGAACGTTGACGTGAGACTTCCATCTGTCTCCCAATAGCTGTCCAGTGGGTCCCTTTCTCCAACGTTCTCTGAGCCCTCGGAGTTCTTCTGACCTGGTCATTTAACCTATTGTGTGAAAAAGGACTGCCACTCGGAAGTAAAACAACTCAACTCTTCTCTGAAGGACCTACATTTGATTTGCTTAGTTCGACCAAAGATACACTAGACTGTGAAAGTGACCGTGTGTTATGTATGACAGCCAACAATGCAGGGGTAATACTGGTTTCTGGTGCCACACGGCATCTTAGTATTAATTTTTCACATTACTTTTGTCACCTTGCTCCTTTTAATTATATTTCATTATACACGTGAGTAAATAAAGTATCTTTTTATTTATATCTTTATATACAAAACATTTTTGCTGTTCACCTTAATTCGAATTCAAAAAATCTTGCCAAAAATCCACCCATCCACTCGAAAGCATCCGTCATTAGCTCATTAAAATTGTGCTAAACTATTTGCATATAATATATTGGTTTGCTTTCCTTTTCCGATGCTTTATCACTCGTATTTTATTAACCTTTTTTGAACTCAGTCATCTCCTCTGCATCACTTTAGTAACCTATTATGGTAAGCTTTAGCTATAACTGAGGTGGGGGTGGCTCAGTCGGTAGCGCGCCAGGCTAGTAATCTGCAATTCCAAGGTTCGAGAACCACTTGGGTCAGCGGCTGAGATTTATCTCCACAAAACTCCCTGCCCTCGGTCAGCAGAGGTCACCGATGGCTTTAGAAAGACCGCCGTCTTTCTGATGGGACACTAAAGCCGTGATTCCAGGTGCAGGAGACCCATCTCCTTTGCACATTAAGGAGCACATTGAATGGCTTTGACGGGAGGTCATCCAATATGCATCTATCTTCAAACTGCTGCTCCAATGGATCCTGTCCCCCAACCTTCACTGAGAATTCGGGGTTCTTGTGACCTTCCCATTGTGTGCAGAAAATATCCTCTTAGAAGTAAAAACACCCAACTTTGATTATAACTTGGGATTTCAGAGCTTCAGAGTTAAAGATAATTTTTTAACCATTACTCAACACCCTTCAAGTTTAAATTGCAAGATACTTTGAACAAGGTAACTGTCAGATCCAATTTCAGCTCCCTTATATGACCAACTATTCTTAGTTAAACTATCCCATTTGCTGTTAACATACACTCGACCATATTCTTATGAAAATCCTCAGGTCAAATTCACGTGTATTTATAAATGTCCCACTAATTGCAATAAGGTACTAGTTATTTTCAAACCATTAATTTTCCTTCCCTGTAGGAGACATGCCTGAATGCCATTGTAACTACTAGTGACAAAAGGACCTATCACCCCTGCCCAAAGAACAGAGGAAGACCAATTTTATTATTGAAGTCTTTAAGCACAAGAGTAAGAGTTCCTTTCTTACTAGCATTCAGAATATTGTCATCTTTCATTTCATGAATTAAGTTGTGTCCTATAGGTTGTATCCCGTTTGCTTGAAATTAATTTTAACTGTAGCATCTTAATAGAGTGACGTTTTGCATTACAGTTTAAACATCGTGAATTGTTACTCATAAAATCACGTGATATTTGTTTCTATGATTTGTTTTTTATATTCAATGCTTTTATATAAAGTTTAGTGTTGTTGAGTAGTGAAATATTTTTTTAACAATGGTGGAGTGGGTAGCACGCTTGGCTACTAATCTAAGGGAACTGGGTTCGAGCCCCGGTAAGGCATGGATGTGTGTGTTGTCTTTCTGCTGAGGTCCTGCCATCCTCACAGTCCTTCTACTATGGCATATAAACCGACTGGCTCCTGTCAGACCTATCTGGCAAGCAGCTGCTTGAGGGGGTATTTAATTTTTTTATTTAAAAAAGTTACATAGTTAAAGAAAGTATAAATTTTGTAATCCTAGTAAAGCTTCTTTGTTCATTACACAGCAAGGCCATTACATCGTCTGACAGATGAGGTTCAGAGGTTCATGTGGACCGTCGAATGTGAAGTAGCCTTCCAACAATGGAAGCAAGCTCTTTCCACAGCAGCAGTGTTAACATATGCAAAAGCTAATAAGAGTTCATTTTAGATACTGACGCAAGTAACACAGGAGTTGGTTATCTCTTCCATTAAAAGAATTATTAATCGTGATTCTCCAACTATATTTGGTATACAAACTAAATGTACACCAACGGTTAATTACTTGGTGTCATTCTACATAAGAAGCTTAAATGGGATTCACATGTAACTAATGTGTTTTCCAAAGCCAATATCGTTAAATGTAAACTTGGTCCCTTGATAATGTGAAACTCTGCGCTCCCTCCGCAAAAGAAGCTATTCTTGTATAAGACCATTCTGCAGCCTATTCTGACGTATGCCTCACCAGTGTGGGGCATCACTACCAACAGGAACGTCAGGAGACTACAGAGTTTCCAAAACGAAATTTTAAGATCGCTGGTCAGTGCGTCATGGTTTGTGAAGAATAAAACCATTCACAATGACCTGGGCATTGGCCACATATATACATACATCAGGAAATCCTCGCAGACCTTTCTCGAGGCAGTGGGAAACCTCCCTTACGAAATTATAAATACTTTACTCAATTATGATCCTTTGGTGCTGAAGAAGTTCAAACGCCCAAAGATATTGTTTTTTTGAGGAACGTGTATTTATACTACGATGTAATCTATACTTTTATTGCTTTGTTGGTTATTTTTAACCTTTATGCTCTTTCTATCGTGTTTTAAGTAAACATCTTTATTTTGCCCATTGGGCCTCTTCGGGTTTTTTTTTTATATTGTCTTTGCTATTGGCGCTATATGCTATGATTTGGAAGGTTAAGGCTTAAGGCAAGGAACTTAATAAATGTTAATTAAGATATCAGATATCAACACAGCAGTTGGTGCTTTACTATCAATACAGCCAGAGGGACAAGAAATAGTTTTTGCATATTTTAGTAAAACTTTGTCCAAACCACAACCGAATTATTGTGTCACATGTAAAGAACTGTTAGCAATAATAAAAGCAATGAAACATTTTCGTCGTTATCTCTATGGCCAGAAATTTCTTCTTCGTGGTGATCATGCTGCCCTCAAGTGGAAACTAAATTTTAAAAACCCTGGACAAATTAATAGGTGAATAGAGCGAGTGCAAGAGTACAATTTCTCTTATTGATCGTAGAAGTGGCAAGCTACACAGAAATGTAGATGCTCTTTCCAGACGTCCATGCATTGACAACTGTAAGCATTGCTATAATACAGAGTGAAAATATTATGGTACTAATGATGTAATGCTCATAACACTGTTAATATCGATACACAACAAAAGAGTGATACTCCTAACATCTGGAGCACAATACAGATTAGAAAGACCAACTAGACAATGAAGATATAAAGCCAATATCAGATTTATTTGAAAAATCTAATGTAAGACCTAATTGGGAGCAAATCCCGAGATATAGCCCAACTACTAAAAAATATTAGGCGTAGTGGGGCTCCTTAGAAGTGAACTATGGTGTACTATACAGAAGATGAGAGAATCAAATTGGGCGACTGATCAGTTAGCAGATAATCCTTCCTAGCTCCCGAGAGGAACTAACGATGAAAGATGTGCATAATAGTGCCACTAGGCAAGCAGCTGCTTGAAGGGGTATTTAATTTTTTCATTTAATAGCTTCTTTGTTCATTACATCGCAAGGCCATTACATCGGCTGACAGATGAGGTTATAATATATCGCTGTTAATAAGTCATTAGCGAACACCAGAAGAAATTTCATTGGTTTAAATGTAGCGTAGACTTTGAAAGATGGCGTAGGCAATGTGAGGCTTGTGCAGCAAAGAAAGGCTCTAAGACTAAGCTCCAAACGTATAATGTTGGTGACTCTTTTCAGAGAATAGCCATTGATATAATGGGTCCGTTCCTTAGGACTGATGATGGAAATCGCTATTTATTGGTGGCGGAAGATTATTTCATGAAGTGACCTGAATTATTCCTTTCAAAATCATGCCTCCGCCTTACGTGTAGTTCGAGTATATTTCACTAGATGGCAGCATCTTCCTAGAATACATTTCAATATGAGAAATACTGGTACTGGATATTTTTCGACATATTCATCTAAATATATTACAATTATTCAACCAGTATAGAAATAAATGTGCGTGACAATGCTTCGTCTACTGCTCAAACAGAAAAGAAATGTAGAAATATTTATTGATAATTCAAGAATAATGGCTAACGGATAGGTTAGCCATTGCTTGAGTCCTATGTTACATGACTTTAAATAGTGAACGAATATTTTTAACGCTAAATACACTGATCTACCAAAATATTACATAATTTCCATGTTACGTCAATGGGAATCTAACTTCGAAGCTATCTAATTTCTAAACCATGCATTCAACGAAAAAATATGACAAGGGATAAATATAAGTAAGCATAAGTTCAGGTCCAATGAATGTAACAACCAGCAGATCTGTGGCTTCACTTGCAACCCCAGGTGAGGAGAAAGCGTACGGGCGTTATCACAACGGTCTATGACAACATCGCTGGAATTTGCTGCATTTCGAGATGTAAAATAACAACAAAAAACTTTTCCGAAAAATGTACCTTAGTTGGGAAATTTTACAATGCAAAGAAACTGAGTAGTGGGATAATATTTCCGTAAGCGTGATATTCTGTACAAAAATTCCGTAAATCGTAGACTATTGATAAATGAATAGGAGATTATTGAATTTTTCACTGCAAAATAATTATAAAATATATGTAGTAAGAAAGCAATCCGGAAGCTTATAGCGAACCACGTGATTATTTGCTATAAAAATATCTGTGAGTTCCTCATTGGAAATTGTTTATTGAATATCACTTTAAAAGTGTTTCATGGTTCGTCAATTGAAGGATAAATTCAGCTGAGAAGGATGTTGGAAATCTTTGGTTGATCTTCTGTGATGCTTTATATATGACATCATAAGACATAGATGTGTTGCATTCATAAACTCCGTTTAAGACCTTCGATTGTTCCTTGAGAATTCCTTTCCTATCTACAGAAGGGTAGGAGACTTCGGAATTCTAATCGTCATTTCGAAAATGATAATATCTCCTACTAATCGTCTTAAGCATGGTGCTTGATGGCATGTGGCGATTATTTAAACGACTCCTTTTGTTCTAGTGATGTAAATGACCTTGCTTGTCATTTGAGAGAAACCTTCTCTAATCATTATGCACTGTTTCTTTGCAGTGTTTTCATAAAATCAATTCAAAGTAATGTAAACATGTTATTATAACCATTTAGATAAGCCTAGCTCGACTCAGGATTTAGATGTAGATGATTGTGTTTCAGAATTGTAGCCAAGCATTATATCTTTCGATTTCCTCTTCTTGCTCCTCCCTCAGTATGAAAATGAATACTACTGACCATGGAAAACTCAATGTCCATCTAACATGAAGCTTAGGAATGGCTCTATGAAGGAGAGACAGAGCACGTGAATGTTTAAAAAGAGCTCCTAAGAGATTTCCAGTGAGATGATTTCTCCATTCATTCGTTGATCAGCAAAAATCCCTTTGCCTGCTTATCAAATATTTGAGAACTAAATGAAATCGAATATTAGAATCATTTGCTTTATTTTAGTAACGAATTAAAACGCGTTTAATTTCTGTTAATCTTGTACTTTTCCAAAATTATAGAGTAAGAGAAGTAGCTACCCCTCTTTTTTAGATTAAGTATATACTAAAGAATTTGCTTTCGTTCAATAACATCAGACACTACTGAGGTTATTTGATGATATCATGTACGTATCGTTCACGATACACCAAATTATTTAAAACTTTAAAGAGGAAATATTGCATATTCATTACTACGGAAGAAATGAAACGAAAGAGAATGTCTTTTACAAACAAATCCCGATTGAAATAAGTGTTCTGTTCCTCTAAAACCTATATCTTCCTAACAACTTATTTGACTATAGGAAACCTACTTGTACGCATATCAAGTAAAGGTTTGTTGTCCTTAGATCATTTACCATGATTTAATCAATATATAAACAAACAAAAAACAAAAGCTTAGTTAGGTTGTTATAGCACATATTATATTGGTAGAGCGAAAAGTAAATTTAAGACCAAGTTTAAGAATGTCAAACAAAATATTAACTCATTAACTGATCAATTAACGGCAACAATGATCAGTAGAAAAATAACAGCTAATCACGGGCAGAATAATTATTTTTTGAACCGAAACTTATCGAATCACCACTAGAAAAAACAAAAACAAAACTGGATTACTAGAGAACAGAATGAAACTTTCTCTGCTCTAAAACAAGATAATCATCAGCATTTATTAAAATGCACAAAAATATGTTGTTATTTTATTATGTGAAATGCAAAATGATTTAGTTACCATGATCATCATCATCCTGAAACAGTCATGGGCTACGGAGGTCCAACCAGACTGTACAATTTAGTTCTCCAAGCATATCTGCCCTGAGCTACATCTGCTGCATCTGGCCACTGCACACCAATCCTAACAACCAATCCTAAAAACCATCCTAACCCCAATCCTGTTTGACATTTTCTGTTCACCGCATCGTAGGTCTCCCAATTTTTTTTGAATCGTTTAGGCATAATGTTCATAACTGTATTCGTCAATCCATAATTATCCATACGGGCAACATAGCCTAACCAGCGGAGTCTCTGCACAATATGATGATTAAAGGAGGTTGCAGACTCCTTTGCCTAACCTCATCATTAGTTACAAAGTTGAACCATCTAATGCGCAAGACACTTCGTAAGAATCTAGTTTCGTGTTATCTTGTTTACAAAGCGTCCAAGTTTCACTCTCATAATTAACCCTAGAAAGAACCAAACTACTATACAGTCAAATTTTTTTCTTTAGGTGTATACGCCTATTTCTCCACACTCTCCATAGATTCTTGAAAGTCTCGGCAGCAATCCCTATTCGTCTATTAACCTTATGCTGCACATCACAAGTATCTGTTTCATAGCTCCCAAGGTAAATAAAATGTGACACCTGCTAGAGCCTCAAACCATTCAAATTAACTGAATAACAGCCAAAATGACCAATTATCATCATTTTAGTTTTCTCCCTGTTTATCATCAAACCTACTCTAACACCAATATCATCAACAGTTCTAATGGAAGATTTGATCTCATCAACATCATTGACCAAAAGGTCTAAATCATCAGCATAATCTAAATCAGAAATTTTCGTATCTCCAGACCATTTGAGGCCAAACTCTTTCACTTGCAGTGAATATCGCATACCATATTCAATAACCGAACTAAAGAGAAAAGAAGACAAAGGGCACCCTTGTCGAATACCAGAAGTAATGCAAAACCAATTGCTACAAGCCTTACCAACCCTCACACACGATTCAGTGCTATTATTGAGAGCTTCCACTATGTTAACTAATTTGTCGGGTATGCCATACGATCTCACATCAACCACAAATTCTGACGATCAGCAGAGTCGAAAGTCTTTTTGAAATCAACAGAGCTACAACTAAAGATTTCTGAAACTCTAAACATTTCTCAAGAATCTGCCTAAGTGAAAAATATCTGATCTACACATCCCCTACCACTTCTGAATCCACATTGCTCATCATGCAATTGCCTGTCAACCAGATTCTTAATTCTATTAATTGCAATCACACAAATAACTTTACCTGGAACAGAGAGTAGACTGATACCCTTATAGTTATCACAAGAACTGCGATCACCTTTTTCGAAAATAGGAATAATAATAGCTGTGGTAAAATCCTTATGAACATACCTTTAACATAAAAGATATCTGAAATTTCAGTCATCCAAGTGCTAACCGAAACATTCCTAGCTCTAAGCATTTCCGTAGTAATTTTATCTACCCTAGGGTTTTATGTAGTTTAAGTTTAGAAATAGTCAAAATAACTTCAGATTCTGTTATAGGGCCAATGATAAAGCCACCAATGCATCTATCATCATTGCAAACAATGCGAGTAGCACTAACTACATTGTTTAGAACATCACTGAAATGCTCAGCCCACCTAGCCATGACAGAATCCTCACCTTCTATAACCTTACCTTGTTTATCCTTCAATCCATTTATACCCGCCCGTTTTCTGCCACACAAATTATTAACTATTTGGTACAGCTCTCTGCTGTGGTTCTGTCTAACTGCTTCCTCGGCTTTGTCAGCCAAGCCATAAAGCTAAAGATTTTGATCAGTAGCAAACTGTTCCTTTACATGCTTTTTAAGCTCTCTGTAATGCTTTCTATTAGGACTAGTAGGATATTAATTAATGGCATTTTTCTTTCTGAAATAAACTCAAGTGCCTTATCATTCAAATAATTCTGCCTCCGCAGCTCCTTTTTTCCTAAAAGAGTACTATTAATTTCCAAAAAAAAGCCTGTTGAAAATGCTCCATTCTTCCTCAACGTCAGTGGTAAGCAAACTACAACTGTCATAACGACTAAGTAACCTATCATAGTAAGCTTTAGCTATAACTGGTTGTTTCAGAGCTTTCGTATTAAAGGTAAAATTTTTAACGCTAGCAAAACAGATTTTAAATTTAAGTTGTAAGACATTTTTAACAAGGTAAAAATCAGATCCAATTTCAGCTCACCTAAATGACCTGGTATTCCTAACAGAACTAGCCCATTTGCTGTTAATTAATATAGAACCAATCATATCTTTATGCAGCCTATCAGATGAAACCCATTCGCGTTGTTTGTAATAAGTGTTAGTTATTCTGAAACCACTGAGTTTACTTTGCTGTGGAGACGTTCGTTGCCCATTGCCATTACAGCTACCAATACGAAAAGAGCGTATCACTCCTCCCCAAAGGTCAGAGTAAGCACGAATTCGGGCATTGAAGTCACCTAGAACAAGGGTAATATCTACTTCCTTGATAGAATTCAAAATATGCTGAAGTTGTCTATAATATCTACCCTACTCATCCTCATCAGCATCCTCAGTGGGGGCACAGCAGCAGATAGCATTCAAGTTTTTAATACTTGTCTGAAATTTTGTTGTAAGAAACCTTTCATTAGTGAACTCGTATTCTAGAAGAGCATCATTAGCGTTTCTGCTGAGAAGTAGTCCTACGCCTTTGTTAATGCTTATTATCTTCCCTCCCTGAAAAGAGACATTTCAGATTATTTTTAAGAATCTAACCTTTATCTGTCTATCTGGTCTCTTGAAAGCCAAGAATATCTAAATTATAACGCTGGAATTCTTGTGTGAGGATATTAAGAGAAAAAGCTCTGTGCAGAGTCCTCACATTCCAACTTCCTATGGGGAGAAAATAGTTAGTGGGATGTTTAAAGAAACTATGTTTATTGAGAGAGGGATTGCCGAAAATATCAAACAGCCGCCTTATCGCAGGCATGATGCAAAGACCCGTTCCCCCACCACTAAAGGCTGAAAACATCTACATTGGCAGGTTTCCTCCAATGTAGTATTTGACGATGCCAGTAGTAGCAAGAGTTCATGTGCCTGCGATGGTTTCCGCTCAGGATTATCCACCAGCTGACAAAACATATCCTGTGAATCTATTAACTTGGGGCTGTCAACCCACAAACAAACCGATTCCACAGTGGAAGATTTTCCCTCCTCAGAATCCCACCAGCCTAGCAAATTCAGGATCCATAAAAAAGCTCAGAGAATTTTTGCAGTCCAGACAGTAGGTTTTTATGGTCAGCACCAAGACTCTGTGTAGCTGATTACTCCTCAGCAGCGTAAAAAAAAAGAAAAGTAGCCATAGTTGTCGAGAACAGTACGCCACACTAATCTGGCAGCCATCCGCTTCCGTTTATTTCCACAAGGTACTAACGGTCGGCATTTGGTTCTAGGTTTGGCCCTTTTCTATACATCATCACAGGGGATTGGTGCATAGCTATCCTTCCAGTGACTGCCTAGCTACCATGTACAGGCAAATATCGGAACACAAAAGATTTGCGAATAAAATTGTACGGAAATTTGTAAGGCAAAATTAAGGAACATATTTTAAGATTGTCTTTGTATATTACATAATTGAGTAACATCGATCGCCTTCTGAAAGGAATAATAGTAACTCTTTAATTAATATTAACATTAAGAGCAATTTTAAGTTGATAAAATAATACGGCTAGTTGATCCCGCCATCTATTGTTTGTGATCGTAACTATAACTCTCAACTCTTTTTATTTGAATTCTCGCAAAATATACACTTTATAACGCGAAAATGTTTTTTAATATCCCCGATTTTAAAAGTATATCAATATTTCCACGCTTATTTCGTCAATCCTGTCGTAAAAGTTGCATGATCAATCGATTGAAGGGAGAATATTCTGTTGTAGTGGTTTTACGTTGACACCACTAATTCCCGAATCCGGGTTAGAGTCGGGGGCGGGCATAATTTCAAAAGTGAGCATTCGAACTTGTTGCAGCACTTTTGCACCAGAAAGGGAAAACATGCAAATAGGCAGATATAAGAAATTTATTTACGAAAACTACGAGATCTCTTTTTACATCTTCTCAACCTTCAACATCAGATGCTGTTGAAGAGTCAAATGGTAGTTCAGTAGATGTCCGTAATGAAATGCCTTCCGAGTTTCTGGAACCTCTAGCCAGTAAATTGCATTGTACATCGAAGAGTCAAAACATTATGACCAGCGCGTCTTTATGCAAATCAAACCAATTGCAGGCAAACGACGGCGCGAGTGAAGATCATGAAACGGTATAAATAACACGTGATTCTGAGCTCTGTTAATCAGTGTTATTCTTGTTCTTCAGATGGGAAAGGCAGCGGACTTAAGTTAGTTTGACAAAGGACAATTTGTAATGGCCAGATCATTGGCTCAGAGCATTTCCGAGATGGCTTTTGGGGTGCTCAGAGTCAGCTTGGTTAGCACCTCCAAAAAGTGGTCCGAGGAGTGAAAAACCATAAACCACCAGCAATGTGTGGGCTGACCATGGTTCATTGATGCCAGAGGTGAGCAAAGGCTATCCCGTATGGTACGAGCCTACAGAAGGGCTACTGTGGCGCAACTCGCCCGTAATTTGAATGCCGCTGACAGGAAAAATGTGTCACAGTCAGTACCGTCGATAGAGTGCAACATAGAGGCAGCCTGCGTCACTGCACATGTGATGTTCCACACATTCACTTTTACTTTTCCTCAAACAGTTTTGTTTAATTTACGTTATATTTATCATTTTATGGATTATTATTTCATTTTGTGGATTATTATTTCATTTTGAGGACATTGCAATTCTCGTTCCGAGCGTAGGAGTTGCGTATGCGCAATCCGACGGTTTGAGCTGTGATATTTAATTGTTTGCCTCAAGGCGAGACCTAATCTGGCGACGGTACTGGTCACAGCACACAGTACATAGAACTCTGCTGAAAATGGTGATGCGCAGGCCACTCTGAGTGCCCATGCTAATCTTGGTTCACTGTCGAAACAAGTCGGACAATGGGCACACGAGCATCAAAACTGGACCTTGAATGATTTGAAGAAGGTCGTCTGTCCAATGAATCTTGTTTCCTCTTCCACCATATGGATGTCCCAGTATGTGTGCATTGTTTACACGGGGAAGCGTTGGCACCAGGATGCACCATGTGACGAAAACAATCAGATATTTTGAGTGTTCGGTGTATATGCATAGGTAAGGTTTGTTTTCTGCATTTAGAATTTAGCATAGTTTCACTATTCTCGTTCTTGAATAGTATTTTCTACCGACTTCTCCACGTAAATAATTACAAATGTTTTCCATGGTGGCCTTTCAGTGAAGCAATTCTCGAAATTTTTGTTAACTACACAAATTTAATCATTCATTAAGTGTGACAATGCGAGGAAAAACAGTTATAGTTTAGATATTTATATTTGTATTAAGTGCAACATTATTTTCATTGCCTATCTTACTATTGCTTTTTGCTCTGACATTTGTAAGTTTGGTCGTTTTGTGGTTTTGACGAAAGGTTTTTTCACATTATTTTTCGAACGCGCTGGAGAAACCTAATGATTTATTTGCCAAATGAAAGCTTGTGACGCAGGGAGGGTCATAGGCTGTAAAATATCGCCCTTTTCGGGCTTTCTTCACCCTAAAAAAGGGAAATGTTAAAACAATTCTTAAGTTATATCTCCAGAACGGGAAGGCCGAAACTAACAAGCACACGTCGAATGAAAGTTTTTGCCATTGGGAATGTCATAGGCAACGAAACATTGCCCCCCCCCCATGCTTTCTTTCCCTCTAAAAAAAGGGGGGACATGAAAATAATTGCTCCCCTATAAGTAGTGGTACTGCTCCCTGTACGGTTTTGACCTTGAAAAGTCCGCAAGGTCACGATTACGGCCATGAAAACAACCGATCTCGACATATGTCTTACACATCCTTTACACATTTAGATTATTAGTCATTTCCGGTTACATAACTAATTTCCGTTTCTTTCGGCCAGGTCCCCACTTTCGCCCCGTATTTAATCAACCCCTTCTCAATTGTTCTGCCCCCTTTCTTTTAATCCTCCCCTCACCGCTCACCCGAATAATTCCCTTGATTTCTACCCTCATCCGTAATTTTTTCCGAGTCCAGTTTATTTCCTGTTGTGACACGTCGATACCGCGTTGGGCCTATGATTTCTAGGTCGTTTGTCAGTAAAAGGTAAGAATGTGGATGTTTTTCAGTTTGAAGAAATAATTATAATTTTTTTTTCTTCGCAAAATGAGATAATGTTTATCACTATGTTTTAATCAAATGTATTACGAACACGATTTCCACCCGTTTTTAACGATATTTTTAAAAGTCCCATGGTATTAAACAGATGTGTGAAAAATGTGATTCACAGATATCAGAAATAATGTATATTACTCGTAAATTGTTGCATTATACAGAGTTAAGAGTGTAAATTCCATTATGGAAAAAATGATGCATAGGATTACTAGGTCACTTTCACGGTACCATCCGTCATTAAAACGTGGTTCCTACCGAGACATGAAGGAAGTGTGAGATACATTGTAAATACTTCATACAGCCGGTGGAGTATAAATTTTTTAAACGCAACACGAGTGAATTCAGCCACCGTCAAAGCAAGGAATTCCCAATATGTAGTAATATTACAAACCTTTTCACGGTCACCTATGTGATGTCATCCGTCAATGAAACGTGGTCCCTCAGGATGAGTGAGATAAGGAATAAAAAACGTCCTCCTTCAGAGCAAGGAGTGTAATGTCCTATACAGATCAATATTTTAAAACATTTATTACTGCCGATGAAACGTGGTTCAGAATAAAAAACTGGGAGGATGTTAAAAATTTATTGCGTGGACTGTTTTTACAGAGTGGGGAAGCATTTCCAAATAAATAATGCTGATAATTATTTTACAGAGCAAACAGTGTAAATCCCGTGGGATAAAATATTCATTACTGCTACATTTAATACTCAGATTATTGGCAACCGTCAATAAAACGTGGTCCGCAGGAGGGGTGTGTGATAAAAGTTTACTCCTAATGAAATACACCAGAAATACATAATAATAACAGAGAGAATAATAATAATAATACAGATCGAAGAGGTGTACTTGAAAGTAATGTTTAATTCATGTTACGCAAATGGTAGGACTATTCTCAGATTGTTGAAAAAATTCTTTGGTACCGAAGACCATTAATAAAAGTTGGTTCTGTGAAAATGCGGGATGATAGGGAAAACATCAGCCAGAATGTGGGCTCGATAAATGGGACTTTTTGGAAACAGTTATTTTTTCAAGTAATGGTTACTGCGATGTCTGTCTATGAAACGTGCTTGAGAATAAAAATGTGAGAGAAAGATATAAATTTACTAAATGGTCTGTTGACACAGAATGGGAAAAGTATATCCATATACGCTGATAATTATTATTATTATTGAGAGTAAGGACCCCTCCACTTTATATTACACAAAACTTTGTTAAAACCGTTTACGATGTTATATGGAAGTTAATGATACCTAGGAGGAAATAAAAATACGAAACCGGGGTGAAAGTGGCAAGTAGGAGATAATGGGGTTTCTAACTGAGAGGCGGGTCAATGTTAATCCTAAGGGACCCGTCACCCTATGTTCTAAAGCGGAAGCGAATCTTTTATGTCACCCGTATAGGTCACCGATCCATATTTCCCCTCAGTATTTTTCATAATTACAAATAATTTGTTTTAAAACAAAGATATTTATTCACCGATTTCCTTTTATTAATATTTTTTTATTTTTACCCAATAGCCTTTTTTCTTTTCATTTTTTGCAGAACAGTCTCTAAAATCGGTTTCTGCGGCTCAGTTATATAAATCAGTTACTGTGGGATAGTCCTTCTAGTAAAAATACGACAACCATCAGTCACAAGGTAAATTAAAAGAAATAAAAATTTTGTGTGTTGATTTAAACGGACTTAAAATACGACGGTTATAAAAATACGTATATTAATATGAAACGACTAAAATATATGGGGTTAATTATAAGAAATGAAAATACGCAGGTTATAAAAATAAAAAACGAAGGTTCATTTACGCAGAAAAACGCGAGTTATAAAGAAATAAAAAAATGCGAAGGTTTTAAAAGATCGTAAGATAATAAAAAATAAAAAACCTACGTTAATAAAAACACATGAAATATAAAACTCGCGCGTTAAACTGTAAAGAAATGATGATATACGTAATTTATAACGATCGGTTATCCTACACTTGAGACACATCTAAGTCACCTTTTCATTTAACAGGGCGTAGTAGAGTGTGTTAGCGCACATCTACTGATCTCCAGTTAGCTGGTTCAAATCACCGTGTAGGAAGGAATTTTTTTTTTTTAAATAGAGGAGATGCACTAAAAATAGTACGGACGTTAGGATGGCACCACAATTAGATTAAATGCGCATAGAAAAAACTGATTTACCACGCGATGGGTCAACCAGGGGGGGGGGGGGGTTGTGACGTGTGGATTCAAAAATTCAAAACGGCGGATCTCAACTTGGAAAAAATTACGGATGAGGGTAGAAATCAAGGGACTTATTCAGGTGAACGTTGGGGGGAGGATTAAAAAAAGTTGGCGGAACAATTGATAAGGGGTTGATTAAATACGGGACGAAAGTGTGAACCTGTCCGAAATAACCGGAAATGACTAATAACCTAAATGTGTAAAGGATGTGTAAGACATATGTCGAGACCGGATGTGTACGTGGCCGTAACCGTGACCTTGGGGATTTTTCAAGGTCAAACCATAGAGGGAGCAATACCATTACTCCTATATCTCCTGAATGCGGGTGCCAAAAATAACAAGCTATGCGTCAAATGAAAGCTTGTGTCTCAGGGAGTGTCGAAGACTATAACAAATTGAATTCCATGCTATCTGTCCCCAGCCAAAAAAGGGAAAACGCGAAACAATTGTTCCGCTGTATCTCTAGAAGGGAATGCGAAAGTAACATGCTATACGGCAAATGAACGCTTCCGACACGGGGAATGTTATAGCCTAGGAAAAATTTACCCCTCGTCCTTTTCCCCCCCCCCCCAAAAAAAAGGAGGAAAAATTTAAAATGGTTGTTCCTCTCTACTTCCTGAACGCGAGTGCGAAAAGTAACGAGCTATATGGGGGTGGGGGTGGCTCAGTCGGCAACACGCCAGGCTCGTATTCTGTAGTTCCCAGGTACGAGTCCCAGCTGGGTCAGCGTTGAGATTTATCTCCGCAAAATTCCCCGCCCTGCCCATGGTCAGTAGGGGACACCGATGGGCTTGGAAAGGCCGCCGTCCGTCGGATGGGATGTTAAGCCGTGGCCCCGTGTGCGGGAGAGCCATACCCTGTGCACGTTAAAGAACACGCTGGACGGCCTTGACGGGAGGCTACCATCTGTCTCCCAACAGCTCTTCCAGTGGGTCCCCTCCCCCAACCTTCTCTGACCCTTCAGGGTCCATGTGACCTGACCATTTAGCCCATGGTGTGCAAAAAAGTGCCGCTCAGAGGTAAAACAACCCAAACAACGAGCTATACGTCGAATGAAATCTTGTGACGCGGGGTGTTGTAGGATATAAAGGAACGAATCCCGTGCTTTCTTCTGGAGAAGGAGAGTAGGAGGCGTGGAGTGAAGACGTCCCAAGTAATGCTGCTTAGGTTAGCTTTAGTATTTTTGCCTTCAGTTAGGTTAGCTGAGAATAAATTTCTTTTCATAACTAGTTCTCCACTATTAGGCTACTTTGGGCGCTCCACTGAAATCTACTGTATAGTACTTTTTTTTTCGAAGTCATCGAGACAGGGACAAAGGTGATATATTTCCATTATTCCAACATATCCCCTCTTGCTGAGCTCAAGCCTATGCGAGCAGAGTAGCGCGCGCGCACATGTGGCTCTTTCACATCTCGTCTCCTTTCCCCGAACTCTGACCCTACTCCCTCCTCGTTATCTACCACACCTTCTTCAATAGAATCCACTTACACACCATTAACATACTCCATACCACTGGAAGGAACATACGAAACCCCCTTAATCCGAAATCCGATATAGCTAATCGGGAGACGAGTCATTTTGTTTGACAAGCGAACTTTAGATGTTAGAAAAAGAAATCCAGAGCAGTGGTTCTCAACCTTTTATGCTTCACGTACCCCCTGGAAATGTGTATGTAACTGGCATACCCATTGTATAGATAGATAAAACTGTAGTTATAGTATAACAATGGGAATAAAATAATATATATAATATAAATATCTAGCGACTTTCGAGCTCTCACGGCGTACCCGAAAAACTTTTACAGCGTACCCCACGTTGAGAACCCCTAATCCAGAGGATTACCTACAGTATCCGGTCTCTGTCTATTTAAAGAGCAAATCTACTTCCCTTTCGGCAAACAGCACCCTAGATATCGAAAAAGAGTTTTCCACATATTCCAATAAGCAAGTAAAAGCACAACTCACTCAAAAATGGTAACTGAAGTTAAAAATAGCAGAAAAAAGAATTCTAAACCTTGCTAGAAATTTAGATAAATTAATAAATTATCTAACTTCCAGTCATTATACATTTTCCTCCTGAAAATACATATACACCCCAAGGCACTATATTATATGGGGTGACTATCGCTATGTCTGAACATGACATTATGTCATTGCTAAATAACGAGACGATATCTCGAGCGAAACGCAAACTAAAAAATGAATACAACAGATTCAATAACGAAATCTACTATACCGATACTAAAATGATGATACCCACGTATGATACTGAAAACATACCTAGAGATGTGGAAATGGGCGGATTCTTATTCTCCGTCTCATCTCTCCCTCCCCCTCCCCCTCCACAATCCTCCACATCCTCGAAGCACGACCATGTGGCTTATATCTGTAGAGGCAAATTGACCTGCATAAAATGCGGAGGATTCCACGGAGCACCAAATTGGCCCAACATTTAACATAAATGCCCAAATTGTGGAGGCAGATATCCAGCTACCTTCAGAGGATTTGAGGTTAAAATGGCAGCGTACAAAATTAGAAGAATGCAATTAGTGGAAAACATTACTTGGGCTCATGCCTCTAAGATATTTGAACAGCGAAACTACTACTACTACTTCCCCTCAGACGGAAGCCACCAAAAACAGGTATACACAAGAATCCGGAAACGAACTTGAAGAAAACGAATACCAACCGCTACTAAATAGACAAAAAATGGGATATTGAAAAGAAATGATCCCACTCTATCACAAAAACATAGCAATAACCAAATCAACAAAATAAAAACCAATACTCACATAAAAAAACCATCCTGCAAAATAAAAAAAACCTGGAGATAGCCAGCAGGTAATCCAGGGATTACCTGCCTGAAAAATATTAGTCGAAATGGTACAGGAGGATATTAGAAGAAGCACATTGAAAAAATTTCGTAGATCAACTCTCCGCTTACATCCAAAGAATTATTGGGGAAAAATCTAACTCACTTACTAGATTAAATAGCAGTCCCACAAACACAGCAGATAAGAGCAAATAAGAAACCGAAATCACGATTTCGGAATTGCTCACAATATAAGTAAAAGTCGTTCTGTTTTGTTTCTACATACGAAATAGGAAGCTTTTTTTTCTCTTGTATTCTATTATGTTGCAAAATAAAACTTACTCCTCGGCCATCTTTCAATGGAACGCGAGGGGACAAAGAATCAAATTGTACGAAACAAAAAATATAACCACTAGCGCGGATATTGCAATATAAGAATGCTATGCAAACGGAAAACGTGCAGAAATTAAAATACCAAATGATGTAATAAACTCATTTAGAAAAAGCAACTACAATAAAGTCACAGCTATATACATTCAAAAAAAAAAACCCCAGATCCAAATTAAATTACAAGAAAAAAATTGGAAGCAGTAGCAGTTTGAACAAGAATACAAAACTTCTCGCTGCTATCTCTTTACAATCCAGAGGAAGACATCAATAACGATGTTTATAACAACCTAACAGAAGTTTTTCGTACACCCCAAAAACCTCAGATAATATGTGGTGACTTTAATTCCCACCACCAGATGTGACGAATGTGAAAAAACTTTGAATAGAGGAAAAACCATCAAGCAAGTCCTTCATACAAAAACAATTAGTTATACGAAAATGACGTCTCAAAAACCTTTTACAAGACTAACGCCACTCTCTCTGATCTCGATTTCTCCATTACTTCACCTGAAATAGATCTTATACTAGAATGGAACGCACTGCCCAACTGTCTAGGTAGCGACCACAAGCCAATCATCATAAACGGTTTTCCGCCTATAAATCAAGACCTCACCCATGAAAAAAAAAATTAATAGACTGGCGCATATTTTCCAAAACAATACAAGAAGGTATGGAAAATATTAAATTAGTTGACGAAAATTCAGGCATCCGACTGCATATTAATAGTAAATAAAAATAACATAAAAAATTATTAAATGAATCAGCAAAAAAAATGTAGAGTTACCATTCACATTAAAAGAAACAAATCAAAGAATAAGACAGCAGCAGAACCGGACCAAAAAAAACTAATAAGGCTCTAAACATTTGTCCGCACAAGCCACCGTAAACTTACTAAAAATAATTAATTATCACTGGGGGAAAAAATATCTTTCCAGCAGTTTGGAATGAGAGTTATATAATACTACTACATTGGGCGACACACAAAATATTTTGAAATGAAAATAGATAATCTTTATTAATTTCGAGGTGCTGAACACGAACATGACAATGAAATTTGTCGATTGGCCCTTGTTTAGGAGAGAGAGATGGTCATGTGTAAACGACTCAGTCCGCATTGACTGCAGAGGTAACCATTTCGCAACGCTGTATTTTAACCTCCAGATTGCAACATATTGCGTTGTATTGCATTAACCCGCCATGCACACAACCCATCATTGTCTGATGCAATGTAGTTGAGTCACGACATGGTGGCTTTACGATCGCGGTAAAAAGATTATTCAATCATTAGTTGTAAGCGACGTCTGGTAGGGTGAGCAAGTCTTTGAGCGGCTCCCATTTACCCCTGAGTCATAAGTATAACATAAGTGATCCTTGCAGTTTTAATCTGTCAGTAGTGGTGCCTCGTTCCTGTGTCAATAGTGCAGATACATTTTGTTACATTTGTGGGGAAGTGACTTTGCATGCCAGAAAAGGGCCATCAAGAGAGAAAAGAGGTATATGAGTTTTATTTTGGATGCAAGATCGGGGACTAAGACAAGCCCTGGGCCCCACACATGTGCTGCAGTACACGTGCAAGAAATCTTCCAAAGTGGCCGAAAGTCGAAAAAGTGGCGATGTCGTATGCTGTTCCAATGGTTTGGAGAGAGCCAAGCAATCAGGAAAATGACTGCTATTTCTGTATGGTTCCACCTGTTTCTACAGGCATCACAAGGAAAAAGAAGTCGACAATAGCGTACCCGAATATACAATCTGATCTCTGACCAGTTCCGCACAGCGAAAGTCTTCCCGTTCCCGAACCTCCAAAAGATTTTTCCTTCGATTCAGACGATGAGGAGGAAGGTAAACCGACTTCGGGTTCCCCGGAGCCTTCATTCTTTAATGATGATCCATACGTCTGCCACAGTGCGTCATCTGCGTCACACATTCTCACCGAATAAGAAATAAACGATCTTGTTCGCGATCTGGAGTGTCCAAGGCCAAAGCAGAGTTACTTGTATCAAGACTTAAACAACGGAATCTTCTCAAGGAAAATGTCCGAGTGACTTCATTTGGAATTCGTCATGAGCAGTTTGCGCTTTACTTCAGAAAGGAAGATGACCTTGTGTTCTGCTCCGATGTACATGTTCTGATGAATGCCCTCGGAATCAAATATGAGCCTCAAGAATGGCGACTATTCATAGACTCCTCGAAATTGAGTCTCAAGGCGGTGTTGCTGCATAATGGAAATCGACTTCCATCCATCCCGGTCGGACACGGTGTGTACATGAAAGTAACCTACGACAACCTAAAACAGATGTTGAACTGTCTTCAATACAGCAATTTTGGTTGGCATCTCTGTTGTGACTTGAATGTAGTGGCTCCTTTGATGAGTCTGCAGCTGGGATATACGAAGTACTGCTCTTTCTTATGTGAATGGGGCAGCTGAGAAAAGGCTTTGCACTACGTGAAGAGAAACTGGCCGCAGAGAAAATCTCTGAACGTCGGAGAGAAAAATGTGGAACACCCAGTACTGGCAGAAATGCACAAACTCTTGCTATCTATCATTCCTACATATCAAACTCGGTGTGATGAAAAACTTCGTAAAAACCATGGACCGGACTGCATCAGCTTTCAAGTACTTGGCTGACAAAATCCCTCTATTCAGCGAAGAGAAATTTAAAGAGGGAATTTTTGTAGGTCCTCAGATCCGCGAGCTGTTCTGAGACCAGATGTTCGACAACCTGCTTCAGAGTGACGAGAAAAAGGCTTGGGACGCGTTTCGTCTGGTGTCAACTAAATTCCTCGGGAATATAAGGGAAGACAAGTACAAGAACCTGGTTAAGGACATGTCTGTGCATCACAAACTTGGCTGCAATATGTCCTTAAAGATCCACTTTCTTCATTCCCACTTAGATTTCTTCCCCGATAACTGCGGCATGGTTAGTGATGAGCACGGTGAACGTTTTCACTAGGATATTGCAACGATAGAGAAACGATACCAGGGAAACTGGTCCACTTCAATGTTGGCTGACTACTGTTGGACGCTCGCCAGAGATGATCTTGAGCAGCTGTAAAAGCGACGGGCAAAGCGACGTCGGAAGTAGAAGCGGAGTTTTATCGATGCATGTCATATGTACGTATTACTCTATTATATAAGAAACTATTGAGGAGGTCTCAGAAATCGTAGCAATTTTTCATTTTCATTGTCATATTCGTGTTCAGCACCTTGAAATCTTTAGAAAATGGCTACTTTTATCTCAGAGGTATGACTTTTATGGAAATTTGTTGCCAAGTGTTATTGATCTTACATCTCATAACAATATATTAGCAGACGTAATTTATATGATGCATGTATAATATTTATAGAGTATACAGTTAAACACCATTATTTCCCTACAATAATATTTCTAGATTTTGAGAAACACGAACAAAAAGCTACATATATAAATCCTAATCTAACATAATATTTATTGTTTATTGGCTACTTTGAACAGTTTAAATTACATGGAAACCCCTGATTGTCGGCTTTTTCCAGTAGTAATTGAAATTTCAAGTGAAAATTTCCGCAAGAGGACACTGTTTACGCTTTTGCTAACTGACCCTTCTTGTCTCTTAGGTTCTTTGGTTTAAGTACGAAATAGGGAGTGAAACAGAAGCCACTTCGTTTTTGAGTTTTCTAAAAAAAACGGGATAAAAAGTGTGTCCAAAACAATAGCTTCCTCGAAAAAAGGGTGTTCGATGAATGAGTGAAAAATTCGATGAGAATGTATATTTCAGTATATGCCGGTCCTTAAAAAAATCCATCATACCAAAAAAAAAAAGTTTTTGAAAACATCTTCCTTCATACTACATCACTGATTTTAACTCCTAAAATAGCGATTCCGAAATTGTGCTAATCGAAGTTTCCTACACTGGTAAAGGAATTCACTGATAGCATACATTCACACAGTACCGTCGACAGTGTGTAGCATAGAGGCAGCCTGCCTCACGGCGCTTGTGATGGTCCACCCATTGATGGAGATGCAATAGATTTATTTGAAAAATTTAAAATCTCTCAAAAACAATACAAGAGAAAAGTGATGCTCACCAAATTTTATCATACATATATATAACCAAGATGTTTTAGAAATTAATCCCAACGTAATCACCGTCCTAAGGATATTGTTAACAATTCCTGTTAGCGAAACAAGTGCGGAAAGAAGTTTTTCCAAGCTTAAACTGATTAAAAATTATTTGCGAACAGCAAGGACCCAAGAAAGATTGGTTGGTCTAGAAGACTTAAAATGGAATTAAAAGTTTATTTGGTATTTTCTAGTTAGCTGATTTTTATGTGTTGTGTTTTGTGGATTTATTTGATGTACACCATTTTTGTGGCTGAATGGCCTATGGTTAATATAATTTATTCATTTTCCTGCAGATAAGCTATTTAACTTTGTGGGTCAAATTGTAAATGTATCTGTATTCTTTACTCTTATGAATAAAAATTATATTCTTTAAAAAAAACAAAAAAAAAAAACCATATGTAGATAGAGGCGGACATCGTCAATGTTCTCCCAATCTCCCAATAACTGTCCCATCTCCCAATATCTCCATCTCAAAATCTCCCATCTCCCAATAACTGTCCAATGGGTCCCCTTCTCCCACGTTCTCTGAGACCACGGAGTCCTTCTGACCTGGCCATTCAATCCAATGTGTGCAAAAAAAGTGCCATTAGGAAGTAATTCTCTAAAATACCTACCTTTTGTTTGTTTAGTTCGACCAAAGATACACTAGACTGTGAAATTGACCGTGTGTTATGTATGATAGCCAACAGTGCAGGGGTAAAATTGGTTTCTGGTGCCACACTGCATCTTAGTATTAATTTTTCACATTACTTTTGTCACCTTGTTCCTTTTAATTATATTTCATTATACACGTGAGTAAATAAAGTATCTTTTTATTTATATCTGTATATACATAACATTTTTGCTGTTCACCTTGTTTCGAATTCAAAAAATCTTGGCAAAAATTCACCCATCCATTCGATAAGCATCCGTCATTAGCTCATTAAAATTGTGGAAAACTATTTGCATATAATATATTGGTTTGCTTTCCTTTTCCGATGCTTTATCACTCGTATTTTATTAGCCTTTTTTGAACTCACAGTCATCTCCTCTGCCCCCATTTTACCCAAAAGCGTACTAGTAGTTTCAGAAAGAGCCTGTTTAAATGGTCCCATTTTTTCTCACGTACAATTCTAAATAAACCACGATTGTCGTAATGACTAAGTAACCTATTATGGTAAGCTTTGGCTGTAACTGAGGAGGGGGTTGCTCAGTCGGTAGCGCGCCAGGCTAGTAATCTGCAATTCCAAGGTTCGAATACCAGTTGGATCAGCGATGAGATTTATCTCCACAAAACTCCCTGTCCTCGGTCAGCAGAGGTCACCGATGGCCTTAGAAAGACCGCCGTCTTTCTGATGGGACACTAAGCCGTGATTCCAGGTGCAGGAGACCCATCTCCTTTGCACATTAAAGAGCACATTGGATGGCTTTGACGGGAGGCCATCCAATTTGCATCAGCTCAACTTTGCATTTGCTTCATCTCCCCTATATGCCCTGGTATTCCTAACAGAACTAGCCCATTTGCTGTTAATTAATATGTAAACAATCATATTCTTATGCAGCCCATCAGGTTAAACCCATGTGTATTTATGTATGTCGTGGTGTTTGTAATAAGTGTTAGTTATTCTGAAACCATTGAGTTTACTTACCTGTAGGAGACGTTGTCCATTGTCATTGCAGCTACCAATACCAAAAGGGCCTATCACCCCTCCCCGAAGGTTAGAGTCAGTACGAACTTTGGCATTGAAATCACCAAGAATAAGGGTAATATCTCCTTTCTTGACAGAATTCAAAATATCCTGAAGTTGTTCATAAAACCTATCCTTCTCATCCTCATCAGCATCCTCAGTGGGGGCATAACAGCAGATAACAATCAAGTCTTTAATGCTTGTCTGAAAGTTTGCTGTAAGAAACCTTTCATTAATGCACTCATATCCTAGAAGAGCATCACTAGCATGTCTGCTGAGCAGCAGACCCACGCCTTGGTAATGATTTCCATCCTCCCTCCCTCCCTGTAAAGAGAAATTTAATATTAATTTTTTATTTTTAAGCATCTCACCTTTACCTGTCCATCTGGTCTCTTGCAAACTTAGAATATCTAGGTTATAACGCTGGAATTCCTGCGTGAGGACATCAAGAGAATAATCTCCATTTAATGTCGTCATGTTCCACGTTCCTGCAAAGAGAAAATGATTAGTAGGATTTTTAAAGAAATTAGGTTTATTGAAATTGGTAGGGCCAACAATATTAAACAGCCCTCTGATCGCAGGCATGGGGCAAAGACCTGTTCCTCCTCCGCTAAAGGATGAAGTCACCGATGCTGATAGGAACTTCAGGCACCACCTTTTTAAGTGGACTTTTTCAAGAGCCATATGGCCTTCCTGAGACACATTACTCCAGTTTAGGCTTGACGATGCCCATCTAGCTAAGTGAGGTTCAGGTACCTGCGATGGCCTCTGATTAGGATTATCCACCAGCTGATATAAGGTATCCCATGCCTCTGTTCACTTAGGGCTGGCAACCCAGAAGCAAACAGAAAACACAGCGGCAGATTCTCCCTCAAAAGAGGCCCACCAGTGCAGCAAGTTCATGATCCATAATCAAGCTCAAATCCATAAACAAGTCCAGTCTAGTAGGTATAAATGGTCAGCACCAGGACCCTGTGAAGTTGACCACTCCTCAGCAGGGTTGAAAAAAAATAAAAAAGTGGCCGTAGGTGACCAGATCAGTAGGCCATACTGAACTGGCAGCCCTCCCCTTCCGTTCCCTTCCAAAAGAGAATATCTCTTTTGAAAGGTGCTAACGGCCTGCACCACGAGAAGGCGGGGTCGGACATTAGGTGCTAGACCTGTCCGGTTCTGTGCATCATCACTAGGATTGGTACACAGCTCTCCTTCCAGTTTATGCCTAGCTACCATTTACAGGCCTTAACATATTTAGCAAATGTTAAAGACCTGTGAAAGGGGGGGGGATGTGTTTTACTACATTAATCCAGTCTTTTGCGCCCTCCCCCTTGCATTTTTCCGGCTCGATGTTTATTTCTGACCCCCACTCCTTCCCCATCAATATATTGTAGATCAGCCCGGTTAGCGTTATTGCGACGACGATCTTTCTTATAATACATCCTATGGATGCGTTCCGGATTTTGGAAGTTATTGCACGAAAATTAGTGCAGTAAACAAAACATCTGATATTTGTAATTAGCAAGTTTGTAAGAATAGTGGTGGTTGGAACAAATGTAAAGAAAAAACTTTGGGTCCGATTGGTATAATCCTGTATCGAGTCTACACATATCGTAAGGTCGTTCAGCAATATCAATAGCAGCAAAAGGGAAATTATAAGAGGAAAGCAGTAACTATTGATGTTTTTTGATTAAAAACGACGTAATTACAATTGTTCACGGATGAGACTCAAACGTAGCCTGTGGAGTTGAACTTTCTCCTTTAGCCCTGTCTAAGTGGAAGATGATAGCGATGATGGGAAAACAATTGAGGACTCTAAAGCTACATATCCAGCATCATGCATCACAAAATTATCTCCAAATCCATCTTCAACCAAAACAACTCATCATTTCCTTCTTAAGATGAAGGTTTTGCATTTGAATCCTTTAAAATATATTTTATTCTATGAATTTTAAACGGAAGCGCGACAATTGAGTGGATAAGAATTGGAAATGCAACAGTTGAATTGATACGACAACCCGGCGGATACGGCAATTGGGAGGATAACACAATTGGTTGGACAATTAAATGGAACACAATTGGGAGGATATGACAATTGGGTTGAAATAAGGAAATTATGAGAAATAAAGATTATTTATTTTAAAAATTATTACTGGCATGGCGGGAATCAAATCTGCAACTGTCTAGATACATGCCAGAGCGCTCTACCATAAAAACCACGCAGCTGACGAAAATACCCTTCTAGGATAAGACTTACAAATCTTTCACTGAAATGTGGCGGACCTTGCGCCATCTATACTTCATGAGAGGCAACTTATTTTCCAATTGTTGCCAATGATTTAGATTATAAATGAGGAGGTCACTCACTGTTAAGCGTTCTGACCGAAATAATTCTAAATCACATTAAAGCACTGCACTGTTTGTATCTATTCTCCTTAATCTGATTTCCTAAGTAGGATGTTCATGTACCCTCTTTAATCCGACACCACATACGACAGAAATTTTACGAATTCTGTTCCTTCTAAACGTAGTAAACAGAAAATGAAAGAAATGCTCTACTGCAAAACAAAGCTTCAAAGCATAATTTGTTTACTCATTAATACAACCCTAATTAAAAGGAAATTTTCACAAACATTTTTTATAAAAGAAACAATTGGAAACAATTGAATGTATCATGGGAAATCCAAACAACCAATATCGAGAATTTTTCTGGCGAATACGATATTCATTAAAACGGATTCTTAACATTTTTTTTCGATTCTCTTCGTTTTAAGTCAAACAATCTCAAATAAAAGGATTGACTAACGAATACAGCGATGCATAAGACTACCAGTATTTCCTTTATTCAATAAAATAAATATTTTAAAAATCCTATACTTCTAATAGAAACAATTGGAAATTTTTCAAATATATTACAGAAAATCGAAACAGGCGAGATTGAGAATTATTCTCGCTTATCCATCCAATTATCTCCTCCATTGTGCAATATAGAATTATACATTTGCAAAAAAAATCGCTCTATTCAAAGTCGGATTAAAGAGAAGTACTTATCTGCTATGCAGTAGAAATCTAAGCAAATTCATTTTAATAAGCACGTGGTTTAAGAGACTTCCGAGATTGTTGAATTTGTTTACTGTTGGCAGAAATTTTAGGAGAAGTGGTAGTAATCCAAATTACACTTTATCGTTTCCTTACTTCCTCCCAATTTTCGTACCGTCCCAAATTTCCGTCTCGCAGTTGTCGTTGATCCAATTGTAGTATCCTCCCAAATGTCTCATTCACTCAACTGTCGTCCACCCAGTTATTGTACCAACTCAATTGCCGTCTACCCAATTGTCGCCCTCCCAGTTGTCATCCACCCAGGTGCCTTAAACCCATTTGTCGTCCACCCAGTTGACTTCCACGCAATAATCGCGCTATCCATAGTCCAGTGGACATTCCCTTAATTACAAAGAAAGCACATGATCTCTAATGCACACCGAAGAAAGAATCTAACAACCAGCAGATCTGTTGTTTCACTTATAACTCAGGTGAAGAGAAATCGTTCGGGAGTTATTACACCATTCTAATCGTTGCTCACGTAGCTGTACATCAATTTTATAAAACTTTTCGGAAAAAATTCGATGATGGAGAATTTTAACGAGGAACGAACCTCAGTACTGGGATATAATTTCTGTAAGGGTGAAATTCCATGCAACGTTCCATAAAACGGGATTACTGTATTAAAAAGTCAATAGGAGATCCTTGATTTTTTCACTGCACCGTAATTATAAATTGTAGTTAAAAGCAATCGGGGAATCTTGTAGCGCAGAACGTGATGATATCTATGAAAATATCTGTGAGTTCTTCCTCGGAAATTGTTTATTGGAAGTGTTTCATGATTCGTCAAGCATCGAAGGATAAATTGAACTAGAAATAATGCTGGAAATCTTTGGCTGATTTTCTGTGATGCTTTGTCGATGACATCATACGACACAGATGTGTTGCGTTCATAAACTCTGTTTAAGTCCTTCGATTGGTCCTTGGTATTCTGTTAATTGTTTATAGAAGGGTAGGATACTTCGAAATTCGAAGATTCATTTGTAACACGAAAATTGTCCTATTGATCGTCATAAGCATGGTGATTCGTGACTCGTGGCGATTATTTAAACGACTTCCTTTTTTCCAAGTAATGTAAAGAACCTTGCTTGCCATTTGGAATAAACCTGCTCTAACCATTACGCACTGTTTCTTTGCAATGTTTTCATACAATCAATTCAAAGTAATGTAAACTTGTTATTATAACCGTCTGATAAGCCTGCTACGGGGCAGAATTCAGATGAGAATAATTGTTTTCCAAATTATAGACAACCTTTTTTTTTAGATTTTTTCTCCTTGGTTGTCCCTCAGTATGATACCTAACAGATTTCTAGTGAGCTTATTTCTTCACTCAGTCCTTTATCACAAAATATTCCTGTATCCTCTTAGAAACTATTTTAGTAAATGAAATCAAATGTATTTTGTCTCTCCTCACATACAGCCATTCCTGAACATCTCGTTAAATGGGTATTGGATTTTTCAAGATCACCGGTGTTCATTTTTATACTGAGGGAGAAAAACAATCATGAAACACAATCATTTACATCTAAATCCTGCCACGTAACAAGATTATCTGAGAGTTGTAATAACATACTTATGTTACTTTCATTGATTGTACAAAAACACTGCAAAAAGAAAACAGTGCATAGTTAGCAGAGCAGGTTTTTCCCAAATGACAAGCAAGGTTCTTTGCATAACTAGAACAAAAAAAAATACCCCCTCAAGCAACTGCTTGCCACAGAGGTCTGACAGGAGCCTGTCAGTTTAATACGCCATAGAAAAAGATCTGTGAGGATGGAGTCGTTTAAATAATCACCATGTGCCATGAAACACCACGCTTATGACGATCATTTGGACAGATTTTAGTGTTCGAAATGAATATTCGAAATTGCAAAACTCCTACCCTTCTATATATAAAAGAAAGGAACAATCGAAAGACTTAAAAGGAGTTCATGACGATGAGTTAGACAGACTTTGGTTTTTCATCTATCAACAATGCAGTAATGTTTGCACGAAATTCTACAGATTTTATCTTCCTTCCGCGGTAATATAAATATTTTATCCGAGGCTTAAGGGACCAGCACGCACATCCTTCCAGAATACAAGTAAGAGTAAGAGAGTGTCTAAAAATATTTTACGTATTTAGCAAATTTTAAAGATTTGTCAAACGGAGGGGGATGTGTTACATTAATCCAGGCTTTTGCACACACACCCTTGAATTTTTCCGGCTTTCGTCTTGCCCCCAGTCCCTCTCCTTCAATGTTTGTTGATCCGCGCCTGGCCACTGTTATTGTGACGTCTTACAATGTATCCTATGTTAGTCAATGTGTAACACGATAGGATATGTTAGATTCAATCCATTATCCCAGCGCTGTCCAATTAGAGGCCCGCACAAGGATTTTTGTAGCCCGTGAACAAATTCTAATTTTAATTGAAAATTTAAATAAATATCTGTAATCTACCTTATAATATTTTGTCAACTTATTTTACTTCATTTGATATGCAATCTTCAACTTACTCATTCTATAAAGTTTACAAAACATTCTTAAGGCGATCGGCAAACTTCTGAAACCTTTTAAGAGCGGTGCGGCGTCATGAAACAAATGTTTTTATGATGCTGCAGTAATAAGAAGCATCTAACGACAGCACGAATCGCTCTTACTGCACGTGCACATGGCGCGGAATTTTGCCAGACAAAACTAATCGCTTAAGGTTGGGTTGTTTTACCTCTGAGCGGCACTTTTTTGCACACCATGGGCTAAATGGCCAGGTCACATGGACCCCGAAGGCTGAGAGAAGGGGACCCACTGGAACAGCTGTTGGGAGACAGATGGTAGCCTCTCGTCAAGGCCATCCAGCGTGTTCTTTAACGTGCACAGGGTATGGCTCTCTCGCACACGGAGCCACGTCTTAACGTCCCATCCGACGGACGGCGACCTTTCCAATCCCATCGGTTACTGTTAGTGACCGTGGGCAGGGTGGGGAGTTTTGCGGAGAGCAATCTCAACGCTGACCCAGCTGGGTCTCGAACCTGGAAACTGCAGATTACAAGCCTGGCGCGCTGCAGACTGAGAAGAATAGTGTAAGAAGTTGGCCAAAATAAACAGATCCGCAGAAAAATATCTCTTCTCCAATGGTTCTCAACCTTTTATGATTCATGTACTCCCTGGAACTGTGTATGTAACTGGCGACTGTATGTGTAATCTCAACGCTAACTCAGCTGGGACTCGAACCTAGGAACTACAGATTAAGAGCCTGGCACGCTACCGACTGAGCGACTTCCGCCCTTAAGCGCTGAAGATCATTTTGATCTTAGCTGAGCAAGCATCAGCATGAGCTTTCAAGTTTAATGAAAATTCAGTTAAATAATTGCATTCGATGAGATTATTTATTTTGGGGGCATTTTTTATGTGATATGTTTTTTATTGCTGAACAAACATTTGTTGTGTAGTTATATGCTGTATTGGAAATAGTGTCGGATGTGATAATATAACTTTTGAGGCTCTGTTTTGTGCAGAACGAAAATTGCTCGATTCAAAATAGTTGTGTTCGATGAGCATATCTGTCTTTTGAATCGTGTTATTAAGCGCAGAAAGGACATTTATTGGTTAGTTCTATACGTTACTGAAAGAAGTGGCTTCATTTGGCATTTTTAAAGTGCGTATGGTGACGTCACATCTGTTATTTAGTAATGTGTTGAGTTACGTAACAAATGAATTAGATGCAGTTATTTTTGCCCATATTTTATACGCAAAACAAAGATTTTTCATTTCAAATAAACATTCATCATTATAATTCTTTTGGTGTATTTTCCCTCTACAGTTATTTCACTAGCTCGTAATGCAAGTTTTAGGCCATTACGAGCACTAATTTATACTTTTGTAGTTCATATTGTTTACAGATACTTGAGTAATTTCAAATTTGACAAAATTATACAAATTTTGCAGTCATAAACTTGGGAATTAAAAGCTTAGTTTAATAAAATAGATAAGGTCGTAACAATTAATATCATTTTTCTCTTTGAAGAAATTTTTTAATTCACAGCACTATTTCCACTATTTCGTTTTAACGATCAGTTTAGCCTGGCACAAAATACTCACCATATGCATGCGCAGTGAGAGTGATTTGTGCTCTCGCTAGGCGCTTCTGTGAATTTATTCACTTTCCGACTTATAGGAAACAAAAACACCCATCGTACAACGTTGTTTGCTGCACTAAAGGTTATTTAACACCCCCCCCCCCCTAACAATTTATCACAGTTACAACATTTCCGGTTTTGCAAAGATCATTGCTGACTCGCGCTCACTCTCAGATCTCCTGACAAACTTTCATTCTAGATATTAATCAGATTTTGGCATTCTGTAATTCCCAACGTACTTCAGGAATCACATAATTAGGGAATTTCTAAATGCCAAAATAAAGGTCCCAAATTTCTTAGGCGGTTCCCTCCTGTCCGACCCCATTTTGGTTAGGAAATCAGGTCCCTGGCTGCAATGGAAATCTGGCAACAGCAATACTTTTATTTTAAATGCTATTTTAACTTTTTACTTTCGCAGTTAGGTAGCAATAAATGGCAACAATAAATTTCAAATCGATTCTTTCTTTCCATAAAAATAGTATGGTAAATATTTTTAATTCGACTTTAGACATGCAATTTTCCAATGCAACCAGGGCCACAACCAGAAACATTCCCTTAAAATTTTCATCGTATACATTGATTTCCAGATGACAAATCTTCAAATAACCCATTCTGTAAAATGATTACAAACAACATAATTATCCATTAAGTTTATTTCACATTTCACCTGTGGAAATTAAAACAAAAATTTCCTGCTTTAACAGATTTACCTAACTTACTAAATTTATGTCAATATTAAATTTCAATTTTTTTTACTGAACAAAATTTTTTTAAGTACAACAGCGATTTTCTACCTACAATCATCTTTATTTTCACTTATATAATTTTTTATTTAGGCAAAAATACTCAAACAAAAAATATATTTTTTTAACTACATTTCGAACTTTTATAAAAGGCGATGAAACTTTGAAGCTGTGTAACTCCTATAATCTATATTCAGTACTATACTGTTAGATTTCAATAGATATTAACTATGATCTCTACTATAATTACTTATTCTTCAAAATTTTATGCATATTCTTTGTTACAATAAATTATCTTATTTCATACCGATATTTCAGAGTGGAGTTTTTATTTACTAATAAGGCCGTACTTATATAAGTTTCTTACTTCAAGCACAAGTCAAAAACCCCTGATAACGTGAAATATTCAACAACTACTAACACTTAAAACACTCAAAGAATGAGTTCCAAATTAAACATTTAAATCAATCTTATACAGAGAGATCTTTATTCTATCTTATCTCACATTTATCGATCACATGCATATTCTACATAGTTTTCAGTTCAGAAGTTACAGCCTCGATCCCCCCTCCATCGTACAACGGAAGCACGACTGCAGTGCACTCGCGACGCCGTAACTAGCCGTCAGACAGCATCGAGTCCCATCGAACAACGCTCTGGCGCAGACAGAAAACGCAGGAAACGCACGTAACCAGACGTAGCGCACAAGATCCGCAGCTTCGAATGTTTAACTCGCAGAACACACTATTCGCGTTGCGCGATTACTTCGACTGATTGTCACAAATATACCAATATTTCAAGATTTTCTTTCTTCCTTATTATGCCTTTGTTAATTCATAACACAACTTCACAGTGCACGAAAACCAATTTTGTGAAATGGATGCCATTAAATATTTATATCGAAATCTATCCCTCAAAGTTTTATTTTACTACGTAATAACTTTAAAACCCATCAAATTCTACACTTATCAGACCGTGCTGAATGCTATTTCTCATCTACTCTAGTCGCCACACTTCCTTAACTATACGCTTCCGACTCTTATTATTTGTACAGGAAACTTAAACTAACAATTTTCCAACACTCCAGAAAGTTTTCAAATCTTCAGCAGATGATGATATAAACCGAAACACAAAGCTTTATGTTAAGCCATAAACTAAGAGAATATTTACGTAACGATTTTTACTCTTATAATTTAACATAAAATTACTTATTTCCCATCTTCATTACGGCTTAATATTGCTTGCTGATTGTATTGTTATAATTTATACATTATTGCTTTTACATGTTTTTCTAAACTTCTAAATGCATTTTTGAAATAAAACAGTTACCAATAGTACGCTTCCTATAATTTTTCTTTTAAATATGATCTGTTACTTTCTTTTGCAGTTTTTGCTCTAGGTATGTGGTAACTGCAAAGTAGGATTCATAATCTTAGGTTGTGTATCATGGAGCTATTATACATAATGCATGAATATTTGTCATTCACAGCATTCAGCACTGTTTTTAACATGTGAAATAAATCAGTGCAGAAATTTTGTAATTTAATACGTATTAATGTTTAAAAATTACTCTCAAGTTGAAAATATTCTAATATTTCTGAATTTTCGTAATTTAATGGTTTGCTTAAGGCGGGAGGAGTGCGAGGGGATAAAAACAAAACGACCAGTGCGTTGCTCAGGAGAGAGAAGAAACAGGAAAAGTGAAAGATTGCGTTGCTCGGACTTGGAATCGTCGAGTTTTTTTTTATCACATGACCGTTTCCTTTTTGCGCGAAATTTCTTTTCATTTTATGCATCTCTATTCACATGACCATTAACAAGCAACTAACAAGAGTTAATATTAAATATTTAAAGTTTGTTTGTGTATCTATCACGGCCACACGATAAAAAGTAAGATCCATCAAAATTTCCATGAAAGTTACCCTCACACAGGTAAACTATATATAGCCTATTTCACACACCACAATGGTCGACAATGCCATCCCGTGGCCGAGTGGTTAGCTCGCTTGACTAGTGACGTAAGGGACCTGTGATCGAGCCCCGGGTAAGGCATGGATCTGTGTGTGTGGTTTGATCTCTATGTTGCGATCATGTGCAAGGTCCTGCCATCCTCTCAGACCTTCTACTATCGCATATAAACTGACAGGCTCCTGTCAGACCTCAGGGGCAAGCAGCTGCTTGAGGGGGTATTTATTTATTTTATTTTATTTATTTAATGGTCCACCGTAATTACTGTATGCAACTTACATTTTAACAAAACTACAATATATTAACATTAACGATTGATAATTATTCTAAAAAAAATTATCCGTGAATAAATTACAAAACAGAAATAAATGAAACTACATTAATAACCGATTTCAACTATTTACACATTAAAAATTTAAGATTATTAAATATAACTGTTGCCACCTAAATTTGAAATAATCAAACTAATTTATTTTTCATTTCGCGTGATGAATTCATTTCTCATTTTGATGCATCAAGAGAAATACAACACGATATACTTTATTGACATTCGCATCACAAGTTAAATTCATTAATTATGAATATTAAAGTAATATCCAATTTTCCTTCATTATATTTTTCACTACCTTTACATTTTTATGCACTACAGATCATACTAACTTTTCTTTCGATATTAAATGACATAGCCGTGCCAAAATCTATCCGAGGAACTATGGTGGCTAAGAAGCGATTTGAAAACTACGATTACATTAAGACGACAATTACTTTTTGTTTTTCAGATACTTATTACGTGATGAGGTTAACGTTTAGCTCGATGTATAACCATTTCTTTTCTACCCTAAAAAACAGGGTGATAAATTAAACCGAAGGCTCAAGTTGGGTTGTTTTACTTCTTAGCGACACTTCGCACACAATGCTCTAAATAGCAAGGTCACAAAGACTACGAAAGATTACATGAAGGTTAAGAGACACACTGGAATAGCTGCTGGGAGATGATAACCTCCAGTCAAGCTCATCCAGTGTCTTCTTCGACGTACACAGGGTACGACTAACCGGCACACGACTGCCACTACTACCCCTACAGAGTTCTCTACTGACCGTGGATATGGTGGGTAGTTTTGCTAAAATAAATCTTGACGTTGACACAAGTAGTACTCGAACCAGGGAACTACAGATTATGTGCCTGGCGCGCTACAGAATGAGCCACCACCGTCATAAACTCATTGAATTGAATTTCTATCTAAACTAAAACTCTAGTTACTGTTAATGAACTATATATATAAGTAGCACTTACTTATTAGGTCGCAGGCCTGAAACCATTACACATTCTTGTTTTCTTCATCCACATTATCCTTGCCGACTTTCACTACGAAAACTTCCTTGCTACCCATATTCGCAATTCGGTAAATTCTTGCACAAGCCTCTGGTATAAATACATATTACTGACCAACTTTTCTATGGAATATCGCAGCAAAACTGCATTTTATTTCCATAACTATTGCAATATCTGAAAATTGTCGAAGCGGAAACATTAAGCAACTCGTTAGGCAAAGTGTGTTGGGTTGTTTTACCTGTGAGCGGCACTTTTTTGCACACCGTGGACTAAATGGCCAGATCACATGCAGCACGAAGGCTCAGAGAAGGTTGTGGGAGGGGACAATCTGGAACAGCTGTTGGCAGACAGATGGATAGCCTCCCGTGAAGGCTATCCAGCGCTTTCTTTAACGTGCACAGGGTATGTATGACTCTCCCGCACACGGGGCCATGGCGTAACGTCTTATCCCACGGACGGAGGTCTTTACAAGCCTATCGGTGTCCCCTACTGACGGTGCACAGGGCAGAAAAATTTGCGGACATAAAACTGAACGCTGACCCAGCTGGAACTCGAAACTGGGAACTACGAGGACCCACGCAAAAAACTGAGCCCCACCCATATATTAATTAAATCACACAATCTAAATATTACATTTAATAGTTGAGCAACAAAGGGGGATATCTTCCAGACATTAAATTCATCACTACCTAGCTGGAAAAGTTAGTTTTACTGCCAGTTGGAAACGAACCCACATCACTTGAATACATGTCAGGTATTTATGTGCCATAGTAGGTCTGTTTGAATGTCAGGACTTCAACAGAAAAACAACACACACAACCATAACTTACCTGGGTTCGAACTCCAGATAAGGCATGGACGTTTCTGTTGTTTTTCTGCTGTCCTGCCATCCTCACAGACCTTCTACTATGGCATATAAACTGACAGGCTCCTGTCAGACCTCTGTAGCAACCATCTGCTTGAGGGTTTTTTATTTTGTTTTATTTGTTCTCACAATATATGTTCTAACATCAGACATGTATTCAGGAAACATGGGGTTGAGTCTCACTCTTGAAAAAACTAAATTTTTACATCTAACTATCCATATTGATTTACACAATTATACTTTCAGCCTCGTAGAAACCAATTACTGTTTAATGAGCTCCAACACTTCACTAACAACAGCTACCTACACCTATTCCCTCAACCACCCCTCACAACCTATCATATACAGTCAAATGTAGACACGTTGAAAACAAAAGAGAACGAAGAGAGCACAATAGTATGTGAGAACCAATCAAACATACATCATAATTCCCTTCCTTCATTGTACAAATAAATTTGTTTTGAGTTTGGAAGTTATATATTTTTTTCAAAATTGGTAGCAATTAATTCCAATTGAAACTCTAGCATATTTTCATGCTATAATATAAAAAAAAGGTTACTATCTAACAGTTCATGGCCATGGACCACAACATTATAAGTACAATAATTCACAAAAACTAAGCCTTCATAACACACCAAAATTACACATTATGCCAATGTCTGATGCCCTGTGCAGTGAGGTTTCTGCAAAACTCATTACCCACTTCTAACTGTAAATTTCACATCAGTTTATCCACAAAGGTACTGCGAAATAACACTAACTTTTTTTTACTCTCCAATATTCATGGAAATCGCCCATGCTCAATTACTAACAAACTATTTTAAAATACTGCTGCCAAGAGAAACGACACTTCTACTTTCAGAATATGTAAATCCTATCATTTGGAAGATAAAAAAAAATGGTTACTAAGCCAATTTTTCTTTTTCCAACAATATAAATCCAAGGCTAAAATAATGAATAACAGTAAGACTCTGAAAGAAAAGCCGTCCCGTGGCCGAGTGCTTACCGCGCTTCGCTACTGATCTAAGGGATCTGGGTTAGAGTCCCAAGTAAAGCATCGATGTTTGTCTTGTTTTTCTGCCAAGATCCTACCATTCTCTCAGACCCTCTACTATGGCATATAAACTGACAGGCTCATGTCAGACCTCTGGGGCAAGCAGCTGCTTGTCACAGAGGTCTGATAGGAGCCTATCAGTTTATATGCCATAGTAAAAGATCTGAGAAGATGGCAGGCCCTCAGCAGAAAAACGACACAAACAGCCATGCCTTACCCAGGGCTCGGACCCAGGTCCCTTAGATCAGTAGCCAACCGCGCTAACCACTCGGCGAAAGAAATTTAAACATTAATTACTATTTGAAAACATTGCATATATAGTTTAATTAATAATTTGCCTATTTATTATTTCATTGTCTTTAAAAATGTTGAAAACAGACCTCGATATTTTAAAATACACTGATTTCATAAAAAGCACCTTTCAGGAACTTAAAGGTGACTATCCCCATTGACACAATTTGGAAATTCTTTAATATTTCAGCAGGTATGTACAATAAGTTAAGATATTTAAATAAAAAAATTCTAAGGACATCTTAATAACTATGATTTTTTAACTTTTCCCTATGAGTAATTTTCATAATAATTTCCCTGTAGTTTTCATTTCTACAATTACACTCTGTGTAAAAATTTTAAATACAGCTCCAGTAAGTGCAATACCACACACAAAATTTATTTATTAAAAAAGATATTTAATATTGTAATACTAAAAAGCAACACATGATAATGATGTTGGTTGTTTTGGGTTTTATGGCGCATGGGCGACTAGGCCTATGATAATGATAAATTAACTTTAATATTAATTGCAACACTAACAAATATATTGTAAAATAGCTTTATTTGAAACCCACTTTCATTCAACTTTACAAGTTACCTAAGAATATGTTAGCTGTGTAGAACTTATTTTGACTTACCATTTCTTTAGATCTCCATCACTTCACATTTTCTTCTCACTAATATACAAACCTTTTGGTTCAACAGCATGTGATGTTAATTGTAGGCTATTAACTTCTTCAGCAATACAGCATTAACAAAACAGATACCTCTATATCCATTAACTTGCATCTAAACTTAATATCACTACAAAAAAAACTAAAATAACTATTTCCTTCCCCCCCAAAAAAAATTATATATATATTATAATTAACTGTAACTAAATATTCATATTTATATACAACTTCATATGGCATATATTTTTAATGCACCACACTAATACAGAAATCATGAAAATTATTCAATGACATCAACACTTTAGTATACACAACCTTTCCTAAAGCATTATACCAAAATAACCTGAAATTATAACTTATGGAGTTTCGCAGTGTACACCGACTTATACAGAGTGCTCAAACACTTAAAAGTACACTGCAATATTGCTCATGCAATGACATAACACTTATTCAACTGAAACCAAAGAAATAAATTAAACTATTTGAATATAATAAAATCACAGTGTACAATGAATACATTGAAAAAAAAATCTGTAACACACTGTATAACAAACAAATAAAACATTGCACAAGTTTGGTAAGTAATACACCACCAATAGAAACAATATCGTAACAGTTTATAGAGCAACAAGACACTACGAGATGTATCCCAAATTGGCATGTACGTTTATATTTCAAAAACTGTAGAGAATTCAATTATATATGGATAATTGATATATTTCGAATTTCTAGGTAAAGCTAAGAACTATGAATTATAAGTTCTTACCTAATTAATGCTTTTACAAGTTTAATAATTAATTTTCAGTGCACATATAGTGTTAACCAAATTAATATGTACCTAACAAGTTAGAATCTCACAGTACACATTTGGAGGACTACTTGAACTGACCAAAAAAAAATTTAAACTTTTAAAGAAACCATAAACAAACCCTGACTTTCATAAATTTTTACAACAGTTCCGTTGTTTTACCTCTGAGCAGCACTTTTTTGCACACCATGGGCTAAATGGCTTGGTCACATGGACTCCAAAGGCTCAGAAGATTGTGGGGAGAGAATCCACTGAACCAGCTCTTGAGACACAGATGGTAGGTAGCCTTCCATCAAGGCCATCTAGCATGTTCTTTAACATGTATGGCTGTCCTGCACAAGGGGCAAAGGCTTAACGTCCCATCTGACGGACAGCAGCCTTTCCAAGCCCATCGGTGTCCCCTACCGACCGTGGGCAGGGCGGAGAGTTTTGCGGACATAATCTCAACGCTGACCAAATTGGGTCTCGAACCTGGGAACTACAGATTACGAGCCTTGTGCACTATTCACCAACCCCCCCATTATCCAAGAGTATACTAGTTACTACACATAACATGTTAGAATACATTACCCCTGATGTTTACATTATGTTTCATCCTTTTCTTGATTTCAATGTTTTTTTTTTAGTATTTTTAACCTACCTAGTTAAAAACAAAAAATTACCTCATTGTTTTATCAGCTCTGCTAATAAGTAAGCAGGCATTGATAACTTACTTTTGGTCAAGTAAAGTACACCACTTAATTCGAACAGTTCTCTGCACTCACAATAGAGTATCAAAGCTAGATTCCTCTTTGGTGACAACTATCTGTGCAATTTTAATTTATTAATAAACTTTAAAAGCATACAATATCTAACAACTATCTTTGTGTGGAGTTTCACTTTACAGAATAATATTATCACATATTCTATACAATTTCATTCTAGAAAGATAGAATTAACTATAAACATAGAATGAAGATATTTATATATGAAATACAGACATATTTCACACATTTAGCCATCAAACTTATACATTATCATTAGCTTGTATCACGTGTTGTCATTCATATCATTACTATTGGATTTATTGTTACTCACTTGACATTTTCTCAATATATCACATACAATGTTACGGGCTGCTCACATTGATTTTAAGTAGTTTTAACATAGGCAAATTAGCCAATACCGCACAGTAATCACATGGTCAAATGTAAGAAATCATTTTTCAAAACCTACATGAATAAAAACAATATTTTTATGTTTACTGAGGGAAATATTTCCTCCAGTTTCAGTTAATGACCCTAAGCTTTGCAAAAATGCAACGTTTCGATACAGTGCATTGAAAACAGTTAACTGTTAAAAATGAACCGTTAACTGCAGTACTGTCTTAGGGTTGGGTTATTTTACCACTGAGCGGCATTTTTTGGCACACCATGGGCTAAATGGCCAGGTCAAAAGACCCCGAAGACTGAGAGATGGTTGGGGGAGGGGACCCAGTGAAACAGCTATTGGGAGGGATGATAGCTTCCTGTGAAGGCCATCTAGCATGTTCTTTCAGGTGTATAAGGCATGACTGTCCTGCACACAGGGCCAAGGCTTAATGTCCCATCTGACGGACAGCGGCCACCTACCAACTATGGGCAGGACGGGGAGTTTTGCAGAGATAAGTCTCACTGATGACCCAGCTGGGAGCTACAGATTATGAGTCAGGCGCGCTACCGACCGAGCCATCCCCGCCCCACTGTCATAGGACTTACTGACAAAAAAAATGCTAAAAATTTACATTTTAAATATTTCACCTTTTCACAACACTTCTATGTTAATAAATTAGCAGTCACACCGTCTACATGTACACTGTGTTCTCAAAAACATTGAAGACAATTTACACCTCGCTTCATTAACAATCAATTTTCATAACTGCATAACTGAGGCAACTAAATATTAACAAGCAGAAACAAATAATTCTTCAATATTTACCAATAAAGTTGCCTTTAAAAAAACCTACCTGTTTTCTCAGGGTAAAGTAAAATGCTTCAACGGGATATACAGCGGAAGATTTTCCCTCCACAGTAGCCCACCAGTGCAGCAAAATGAGGATCTATAATCAACCTGACAGACATAATTCGATTCAGGTTGGTTTATATGGTCAGCACCAGGACCCTGTGTGGTTGACCACTCGTCAGCAGGATAGAAAAAAAAAAGAAAAGTAGCCATAGTTGTCCAGATCAGTAGGCCACACTAATCTGGCAGCCCTCCCCTTCCTTCCACTTCCACAAGAGAGTATCTCTTTTGAAAGGTACTAACGGTCTACACCAGAAGGCAGGGTTGGACATCAGGTGCTAGGCCTGGCCAGTTCTATGCATCATCACACGGGATTGGTGCATAGCTGTCCTTCCATACACATAGTTATAGTTATAACCTAGCCATCATAGCTGTCCTGAATATATAAGATAGATACAAAGATATGTAGTGACAATCAAAATGAGGAAAGCCGAAAAGTGAGTTCGGGCTATAGAAAAGTTCCATGGTGGAACAAAGAGTTAACCAAACTTAGAAAAGAAGTTAAAAAGAGAAGACGAAAATATCAAAGATGTTATACAGATGAAAGACAAAGAAAAAGCCTTAGAACAGAGTTTAAACTATGGGAAGCAAAATACAAGAAGGAGATAAATACAGCTAAAAACAATAGCTGGAAAAAATTATGTGATGAAGTATCACAAGAAAAACCCTTTGGGGTACATTTTAAAGTTGCGAAAGAAGCAACAAGAGGTACGTTTAAACTCTCAACAATTATGCAAAAAGATGGATCTCTAACGAAGAACGTTAGGGAATCATTAAACTGTTTACTGGAATATCACTTCCCTGAGGATAACAGGGAAGAAGATAATGAATATCACAGAAATATTAGAAACAGGTCAAGGAGACCTGTCAATACAGAAGATGACATTCCATTTACTATAGTGGAAGTAGAAGAAGTGATGGAATCAATGAATAAGGGGAAAGCGCCAGGGCTTGATGGGCTCTCCCTTGAATTAATTATTGAACTCTTTGAGGTTAATAAAAGTTGGTTTGTGAGCATTCTTAATGAATGTCTTAGTAGAGGAATCTTTCCAGACAGTTGGAAAGTAGCTGAACTAATACTGTTCAATAAAGAAGGAAAAGACAGAAAAAATCCTTCAGCTTACAGACCAATATGTCTATTATCGTCGTGGAGCAAGGTATTGGACAAGCTTCTAACTAATAGACTGAGTTATTATCTACAGAGTAATGACAAGTTGAATCCAAATCAGTTTGGATTCATTTCAGGCAAAAGCACAACCATGGCAATATCAAAGTTAATGGCAACAATAAACGAGAATAAGGCGCTAAAGAAACACACGTGTGTGATATCGTTAGATGTAAAAGGAGCTTTTAATAACGTCTGGTGGCCGTTCCTGCTAGAAGAGTTAAGAAGACATAGAGTTCCAAAGAACTTGTTTAAAGTTTTTAGTAACTACTTATCAAAAAGAAAGATAGTAGTTAAAGATGGAGATACTGAAATCTCCAGACAATATTATAAAGGCTGTCCGCAGGGGTCTAATTCTGGGCCCCTATTGTGGAACATCGTTGCAGACTCTGCATTAAATATCATAACTAAAGAAGACACACAAATTCAAGCCTACGCAGATGATATAATAGTTATAGTCTCTGCTTCGGGGAGACATATCTTAGAACAAGATTGTCAAAAAGTCTTAACAGACTTAGAGAAATGGGCAGAAAGTACAAGGCTGGAATTCAGCCCTGAGAAGACAAACATCATAGTATTTCCTAAGGAGGGAAAAATGAAAAGGCTCCCAAGCTTAAGGTTTAAAGAGAGACCTGTAAAAGTTGTAAAAGTATTGAAATATCTAGGAGTGTGGCTGGATGACAAGAGGAATTGGTTATGTCATCTGAATAAAGTCAAGGAAAGATGTGCAACGATCTTAAATGCCCTGCATAGAATGTCAACTAGGACATGGGGGCTGAAAGGTACAGTTAAAAAAGAACTATATAAAAGGGGAATAGAAAGGATAGTAACTTACGCCTGTGGGGCCTGGTGGCCCCAAGGAGGGACAGTAAGAATGATTCATAAACTGCAACAGATTCAAAGACTAGCCCTCTTGGGCATTACAAGATGTTATAAGACAACATCAACATCAGCACTTCAGGTTTTGGCAGGTACTTTGCCAATTGAACTTATAATAGAACAAGAAGCTGCGGTTTTTCGAAGTTTTACTCTAGAACAAAAGGTAGAACCCTGGAATGAATCCATAGATGGAAAAAACATAGAAAAACAAATTATTAAAGGGGCAAGACACCCAGCGAAGCAAATGCAAATAAGGTGGGATAAAGTCCCATCGGAAGACTCAAACTATGATACTAAAATTTACACAGACGGTTCTAGAATGGAAGAACACACAGGTGCGTCCATGTGTATTTTCAGAGGTACAAGTCCAATAAAGCAAAATGAGTACAGACTTTCAGACACAGCTACTGTGTTTCAAGCTGAGATATATGCTGTTCTGAAGGGAGTTGAATGGTTCGCTACAGAGTGTACTGACCAAGAAATGGACTTGTACTCGGACAGTCAATCAGCATTGTCTGCGATGCAAAGGATTCAGCATAAAAATCCAACAGTTGACAAGATTAAGCATCTAATAGTAGAGCTTGAAGAAGATAGAAAGATAAACTTCCATTGGGTGAAAAGCCACCAAGGCTGCCCAGGAAACGAATTGGCTGACAATCATGCAAAGAACGCATGTAAAAAACAACAAGTAGATATTGAAATTCAAACTTCAAAGGAATGCATAAAGACAAAATTGAGACAAAGAAGTTTGGAGATTTGGCAAACAAGATGGGACCAAGAAGATGCAACTGGAAGACACACTTATAAATTTCTCAAGAAGGTGTCCATTAAGAGAGTCTCAACAGATTTCTATTTGAACCAAATCCTGACAGATCATGGTAACTTACCTAAATACCTCAGCAGATTTAACATTAAAAGATGTTCCTGTATCTGCGGCTCCCGTGATGCGGGAGCGCTTCACTATATATACGATTGTACACATTTAAGGAATATTAGAGGAAACTATTTAACGAAAGTTGATCGTAATAAAGTAAATCTGCTCTGGGAGAACACAGAGCTACGTTCACAAATGAGAGATGTAATGAAATACATCTATGATAATCTACAAGAAATGATAATACTAGATTAGGGAGGGGACTGGATCCCCTCCTTCCATGGGAGGAGACAAAGTCTTCTCCTACTAGTCGAAAGAAGGTCCTAAGAAGATAATTTTTAAAGGAGAAATGAAGAAGAAGAAGACGAAACAGGAGAAGATAAGTCTCTCCTCCTGTAAGTATGAAAAGAAGCCTCATCAGTCTTATGTTATTATATTTATTTGTACATGTAATTTAATGTTTAAACTATGTAAAGGGCGCTAAGTCGCGCCCTATATATATATATTTCTCTGTAAATATGTTATTGTTTTAATAAAGAAAGATGTAAAAGAAAAGTGATGGTGTCCTTCCGGCGGACGAGGGTTCGCGGGGGGGAAACAAAATTTTAGAGTAGCTCTACTTAGCCTGTAGTGCCGTTTTTGGCGGGGCAGGCGTTGTTAATTCTAGAGAGTCTTACCCTACTGATGACCGGTCGTTGCGATAGTAATCCTGCTCAGTACGAGAGGAACCGCAGGTTCGGACACTTGGTACATGTGCTTGGTCGAGTGACCGGTGGCGCGAAGCTACCGTCCATGGGATTATGACTGAACGCCTCTAAGTCAGAATCCCGTCCAGTCACTGCAACGATATCGTTCGTGCCTCGCGCGTTGAAGGGCAGCGCTAGACGGAGTGTTGGTCCTCCCTGACGGGTTGGTTGGTTGGTTGTTTGGGGTTTAATGGCGCATCGGCAACAAGGCCATAATGCGCCAAACAAAAGACAATATAAAAGATAAAAGACATAGAACCCCATAACCAAAAGTTAAAATACATTGGCAACATTGTAAAGTGGTAAAATAACAAAAAACAAGTGTATATGAACAGAGTAAAACAACTGTAGAAATATGAAATAAAATAAACCCAGGTGTAAGAGACCTGGGGTAAATAATGCATAAAGTTAAGGTAAAATCAAATTCGGTTAAAATATCCACAATATTTCAAAAAGGTAAAAACTGAAGATAAAATGCAATGATCAGATAAAAGATGTCCGAGTGTAAGAGGCTCGGACATAAAATTATGGAAATTAAAAATCAGACGTCGTTCAAAGGTAAAAGCGGAGCACGAGATTAAAATATGTTCGATGGTTAAAATGGTGTCACAAAACTCGCACTTAGGCACGTCGTCCGCCCGTAAAAGAAACGAATGAGTAATAAACGAGTGACCTAAGCGGAGCCGAGCAAGTACAACTTCCTCCTTGCGATTCCTGCGGTAACAAGACTGCCATGGTTTGAAGATAGGTTTGATCTCAAAGAGCTTGTTTGTAAGCTGTTCCAACCAAGATCTCTGCCACTGTGCCCGGAGCTTGGTGGTAAAACGCTGCCGGAAATCCAGATAGGGAACCGGCAACGGAGAGTCGGACAGGGGCGTGGCTGACTTGGCAGCAGCATCTGCCAAGTCATTGCCCCTAATCCCAACGTGACCGGGCACCCAACAGAAATGGATTGTGGTTGTGGCTGCCAGACGATGTAGTTGCTGGCGGATCTTAGTAAGAACAGGGTGAGGTCGATGCCTCACCGAGATCAAAGCCTGTAGCGAGCTAAGCGAGTCGGTGTAAAGCACACACCGACGATGATGCTTAGTCGCCACGTGGTCCAAGGCGAGGCTGATAGCGTGCAACTCTGCGGTGAAGATGGAACACTGCAGTGGGATCTGGTCTGCAATGATTACATCACAGCAGACCATGGCTGATCCCACCGAAGTGCCGGACTTCGAGCCATCTGTAAAGACAGTCAAGAAGTCCGGGTGCTCAGCACGATGGCTGGCAAAGAGTTGCCGGTACACACAGTCAGGTGTAAAGGCCTTCCCCGTCCTGCACAGGGAAAAATCGCAGGAAGGGGAAACAGCGAGCCATGGTGGAAGTGGCTCAGCTGTCGACAGTGCAATGCTATCGAGACTGGTGTTGATGTCTCTGAGGTAGCCTCGGACACGCAAACCAAAAGGACGAATCGCAGTCGGCCGATTTGTGAAAAGCATTTCCCACTTCGGACTGAAAACAGTCCCAAGTGGGATGGCCAGGCAGGGATCGCAATTTAGAAGCATATTGTAGGGACAACTGCTGACGGCGAAGAGATAAAGGTTTGTCGGTCTCAACGTAAAGACTCTGGACCGGTGAAGTGCGGAAGGCTGCCGTGCAAACACGGAGGGCCTGATGATGGAGGGGGTCCAGCACCTTCACCACCGAATCCCGGGCCGAGTCGTACACCTGGGATCCGTAGTCCAGTTTCGATCGGACAAGTGCACGGTACAGGCGGAGCAAAGAACATCGGTCCGCCCCCCAAGAGAGGGAGGAGAGGACCTTGACGATGTTCAATGCCCGCGTGCACTTGGACCTGAGATGACATATGTGAGGTAAAAAGGTCAATTTCCGATCGAATATGAGACCGAGAAACTTGGTCTCCGCCACAACTGGAATGATGTTACCCCCGAGCCGCAGCTCGGGATCCAGGTGAAGATTATACTTGTGGCAAAAGTGCACACAAGCGGCCTTCTGTGGGGAGAACCGAAACCCGTTTGCCGTCGCCCAAACCGAAAGATTGTTCAGGGCAATTTGCAGTTGTCTTTCAATGACCCTCATGCTGGACGATGAGCAAAAGATGCTAAAGTCATCAACAAAGAGGGCATTGCCTACTGATGGAGGAAGTTGTCTAGTTATAGAATTAATCTTGACAGCGAAAAGCGTAACACTCAGAACGCAGCCTTGTGGCACCCCCTGTTCTTGGGGGTACGGCCGCGAGAGAGTGTTACCGACACGGACACGAAAAGAGCGTGTCGATAAGAAGTTGGAGATGAAGATCGGCATCTGACCTCTCAAGCCGAAGCTGTGGAGGTCACGAAGAATGCCGAATCTCCAAGCCGTGTCGTACGCTTTTTCGATGTCGAAGAAAATTGACACCAGGTGCTCTCTTCTTAAAAATGAATTTCTAATAGCCGATTCGAGGCGTATCAGATGGTCAAGAGTTGACCGTTGCCTGCGAAAGCCACACTGGGTGTTGGAAAGAAGGTTGTGATGTTCTAAATACCAGATGAGTCTGGCATTTACCATTCTTTCCAACACCTTGCACACGCAGCTCGTCAATGCGATGGGACGATAATTGGAAGGAATCTTGGGATCTTTGCCTGGCTTGGGGAAGGCCAAGACGATGGCCTCCCGCCAGGAGTCCGGAAACTGCTCCTCGAGAAAAATGCGATTGAAGAGATGGAGCAGCCGATCCTTACTCGATGGAGAAAGATGTTGGAGCATGGCATAATGGACAATGTCCGGCCCTACAGCAGAGGCACGAGAAGAGTGCAGAGCAAGGCGAAGCTCCTCCGCTGTGAATGGCCTGTTGTAAGGCTCCAGGCCATTCGAGTGGAAAGACAGCGGAGAACGCTCCGCCCTGCCCTTCTGGGCCAGAAACTCGGGGGAGTAAGAGGAAGATGAAGAGATGGAAGAGAATGACTCCCCCAGAGTGTCGGCAATTGCTTTGGGATCAGCAATTGCCTGTCCATTGTGCTCCAGGATCGATAACGAGTGGGACGTGTAGTTCCCACTCATCTTCCGGACTTTATCCCACACGACCTTGGAACTAGTCGTGCGGGTTATGGATGACGTATACTTGATCCAAGATTCCTTCTGGCTCTGGCGTCGGACGAAACGAGCTTTCGCCCTGGCGCGTTTGAAGTTCTCGAGGTTGGGGGTTGTCGGATATCTCCGAAACACCCCCCAAGCCTTGTTCTGAGCCTTACGAGCTGCGGTGCAATCTGGATTCCACCACGGTTTCGGAAAGCGAGGAAACCATGTAGAAGTCTGAGGAATTGTTGATGCAGCTGCATCTACGATACAGTCCGTTATCTCCGCTACTGCCACATTGATTGGCTCCTGGCTGATGGAGTGGTCATCGAGCTCAGAGAGCAGCTCGAAACCACCCCAGTCAGCCCGATCCACCCTCCACCGTGAAACGCGTGAAGGGCTGCATGGCCCCCCACGGGAGATGGTGCACACCACAGGGAGGTGATCGCTTCCGTAAGGGTTGTCCTCGACCTCCCATGTAAAGAGTGGAAGAATCGAGGAGGAGCAGATGGTGAGGTCAATGGCAGTGAAAGTGCGGGTTGGGGAGTGAAAGTAAGTACTGACACCGGTGTTCAACAGGGAGAGAGAAGGATCCAGGAGCCACTGCTCTAGGATCCCACCCCTCCCGTTGGTGTCAGCACTGCCCCAGATCGGACTGTGGCCGTTGAAGTCCCCCATAATGAGGAAGGGGGACGGCAGCTGCGAGACGAGATCATCAAGGTCTTCCTGGAAGACGATGCACCCAGGTGGAAGATATACAGAGCAGACAGTCAGCGAGAACCCCACGAAGAGACGGATGGCTACCGCCTCCAAGATGGTGGTGAGGGGTACGACCTGGAATGGAGAATGGTTGCTCACGAGGATGGCGACACCCCCGCTAGCTGGACCATCTCCATCCCGGTCCCGGCGAACCAGTGAAAAGTGCCGGATCGTGGGATCTGTGACTGGCTGCAAGTATGTCTCCTGCAGGCACACACAGATGGGCTGGTGTGCCTGAAGGAGGGCCTTGATGTCGTCTAGATTCCTCTGGAATCCACGACAATTCCATTGTAGGAGTGTGGCCACCTCAGGACTTAGAAGAGTGGGCGGACGACAAATTTCTATTCAGCTTAACCGCCGCGGAGGACGGTTTACTGAATAGGGGGCGGTCGGTATCCATGTCCTCGGAATCGTCCGAGGGGCATGGATCGGTGACCGCCCTTTGAGGAGGAGTGATGAGTTTCTTTTTAGGCCTCGGTGGGATCCCCTTCGGTTTGGAAGGTCTTGCTGTCTGAGGACGGGAAGGAGGAGGCCTTCCGGTGGAGGTGGAAGGCTGAGCTGCAGGAATGGAAACCGGGGTTGATGTCGAAGTCGACACCACCCTAGGTCTCGCCTGCGTGAGGAGGTACTTCGCAGCTGGCGAGAAAGACTCAGTAGGTGGTACACTGATGTCAGTCTGCACCGCAACCGAAGTCATTGGAACGATGGGCTTTCCAATGACTGCACTGGCATAGGAAACCTTGCCAGGTGGGGCGGGCGGTGCAGCAAGCTTTCTCGCTTCAGGATACGAGATGTTGTTGATGACTTTGAGGCGTTGTACCTCCTTTTCCTCCTTCCACTTCGGACAGTCGCGGGAGTACGCCGGATGTTCGCCACTGCAGTTCACACAGCATGCCTTTTCTGCTGTGCAGTCAGGATCGAGATGATCCTTACTGCCACAGCGAGCACAGGTGGGCTTGCCCCTGCATGCTGTGCGGGCATGACCGTATATCTGACACTGAAAACAGCGCAGAGGGTTTGGGATATACGGCCGAACCTCACAATGTAAATAACCTGCCTTGATGGAAGTAGGCAGGCGTGGCATGTTGAATGTAACAATTAACACCCGGGTGGGTGTTAATTTCCCATCACGGCGTGTCGAAACCCGGTGGACCGCTGTTACTCCTTGAGGTGTGAGCTCTGAGACGATTTCCTCCTCAGTGACTTTGAGGAGGCCCCACTCGGTGATCACACCCCGAGAGGAATTCAAAGTTTTATGGGGAGTGACTTCGATAGCCACCCCACCAATTTCTTTGACTTTCAGGAGCAGTTCAGAGTGTTTAGAACAAGCGGTCTCAACCTGCAAGTCGCTAGATCGTAAGCGCTTGACGGATTTCGGCTCTCCCGCAAGACCTTTCAAACCTTTATTTACAAAAAATGGGGACATCTCCCCAAGTACCTGATCACCCGTGGAGTGGATGATCAGGAACTTTGGGAACGAAGACACAGACACAGAAGACGACGGCAGAGATAACAGAGACGACGAGGAAGATGGGGGCTCATGTCGAGCCCTCTTGTTGGCGGCGATCGCATTAATTTCATCATTCTCTCTCATGATTGTTTTTGTGTGGTTCAGTGCCCGCTGTCCCCACCCTCCACGGAGCCCAACAAGGGGACGCCCAGTCGGGCGCCAGGGCTACGCAGGCACTATACCCACACAGACAGTGAGCCATGCCCTCACAAATAAATATAAGGAAAATGAAAAGAGAAATGTGCAGAACAAAAACGTTCTACACAAAAGAAACAAAGCGTAAAATAAGAAAAATTGTGAATGGCCAAACTGGCCTCACAAAGAAAGGATAACAACAAAAGGAAAATAAGTTGTGAGGAAACTTGCAAACCTCTACGCGGACTGTGGGCAAGGTTACTCACTGCTCTGCACGGTTGACCCTAGCAGGACCTGCCCACCAGCCGATTGCTCCTGGGGGGGCCACCCCAGGAGCTCCCGTTTACCGGAAGCAGAGGCCAAAGCAGTGTATATCAGAGGCCCCGGAATCCGCTGCACAGCCCCGCGACGGACAGGCTCCCCAATGGCAAGACAGCCACTGGGGACCACGCCAGTCAAGAGCTTAGGAGAGAAGACGGGGACCCCCGAGCAACTACCAGGAACCTCCTTTCCCGGGACACGGGTCTCCGCGCACGGCAAACACGCGGGCGAGCGTTTAGGACCCTGCGAAGGTAACCGAGCCAGCGGAACCTTCACAGGGTGGTCCCCCTCACCGCGTACAGGCGCTCACACCGAGGGGGCTCAGAGGTAAAACAACTCAACATTTTAATGCATTTTATTTTCCATTTGATCGAAAAACTGTACGAAACCATTCAGAAAAAATGGTAACATTGAGTTCCGGGAATTCCCCTCATTTTTATCTGCACTATACGTTAGTCTTGGTCTCTCATGTGTTTAAAGTTATAAAGATAATTAAACTAACAATTGCATATAAACTGACAGGTTCCTATCAGATCTCTGTGGCAACCAACTGCTTCAGGGGGTATGTTTTTTTTTTTCACGTCTGGAACCAATCTTCTATTTTTTCATATGCACTGTGTTTTGTTTTAGAAATTTTTTTTTACACGTTTTTTTCCGGAACCTATTTACCGTTTAAAAATTTAAAACAGAATTTGGTGCATTTATTTAGATCATTTATTTTCTGTAGTATAAATGAATTATTTTACCCTTCAGAAACATCCTGAAACAATTTTTAGATAATCTAATAGGTTGGGTTGTTTTACCTCTGAGCGGCACTTGTTTGCATACCATGGGCTAAATGGCCAGGCCCGAAGGCTCAGAGAAGGTTGGCGGAGGGGACCCACTGGAACAGCTGTTGGGAGACAGATGGTAGCCTTCCGTCAAGGCCATCCGGCATGTTCTTTAACGTGCACAGGATATGGCTCTCCCACACACGGGGCCAAGGCTTAACGCCCCATCCGACGGACGGCATCCTTTCCAAGACCACCGGTGTCCCCTACTGACCGTGAGCAGGGCGGGGAATTTTGCGGAGATAAATCTCAACGCTGACCCAGCTGGGACTCGAACCTGGGAACTAGATACTACGAGCCTAGCGCGCTACCGACTGAGTTAGAAAAAACTACAAAGATAAAAAAAACCCAAAAAAATTGAAGAATTCTTTATATATTTCTTTTCTTTAAAACCAAACCGGTTGGTTTTAATTTGAAAACTGCTAAGTTTATAAAATTAAAAATGTCTTAAAATTAATAAAAATGAAATAAAGACTTCAAGATTTTGATATCACTTGTTTGAAAACAACTCATTTGTATTCGGTTTTCACGTCTAAGGGACCTGGGTTCGAGTCCCGGGTAAGGCATGGACGTATGTGTCGTTTTTGTGCTGAGGTCCTGCCATCCTCACAGACCTTCTATTATGGCATATAAACTGACAGCTTCCTGTCAGATCTCTGTGGGAAGCAGCTGCTTGAGGGGGTATGTTGTTTTTTTTCACGTCTGGAACCAATCTCCTACTTTTTCATCTGTCTCATAACATTCGGTCACCTTCCCGCAACCTAAACTGATCCCTCTGGTTCTTTATGACGTCGCCATTTAGACCCTTGTGTGCAAATAACTACAGTCCAGAGATGAAACAACCCAACCAAACGCATATCTAATATATGGCGTATTAAAGTAATTAAAGGGGTCACCACGCTCACAGACCTTCGACTATAGCGGGTAAACTGACAGGCTCCTGTTAGATCGCTGTTGCAAGCAGCTGCTTGAGGGGGTGTTTTTTTATTCCTTTATTATATTTATGAAGATATTTTCACTCTTTTTCCCTAACACGTTAAGCCTCTTTGGATTAGGAAATAAAATAATCATTAGAGGTTAAATGTTTAGGGTATGAAATGACTCCTCGGCTAAGCACTTAATCCCTGTGTAGTCTGTAAAACAGAAATTCGTTAAAATTATGTTGCTGTTATGGATAATTTTATATTGTGAATATTGTATTCCAAGCCTATCGGTTGGTTGTTTGTTTTGGGTTTTATGGCGCATGGGCAACTAGGCCATAATGCGCCAAACAAAAGACAATATAAAAGGTAAAACACGTGCAACCCGCAACCAAATTTAAAACAAATGAGCTAATTGTAAAAAGGTAAAACAACAAAGATCAAGTGTAAAAGTACAAAGTAAAACAATAGAATTCCAGGTGTAAGTGACCTGGAATATATATACAATGTATAAGGTGGTAAAATCAAAATCCAGTAAAATCCACGTCAAAAATATAAGTTAAATCAATTCCAGGTGTAAAAGACCTGGGCTATACAAAATATTAGGTAAAATCAAAATCTATTAAAATAACCACAATATTTTAAAAAAGAAAAAACTGACGGTAAAAAGTTATGATCGGTTAAAAGATGTCCGAGTGTAAGAGGCTCGGACGCAAAATCATGAAAGGTAAAATACAATTTTCGTTCATTATTAAAAGCTTCGCATTCGACTAAAATGTGTTTAATAGTTAAAATGGTGTCACAAAACTCACACTTAGGTTCGTCGTCCGCCCGAAGAAGAAACGAATGAGTAATATACGAGTGACCTAAGCGGAGCTGAGCAAGTACAACTTCCTCCTTGCGATTCCTGCGGTAACAAGACTGCCATGGTTTGATGATAGGTTTGATCTCGAAGAGCTTGTTGGTAAGCTGTTCCGACCAAGATCTCTGCCACTGTGCCCGGAGCTCGGTGGAAAAACGCTGCCGGAAATCCGAGCCTATCGGTGTCCAGTACTGACCGTGGGAAGGGCGGGGAGTTTTGCCGAGATAAACCACAACGCTGAGGATTCTTTATGAGTTCCGTACTTAAATAGAAATGGAAACCGAAACATATTTATCGCTGTGCCCAATGAAAGGTAGATTATTCCATTCTCCCTTCCTTTAAACTTGTTTCTTTTAGGGTTTCAGACTAAATAAACAGATATCGCTGCTATTAAACATCCAAACTTGCGTTACTAATTAAATACTGCATCAGTTGAAATAGTAAAATAAAATAGTTTTTCTAATGTCTCTTAATTATCAAGGGTATTTTTTTGTGTTTTAAAACCTATTATTGTTCGTAAATTTTATCCCAATGAGATGATACGGAATACAGCGTCATAACTTAGCGAGTTGCGGAGTGTCATTTTACTACCTGTCTCTGGCAGTCATAACTCCTCGGGGAAATCAATGTACACGCTCGAAATTTTCACAGAAAGTTTCAGGTTAAGGTCCAGTTTGCAGTGCGAAATTTAAGGTCGGAAGTCCAAATAAGTTGAACCGTAACAAAAAAAAAATTCACATTTCCCCTCACCCAAAAAAGTGTCCTAAATTTATATTCCAGCATACTATATGTGGTAATATTCAAATAGTGTTGATTAAAGTTTTGAAACATGAATGCATAAATATAACTTATGTACTTAATTAAATTCACACGTACGACAATTATTGCTAAATGAAATAAATTCCTCTAGGTGGAGTTAATTTTGTTTCTAATGAAATATTTGCTTCTTCCCGCCTTTCCCAACGGTTGTTCGTGTTCCTCTTCTACGATTGGTCAAATATGTTACAATGGCACGTGCACCTAGATAGCTTCACACGTGGCGCCCTTAGTTACGATAGCAACCATATATTCGCTTTGACTTTAGAGGCAAATTTTACTCTCCATTCATTTCTTCTTTTCCATAATATATTTTATTACGTATATTTAGAATAAAGTTCATAGACCACGTAAATTTTACCTACACAAGAATCGAACTACAGTTAGCAATGATTAATAGTAATATTACAATATTTCATAAACGTTAATATTTAAAATATGCGAATGTAATTTAATATCAAAGCCGGAAATTACATACAATTCCACTATAACGTTTCAACTTAAATAACTGGGATTGATTAATTTAATTATCAAACTTCACTGGTTTTATTAGCAATCTGACACCGTGGAGACGGGGGCGGGGTGGCTCAGTCGGCAGCGCGCCAGGCTCGTAATCTGTAGTTCCCAAGTTCGACTCCCAGCTGGTTCAGCGTTCAGATTTTTCTCTGCAAAATTCCCCGCCCTTCCCACTGTCAGTAGGGGACACTGATGGGCTTGGAAAGGGCGCCGTCCGTCGGATGGGACGTTAAACCGTGGCCCCGTGTGCGGGAGAGACATAACCTGTGCACGTTAAAGAACACGCTGGATGGCCTTGACGGGAGGCTACCATCTGTCTCACAACAGCTGTTCAAGTGAGTCCCCTCCCCCAATCTTCTCTCACCCTTCGGGGTCCATTTGGCCCATGGTGTGCAAAAAAGTGCCGCTCAGAGGTAGGCAGGTCTTTTGCGTGCCTTCTGCATCGCGTTTTCTTTTTTCATTAGCGCCATGCACGTTGCCAGCGTGCCTAGAAGAAAACTGAAAAATGTCGACGGTACTACGTACGTTTCACTTCAACAGATTTCATTAACTGTATACTGTTTGAAAGTAATCGTAATAATTATTTGCTGACGTCTGAAAATAACATTGTTGATATAATTGTTTTCCGACTTCGAAGGAAGTGACACCTCTCCATATCCGGAATAAAGTTCTGTTTCTTTAAGCTTCCTTTCTCACCATTTCTCGTACCTGGCCGAAGCCATTTGGTTGGTTGTTTGGGGTTTATTGGCGCAACAGCAACTAAGGCTATATTGCGCCAAACAAACGATAAAAAGGGATAAAAGTCTCATAACCCACAACCAAAGTTAAAACGAACACAAACAAAACGGTACGAAACGACAAGTAAAAAGACTAAAAAGTAACAACAAGTGTAGAAGTTAACAATAAAAATGGGTGTATAGGACCTATTGAAAACCACAAACAAGAGTAAAAACTAGGAAACAGGGTAAAAATCAAATACGTGTAAAATAACCAGTAAAACGTAAAAAGTCGAAAACAGGAGTTAAAAACGATTCATCAGATAAAAGATCGCTGAGTGTAAGAGGCTCAGCCATAAAATTGTGGAAGGTAAAATACATTTTCCGTTCAAGATTAAAAGCGAGACAATGAATTAAAATATGTTTAACAGTTAAAATGGTGTCACAAAACTCGCACTTAGGTACTGCGTCCGCCTTAAGTAGAAAAGAGTGTGTTAAAAACGAGTGACCTAAGCGGAGCCGAGCAAGGACAACTTCCTCCTTACGATTCCTGCGAAAACAAGACTGCCACGGTTTGACAATGGGCTTGATCTCGAAGAGCTTGTTAGCAACCTGTTCAGACCAAGATCTCTGCCACTGTGCCCGGAGCTCGATGGTGAAACGCTGCCGGAAATCCACATATGGAACCGGCAACGGAGAGTCGGACAGGGGCGTGGCTGACTTGGCAGCAGCATCTGCCAAGTCATTGCCCCTGATCCCGACATGACCGGGCACCCAACAGAAGAGAATCGTGGTGGTGGCTGCCGGACGATGGAGCTGCTGGCGGATCTTGGAGAGAACAGGGTGAGGCCGAAGCCTCACTGAGATCAAAGCCTGTAGCGAGCTAAGCGAGTCGGTGTAAAGCACACACCGACGATGATGCTTAGCTGCGATATGGTCCAAGGCAACGCTGATAGCATGCAACTCAGCAGTGAAGATGGAACACTGCTGTGGGATCTGGTCTGCAATGATTACATCACAGCAGACCATGGCTGATCCCACTGAAGTGCCGGACTTCGAGCCATCTGTGAAGACAGGCAAGAAGTCCGGGTGCGCAGCACGATGGCTGGCAAAGAGTTGCCGGTACACACAGTCGGGTGTAAAGGCCTTCCCCGTCCTGCACAGGGAAAAATCGCAGGAAGGGGAAACAGCGAGCCAAGGTGGAAGTGGCTCAGCTGTCGACTGTGCGATGCTATCGAGACTGGTGTTGATGTCTCGCAGGTAACCTCGGACACGCAAACCGAAAGGACGAATGGCAGTCGGCCGATTCTGGTATAACATTTCCCACCTGGGACTGAAAACGCAGTCCCAAGTGGGATGGCCTGGCAGGGATCGCAATTTTGATGCATACTGTAGGGACAACTGCTGACGGCGAATAGATAAAGATGGTTCATCGGTCTCAACGTAGAGACTCTGGACCGGTGAAGTGCGGAAGGCCCCCGTGCACACACGGAGGGCCTGATGATGGAGTGGGTCCAGCACCTTCACCACCGAATCCTGGGGGGAGTCATACACCTGCGATCCGTTTGTTGGTTGGTTGTTTTGGGCTTTATGGCACATCGGCGACTAGGCCATAATGCGCCAAACAAAAGACAATATAAAAGATAAAAGACATGTAAACCCGCAACTACATTTAAAAGAAATTAGCAAAATTGTAAAAAGGTAAAACAACAGAGAACAAGTGTAAAAATACAAAATAAAACAATAGAATACCAGGCGTAAATGACCTGGGATACACAAACAATGTATAAGGTGGTATAATCATAGATATAAAAAGCTGAAGAGTAAAAACTATATGCGATTAAAATATCCAGTAAATCGTAAAAATTGAAAGAGAGAGGTAAAAGTACAATGGTCGGATAAAAGATGTCCGAGTGTAAGGGGCTCGGACGTAAAATCATGAGAGTTAAGAAACATACGTCTTTCAAAGGTAAAACAACAGCAATCAATTAAAATATGTTTGATAGTTAAAAAGGTGTCACAAAACTCACACTTGGGTTCGTCGTCCGCCCGTAAAAGAAACGAATGAGTAATAAACGAATGACCCAAGCGGAGCCGAGCAAGTACAACTTCCTCCTTGCGATTCCTGCGGTAACAAGACTGCCATGGTTTGACGATAGGTTTGATCTCAAAGAGCTTGTTCGTAAGCTGCTCTGACCAAGATCTCTGCCACTGTGCCCGGAGCTCGGTGGTAAAACACTGCCGGAAATCCAGATAGGGAACCGGCAACGGAGAGTCGGACAGGGGCGTGGCTGACCTGGCAGCAGAATCTGCCAGATCATTACCCCTGATTCCGACGTGACCGGGCACCCAACAGAAATGGATGGTGGTGGTGGCTGCCAGACGATGTAGCTGCTGGCGGATCTTAATAAGAACAGGGTGAGGCCGATGCCTCACCGAGATCAAAGCCTGTAGCGAGCTAAGCGAGTCGGTGTAAAGCACACACCGATGATGATGCTTAGTCGCCACGTGGTCCAAGGCGAGGCTGATAGCGTGCAACTCTGCAGTGAAGATGGAACACTGCAGTGGGATCTGGTCTGCAATGATTACATCACAGCAGACCATGGCCGATCCCACCGATGTGCCGGACTTCGAGCCATCTGTGAAGACAGGCAAGAAGTCCGGGTACTCAGCACGATGGCTGGCAAAGAGTTGCCGGTACACACAGTCAGGTGTAAAGGCCTTCCCCGTCCTGCACATGGAAAAATCGCAGGAAGGGGAAACAGCGAGCCATGGTGGAAGTGGCTCAGCTGTCGACTGTGCAACGCTATCAAGACTGGTGTTGATGTCTCTGAGGTAGCCTCGGACACGCAAACCAAAAGGACGAATGGCAGTCGGCCGATTTGTGTAAAGCATTTCCCACTTCGGACTGAAAACGCAGTCCCAAGTGGGATGGCCAGGCAGGGATCGCAATTTAGAAGCATATTGTAGGGACCAACTGCTGACGGCGAAGAGAAAAAGAAGGTTCGTCGGTCTCAACGTAAAGACTCTGGACCGGTGAGGTGCAGAAGGCTCCCGTGCAAACACGGAGGGCCTGGTGATGGAGGGGGTCCAGCACCTTCACCACCGAATCCCGGGCCGAGTCGTACACCTGGGATCCGTAGTCCAGTTTCGATCGGACAAGTGCACGGTACAGGCGGAGCAAAGAACATTGGTCCGCCCCCCAAGAGAGGGAGGAGAGGACATTGACGATGTTCAATGCCCGCGTGCACTTGGACCTGAGATGACGTATGTGTGGTAAAAAGGTCAATTTCCGATCGAATATGAGACCGAGAAACTTGGTCTCTGCTACAACTGGAATGATGTTACCCCCGAGCCACAGCTCGGGATCCAGGTGAAGATTACGCTTGTGGCAAAAGTGCACACAAGCGGTCTTCTGTGGGGAGAACCGAAACCCGTTTGCCGTCGCCCAAACCGAAAGATTGTTCAGGGCAATTTGCAGTTGTCTTTCAATGACCCTCATGCTGGACGATGAGCAAAAGATGCTAAAGTCATCAACATAGAGGGCATTGCCTACTGATGGAGGAAGTTGTCTAGTTATAGAATTAATCTTGACAGCGAAAAGCGTAACACTCAGAACGCAGCCTTGTGGCACCCCCTGTTCTTGGGGGTATGGCTGCGACAGAGTGTTACCGACACGGACACGAAAAGAATGTGTCGATAAGAAGTTGGAGATGAAGATCGGCATGTGACCTCTCAAGCCGAAGCTGTGTAGGTCACGAAGAATGCCGAATCTCCCAGCTGTGTCGTACGCTTTTTCGATGTCGAAGAAAATTGACACCAAGTGCTCTCTACGTAAAAAAGAATTTCTGATAGCCGATTCAAGGCGTATCAGGTGGTCAAGAGTTGACCGTTGCCTGCGAAAGCCACACTGGGTGTTGGAAAGAAGGTTGTGGTGTTCTAAATACCAGATGAGTCTGGCATTTACCATTCTTTCCAACACCTTGCACACGCAGCTCGTCAATGCGATAGGACGATAATTAGAAGGAATCTTGGGATCTTTCCCTGGCTTGGGGAAGGCCAAGACGATGGCCTCCCGCCAGGAGTCCAGAAACTGCTCCTCGAGAAAAATGCGATTGAAGAGATGGAGCAGCCGATCCTTACTCGATGGTGAAAGATGTTGGAGCATGGCATAATGGACATTGTCCGGCCCTACAGCAGAGGCACGAGAAGAGTGCAGAGCAAGGCGAAGCTCCTCCGCTGTGAATGGCCTGTTGTAAGGCTCCAGGCCATTCGAGTGGAAAGACAGCGGAGAGCGTTCCGCCCTGCCCTTCTGGGCCAGAAACTCGGGGGAGTAAGAAGAAGAAGAAGAGATGGAAGAGAACGACTCCCCCAGAGTGTCGACAATTGCTTTGGGATCAGCAATTGCCTGTCCATTGTGCTCCAGGATCGATAACGAGTGGGACGTGTAGTTCCCACTCATCTTCCGGACTTTATCCCACACGACCTTGGAACTAGTCGTGCGGGTTATGGATGACGTATACTTGATCCAAGATTCCTTCTGGCTCTGGTGTCGGACGAAACGAGCTTTCGCCCTGGCGCGTTTGAAGTTCTCGAGGTTGGGGGTTGTCGGATATCTCCGAAACACCCCCCAAGCCTTGTTCGGAGCCTTACGAGCTGCGGTGCAATCTGGATTCCACCACGGTTTCGGAAAGCGAGGAAATTGTGTAGAAGTTTGAGGAATTGTTGATGCAGCTGCATCTACGATACAGTCCGTTATCTCCGCTACTGCCACATTGATTGGCTCCTGGCTGACGGAGTGGTCATCGAGCTCAGAGAGCAGCTCGAAACCACCCCAGTCAGCCCGATCCAGCCTCCACCGTGAAACGTGTGAAGGGCTGCAAGGCCCCCCACGGGAGATGGTGCACACCACGGGGAGGTGATCGCTTCCGTAAGGGTTGTCCTCGACCTCCCATGTAAAGAGTGGAAGAATCGAGGAGGAGCAGATGGTGAGGTCAATGGCAGTGAAAGTGCGGGTTGGGGAGTGAAAGTAAGTACTGACACCGGTGTTCAACAGGGAGAGAGAAGGATCCAGGAGCCACTGCTCTAGGACCCCACCCCTCCCGTTCGTGTCAGCACTGCCCCAAAGTGGACTGTGTCCGTTGAGGTCCCCCATAATGAGGAAGGGGGGACGGCAGCTGCGAGACGAGATCATCAAGGTCTTCCTGGAAGACGATGCTCCAGGTGGAAGATATACAGAGCAGACAGTCAGTGATAACCCCACGAAGAGACGGATGGCTACCGCCTCCAAGTTGGTGGTGAGGGGTACGACCTGGAATGGAGAATGGTTGCTCACGAGGATGGCGACACCCCCGCGAGCTGGACCATCTCCATCCCGGTCCCGGCGAACCAGTGAAAAGTGCCGGATCGTGGGATCTGTGACTGGCTGCAAGTATGTCTCCTGCAGGCACACACAGATGGGCTGGTGTGCCTGAAGGAGGGCCTTGATGTCGTCTAGATTCCTCTGGAATCCACGACAATTCCATTGTAGGAGTGTGGCCATCTCAGGACTTAGAAGAGTGGGCGGACGACAAATTTCTATTCAGCTTAACCGCCGTGGAGGACGGTTTACTGAATAGGGGGCGGTCGGTATCCATGTCCTCGGAATCGTCCGAGGGGCATGGATCGGTGACCGCCCTTTGAAGAGGTGTGATGAGTGTCTTTTTAGGCCCCGCTGGGGGCCCCTTCGGTTTGGAAGGTCTTGCTGTCTGAGGACGGGAAGGAGGAGGCCTTCCGGAGGAGGTGGAAGGCTGAGCTGCAGGAATGGAAACCGGGGTTGATGTCGAAGTCGACACCACCCTCGGTCTCGCCTGCGTGAGGAGGTACTTCGCAGCTGGCGAGAAAGACTCAGTAGGTGGTACACTGATGTCAGTCTGCACCGCAACCGAAGTCATTGGAACGATGGGCTTTCCAATGACTGCACTGGCATAGGAAACCTTGCCAGGTGGGGCGGGCGGTGCAGCAAGCTTTCTCGCTCCAGGATACGAGATGTTGTTGATGACTTTGAGGCGTTGTACCTCCTTTTCCTCCTTCCACTTCGGACAGTCGCGGGAGTACGCCGGATGTTCGCCACTGCAGTTCACACAGCATGCCTTTTCTGCTGTGCAGTCAGGATCGAGATGATCCTTACTGCCACAGCGAGCACAGGTGGGCTTGCCCCTGCATGCTGTGCGGGCATGACCGTATATCTGACATTGAAAACAGCGCAGAGGGTTTGGTATATACGGCCGAACCTCACAATGTAAATAACCTGCCTTGATGGAAGTAGGCAGGCATGGCGTGTTGAATGTAACAATTAACACCCGGGTGGGTGTTAATTTCCCATCACGGCGTGTCGAAACCCGGTGGACCGCTGTTACTCCTTGAGGTGTGAGCTCTGAGAGGATTTCCTCCTCAGTGACTTTGAGGAGGCCCCACTTTGTGATCACACCCCGAGAGGAATTCAAAGTTTTATGGGGAGTGACTTCGACAGCCACCCCACCAATTGCTTTAATTTTCAAGAGCAGTTCCGAGTGTTTGGAACAAGCGGTCTCAACTTGTAAGTCACCAGATCGTAGGTGCTTAACGGATTTCGGTTCTCCCGCAAGACCTTTCAAACCTTTGTTAACGAAAAAAGGGGACATGTCCCCAAGTACCTGATCACACGTGGAGTGGATGATCAGGAACTTTGGGAACGAAGACATAGACGCAGAAGACAATGGCAGAGATAACTGAGACAACGAGGAAGATGGGGGCTCATGTCGAGCCCTCTTGTTGGCGGCGATCGCATTAATTTCATCATTCTCTCTCATGATTGTTTTTGTGTGGTTCAGTGCCCGCTGTCCCCACCCTCCACGGAGCCCAACAAGGGGACGCCCAGTCGGGCGCCAGGGCTACGCAGGCACTATACCCACACAGACAGTGAGCCAAGCCCTCACAAATAAATAGAAAGAAAATTAAAAGAGAAATGTGCAGAACAAAAACGTTCTACACAAATGAAACAAAGCTTAAAATAACAAAATTGTGAATGGCCAACCTGGTCTCACAAAGAAAAGATAACGACAAAAGGAAAATAAGTTGTGAGGAAACTTGTAAACCTGTACCCGGACCGTGGGCAAGGTTACTCACCGCTCTGCACGGTTGACCCTAGCAGGACCTGCCCACCAGCCGATTGCTCCTGGGGGGGCCACCCTAGGAGCTCCCGTTTACCGGAAGCAGAGGCCAAAGCAGTGTATAGCAGAGGCCCCGGAATCCGCTGCCCAGCCCCGCGACAGACAGGCTCCCCAATGGCAAGACGGCCAATGGGGACCACGCCAGTCATGAGCTGAGGAGAGAAGACGGGGACCCCCAAGCAACTACCAGGATCCTCCTTTCCCGGGACACGGGTCTCCGCGCACGGCAAACACGCGGGCGAGCGTTTAGGACCCTGCGAAGGTAGCCGAGGCAGCGGAACCTTCACAGGGTGGTCCCCCTCACCGCCTACAGGCACTCACACCGAGGGGGAGGGAGAGGTGGACTTGTCTTATTGTGGAGTTCTCCGTTTCTGGGTGTTGGGAGAGGTGGACTTGTCTTATTGTGGAGTTCTCCGTTTCTGGGTGTTGGGAGAGGTGGACTTGTCTTATTGTGGAGTTCTCCGTTTCTGGGTGTTGGGAGAGGTGGACTTGTCTTTTTCTGGTGGGCTCCGTTTCTGGGTGTTGGAAGAGGTGGACTTGTCTTTTTCTGGAGGTCTCCGTTTCTGGGTGTTGGGAGAGGTGGACTTGTCTTTTTCTGGAGGTCTCCGTTTCTGGGTGTTGGGAGAGGTGGACTTGTCTTTTTCTGCAGGTCTCTGTTTCTGGGTGTTGGGAGAAGTGGACTCGTCTTTTTCTGCAGGTCTCCGTTTCTGGGTGTTGGGAGAGGTGGACTTGTCTTTTTCTTCAGGTCTCCGTTTCTGGGTGTTGGGAGAGGTGGACTTGTCTTTTTCTGGAGGTCTCCGTTTCTGGGTGTTGGGAGAGGTGGACTTGTCTTTTTCTGGAGGTCTCCGTTTCTGGGTGTTGGGAGAGGTGGACTTGTCTTTTTCTGCAGGTTTCCGTTTCTGGGTGTTGGGAGAAGTGGACTCGTCTTTTTCTGCAGGTCTCCGTTTCTGGGTGTTGGGAGAGGTGGACTTGTCTTTTTCTTCAGGTCTCCGTTTCTGGGTGTTGGGAGAGGTGGACTTGTCTTTTTCTGCAGGTCTCTGTTTCTGGGTGTTGGGTTGAGTTGAGTTGTTTCAGTTTTTTTTGGCGCAAGAGCAACAGGGCTATATTGCGCCAAACAAAAAGATATAAATTGATAAAAGTCATTTGAACCCACAACCAAAGTTAAAAACACACAGAATCATAACCAGAACAAGAAAGATAAGTAAAAATGGCAAAAAGTAACAACACGTGTAAAATCGACAATAAAATGGGTGTATAGGACCCAGTAAAAAGCAGAAACAAGCGTAAAATCAAAGTAACAAAGTAAAAAGGTTCATAAACGCATAAAATATCCAGTAAAACGTAAAAAGTCAACAATAACAAGGGGTGTATAGGACCCATGTAAAAAAACAGGTAAAAATCCACTAAAAAAGAGAAAATTCATAAACGAGTATAATATCGAGTAAAGCGTAAAAATTCGAAAACAGTAGTTAAAAGTGAATCATCGGATAAAAGATGTCCGTGTGTAAGGGGCTCGGACGTAAAATCGTGAAAGTTAAAAAACAGACGTCTTTCAAGGTTAAAACAAACACAGTCAATTAAAATATGCTTCACAGTTAAAACGGTGTCACAAAACTCGCACTTAGGTACTGCGTCCGCCTTAAGAAGAAAAGAGTGTGTTAAAAACGAGTGACCTAAGCGGAGCCGAGCAAGGACAACTTCCTCCTTACGATTCCTGCGAAAACAAGACTGCCACGGTTTGACAATGGGCTTGATCTCGAAGAGCTTGTTAGCAACCTGTTCAGACCAAGATCTCTGCCACTGTGCCCGGAGCTCGATGGTGAAACGCTGCCGGAAATCCACATATGGAACCGGCAACGGAGAGTCGGACAGGGGCGTGGCTGATCTGGCAGCAGAATCTGCCAAATCATTGCCCCTGATTCCGACATGACCGGGCACCCAACAGAAGAGAATCGTGGTGGTGGCTGCCAGACGATGGAGCTGATGGCGGATCTTGGAGAGAACAGGGTGAGGCCGATGCCTCACCGAGATCAAAGCCTGTAGCGAGCTAAGCGAGTCGGTGTAAAGCACACACCGACGATGATGCTTAGCTGCTATATGGTCCAAGGCAATGCTGATAGCATGCAACTCAGCAGTGAAGATGGAACACTGCTGTGGGATCTGGTCTGCAATGATGACATCACAGCAGACCATGGCTGATCCCACAGAAGTGCCGGACTTCGAGCCATCTGTGAAGACAGGCAAGAAGTCTGGGTGCGCAGCACGATGGCTGGCAAAGAGTTGCCGGTACACACAGTCGGGTGTAAAGGCCTTCCCCGTCCTGCACAGGGAAAAATCGCAGGAAGGGGAAACAGCGAGCCATGGTGTTAGTGGCTCAGCTGTCGACTGTGCGATGCTATCGAGACTGGTGTTGATGTCTCGCAGGTAACCTCGGACACGCAAACCGAAAGGACGAATGGCAGTCGGCCGATTCTGGTATAACATTTCCCACCTGGGACGGAAAATGCAGTCCCAAATGGGATGGCCTGGCAGGGATCGCAATTTTGATGCATACTGTAGGGACAACTGCTGACGGCGAATAGATAAAGATGGTTCATCGGTCTCAACGTAGAGACTCTGGACCGGTGAAGTGTGGAAGGCCCCCGTGCACACACGGAGGGCCTGATGATGGAGTGGGTCCAGCACTTTCACCACCGAATCCCGGGCGGAGTCATACACCTGGGATCCGTAGTCCAGTTTCAACCGGACAAGTGCACGGTACAGGCGGAGCAAAGAACATTGGTCCGCCCCCCAAGAGAGGGAGGAGAGGACCTTGATGATGTTCAATGCCCGCGTGCACTTGGACCTGAGATGTCGAATATGAGATAAAAAGGTCAATTTCCGGTCGAAGATGAGACCGAGAAACTCGGTCTCCGCCACAACTGGAATGATGTTACCCCCGAGCCGCAGCTCGGGGTCCAGATAAAGATTACGCTTGCGGCAAAAGTGCACACAAGCGGTCTTCTGTGGGGAGAACCGGAACCCATTCGCCGTCGCCCAAACCGAGAGATTGTTCAGGGAAGTTTGCAGTTGTCGTTCAATGACCCTCATGCTGGACGATGAGCAAAAGATGCTAAAGTCATCAACATAAAGGGCATTGCCTACACTCGGAGGAAGTTGCCATGTAATGGAATTGATCTTGACAGCGAAAAGCGTAACACTCAGGACGCAGCCTTGAGGCACCCCCTGTTCTCGGGGGAAAGGGCGCGATAGAGTGTCGCCGACACGGACTCGAAAAACACGAGAAGATAAAAAGTTTGCAATGAAGATCGGCATGTGACCTCGCAAGCCGAAGCTGTGAAGGTCACGAAGAATGCCGAATCTCCATGCCGTGTCGTACGCTTTTTCGATGTCGAAGAAAACTGACACCAAGTGCTCTCGTCGTAAAAAAGAATTCCTGATCGCCGATTCGAGGCGGATCAGGTGGTCTAAAGTAGACCGGTGCCTGCGAAAGCCACACTGGGTGTTGGAAAGAAGGCTGTGATGTTCCAAATACCAGGCCAGCCTGGTATTTACCATCCTTTCCAACACCTTGCAGACGCAGCTCGTCAATGCAATTGGACGATAATGCGAAGGAATCTTGGGATCTTTTCCTGGCTTAGGGAAGGCCAAGACGATGGCCTCCCGCCAGGAGTCCGGAAACTGCTCCTCGATAAAAATACGGTTGAAGAGTCGGAGCAGTCGATCCTTACTCGATGGTGAGAGATGTTGGAGCATGGCATAATGGACATTGTCTGGCCCCACAGCAGATGCACGAGAAGTGTGCAGAGCACGGCGAAGCTCCTCTGCTGTGAATGGCCTGTTGTAAGACTCCAGGCCATTCGAATGGAAGGACAGCGGAGAGCGTTCGGCCCTGCTCTTCTGGGCCAGAAACTCGGGGGAGTAGGAGGACAGAGAAGAGATGGTGGAGAATGACTCCCCCAGAATGTCGGCAATTGCTCGAGGCTCAGCAATTGCCTGTCCATTGTGCTCGAGGATCGATAATGAGTGGGACGTGTACTTCCCACCCATCTTCCGGACCTTATCCCACACGACCTTAGAACTGGTCATGCGGGTGATAGAAGAAGTATATTTCATCCAAGATTCCTTCTGGCTCTGGCGCCGGACGAAACGGGCTTTCGCCCTGGTGCGTTTGAATGCTTCGATGTTGGGGGACGTCGGATATCTCCGAAACACCCCCCAAGCCTTGTTCTGAGCCTTACGAGCTGCGGTGCAGTCGGGATTCCACCACGGTTTTGGGAACCGTGGAAACCGAGTCGAGGTCTGAGGAATAGTAGAGGCAGCTGCGTGGACGATGCAGTCCGTCAACTCCGCCACTGCAACATTGATGGGCTCCTGGCTGACAGAGTGCTCATCGAGCTCAGACAAGAGCTCGAAACCACTCCAATCAGCCCGATCAAGCCTCCACCGGGAGACACGCGAAGGGCTGCAAGGCCCCCCACGAGAGATGGTACACACCACGGGGAGGTGATCGCTTCCGTAGGGATTGTCCTCGACCTCCCATGTAAAGAGTGGAAGGATCGAGGAGGAGCAGATGGTGAGGTCAATGGCAGTTAATGTGCGGGTTGGGGTGTGAAAGTAGGTACTGACACCGGTGTTCAAACAGGGAGAGCGATGGATCCAGGAGACACTGCTCCAAGACCCGGCCCCTCCCGTTTATGTCAGCACTGCCCCAGAGCGGACTGTGGCCGTTGAAGTCCCCCATGATGAGGAAGGGGGACGGCAGCTGCGAGACGAGGTCATCAAGGTCATCCCGGAAAATGACGCTTCCGGGCGGGAGATAGACAGAACAGACAGTCAACGAAAATCCCACAAAGAGGCGGATGGCAACCGCCTCTAAATCGGTGGTGAGGGGAATGACCTGGAATGGGGAGTGGTTGCTCACGAGGATGGCAACACCTCCGTGAGCTGGACCATCTCCATCCCGGTCCGGCGAACGAGAGAAAAGTGCCGGATTGTGGGACTGTTGACCGTCTGCAAAAATGTCTCCTGCAGGCACACGCAGAGGGGTTCGTGTTCCCTCAGGAGGACCTTGATGTCGTCAATATTCCTCTGGAATCCACGACAGTTCCATTGAAGGAGTGTGGCCATCTCAGGTCTTGGAAGAATTGGCGGACGTCTTTCGATTTATTTTAACCGTCGCCAGCGACGGTTTAGGAAAATTAGGGCGGTCGGTGTCCATGTCCTCGGAGTCGTCCGAGCAACATGGATCAGAGACCGCCGAACGAGGAGGTAAAATTTTCTTTTTGGGCCCCGGCGGGGGCCCCTTGGGTTTTGTAGGTCTTGCTGTCTGTGGGCGGGGTGGAGGGGGCCTTCCGGAGGTGGATGTGGAAGGCACAGACACAGGAATAGAAACCGGTGTCGATGTCGAGGTTGACACCAACGTCGGCTTCGCCTGCGTCAAGAGGTACTTGGCAGCAGGCGAGAAAGATTCAGCTGGTGGAACGCTGATATCGGTCTGCACCGCCACGGAAGCCATCTGAACGATGGGCTTTCCGGCAACCGCACCGGCATAGGAGACCTTGCCAGGTGGGGCAGGCGGTGCAGCGAGCTTTCTCGCCTCTGGATAGCTGATGTTGTGGAGGGTCTTCAGGCGCTGTACCTCTTTCTCCTCCAGCCACTTCGAACAGTCGCGGGAGTACGCCGGATGCTCACCACGGCAGTTGACACAGCATGCCTTTTCTGTTGTGCAGTCAGGTTCAAGATGATCCTGACTGCCACAACGAGCACAGGTGGGCTTGCCCCGGCATGCGGTGCGGGCATGGCCAAACCTCTGGCATTGGAAACAACTCAGAGGGTTTGGTATAAATGGCCGCACCTCGCACTTTAAGTATCTTGCCTTGATAGAAGTAGGCAGGTGTGATGAGTTGAAAGTTAGAATGAGTGCCCGGCTGGGCTCTAACTTTCCATTACAGCGTGACGAAACCCGGTGGACTGCTATCACACCCTGGGCTGAAAGCTCCGAGAGGATTTCCTCCTCAGAAACCTTGAGGAGGCCCCACTCGGAGATCACGCCCCGGGAGGAATTGAGCGTTTTGTGTGGAGTGACTTCGACTGCCACTCCACCAATCGCTGTAACCTTTAATAGAAGCTCCGAATGTTTGGAGCATGCAGTCTCCACCTGCAAGTCACCGGATCTTAGGCGCTTGACAGATTTCGGTTCTCTTGCAAGACCTTGAATACCCTAGTGTATAAAAAACGGAGACATGTCCCCAAGAACCTGATCACCCGTAGAGTGGATGATCAGGAACTTCAGAGACGGAGACACACACGAAGACGAAGGCAAAGACAGAGAAGTTGGGGGTTCATGGCGAGCCCTCTTGGCGGCATTGATCGAATTTTTATGAGTTGGAGAACTCATGTTTGTTTTTAAAATATTCAGTGCCCGTTGTCCCCACCCACCATGGAGTCCAACAAGGGGACGCCCAGTCGGGCGCCCGGGCTGCCCGGGCACCATACCCATACAGGCAGTGAGCCAAGCCCGCACAACAAAACAAAAAGAAAAGAAAAAGAGAAGTGGCGGGAAACTCGTCGGAGTTCCCACAAAAGAAAAGAAGCAACAAAGCAATAAAGTGTGAGGCAAGAGCTGGCCACACAAAAGAAAGAAAACTACAAAATTAGTAAATGTGTGGGGAAACTCGCAAACCGTTGTCCGGACGGTGGACAAGGTTACTCACCGATCTGCATAGTTGACCCTAGCAGGACCAGCCCACCAGCCGATTGATCCTGAGGGGGCCACCCCAGGACCTCCCGTTTACCTGAAGCAGAGGCCAAAGCAGTGTATAGCAGCGGCCCCGGAAGTCGCTGCCAAGCCCCGCGACAGACAGGCTCCCCAATGGCAATACGGCCAAAGCGGACCCCACCAGTCATGAGCTGGGGAGAGAAGACGGGGACCCCTGAGCAACTGCCAGGATCCTCCTTTCCAGGGACACGGGTCTCCGCGCACGGCAAACACGCGGGCGAGCGTTTAGGACCCTGTGAAGGTAACCGAGCCAGCGGAACCTTCACAGGGTGGTCCCCTTACCACGGACAGGCTCTCGCATCGAGGGGCGAGCGTTTAGGACCCTGCGAAGGTAGCCGAGCCAGCGGAACCTTCACAGGGTGGTCCCCCTCACCGCGTACAGGCGCTCACACCGAGGGGGTCATTAATAAGGCGAGGTAATTTTATGGCAAATAGCCAAAAAAAAATTTAAGAATTGTTTATATATTTATTTTCTTTAAAACCAAACTGGTAGGAATTTTATTGTGGCTCCTTGAAATGAATTCACTTTTTTGCTGCCTTGAAATAAAATTTATTTTTTGTCGTACTAAAGTACATCTGATTCTTGCCGCCCTAAAATAAATTTACTTTCTTCTGCCCTCAAATATAAATTTATATTTTACACGCTGAAAAAATTTTATTTTGTGCCTCCCTCAGATAAAATTTATTTTGCCGTCATAAAATAAATTTACTTTTTGCCACCCTAAAATAAAAATTTACTTTTTTGGCGCCCTAACATAAAAATTTACTTTTTGGCGCCCTAACATAAAAATTTACTTTTTTGGCGCCCTAAAATAAAAATTTACTTTTTTGGCGCCCTAAGATAAAAATTTTCTTTTTTGGCGCCCTAAAATAAAAATTTACTTTTTTGGCGCCCTAAAATAAAAATGAACTTTTTTGGCGCCCTAAAATAAAAATTTACTTTTTTGGCGCCCTAACATAAAAATATGCTTTTTTGGCGCCCTAAAATAAAAATTTACTTTTTTGGCGCCCTAAAATAAAAATTTACTTTTTTGGCGCCCTAAAATAAAAATTTACCTGTTCCACTCAAAAATTAAAAGTTACTTTTGCCGCTTTCAAAAAAAAGTTACTTTTGTCTAGTTCAGTTTTATTATAATAATAAGGTTACAAACAACAGATATTTGTAATACTCTTATTAACCCAAGAGCATCTAAGCTCATGTAGGTTAATTTACAAATTATTTAAATACATAATTTTGGCAACACTGACACTCAACTTTACATAAAGAAAAAAATATATATATATACAAAAACAACACAGAATTTATAAAAACGAATTATTTTTTTTTTACTTTAACACTGAAAACAGGCTGTCTGCATTTGTAATGGTCATTAGATAATTAGCAGTGAGAGATCTGAAATGCATAAAATTAGTTTCATTTCGAATTATAATCGGTAAAGAGTTAAAAATTTTAGGGGCCAAATAATCAAAGTGTTCGTGCATAATTTCTTCATTTGCAAGTGGTAACAGAAACCTTTTCCCATTATCTCGCATAGAATAATTTGTATAATGCAGCACTGCATTATTGCCGTCCTTACATCAAATTCTTTTCCCTCTCAATAACTTTCTTCTGCCGCCCTCCATTGAAAATGAATTTTTGCCGCCCTAAAATAGAAATTTACTTTTTTGGCGCCCTAAAATAAAAATTTACCTGTTCCACTCAATAATTAAAAGTTACTTTTGCAGTCCTTATATCAAATTCTTTTCTCTCTCAATAACTTTGCTTCTGCCGCCCTCCATTAAAAATGTATTTTTGCCGCTCTAAAGTAAATGGTCTCTCTTAAAGAAAAAACTTATTTTTTTTTGTCCCCTAATGCAAATATATATTATGCCACTTTCAAACGAAATTGCTTTCGCCTTCCTAAAATAAATATATATTCTCGTGCCATCTGGGGGCGGGGGTTGCTCAGTCGGTAGCGCGCCAGTCTCGTAATCTGTAGTTCGCAGGTTCGAGTCCCAGCTGGGTCAGCGTTGAGATTTATCTCCGCAAAAATTCTCCGCCCTGTCCACGGTCAGTAGGGGACACCGATGGGCTTGAAAAGGCCACCGTCCGTAGAATGGGACGTTAAACCGTGGCCCCGTGTGCGGGAGAGCCATACCTGTGCACGTTAAGAACACGCTGGATGGCCTTGACGAGAGGCTACCATTTGACTCTGAAAAATGTTCATTTTCTTCAGGAGGTACAATCATAATTTTTTTTTCGTTTAGAGAGAAAATATCAAAAAAATAATGAAATCATTCTCTTTAGTAAAATCCAATTTTGTATAACTGGTAGTAGATCTGCTAAAGAACAAAATTTTAATATTTTGAACAACCTACAGCATTTAGTATATTATAATATATTGAGATTTATGAGTCAATGTACGATAACATGTTCTATATAATTATATTTTATACAATTCTTCGTATTTTCCATAAATATCATAAAGAGTTTTATACTTGTATAAACGTTCAACAGATGGCAGCAGGAACTTTCTGTATCAACCATAAAAAAGAATTACACTGTTAGAGCAAAGTGCAGAAGCCTATATTATATCGATGTCCTCCACGGGACACAAACTCGCAATATACATTGCCTTATAATATATTCGTCAGATGATTAAATGTATTAATTTACATATTATTTTTAAAACTTCTTCAAAATTACTCAAAATAAACATACAAAGACTTAAAATAATTGTAAAATGCACTCCTGAACGGGATAAAATACTCATTGAATAACTTTTCGCAAATCCACCACTGTAGGAAAATAGCCATGATCATTAGACAGGTTGAAACACTAATTAAATCACATTCATTAAATATTTGAAGACTAAGACAAACCATAATTGCAGTGTGGTAAAACGATTGCACTGCGCATGCGCAGATCGCGTCTTACAGTTGTTTCTGTGGCTGCACACCAATCTGCCGGGATCTGGTTCTGAGAAGATCCGCCTAGCGGCGCCACTTACGCTTAGCTAGAGCTCGAACTTCTTCTCCTTACACCTTCTTTGTTCTGAGACCTCGGGATCCTCGTGACCTGGCCATTTCTCCCATTATGTGCAAAAAAATTGCCGCTCAGAGGCAACCCACATGCTGTTATTTAAATCAGGTAACAACAGCTTTGCAAAAGATATTTTATTGGTATTTCCTGATAACCATTTTCAATATATTTTATTATCTATATAGTTCACATTTTGAACAGGAGTTTATGCAAAAATAATTATATGGCTTTAGAAAATATTAATTGTAATAGTTTAAGTTCCCTTTAAGTGTTTCATTTGAAATTTCTTATTAAAATAGAAACTACCCATTTTCTTTTAGTTTAAAATATAGAAAGTGAATTTTCGTTCGTTTAATCTTTGAAAGGCAACGTATGCTGTGTCTATATCGGGTACGTATCATTCGTGATACGACAAATCTATCAACTACAGTTAGGATACATACATTATGCAGTACAGACCATAGCACGTTCTTTTTCAAGGTCTGATAGGTTGGGTTGGGTTGTTTTACCTCTGAGCGGCACTTTTTTGCACACCATGGGCTAAATGGCCAAGTCACAGAAGGTCTAAGGAGAAGAAGGCAAGCTTCGCACAAGCGTAAGTGGCGCCGTTCTGCGGAATTTTACCGAAGCTGAACGTGGCAAATTGATGTGCAGTACAACTGTAAGGGGCGATCTGCGCATGCGCAGTGCAATCATTTTAGCCCAATGCAGCTATGGTTTGTCTTACTATTGGTATGCATACTGCGATCTAACCAGTGTTTCCAAATATCTAACAGCCATGGCTGTTTGGCACAGTGGTAGCTGACCCTAAAGTTATTCAAAGAGTGTTTTATCTCGTTCAGGAGTACATTTTACGATACCTAAAAAAAACCGTTGTATGTTTATTTTGAGTAAATTTGCAGAATTTTTAAAATTAACATGTAAATTAATACAGTTAATCATCTTGCAAATATATATAAGTCAATGTATGTTGCAGGTTTGCGATCCCTGGAGCATATCGATGTATATAGGTGTCTGCAGTTTTGTTCTAATAGTAAATTTTTTATGGTTGATACGAGAAGTGCCTGCTGCCATCTATTGACAATTTATATAACTAAGAAACTCGATAAGACTTTTATTGAAAATATCTAAAATTCTATAAAATATAATTAAACAAATCATGTTATCTCTCATAGAGCCATAAATTTCAATTTATTAAAATATATTAAATATTGTAGAATATTCAAAATATTAAAAAAATTTTTCTTAGTGACTACCTGTTATACAAAATGGGGTTTATTAAAGAAAATAATTTTAACTAATCCTTGTAAAAAGGAAAATTATGATGGTAAAATTTAGAAAATGAACACTTTAAACAGAGCTAAAGTGAATGTAAAATTAGTGACGTGATGTAAGCCATTGAAAACGTTGCTGGGCGGTGAAAAAATAACGCAATGCACGAATTTGCCATATTTAGAGGGCGCTGCAATCGAAAAGTTTACATTACGTCTATGGAAGCTAGCTCTCTTCTCCCTTACACACTACTTGGCCAGGTCACATGGACCCCGAAGGCTCAGAGAAGGTTGGGGGAGGGGACCATCTGGAACAGCTGTTGGAAGACAGATGGTAGCCTCCCGTCAAGGCCATCCAGCGTGTTCTTTACCGTGCACAGGGTATGGCTCTCCCGCACACGGGGCCACGGCTTAACGTCCCATCCGACGGACGGCGGCCTTTCCAAGCCCATCGCTGTCCCCTACTGACCGTGGGTAGGACGGGGAGTTTTGCAGAGATAAATCTCAACTCTGACCCAGCTGCGACTCGAACCTGCGAACTGCAGATTACGAGTCTGGCGCGCTACCGACTGACCACCCCTGCCCATCGTCCACTGGCCTTCTGTTATAGAAGGTGTTGGATGGACGAAGTTATGACGTCACATTAGTAGTCCTGTAATCGTGCTAATAACCTATTACGGATTATTTATAAATATATTATATTTAGAAGAAACTTATTCGTATGTATTAGCATTATGATAATTTCTAAGTAATTTGAGTAATTTTCCTTCTAAATAAAGTCTATATGTAAATAAATATTTTTATTATCATAGTAATATACTAGTAGTAAAATTAGAAAAAGATTTTAGGAAGGCGAAAGCAATTCAAACGAAATTGCTTTCGCCTTCCTAAAATAAATATATATTCTCGTGCCATCTGGGGGCGGGGGTTGCTCAGTCGGTAGCGCGCCAGTCTCGTAATCTGTAGTTCACAGGTTCGAGTCCCAGCTGGGTCAGCGTTGAGATTTATCTCCGCAAAATTTCCCCGCCCTGCCCACGGTCAGTAGGGGACACCGCTGGGCTTGGAAAGGCCGCCGTCCGTCGGATGGGACGTTAAGCCGTGACCCCGTGTATGGGAGAGCCATACCCTGTGCACGTTAAAGAACACGCTGGATGGCCCTGACGGGAGGCTACCATCTGTCTCCCAACAGCTGCTCCAGTGGGTCCCCTCCCCCAACCTTCTCTGAGCCTTTGGGGTCCATGTGACCTGGCCATTTAGCCCATGGTGTGCAAAAAAGTGCCGCTCAGAGGTAAAACATCCCAACCCAAATCATTTGAAAGCAGAATAAAGAATTTCAGAAGCTACTCCTAGCTTTTGCAAGCCTTCTAATACAACGACACGCCCTACTGAGGGGCGGAGGTGGTTCAATGGGTAGCTCGCCAGACACGTAATCTGGAATTCCTAGGTTCGAGTTCCAGCTGGGTCAGCTTTGAGATTTTTGTCCGCAAAACTCCTCGCCCTGTCCTCGGCCACTTGGAGACATCGAAGAGTTTGAAAAGGCTGCCGTCCATCGGATGGGACGTTAAGCCGTGGTCCCGTGTGCGGGAGAGCCATAGGTTTCAACTGGGAAAGAGTAGAGATTATTCTCTTCCAAACTCCCCACCCTGTCTACAGTGAATAGGGGCACTGTTGGGCTTGAAAAGGCCGCTCTCCACGGGGCCACGGCTTAACGTCCCATACGATGGACGGCGGCCTTTTCAAGACCAACAGGAGACCGCTATTCACTGTAGGCAGGATGGGGAGTTTGGAAGAGAATAATCTCTAGAACATTAAGCAATGACCCCATGTGTGGGAGAGCAATACCCACGCACATAAAAGAACACACTGGATGGCCTTGACGGGAGTCTGACACCCTCTTCCCAACAGCTGTTGGGAGAGGTGCGTCACCTCTCCCAACCATCATCACACCCACTAGAGCTCGGAATTTGGACATTAGTCCCAACTAACTGGGGCGGGGATGGCTCAGTTGGTAGCGTGCCAGACTCGTAATCTGTAGTTCCCAGGTTCGAGTCCCAGCTGGGTCAGCGTTGAGATTTATCTCCGCCAAAATCACCCGCCCTGCTCATGGTCAGTAGGGAACACCGATGGGCTTGGAAAGGCCGCCGTCCGTCGGATGGGACGTTAAGCCGTGGCCCCGTGTGCGGGAGAGCCATAACCTGTGCACGTTAAAGAACACGCTGGATGGCCTTGACGGGAAGCTAACCATCTGTCTCCCAATAGCTGTTCCAGTGGGTCCCCTCCCCCAACCTTCTCTGAACCTTCGGGGTCCTTGTGGCCTGGTCATTTAGCACATTGTGTGCAAAAAATTGCTGCTCAGAGATAAAACAACCCAACGTTAAAGAACATGCTGGATGGCCTTGACGGGAGACTACCATCTGTATCCCAACAGCTGTTCCAGTGGGTCCCCTCCCCCAACCTTCTCTGAACCTTCGGGGTTCTTGTGGCCTGGTCATTTAGCAGATTGTGTGCAAAAAAGTGCTGCTCAGAGATAAAACAACCCAACGTTAAAGAACATGCTGGATGGCTTGACGGGAGACTACCATCTGTATCCCAACAGCTGTTCCAGTGGGTCCTCTCCCCCAACCTTCTCTGAACCTTCGGGGTCCTTGTGGCCTGGTCATTCAGCACATTGTGTGCAAAAAAGTGCTGCTCAGAGATAAAACAATCCAACGTTAAAGAACACGCTGGATGGCCTTGACGGGAGGCTACCATCTGTATCCCAACAGTTGTTCCAGTGGGTCCCCTCCCAAAACCTTCTCTGAACCTTCGGGGTCCTTGTGGCCTGATCATTAAGCACATTGTGTGCAAAAAACTGCTGCTCAGAGATAAAACAACCCAAAGTTAAAGAACATGCTGGATGGCTTGACGGGAGACTACCATCTGTATCCCAACAGCTGTTCCAGTGGGTCCCCTCCCCCAACCTTCTCTGAACCTTCGGGGTTCTTGTGGCCTGGTCATTTAGTACATTGTGTGCAAAAAAGTGCTGCTCAGAGATAAAAGAAATTTTCTTTTATTCCTATATTTTATGTCCGTCGATAAAATACATTACAAAGAAAACTATAAAATCTTATTCAATGTAGAGCATTATTTTTACCTTTTCTGTTCGGTGAAATAATTTATTAACTGGGGAAATCCCATCAAAGTCTAACTTTGAGACCGTTGTCTCCCAGAAACTATTTTCTCTGAACCATTCCAAACTTCACAGGCACGCATCCCGGATTTAGGTTGCGATGGGGGGGGGGGGGGGGGGGTCCGAACATAAGACTTCACCCCCCTCAAAAGAACCGCTAGACCACTGAGGAACTGACCATTTCTTAAACTAAGCCTTCCTGTGACCCAGCAGATTGCTGGGCATCTTAACCTCTAGACCACTGAGGAACTGACCATTTCTTAAACTAAGCCTTCTTGTGACCCTGAAGAATGCTGGGCATTTTAACTACTAGACCACTGAGGAACTGATCATTTCTTCAACTAAGCCTTCCTGTGACCCACAAGAATGCTGGGCATCTTAACCGCTATACCACTGAGGAACTGACCATTTCTTAAACTAAGCCTTCCTGTGACCCAGAAGAATGCTGGGCATCTTAACCGCTAGAACACTTAGGAACTGACCATTTCTTAAACTAAGACTTCCTGTGACCCAGAAGAATGCTGGGCATCTTAACCGCTAGACCACGGAGGAACTGATCATTTCTTCAACTAAGCCTTCCTGTGACCCAGAAGAATGCTGGGCATCTTAACCGCTAGAACACTTAGGAACTGACCATTTCTTAAACTAAGACTTCCTGTGACCCAGAAGAATGCTGGGCATCTTAACCGCTAGACCACGGAGGAACTGATCATTTCTTCAACTAAGCCTTCCTGTGACCCAGAAGAATGCTGGGCATCTTAACCTCTAGACTACTGAGGAACTGACCATTTCTTAAACTAAGCCTTCCTGTGACCCAGAAGAATGCTGGGTATCTTAACCACTAGAACACTGAGGAACTGACCATTTCTTAAACTAAGCCTTCCTATGACCCAGAAGACCAGATAGACCACCAGAAGTCCAAACCAGAACCAAGAAGTTGAAGGAACTGATCATTTCTTCAACTAAACCTTCCTATGATCCAGAAGAATGCTGGGCATCTTAACCGCTAGACCACTGAGGAATTGACCATTTCTTAAACTAAGCCTTCCTGTGACCCAGAAGAATGTTGGGCATCTTAACCGCTAGACCACTGAGGAACTGACACACACAGTCCCTCGCTTATTCGTGACGTAAAGTAATTCCTGTCTCACCTGGTGAGTCCAGCTCCAGTATTAAGTTGCTTGTAATAGACGGAATTCGCTTTCACTCCTATCCCATAGTAATGGTATCTGCAATCATAAAGAATTAAAGTGTAAGGTGAATTTAAACATTAAAGTTGAGTCTGCGCTTTATCGTCATTCGATCATGTTAACATTAAATAAAATCTCATTGATCAAACACTCACTAAGCCTAAAGATTAAGGGACATATACTCACATAAAGTTTAAAAAAGAAATACCCGCTCAAGCAGGTGCTTGCCACAGAGGTCTGAGAGGAGCCTATCAGTTTATATGTCGTAATATAATATCTGTGAGGATGGAAGGACTCAGTAGAAAAACAGCACAAACATCCATGTGTTACCCGGGGATCAAACCCAGGTTCCTTAGATCAGTAGCCAAGAGCCCTAATCTACTCATCGTTTACAGAAGGAAAAAAAAAACATCTTAAATATTTACGGAAAAAAAACATCAGAATCAAAATATTTACAGAAAAAAAAACATCAGAATCAAAATAATTACAGGAAAAAAACATCAGAATAAAAATATTTACAGAAAAAAAAATATCAGAATAGACATAATTACAGAAAAAAAATCATCAGAATAAAAATATTTACAGAAAAAAACATCAGAATAAAAATATTTACAGAAAAAACACCAGAATCAAAATATTTACAGAAAAAACATCAGAATAAAAATATTTACAGAAAAAACATCAGAATAAAAATATTTACAGAAAAAAACATCAGAATCAAAATATTTACAGAAAAAACATCAGAATAAAAACTTCAGGAAAGATGTAAAAATTGAGCTTGTTTTTGTGAAATTAAGGAGCGGTGGCAAAATCGAGGCAACTTGGAAAAATCTAGGGTAGTTGGCAAAATTGGAAATCACTTGGCAAAGTGGATTGGTTGTATAAAATTAAAGATGGTTGGTAAAATCGTTAACTCTTTTCAAAATCTTACGGAGTTTGCAAAATCTAGGGTAGTTTGTAAAATTCGAATCCACTTGGTAAAATACAGGCGAGTTGGGAAAATTTCGATTAGTTTCGTGAAATTGAAGAGAGTTGGCTAAATCGTGAAAACTTGGCAAAATCTAGGGGAGTTTGAAAAATTTCAAGTGACTTTAGTGGTTAGCGTGCTTGGTTACTGATCTAAGGAACCTGAGTTCGAGCGCCGGTAAGGCATGGCTGTTTGTGTCTTTTTTCTGCTGAGGCCTGCCATTCTCATAGACCTTCTACTATGGCATATAAACTGACAGCTCCTATCAGACTTCTGTGGCAAGCAGCTGTTTGATGGGGTATTTATTATAATTTTTCTATTGGCAAATTTATGAGAGATTTAACGATTGGGATTGGTTTTGTGAAATTAAGAAGAGTTGGCGAAAACAAGGAAAGTTGGGAAATTCACACTGACTTGCTACAATTCAGTCGATATTCTTGTGAAATTATGGCAAGTCGGCAAAATTGGACGATACTTATCAAAATGCATGAGAGTAGAGAAAATTCCTCCCCCCACGGAGAGAATAATATCTAGGTACGAACCCGATAGAGATATTTTTTTCATTTTTTTCTCAGTTGCAAAAGTTTATTTTAGAGTTGAAATTTTTTTTATTTCTCCTCCTCAACCATTATCCGTCCCTACGCTCCTGATCCTTCTATTTGAGTTTTTTTCACTTAAAACCAAGAGAATCGGACAAAATATTTACTAATCCGTTTTAATGAAAATCGTATTAGCCAGAAAAATTCTCGATATTGGCCGTTTAGATTTCCTATGATACATTCAATTGTTTCCAATTATTTCCTTTATAAATTTTTTTGAAAATTTCGTTTCTATTAGTGTTGTATTAGTGAGAAAAGCAAATTATCCAATAAAGCTTTATTTTAAGTAGGGCATTTCTTTCATTTTCCGTTTACTAATTTTAGAAGGAACAGACTTCGTAAAAATTCTGCCATAGTGTGGGGTCGGATTGAAGAGGGTAAATGAAAATCCTATATAGAAAAAAAGAGTAAGAATAATAGATACAAATACTGTGGTGCGTTCATGTAATTTAGAATTATTTCGGTCAGAACGCTTAAAAGTGAGTGACCTCCTCATTTATAATTTAATTACGGGTTCTCAACGTGGAGTACGGGAAAAAATTTTAATGGTACGCCGAGAGCACTAAATGTCGCTAGATTTAGTAACAAAGTAAAAACAACCATTATTACACTGTAACTATATTTTTATCTATCTATGAAAGGGATACTCCAGTTACATACACGTTTCCAGGGGGTACGTGAAGCATAAAAGTTTGAAAACCACTGATCAAAATCAAAAGCAACAACTGGAAAATAAGTTACTTTCATGAATTATAGGTGGCGCAAGGTCCGCCACATTCCAATGAAAGATTTAAGAGTTTTATCCTGAAAGCGAATTTTCCTCCGATGAGTTTATTTTATGGTAGATCGCTCTGGCATGTATCTAGAGATTTGCGGGTTTGATTCCCGCGATGTCTGTAATAATATTTCTGATGGATAAGTGTTACTGTTCACAATTTCTTTATTTCAACCCAATTGTCATATCCTCCCAATTGTGTTCCATCGAATTGTCCACCAATTGTCTTATCCTCCCAACTGTCGTATCCTTCCTCTTGTCGTATCCAATATTGTCGCACTTCCAATTATTATCCACCCAGTTGACTTCCACCCAATTGTCGCTCTGCCGTGTAAAATTCATAGAAGAGAATATGTTTTAAATGATTCAAATACAAAATATTTTTTCTTAAGAAGGAAATGACGACTAGGTTTTTATTGCAGATGGGAGGAGATAATTATGTGATGGATGATGTTGAATTTTTATCTTGAGAGTCTCAATTGTTCTTTCGTCATCGCTATCATCCTCTGCTCATACAGGGCTAAAGGCGCAAGTTCAACTCCTGAGATTACGTTTGAGGATCATCCGTGAACAGTTGTGATTACGTCGTTTTTAAGGAAAAACATCAATACTTGTTGCTTTCCTTTTGTATTTTCCCACTTCCTGATTTTCATATTGCTGAATGGCCTTTCGATCTGTTTAGACTCGATCCAGTGCCTATGCCAATCGCCCCAAAAGATATTTCTTTACTCCTCTTCTAACCACCACTATTCTTTCAAACTTCTTAATTACAAGTAAGAAATGTTTCGTTTAATCCACGGTCTTCTAGATTCTCCATATTAAAAGTCTGGAACGCATCCATAGGATGCATTACAAGAAGTCAAGAATAAAACCAATCACTTGAAAAAGGCGTTTATTTCCAGTGGATAATGCAGTGCTGTCCAACTCTCTCAGACCGCGGGCCATTTCTGCTTTTGCCAATATTTCGCGGGCCAAAGAAAAAGAATAGTACAGGTAATTGAATAGTCAATTCATGCCATTTCAAAATATTTCTTTTCTTTATACGAAAAATAATAAGTAATAATAAACCAATATAAATTTTCTAAACGTTATCAAATATTTAATAAATTTAATGGGAGCAATGTGGCCGTAGTTGTTGGGCAATAATTTCTTTTAGGTCCATATCTATATTTGTTGTTACGAGCCGATGTATATGCCCAAGAGTAGAGTCTTTCATGCATTTTCTGTACCTTGTTTTTATATATTTGATATCAGAAAATGCGCGCTCGCAGATATATGTACTTCCAAACGTAGAAATTATTTGAAGTCTAAAATTTTTCATTTTTGACATTTTTCTTTAGGCAAAAGTTTGACCAATTCTATTCCAGTTTCTCTATTAGATGCAGTAATTGGATCGGCCTGTAGGTCTCATAATTCCATTTGATATTTAGGATCTACGGTGATAATATCAATATTTAATGGATTATTGAATAAATTTAAACTTTCTATAGGTCATGAAATTGAGAAAACCTGCTATTAAAATCTTCAATTAGGATATATAATTTAGGGACATATTTTTCAACATTAACTGCTTTACTAAGTTGCTTCATTTCTTCATATAACTCTTTACAACTTTCAAAATGAATTAAATTGTTTTCCTGGAAATTTGACTTCAACAATTGTAGTTTGTTTCTAAACCCAGTAATATGATTATAAAGACAGCACACGTTTTGATCTTTTCCTTGTAAGGATTTATTCAAGATATTTAAATAATCTGTAATGTCTGTTAGGAAAGCAAGTGAATATAGAAAATATTCGTCAACAAAATTTGCTATTAAATCTTCATCGGTGCCCACTTCTGTGCGAAAAAGATGAATTTCTTTTCGAAATGCAAATAATCTATTGACGCATTTTCCGGCACTTAACCAGCGAATATTGCTATGTAAAGTCAGGTCGCCATATTCATAATGCAGTTCGTCCAAAAAGCTTCAAATTTTCTGTATTTAAGAGAACGATTTTCTCCACATATTAAATTGGTAATTTTGAAATCATTTACCATTACGTCGTTTAGTCTGAGCAAAATGCCACGCAATGTCTCCTGGTGCACCAATACATTGCAACTTTTGACAATACATGCCATATGCATGCGCAGTGAGAGCGACTCCTGCTGTCGTTTGATGCTTCTTATTACTGCAGCTTCATAAAAACGTTTGTTTGATAACGCTGCACCGCTCCTAAATGGTTTCAGAAGTTTGCCGATCGGCTTAAGAATATTTCGTAAACTTTATAGAATGAGTAAGTTGAAGATTGCATATCAAGTAAAGTAATATAAATTGACAAAAAGTTATAAGGTGGATTACAGATATTTATTTAAAATATCAAGCAAAAATATCCGGTAAATCATTGGCAACAATTAGGAAATAAGTTGTCTCTGGTGAAGTAGAGATGGCGCAAGGTTCGCTACATTTCAGTGAAAGATTTATGTCTTATCCTGGAAGCGTATTTTCGCGTGATGCGTGGGTTTTATGGTATAGCGCTCTGGCTTGTATCTAGAGAGTTGCGGGTTCCATTCCCGCCATGTCAGTAATATTTTTTCAGATGGATAATCGTTATTTCTCATAATTTCCTTATTTCAACCCAATTGTCATATCCTCCCAATTGTGTTCCATCCAAGTGTCCACCTAATTGTCTTATGCTCCAAATTGTCGTATCTTCCCAGTTGTCGAATCCACCCAATTGTCGCACTTCCAATTGTTATCCACCCACTTCACTTCCCCCCAATTATAACACTCCGGTGTAAAATTCATAGAATACAATATATTTTAAAGGATTCAAATGCAAAACCTTTATCTTAAGAAGGAAATGACGAGTTGTTTTGATTGCAGATGCAGTTAAGAGATAATTATGTGATGGATGATGCATGAGAGTCAGCTTGAGAGTCCTCAATTGTTCTCTCATGATCGGTATCATCCCCTGCTTATACAGGGCTAAAGGCGCAAGTTCAGCCCCAGAGAGTTGAGTTTGAGGCCCGTTTGAGGCTCATCCGAGAACAGTTGTGATTACGTCGTTTTTAAGGAAAAACATCAGTAGTCGCTGCCTTCCAGCTTGTATTTTCCCTCTTACTAATATTCATATTGCTGAACGGCCTTTCGGTCTGTTTAGACTCGATCCAGTGACCATGCCAATCGGTCCCGAAGGTTTTTCTTGACGCCTGTTCTAACCACCGCTGCTTTTTCCCACTTGTTAATTACAAATATGAAATATTTCTTTTAATGAATCTGATATTCATTAAATTTTGCCTAAGTCCGGAATGCATTCATAGGATGCTTTATAAAATATGAAGAATAAAAGCAATCACTTGAAAAAGTGATTTTAGGTGGATAATGGATCGAAACTAGCATATTTTAAACGTGTTACACATAGAGTAACATCGGATGTATTGTAAGACGTTACAATAACAGCGACCGGTTACGGATCTGCAAAACATCTTAGGAGAGGGAGTGAGGGCAAAAAAATGCATCTGGTCCCTTAGGCCTCGGATTAAATATTTATATTATCACGGATAAGAGATAAAATATGTAGAGAAGTGTGTAAACATTACTGAATTATTGATAGATGACCTAGGGAAGAAATGACTTTCGATAAAGAGAAAAAGCTAATCTGAAAATTCAATGATGATATTTTAAAGAGAAAAAAATGCCTTTCAATAAAATCACAAATTAAAAGAAACATTTATTTTATGAAAATGAAGCAATCTTTCTGCTGACGGAGCAAATAAGACGAAAAAACTACTCGGCCGTTGCGTAAAAAAAATTGAAAAAAATGTGTAAAATTTCAGTCGTGGATAACACGAAGTCTACAGAGTGAAATGTAAAGGATAAAGATGTTTGTTAATAAAGTGAATAGACTTTCAATAATAGCGAATAATTATATTTAACGGAAAATTAGGAAATGCAGATTTTAGATGGATTTCTAGTAACATATTTAATATTATCATTTGCTTTTCCTGACTCTTCCAATAGTTTGAAATGCTAAACTTTATCCCCTATTAATATGAATATCCATTATTTGTTTACAGGCATTTATGATTTTTATTTTGCAAATAATTTTAATTTCCTACTGATAAGATTATTTAGCAGGCATCGAGCATTTGGGAAATTTTCCATTGTTCTACGCCTAATGCTACCCATTTTATTTTGAAATAAAGAGTGATAAATTATTTTGAAATAAAAGAGTGATATTTCGTACACTCTTTATTTGAAAATCACTGTTTTCTTCCTTTCGATTTGACGTCAATACATTCTAGTACATTGAGCTTGTGTCAGCTCCCTTCCTAAGTATTTCCCTTACTAATCGCAGATCCAGTCAGCCTCGACAGGACGTCCAAGTTTCGGTGGGAAGCGCCTTTCCTATAATGCACTGTTGCATTATATTGATTAATAACAAAGGCCAGTCTCTCCAATTTGCTGCTCAATTTTGCGACAGCTATGAGGTACCTAAGCAGGTACCTATGGCCTGAAAGATTCTCGACATGTGATCCAAATAAAAAAATGCATAAAGGTGTCTATTTCAGTGGACGGTGTGTATATATTTACAGAAAAAAACGCAATTTTTACATGTTCCCTGAACTTTGCAAGTCATTTCGAATTTTCACAATTCCCCTGTATTTCACCAAAAGGCTTTCAACTCTCCTTAACCCATTTCTTCCCAGTGTTGCGTACACGCAACACGAAGTGTTGCGCGTACGTAACACTGGGAAGAAATGGGTTAATTGCACAAGAGAGGCAAAATTTCCACAATTTCCCTGTATTTTTCCAAATGGCTTCGAAATTTTGTGAACTGCCCTAAATTTTGCCAAGAGTTCTCGATTTTTCCAACCATCGTTAATTTCGCAAAACCAATCCCAATTTTCACAACTCACCTGCATTTTACGAAGTGGTTTCCTATTTTGTCAACTCCCCCATAGTTTACCAAGTTGACTCGTTTTTATAATCTCTCCTTAATTTCGCAAAACAATTCAAATTTCTTCTATTAGAAGCATACATCTACATCTCTCCTGAATTTGCCAACTCTTCAAATATTTCAAACTTCCGAAAATTTGGCCAAGTTTTCTCGATATTCTCAACTCTCCCTAATTTCACAAAAACAATCTCAACTTTTACAACTCATCCGTATTTTATCGTGTGGATTCAAATTTTGACAATTGTTCTGGATTTTGCCACTGTTTTCTCACCATCTCGCCAGAATTAAAAAAAATCCAAATTTTTAGATCTCACCAGATTTTTGCAAAGTCACTGAGAATTTTGCATAAACCCCAAGAATTGCGAATTTGCCTCGATTTTGCCAACCGCCATAATTTTACAGGAAATAGATTAAAACTCTTGCATCTCGCCTTAATATTGGCAACTGTTCAGGATTTCGCCAGTCACTCCCAATTTTTCCAACTCTTCAAAAATTTCACAAGTTATTCCAAATTATCCCAACTCCCCAAGATTTTACCAAGTCATTGCGAATTTTCTCAAATCCCGAAGCTTTTCCCAAGTGCGCCCGATTTTGTCAACTCACGTGTATTTTATTAAGTGGCTTTGAATTTTATCAACTGCTCTAAATTTTGCCATCTCCATTTCCCGAACTGCCCTAGATTTGCCACGTTACCTCGATTTTGACAACTACCTTTGCCAAGTTGTCTAGATTTTGCTAGCTTCCCTTAATTTTACACAGAAAAAGATTACAAATTTTCACAACTCACCTCGAGTTTTGCCAACTCCGAGTTACCTTGGGGAGGAGCCTCTCTCCCATCCCCCCATAGCTAAGCCCTGAAAAGGATCAATTAACGGACGCGACGATGCATAAGACTACCAATATTCCCTTTAGGCAATAAAATAAATATTTTAAAAATTCTTTACTTCTAATAGAAGCAATTGGAAATTTATCAAATCTATTACAGAAAATCGAAACAGGCGATATTGAAAATTATTCCAGCTTATTCAACTTTAGTTATAACGTACTTTTATATTCTTTCCCGCATCAACTAAATGAAGCAAAGTGAAACCAAATAACGCAGTACACGAAAACCAAACAGAAAAAAAATCAGCATACTCACTGAACCCGACATTCAATGGAACGATTTTTACTTCGAATGAATCTTTTTCCTTCATTGAATCTTTCATTGAAACCTTCCTAAACATTCTTTTTTTTTTTCAAAAAAGAAAGGCTGAAATTAAGGGATGTCACGCAGGAAATTCAGACAGCCAATATATACACACCGTCCACTGAAATAGACACCTTTAGGGGCCAATATATCCCCACTGAAATAGACACCTTTAGGGGCCAATATATCCCCACTGAAATAGACACACCGTCCACTGAAATAGACCATGCATTTTTTGACCTGGATCACATGTCGAGAATCTTTCAGGCCATAAGGTACCTGCTTAGGTACCTCATAGCTGTCGCAAAATTGAGCAGCAAATTGGATAGACTGGCCTTTGTCATTAATCAATATAATGTAACAGTGCATTATAGGAAAGGCGCTTCCCACCGAAACGTGGACGTCCTGTCGAGGCTGACTGGATCTGCGAATTCGGATTAGTAAGGGAAATACTTAGGAAGGGGGCTGACACAAGCTCAATGTACTAGAATGTATTAACGTCAAATCGAAAGGAAGAAAACAGTGATTTTCAAATAAAGAGTGTACGAAATATCACTCTTTATTTCAAAATAATTTATCACTCTTTATTTCAGAATAATGTATCACTCTTTATTTCAAAATAAAATTGGTAGCATTAGGCGTAGAACAATTGAAAATTTCCCAAATGCTCGATGCCTGCTAAATAATCTTATCAGTAGGAATTTAAAATTATTTACAAAATAAAAATCATAACTGCCTGTAAACAAATAATGGATGTTCATATTAATAGGGGATGAAGTTTAGCATTTCAAACTAATGGAAGAGTCAGGAAAAGCAAATGATAATATTAAATATGTTACTAGAAATCCATCTAAAACCTGCATTTCCTAATTTTCCGTTAAATATAATTATTCGCTATTATTGAAAGTCTATTCACTTTATTAACAACATCTTTATCCTTTACATTTCACTCTGTAGACTTCGTGTTATCCACGACTGAAATTTCACACATTTTGTTCAATTTTTTTTACGCAACGGCCGAGTAATTTTTTCGTGAGCCGACTTTTCAATTACCTATTCTATCCTATTCTTTTTCTTTGGCTCGCGAAATATTGGCAAAAGCAGAAATGGCCCGCGGTCTGAGAGAGTTGGACAGCACTGCATTATGCACTGGTAATAAACGCCTTTTTCAAGTAATTGGTTTTATTCTTGAATTCTTGTAATGCATCCTATAGATGCGTTCTAGACTGCTAATAATGGAAGACTCGAGGAACATGGATTAAACGTAACATTTCTAACTTGTAATTAAGTAATTTGAAAGAATAGTGGTGGTTAGAAGAGGAGTGAAGACATACCTTTAGGGTCGATTTGCATAGTCACTGGCTCGAGTTTAAACAGATCGAAAGGCCTTTCAGCGATATGGAATTTTGATAATTAATATTGATATATTTAAATATATCAATATATTATTAAATTATTTTATATAAATATTTGATAAGGTTTAGAAAATTTGTATTGGTTTGGTTCGAGCCCCGGATTTAGGCATGGATGTGTGTGTCGTTTTTCTGCTGAGGTCCTGCCATCCTCTCAGATCTCCTACTGTGGCATATAAACTGACAGGCTCCTGTCAGACCTCTGTGGCAAGCAGCTGCTTGAGGGGGTATTTATTTATTATTTATTTTATTATTACTTATTATTTTTCGTATAAATAAAATAGTTTTTTTAGGTTTTTTAGGTTTATTATTGCGTACTTATTATTTTTTGTATAAAGAAAATAATTGAGGTGACATGAACTGAATTTCAATCACCTATCCTATACTATTCCCTTTTTTTGGCCCGCGGAATATTGGCAAAGGAAAAAATGGCCCGAGGTCTTAGAAAAGTTGGACAGCACTGATTTAAATTATAATGAGCAGGTCACTCAGTCTTAAGTGTTCTGACCGAAATAATACTAAATTACAAGAACGCACTGCAGTATTTGTATGTATTATCCTTAATCCGTTTTTCTATATAGGATGTGCATGTACCCTGTTTAATCCGACACCACACTCTGGCAGTTTTTTTACGAAGTTCGTTCCTTCTAATCGTAGTAAACGGAAAATCAAAGAAATGCCCTACTGCAAAATAAAGCTTGACAGGACAATCGGTTTTTCTCACTAATACAACGAAAACGAAATTTTCAAAAAAATTAGAAAAGAAACAATTGCAAACAATTGAATGTAACTTAGGAAATTCAAACAGCCGATATCGAGAATTTTTCTGCTTAATACGATATTCATTAAAACGGATTCTTAAACATTTTATTCGATTCTCTTGGTTTTAAGTCAAATAAAAGGATCGAGTATCGTACAGGTCGATGCATAACACAATCAATATTCCCTTTAGTCAATAAAATAAATGTTTAAAAGATTTTTACTTCTAATAGAAACATTTGGAAATTTATCAATTGTATTACAGAAAATCGAAACAGGTAATATTCAGAATTATTCTCGCTTATCCAACCTCAGTTATAACGTACATTTATATTCTTTCCTGCATCAACTAAATGAAGCAAAGTGAAACCAAATAACGCAGTACAGGAAAACCAAACAGAAAAAAAAATCAGCATGACCACAAAACCCGACATTCAACGGAACGATTTTTACTTCCAATGAATATTATTCCTTCGTTGAATCTTTCAATGAAACCTTCCTAAACATTCATTATTTTTTCAAAAGAAAAACAAAACGGAAATGAAGGGATGTCACGCAGGAAATTGAAACAGCCAATGTATACACACTGTCCACTGAATTAGAAACCTTTATGCAGATGTACGTAAACGTCACTTGCGCAGCGTATATGCGAAATACGAGACCATGTGCGTCACCACGTGATCTAGGCAGCTGTTTAAGACTGCTGCTCTCAGTTCTGTGACGTTTCGTTTAAAAGAAATAGAAATTAAACAATGTCTTCCGAACCAGTTCTATGAGAGTAAACGATTGAATTCTATTAGAGTAAATGAAGCAAATTGAAACCAAATAACGCAGTAGACGGAAACCAAACACAAATTAAAATCAGCAAACAAGCAGCTGCTTGAGGGGGTATTTATTTTATTTTATTTATTCATGCTCACTATACACGATATTTAATGGAAATATTTTTACTTGCAATGAATATTTTTCCTTCATTGAATCCTTCATTTAAACCTTCCTAAATATATTGTTTTTTTTTTCAAAAATAAAGAATCGGAAATCAAGGGACGTCACTCAGAAAATTGAAACAGATAATATATACCCACCGTCCACTAAATGAAACTTTTATGCATATGTAAGTAAACGTCACTGGCGCAGCGTATATGCAAAATACGTGATCACGTGCATAACCACATGATCTAGGCAGCTATTTAAGATTGATACTCGTCAGTAGTGTGTTATTTCATTTCATAGGAATAGAAATATTTAACAGGAATAGAAATTGAAAAATGTCGTCCAAACCAGTTTTATCAGAGTAAACAATTGTAAACATCGGCTGTTCCGCATCTTCTAATGTTTTCGATCGATTTCTGAGTGTTCCATTCAGAAAATATGCTTCAAAAATATGAATTGCTTTGATATATTGGATCAGAAAGAATAGTTTCAAAGCTTTATTAAAAGTCGAGTGAGAAAAATATTGGTGTTATATCGGATGTTTAAAATTCCCTGTGAATTTCTAATTGTTTCATTGCAAAGGAAAAGAATCATTTTATCGAATATCGTACGACTAAGAGTATTCACAGTTCTACACTCTTTGGTTTCCTCTGCAGCGATATTTTTGATATCCATAATCAATTTTTTTTTTCAGAAAATTGGCTGTGGACAATAAAATTCGTTTAAATCAAATTCATTTCAAAGAAAGTGAAAATTATCGTTCATGTAGTGAAATGCGTAAAATATAATATCAGATAGATTCATTCAAATGAGTTTTCAAAAAATTCGATGTATTGAAATATCAGACTAGAGAGAGTAGATGTGAATGCTTTAATGAGTAAAAGACCACATGTTATAAATATTGTTCTTTACAGTCTCTTTCCTGGGTTCCTTCGATTTTAAATAATAAATTAATATATTTTAATCAATGTCATATTATAGAGAATAGAGACAAATGCGTCATTAATTATGAATTAGCTAAAATACTTGTAAATGCAGGTTGGTTTAGTTTCCCAAAGGCAATTCTTTGATATTCGATTGGTTATTTTATGAAAGTTCCTTTGTTTAATTGAATGTAGGATTTGTGAGAATACAAAAATTCTTATTCTGATTACGTTTCTGCAACTCCTTTCCTTTGATTCAAGATATTTTATAAATAAAATTTAGAGAAACATAAGTTTAGAAGAAACATAATGAAATTAATGCGTGAAAAATCGTTTCGAGGAAAGCCTGATTAACGAGAATAAATTGAAATATTGGTGAGTGTTATCGTTTGCTTTTACATGTTTTTTGATTTCCAACTCTATCTATAAGAAGAAATGAACCTTCAAAATATTCTTTTATTTAACGCTGGCTTAATGAGAATATTAACTTTCTTGCAGAGTTTGATTTTCTAGGATACGTTATATTTATTGTAGATCGTTTTACTTGGAACGAACAGAAATGGAACAGAAATGTAAAAAAAGAATGGAACAGAAATGTAAAAATCCGTTGTATCGAAAGTCGGATTAACCAGAATAATCTCTTAATATCGGTTGTCTTGACTTTCTGTAATTCATTCGATTGATTTCCGATTGTTTCCTTTGTAAGAAAACTATCTTTTAAACATTCATTCTGTTAAGTGTCAGATTATTGAGAATATTGGTAGTCTTACGCATTTTCGTTTGCTGTAGACTTTCATTTTATTTGAAATTGTTTGACTTAGAATGGACAAAATAAAATAGAAATATAAGAATCCGTTGTATCGAAATTCGGGTTAGCGGAAATAATTCTCAATGTGAGTTGGTTTGATTTCCTGTAATACATTTGATTAATTGCCGATTGTTTCTATTAGAAGTAAAGGATCTTTAAAATATCCGTTTCATTGAGTATCGGATTAGTGAGAATATATTGGTAATCATGTATTTTCGTTTCCTGTAGTCATTCCTTTTACTTAAGATTGTTTGCCTTAGAATGGACAGAATAAAATACAAATTTAAGAATCCGTTGTATCGAAAGTCCGATTAGCGACAATAATTGTCAATATCGGTTGTTTCGATTTTCTCTAGTGCGTTTGATGGTTTTCTCATTGTTTCTTTTAGAAAATTTTGTTTTATTGAGGGTCCTGTTGTGGGAAAGCAGATTAGCATACAAAACTGTGTTTTGCAGTAGTGCATTTCTTACATTTTCCTTTTACTACGTTTAGAAAGAACAGACTTCATAAAAAATGTCGGATTAGAGGGGATAGATGCAAATCATTTATTGAAAAATGGATTACAGAGAATAGATACAAATACTGCATTGCGTTCGTGTAATTTAGAATCATACATTGATAAAAAAAATCGCTCTATTGAAAGTCGGATTAAAGAGAATAGAAGAAGTTTTCTACAATGTAGTAGACATCTAAGCAAATGTATTTTACTAAGCGCGTGGCTCAAGAGACTTCCGAGATTGTTGAATTTGTTTCCTATCAGCAGAAATTTTAGGAGAAGCGGCAGTAATCCATATTACACCTCATTATTTCTCTGCTTCTCCCAATTCTCGTACTGTCCCAATTGTCTGTCTCCCAGTTGTCGTCCATCCAATTGTTGCATCATCCCAAATATCTCGTTCACCCAATTGTCATATCATAACCAAATATCTCGTTCATCCAACTGTCGTCCACCCATTTGTCGTATCGTCACAGTTATAGTATCCACCCAATTGTCGCCCTCCCAGTTGTCGTCCACCCAGTTGACTTCCACCCAGTTGCCGTCTTCCCAGTTCTCATCCACCCTGTTGACTTCCACCCAATAATCGCGCTCCCGTCCTCTCCATAATGCAGGGGACATTTCCTTAATTACAAAGGAAGCACATGATCTCTAATGCACAAGAAAGAATGTAACAACCAGCAGATCTGTTGTTAATGCAGATTAATTGTTGTAAATGTAGCTGTGAATCAATTTCAAAAGTTTCCCGAAAAATTTGGATTATGGAGTAATTTTGCCGTGGAACGAGTACTTGGATGTAATATCCGGAGTATAAAATAATAATACGGGAATGTAATATCCGTAAGTGCGAAATTTTATACAAAGTTCCATAAATCGGGACTACTATATTAAAAATGTCAATAGGGGATTATTGAATTTTTTCAGTGCACCTTGATTATAAATTGTAGTAAGAAAGTAATCGGGGAAGCTTGTAGCGCAGCCCGTGATGATATCTATGAAAATATTTGTGAATTCTTCATCGGAAATTGTTTATTGGAATTGTCACATTGGAAGTATTTCATGATTCGTCAAGCACTGAATTTGTGAAATTGTGGTGGAAATAATAGAAATCCATTATTTACAGCTCATGGAAATCCATTAGCAATTAAACAAATTAATAGAATATATATGTTTTTCCTATGTTTCAAGTGTAACAGAAGCATTGCCACGCACATTTATTTCTATAAAATAAAAATAAATATATACCCCTCAAATAGCTGCTTGCCACAGAGGTCTGACAGGGGCCTGTCAGTTTATATATTATAGTAGAAGAACTGAGAGTACGGCAGGACCTCAGCAGAATAACGCCACATACATCCATGCCTTATCCGGGGCTCGAACCCAGGTCCCTTAGATCTATACTGGTTCAAAAACTTTAATATTATTAGCTGAATATATAGAAAATTATCAAGTTATCAGTTTCCCATATTAAAACGTTTTACAGGCAGATGCTGCCATCTAGGGCCCAATGCTTAAACTAGACGAAATATGAATTTTATTTTTACGTATTTTGAGGGCGACTAGACAGGCAGTGTTATAAGGGCGACTAAAAGGCGGTGTTTGATGTTGCATTATTAGCCTCGAATGGATCAATAGAGCTTCTCAGTTATGTCCATCCTTTGTGTTTTGTAAAATAATTTTGAATGAAATATATAACTCATTTGAATAAAAGATGAGAGTTGGCTTACCGAGAGCCCCTGTAGTAAAGGTTGCACATTATTCGTGACCCACCGAGAACTATACTGGTGAGAAATGATTTCGGGCTGAAGAACTCTGGGGCATTTTCTAGAAAATTGTGAATATCATAATTATGTTGATTATTGCTGGCCCATGTTGATTATTGCTGGGCATATCTATATGATATAACTTTCTTTTTCGAACAGCTGGGAGGATCATCTTAACATCTTGCAGCGGATCTTAGTTAACAATGTCAAGTATTTTACAATCTACCTAGCAAAGGTGTACTTGGGGAGGAGCGAGAACAAATATTTTGGTCACATTATTCGTTCGGGCAGGAACCTCACCAACATACAAAACTAGAGGTCATCAGTAAGATGAAACCTCGTCGAATGAAGAAGGAACTGGGAGCTTATTAGGACTCTTCGGATATTACATGCCACGAACAGTGTGCAGCGATTGCAAAGCCAGCCACAGACATCACTCTGAAGCTGGCACCTGCACAGTTGCAATGGTGCGCGTACAAGCAGATAAGGCTTTCGAGGCACTGAGGAGTGTGTGTGTGTGTGGGGGGGGGGGGGGGGCTCTCATTTCTTTTCTCTTTAAAATATCATCATTGAATTTTCAAATTAGCTTTTTCTCATTATTGAAAGTCATTTTTTCCTTAGGTAATCTACCAAAAATGCAGTAATGTTTGCACACGTTTCCACAGATTTTATCTACTATCCGTGGTAATATAAATATTTTATCCGAGGCTTAAGAGTCCAGCACGCACACCTTTTCAGAATAATAGTAAGGGTAACAGAGTGTCTAAAAATATTTAATTTATTTAGCAAATTTTAAAGAACTGTAAAACGGAGGGGGATATGTTATACTACATTAATCCAATCTTCTACATTCCCCCTTCCCCTTGCATTTTTCCGGCTCAATGGCATTTCTTGTCTCCACTCCCTCTCCTTCGATGTTTTGTAAGATCCGGTCCCGGTCACTGTTATTTTGACGTCTTACAATGCATCCGGTGTTACTCAATGTGTAACACGATAGGATATGTTCGATTCAATCCATTATCCACCGGTAATAATCGCCTTTTTTCAAGTGTTTGCTTTTATTTTTGTTTTATAATGCATCCTAGGGATGCGTTCCGGACACCTACAATTGCTGATTAATGAAATTCATGTTAAATGAAGCACTTATTACTTGTATTAACAAATTTGAAACAAGAGTGGTGGTTACAAGAGTAATAAAGAATTGTTCACGAAGGAGCCTCAAACGTAACCTCTGGAGTTGAACATTCGCCTTTAGCCCTTATAAGCGGAGGATGATAGCGATGATTAGAGAACAACTGAGGACTCTCAAGCTACATATCCAGAATCATCCATCACATAATTATCTCCCAACTCCATCTCAATCAAAACAACTCTTCATTTCCTTCTTAAGATAAAGGTTTTGCATTTGAATCCTTTAAACATATCGTATTCTATGAATCTTACACGGTAGCGCGACAATTGGGTGGAAGTAATCTTGGTGGATAACAATTGGAATTGCTACAATATTAGATACGACAAATGGGAGGATGAGGCAATTCGGTGGACAATTCAATGGATCACAAATGGGAGGATATGAAAATTCGGTTGAAATAAGAAAATTATGAGAAGTAACGATTATCCATCTGAAAAATTATTACAGATATGGCGGGAATTGAACCCGCAACTCTCTAGATACATGCTAGAGTGCTCTACCATAAAATCCATGCATCAGAAAAAAATACGCTTCAAGGATAAAACTTATAATTCTTTCATTGAAATGTGGCGGACATTGCGCCATCTATACTTCATAAGAGGCAACTTATTTTCCAATTGTTGCTTATGATTTAGATCAGTGGTTCTCAACCTTTTATGCTTCACACCGTTGGAAACGTTTATGTAACTTGCGTACCCCTATATAGATAAATATAAATATACTTATAGTATAACAGTGGTTATTTATTCTTTGTTACTAGATCTAGAGACATTTTAGTTCTCTCGGCGTACCCCAAAAAATTTTCCGCTTACCCCACGTTAAGAACCCATAATTTAAATTATAAACGAGGTTACTCACTCTTAATCGTTCTAACGGAAATAATTCTAAATTACATGAACGAACTGCAGTATTTGTATCTATTCTCCTTAATCCGTTTTTTTATATAGGATTTGCATGTACCCTCTTTAATACGACATCATACTACGGCATAATTTTTACGAAGTCTGTTCCTTCTTAACATAAATAAAAAAATAAATACTCCCTCAAGCAGCTGCTTGCCACAGAGGTCTGAGAGGAGCCTGTCAGTTTATATGTCACAGTAGAAGATCTGAGAGGATGGCAGGACCTCAGCAGAAAACAACAAGAACATCCATGCCTTACCCGGGGCTCGAACCCAGGTCCCTTAGATCACTATCCGAGCACGCTAAACACTCAGATTTGAATAAATATAAATACCCCCTCAAGCAGCTGCTTGCCACAGAGGTCTGACAGGAGCCTGTCAGTTTATATGTCACAGTAGAAGATATGAGAGGATGGCAGGACCTCAGCAGAAAACAACACGAACATCCATGCCTTACCAGGGGCTCGAACCCAGGTCCCGTATATCAGTAGCCAAGTGCGCTAACCACTCGGCCACTGGACGGCTTTAAAAAAATGTGGAACGCTTCACGATTTTGAAAAGATAATCTGCTTTTCTCACTAATATAACTCTAATTAAAACGAAATTTTCAAAAAAAAAAAATTGTAAAAGAAACAATTGAAAACAATTGAATGTATCATAGGAAAACCAAACAGCCGATATCGAGAATTTTCTGACTAATACGATTTTCATTAAAATGGATTTTTAATTTTTTTGTTTTTCGATTCTTTTGGTTTTCAGTCAAACAATTTCAAATAAAAGGATCAGGGGCATAGGGAAAGACTATGGCTGAGGGAGAGAGAAATCAAAAATTTTTCAACTCGAAAATCAAATTTTGTCAACTGAGAAAATAATGTCTCTGTCGGGTGAATCTCCGTGGGGATTAGATTTTGATTCTGTCTAATGCATTTGATTATATTCTATTTGTTTCTTTTAGAAAATTTCGTTTTATTGAGGGTCGTATTGTGGGAATGCAGATTAGCCTATGAAACTTTGTGTTGTAGTAGTGCATTTCTTTGATTTTCATTTTACTAAATGCAGAAAGAACAGTCTTCATAAAACATCCGCCATAGTGCGTTGTCGGATTAAAGAAGATAGACGCAAATCATTCTTTGAAAAATGGATTACAGAGAATTGATATAAATGCTGCGTTGCGTTCGAGTAATTTAGAATTATATCTGTCAGAAGAAATAAATTTGCAAAAAAAAAAACCCTCTATTCAAAGTCGGATTGCAGAGAATAGAAGTAGTTTTCTACTATGTAGTAGAAATCTAAGCAAATTCATTTTACTAAGCGTGTGGTTCAAGAGACTTCTGAGATTGTTGCATTTGATTTCTCTCAGTAGAAATTTTAGGAGAAATGGTAATAATCCAAATTACACCTCATCATTTCCTTACTCTCTCCCAGTTGTTCTACTGTCCCAATTGTCTGTATCTCAGTTGTAGTCCATCCGATTTCTCGTATCCTCCTAATTATTGTTTTCACCCAATTGCAGTCTACCCGATTGCCGCCATCCCAGTTGACTTCCATCAATTGTCGCTGTCCCATTTGCCGTCCACCCAGTTGACTTCCACCCAATTATCGCGCTTCCGTTCTCTCCATAGTGCAGTGGACCTTTCCTTAATTACAAAGGAAGCACATGATCTTTAACGTTGTTTCACTTGTAACTCAGGTGAAGAGAAATCGTTCGGGAGTTATCACATCGGTCTATGACAACATCGTTGGAGTTTAATTGTTGCATAAATCAATTTTGAAATAACTTCTCCGAAAAAATTTGATAATGGGGAAATTTTGCCGCGGAACGAACTTGAGTATTGGGATATAATTTCGCTAAGTTTGAAATTCCATACAAAGTTCCGTATATATGGGCTACTGTATTAAAAAGTCAATAGGAGATTATTGATTTTTTTCACTGCACCGTATTTATAAATTGTAGTAAGAAAGCAATCCGAAAACTTGTAGCGAACCACATGATTATTCGCTAAGAATATATCTCTCAGAACCTCATTAGAAATTGTTTATTGGAAGTATCACATTGAAAGTTTTTCATAGTTCGTCAATTGAAGGATAAATTGAGCTGAAAATGATGTTGGAAATCTTTGGTTGATCCTCTGTGATGCTTTGTATGTGACATCCTAAGACACAGATCTGTTGCATTCATAAACTCCGTTTAAGTCCTTCGATTCTTCCTTGGGAATTCCTTCCTTGTATACAGAAGGGTAAGAGACTTTGGAATTCTAATGGTCATTTAGATAATGAAAATTTTTCCAACTGATCGGCATAAGCGTGGTGCTTCATGGCACGTTGCGATTGTTTAAACGTCTCCATTCGTTCTAGTGATGCAAAGAAACCTTAACCGTCTGATAGCCTGCTACGTGGCAGGATTTTGATGCAAATAATCGTGTTTCAAAATTTTCTTACCTTGGTCGTCCCTCAGTATGAAAACTAATAGATTTCTAGTGGTATGGTTTCTGCTCTCAGTCTTTGTCAGAAAATATTTCTGTATCCTGTTACAAGTATTTGAGACGTAAATAAAATGGAATGCATTGTCCTAAAGAACCCACTAAATGGGCATTGGGTTTTTCAAGATCACGAGTGTTCATTTTTATACCGAGGGAGGATTACGAAGAGAAAATCTAAATAAAAATTAGTTGGCTATAATTTTGAAACACAATCATTTTCATCTAAATCCTGCCACGTAGCAAGCTTATCAGATGATTATAATAACATGTTTACGTTACTTTCAGTTGATTATATATAAACTGTGGAAAGAAACAGTGCTTAGTGATTACAACAAATTTTCTTCAAATGACAAGCAAGGTTTTTTGCATCACTAGAACAAAAGGAGTCGTTTGAATAATCGTCATGTGCCATGAAGCACCACGCTTATAACGACCAATTGGAGAGATTTTCTTTATCGAAATTACGATTAAAATTCCGAAGTCTCCTATTTTTCTGTATACAAGGAAGGGATCCATAAGGAAGAATGGAAGGACTTAAACCGAGTTTTGGAATGCAACACATCTGTGTCTCATCTACAATGCATCACAGAAGATCAACCAAAGATATCCTACATCCTTCCCAGCTCAATTTATCGTTCAGTTGACGAACCATGAAACTCTTTCAAAGTGATACTTCTAATAAACAGTTTCCAATGAGGAACTCACAGATATTTTTATAGCAAATAATCACGTGGATCGCTACAAGCTTTCGGATTGCTTTCTTAATTCTATTTGTAATTATGATGCAGTGAAAAATAATTAACAATCTTATATTGATTTTTTTAATACAGTAGTCCCCGATTTACCCAAATTTCGTACAGAATTTCTCACTTGCGGAAATTTCATTTCACTACTCTGTTTCTTTGCATCGCAAAATTTTGCCACTTTCCTAAATTTTCGGAAAAGTTTTTAAAATTATATTGCACCTACAAATGCCAACGATGTTGTCGTAGACTGGTGGTGTGGACGGTGTGATAATTATCGATCAATTTCTCTTCATTTGGGGTTATAAATGAAGCCACAAATCTGCCGGTTGTTACATTCACAGATATGAATGAATTTTATCTTTAGTGGTATTTTTACGTTGAATGCGTGTTATAGAAATTATAGAGCCTCGAAGTTAGATTCCCATTGATATAACATGGAAATTCTGTAATATTTTGATAAAGCAGTTTAGTTAGGGTTGAAACTATTCGTTCAATATATAAAGTCAAGAAAAGTGGGACTAAAGCATCTGAAACTATCCAAGAGCAATTAGGCTAATGGATGGGATATATATATATATATATTTTTTTTCCTATGTTTGAGTTGTAACAGAAGCAATGTCACACACATTTATTTCGATACTGGTTGAATAACTGTAATCTTATTAGCTGAATATGAAGAAATTATTCAGTGTCAGTATTTCCCATATTGAAATGTTTTCCAGGCAGATATTGCCATCTAGTGCCCAATGCTTAAACTAGACAGTTGATTTTCTTTTACCTATTTTGAGGGCGAATGGACAGGCAGTGTTATAGAGAAGGCGGTGTTTGATGTTGTATGTGAAGTTTATCAGTTATCTCCATCCTTTGAGTTTTCAAAAAGAATATTGAATGAACTATGTAATTCATTTGAATGAGAGACGGGTGTTGGCTTAACGAGAGCCCGTGTAGTAAAGGTTACACAGCATTCGTGCCCACCGAGGGCTGTACCAGTGGTAAGTGCTTCGCTTAGGACTCAAGAACTCTGGGGCATTTTTCCTGAATATTGTGAATACCATAATTACGCCCCATGTTGATTATTGATGTGCATATCTATATGATATATATTTCTTTTTCGAACAGCTGAGAGTATCATCCCAAAATCTTGGAGCGGATCTTAGAGATATCAATGTCAAGTATTTCACAATCAACCCAGTAAAGTGTACTTGGGGGAGGAGCGAGAACAAATGTTTTGGTCACATTGTTGGTTCGGACAGGCACTGTCCCCATCATGCAAAACTATAGGTCATCAGAAAGATGAAACTCCTTGAATGAAGAAGGAACTGGAGAGCATATTTGGACTCTTCGGATATTACCGACACTACCTAGATCAGTATGCAGCGATTGCAAAGACACTCACAGACATGACTCTGAGCAGGCATCTGTACCGTTGGAATGGTGCGTACAAGGGGATAAGGCATTCGACGAACTGAGGGGAAGGAGCTCTCAAATTTTTCTCTTTAAAATGTCATAATTGAATTTTCAAATTAGCTTTTTCTCATTATCGAAAGTCATTTTTCCTTTAGGTCATCTGTCAATAATGCAATAATGTTTGCACACGTTTCTACAGATTTTATCTACTATCCGTGGTAATATAAATTTTTTATCCGAGGCTTACGGGTCCAACACGCCAACCCTTTCATAATACTAGTAAAGTGTAAGAGAGTGTCTAAAAATATTTAACATATTGAGCAAATTTTAAAGACTTGTAAAACGGAGGAGGATGTGTTATTGTGATGTCTTACAATACATCCTATATTACTCAGTGTGTGACACTATAGGACATGTTAGTTCCATTCCAGTATCCACCGGAAATTAACGTCTTTTTCAAGTGATTGATGTTATTTTTTATTTCTTATAATGCATCCTCTGGATGCGTTCCGGAATTTTGACACGAAGAATTAGATTTTTGGATTAAACGATACATTACTCATTGGTAATTAACAAGTTTGAAAAAGTAGCGGTGGTTGGAACAGGCGTCAAGAAAAACCTTTGGGGTCGATTGGTATAGTCACTGTACAGAGTCTAAACAGAACGAATGGACGTACAGAAAATATGAATACCAGCAAGATTGATGTTTATCCTTAAAAACGACGTAATCACAACTGTTCTCAAACGTAACCTGGAGTTGAAATTTCGCCTTTAGCTCTGGATAAGCGGACGATGATAGCGATGATCAGAGTGCGATGATCATAGCGATGATACAATTAAGGACTCTCAAGCTACATATTCATCACATAATTATCATCCAACTCCCTCTTCAATCAAAACAACTCATTTCCTTCTTAAGATAAACGTTTTGCATTTAAATCCTTTAAATATATTCTCTTCTATGAATTTTACATGGCAGCGCAACAATTGAGTGGGCAATTGGGTCAATTATGTGGATAACAACTTGAAGTGCCACAATTGGATGGAGATGACACGGAAGGATACGACAATTGGGAGTATAAGACAATTGTGTGGACAATTGGATGGAACACAATTGGGAGGATTGACAGTTGGGTTGAAATAAGGAAATTATGAAAAATAACAATTATCCATCTGAAAAATTATTACTAACATGGCGGGAATCAAACCCGCAACTAACTAGATACATGCCAGAACACTCTACCATTAAAGCCATGCATCAGACGAAAATACGCTTCCAGGATAAGACTTATAAATCTTTCAGTGAAATGTGGTGGACCTTGCGCCATCTTTATTTCTCGAGAAGCAACTTATTTTCCAATTGTTGCCAATGATTAGTTTATAAATGAGGAGATCACTTACTCTTAAGCGTTCTGACCGAAATAATTCTAAATTACATGAACCCATTGCAGTATTTCTATCTATTCTCTTTAATCCTTATTTCTTTATAGAATTTGTACGTACCCTCTTTAATCCGACATTACACTATGGCAGAATTTTTACGAAGTCTTTTCTTTCTAAACGTAATAAACGGAAAATCAAAGAAATACCCTAATGCAAAACAAAGCTTCATAGGATAATCTGTTTTTCTCACTAATACAACCCTAATTAAAACGAAATTTTCAAAAATGTTTATAAAAGAAACAATTGGAAACAATTGAATGTAAGATAGGATATCCAAACAGCCAATATCGAGAATTTCTCTGGCTAATTCGATTTTCATTAAAATGGAGTCTTAAATTTTTGTTCGATTCTCTCGGTTTCAAGTCAAACAAACTGAAATAAAAGGATCGACTAACGGACACGACGATGCATAAGACTACCAGTATTCCCTTTAGTCAATAAAATAAATATTTGAAAGATCTTTTACTTCTAATAGAAAGAATTGGAAATTTACCAAATGTATTGCAGAAAATCGAAACAGGCGATATTGAGAATTATTCTCGCTTATCCAACCTCAGTTATAACGTATTTTTATATTCTTTCCTGCATCAACTAAATGAAGAAAAGTGAATCCAAATAGCGCAGTACCGAAAGACCAAACAGAAAAAATAAATCAGCATGTTCACTAAACCCGACATCCACTGGAACGATTGTTACTTAAAATGAAACTTTTTCCTTCATTGAATATTTCATTGAAACCATCCTAAACATTCTCTCTTTTAACAAAAAAGAAACGGAAATCAACGGATGTCACGCAGGAAATTGAAACAACCAATATATGCACACCTTCTACTGAATTAGAAAAATTTATGCAGATGTACGTAACGTCACTTGCGCAGCGTATATGCAAAATACGTGATCACGTGCATCACCACGTGATCTAGGCAGCTATTTAAGACTACTGCTCATCAATAGTGTGACGTGGATGGTGAGACGAAAAAGAAGGTGACGAGTTCTGGTGTCGTTGATATTCTACGCTGGTGCTGATATCCTTTTTTTTCTACTCTTCAGTAGTGAGTGTACTATGTGAGGGAGCGTCCTTTCTTTTCTTCACCCTAGGTGTGGGTATATTTCGGAGCTTTTCAGGTCTGTTTTTATTTTTATTTTTTCCCGTCTGTGTCTATAGACTTTTCGACAGACTTTGGTGTGGAAGTTCTGCACTACGCGCAGCAATTTCTGCGTGTACTTTAATTTTGTATTTTCAAAATGGATGATCCCTCTGGAGGGTCAAAACGTTTACGTAGTGACAACTCTGCTATGCAGCAACAGTTTCAGTCTCTATATTCTAAAACGTTTATGAATAACTCTGATCTGTTATCTTACGCTAAATCAAATGGATACACATCTTTCTCCATTAGGATAAAAGGTATTTCGAAGCCCATATCCACGGCTAAACCTAATTTCTTGAAGCAGCAGCTGACAACTCAACTTTCAAACCCAGAAGATATTTTAATCGTCAAACGCACTAAGACGAACGACTTGATAATCACAACTACTTCCGTCGAATGCACCCTTGAGTTACTAAATATCACACAGATATTGAATACTCCAGTTGAGCATGAAATCTTGACAGAATCATTAAGAACTAAATTTTTACTTCGCAACATTGATACTGAAATCTCTATCGATGACTTATTTACGGAACTATCAATTCAAGGTCATCATATTTATTCGATTCGTCGTTTTTTCAAACGTGATGGCAACACAATGTCTCTTTTACCAAGTGTGTTAATAACAATTGTTGATCTACAAATGCCCCACGAAATAATTCTATGGTGGGAAATACATCATCCCACCCTTTTCATAGATAGACCACGACAGTGCGATAACTGTTGCAGATTTGGACACGGAAAGAAAACCTGTCGAAGCAAACCTCGATGTTCCCGATGTGGTGAGGAACATCATGCTACCTCTTGTACATCTTCTGAACTACATTGTTATTTATGTGGCGATACGCATGAAGCCACCTCCCTTCAGTGTCCGAAGCGCCAATTTGAAACCACTATTCTCAACTATAAATGTGCTAGACGTACTACATATGTTGCAGCTCGAGCGGCCATATTACCTTCAAGACAGACATATGCATCTACAACCCGGAAAAATCTAATGCCTCCATCGGATGTTACTACAACTCAAGAAATGTACAATGGGATATCACATCTTATCACATCGTTAATAGAAAAGGCTCTGTCTGAATTCGAGAAGCGTTTATCAGTCATGTTCTCCTCTTTCATGCCGGAATTAACAAGACAGACTGACTCAACTACTCAAAGCAAAATTGAGATTGCACCTATTTCTAAACCACTCAATCCTCAAGACATATCTTCTGCACAAATTGCCATGGATAAGATTGCTTCTCTGAAAACGTCCTCAAGTTTGAATATTCCCGAACAGAGTGCGACAATGAATATGACTATTCCTTTACTCCGACCTGCACAATCACATTTTGCACAACCTTCTACTTCTACTATGGAAATCAATGTTTCACAGGACCCTGATGATCCTATCAATAACTATTCTACTATGGATTTTCTGGACAGTCCTTACATTCCTCATAAAGGTAAACAAAAGTCTAAGGGGAAGAAATAATTCGTTCCCTCCTCCGTTTCTCCTTTTTCTTTTTATGTGTCCTCTTTTTCTTCAATGGAATGCCAGAAGCCTTCGTGCTAACTCCTCTCTTCTGTTGCTTGGAATTTCTTCCTTTTCCCCGGATATCATTTTGTTACAGGAAACTTGGCTTCATTCTAATTCTCATTTTATTATCCCTAATTATATTTTTTATCGGAAAGATCGTGTTACTGGACGTGGTGGCGGCCTTATGATTGCTGTCAAAGCTTCTCTTTCCAGTCGTATCCTCAACATTCCAGATAATCCATCTTGTTGCACCGGAGAATTCATGGCGATTGAAGTATTTTTCCAACACAAATCGTTCATAATTGTTAATGTATACATCCCGGATGCCATTTATGGTCTTAATACCCTTAATTATCTGGAAACTACACTACCTCCGATTTCACTGATTGGCGGAGATTTCAATGCTCATCATCCACTATGTGGTTCTCCTTTTTCCTCTACCCCCGGACTCCAAATTGCCTCTTGCCTTCAAAATTCTTCTATCCGTTTAATGAATTCTGGTACAACCACCAGACGAAGCTTCTTAACCTCGTCATGTATCGACTTAACATTCTGTTCCGAAAATATCTTTTTAGATAGTTCCTGGCGCATCATCCCATCAACTTGGGGTAGTGATCACCATCCCATTATAATACAGATTTTTCATCATAATACTTCTTCGTTACAGCATGTAGATTCCTTCCTTTTAAAGAAACAAATTGATTATAGTTCCTTTCAACGATTCTTAGAGAACACCGACCCATCTGAAATTACTTGTTATGACGTTTTTGAAAAGCATATTCTTTTAGCTGCGGAAAATGCCATTATCACTCGCAGACATTATATCTTTGACTCCATGATGGAATACAAAATGCCAAAAAGCATTGGCAAAAAAACATCGTAAATTTTTCATCGCACGATCATCTTTGCTCAAGTCTGATTCGATGAATTATAAACACAGTGTAGCTAAACTTAAATTTACCATTTCACGTGAAAAACAGAGATATTGGAATCGTATATCCAACATTATTCGTTCATCTACCAACATCTTCTCACACTATCGTCGACTTCAACATTTTTTAGGATCTCCATCTTCAACATCCACGAATCTATTCATTCATAATTCCACCATTTGTGTCCAAGCCCAGGAACAAGCCAATTTGTTTGCCACTCAATGGGCGATTACTGATTCTGTATTACAGCATCCAGAAATCTCTCCTTCTGGATTTGATTTCTCCTCAATCCTGGACTTGACTTTTAATATAGCAGAATTAAAACGGGCTATCCTCTCAGATTTTCTACTGTGGCATATAAACTGACAGGTTCCTGTCAGACCTCTGTGGCAAGCAGCTGCTTAAGGGGGTATTTATTTTAATTTTTTATTATACAACGACAACGGAAAACATCTCCGGGTCCAGACAACATCTCGGCAACCATGATTAAGAAGATTCCTGACAACCATTTGGGATAATTACTGATCACCTTTAATCAAATATGGTCAATTTTCTGAAATTCTGTATTTTTCTGAAATTTAAAATTGTCAAAATAGTTGGTAAGATATTCTTTAATGCCACTTAAAACACAAAATGCACGTACTACTTAAACACACCCAAATACATTTTTATGAAGATAATAGAAGAGGCAATTGAAAATTTCAACATGACCGATTTCGGAAAATCTTGTTGTTTAAAGAGCGTGGATTATTAAATGCTTTATCACTTTACACTGAACTGCTTAAAGAAAAGGGAATAGCACAAAGAAATTAACTTTAGATATAAGATAATTCGAGATGCATTTGAAATTTTAATTTCGAGAAATAAACTCTTTAAATAATAAATTGCAGAATTTTTAAATAAAGATATATGTGTAATTACAAAAATATAAATAAATACTCCCTCAAACAGCTGCTTCCCACAGAGGTCTGACAGGAGCCTGTCAGTTTATATGCCAAAGTAGATCTGAGAGGATGGCAGGACCTCGGCAGAAAAACAACACATACATCCATGCCTAACCTGGGGCTCGAACCCAGGTCCCTTAGATCAGTAGCCAAGTGCGCTAACCAGCAGTCTTTTATTTTAATTCTATATTTGAAATTTAACAAATTATATAGGTTTGAATAAAGTTCATTCAGAATATTACATAGTAGCCTTTCTCAACCGGAATTCCCCGGAATCTTAAGGCTCCGCGAGAGGTCGTGATTAAAAAAAAAATACACAAAAACAAGAGTGCAATAAGTTGGCCAAAATAAACAGATCCACAGAAAAATATTTCTATTCAAAAGAACATTGACGATTATTTTATCTAACTTACTGATCACACTAACGTACCGTGAGCTGCAGATATAAGAATTTTTATGCAGGAGTTTCCTCACAGCTGAAAATTATTTGAAGGTTTCCTGCAGGGTAGAAAAAAGGTTGATGAAGGCTGCTATATAGTGTACGTGAGGTCTTGATTAGTGTTTTGATTTCAGGAACGCATCTTCAATGCTAAAGACAGTGTTCCTTTATTCTAGTTTTTATTTTTAATGAGAAAATCCTGTCATAATTTTTATTGATTTTTAAGACATGAAAATCTATGAAAACATATTTCGGTGATAACGTTAAAATATAATAAACAAATTTTTATCTATGAAAACCTTTAAATGTATTTTAGAAAGCCAATCAACTCTTTACGTCTTTCTAAATAAGTAACTTAATTATTATCTTGCGAAATTGTTTTGAGTTGGACAAATGATTTAAAATTGATGGAAAGCGCGACGATATAGGTCAACTCGCAATTTATATATCTAATTCTAAATGCACTTTATGGTTTCTTGGACATTTGTCATAGCATATAATATTAAAGCATATAAAATTGAGAATTTAGAAAAAAATATCGAAATAGGCACCCGGGATTTGAAATTAGAATTTACCTCCTTCAATATGAACCAGAACCAGTGCAATATATTATAGCCACTGAATCCCTTTGGAAAACTATTAAAAATTTTAATTTTACACTTATTTTAAAATTCATTTTATGGCGCTGTCCTGTTCATCAAATTATTTTTTTCCAAACTTATAACTTTATAGAGTTAATTTTTCTATTGAATAGAAAGTAATATATATCTAATATGCATGGAAAACCGACTGACTGAGTGTCAAGGGATAACGCTAATTCTAATTATGATGCTGAAGATCTATAAAAGTGTGGACCTAGGGTAATCCAGGTCGTTTGAAATATTTATATAGTTAATTTTTATACTGAAGGGAAAATTCCTATGTATTATATATATATCTAGCTGATTGTAAGTGCCGGGATTCTAATTGTAACATTAGACCATTTTTTTAACGTTAGTTCTAAGGATGATGCAGAAATGGTAGGAATGGGTGTCGCACAGATGGCAGCACGTCAGGCTAATAATTTGCAGGTCCCAGGTTCGAGTCCCCCATTGGCCAGTGTGACATTTACCTCTGTCAAACTCCTTTCCTCTCCTCGTTCACTAGCGGACACCGATGGTCTTCGAAAGGCCGTCGTCCGTCAGATGAAACGTTAGGCCAATGCACCATGTGCGGAAGAGTTGTACCCTATGAACGTTAAAGAACACACTGGATGGCCTTGACTGGAGGCTACCATCTGTCTCCCAATAGCTGTTCCAGTGGGTCCCTCCTCCAACATTCTCTGAGCCTTCGGGGTCCTTCTAACCTGACCATTTAGCCCATTGTGTGCAAAAACTGCCATTCAGAAGTAAAACAGTCCAATATTTAAGTAAGAGAAGTTAAGAGACCTGGGATCATACTTGACTCTAGTAGAGTATTTGTTTAATGAAATTTTTGGGACATTTTTTTTGTAGTCTCTTAAATATTGAGGCGTTTATAACGCTTTGAATATGAAAAAAAAAATTGAATGAAGTCTTTAATTTATCTCTGAGTATATTTTACATTAAAAATCATTTTAAAGAGGTTATTGAGCTCTGAAAGTGATTTTCTATTGAGATAACATGTAACTGTTTGCATTCTTCTGTCCAATAGCAATGCACTCAGGTGATTGCTCTGGTAATGCGCAAGGTTCGAGCCAATTTGAAAAGTAGTCAACCATTAATAATATGTAGTTTTATTTCTCTCTGTGTGATTGGCAAAAAGTGAAATATTCCATCCCATTCGCAGAAAGGTTCATCTAGTAAAGGGTGACCTTAGAATGTTTCCTATCCTTTTTTTAATATAATTTCTCCTCTTTAGTCATCTAACACAAGCTTGTACATAATTGCTGACATTAGAGTAAAGGTTATACTGAAAGTTGTGTTGTTTTACCTCTGAGCGACACTTTTTTGCACACCATTGGCTAAATGGCGAGAACCACAAATAGAGAGACCACGAAGGCTTAGAGAAGGTTGGAGGAGGGAACCCACTGGAACAGCTGTTGGGAGACAGATGGTATCCTCCCGTCAAGGCCATCCAGTGAGTTCTTTAACATACACAGGGTATGGTTCTCCCGCACAGGGGGGCACGGCTTAACGTCCCATCCGATGGACGGCGACCTTTTCAAGCCCATCGGTGTCGCCTACTGACCGTGGGCAGGGTGGGGAGTTTTACGGAGAAAATTCTGAACGCTGACCCATCTGGGGCTCACACCTGGGAACTGCAGATTACGAGCCTGATGCGCTACCGACTGAGAAGAATAGTGTAATAAGTTGTCCAAAATAAACAGATCAAAAGAAAAATATCTCTACTCCAGTGGTTCTCAACCTTTTATGCTTCACCTATTCCCTGGAAATGTGTATGTAACTGGCGTACCCTTTGTATAGAATATTAAAATTGTAGTTATAGTGTAATAATGGGAATAAAATAAAACATATATATATACATATTAGATTTTGTACTTAACTTACATCTAGCAACTTTTGAGCTCTCACGGCATACCTCAAAAAAATTTACCGCGTACCCCCAATTGGGAAATGCATACGCCCAAGTTCAGAACCCCTAATCTACTGAAAAGGGTCCTGATGATTATTATATCTACACTTACTGATTACACTAATGCAACGTGAGTTGTAAATACAACAATTTCTATTAATTATTTTTATTACAGTCGTCCCAGATTTACGGAAATTATGTATATAACTTTTCATTTACGGAAATTTTATTTTAGCACTCAGCTTCGTTGTACGGCAAAATTTCTCCAGTACGTAAATTTTTCGGAAAAGTTTTTTTAAATTATTTTACAGCTAGAAATGCAACAATTAAACATCATCGATGTTGTCGTAGACTTGTGTGGTAATTCCCGAACAATTTCTCTTCACCTAAGGTTATAAATGAATCCACAGATCTGTTGGTTACTGCATTCATTAGACCTCTACACATCAATGAATGAGGTTTTTTTTGTGATCTTTTTCCATTGAATGCGTGTTTTAGAAATTAGATACCTTCGAAGTTAGATTCCCATTGACATCACATGGAAATTCTGTATCATTTTGGTAGAGTAGTTTATTTAGGTTTAAAATATTCGATCAATATTTAAGGTCATGAAAAGTAGGACTCAAGCATCGGAAACTATCGATTATTATCAGACAAATGGATAGAATATATCTATTTTTGATATGTTTGAGCTGTAACAGAAGCAATGCCACGCACATTATTTCTATACTGGTTGAATAACTGTAATATTATTAACTGAATGTGCAGAAAGTTATCCAGTATCAGTATTTCCCATATTGAAATGTTTTCCAGACACATGCTACCATCTAGTGTCCCATGCTTAAACTCGGTGAAAGTTGAATTTTTTTTGCATATTTTGAGGGCGAATGGACAGGCAATGTCACAGAAAAGGTTGTGTTTGATGTTGTATGAGAAGCCTGGAATGACTTAATAGAGCTTCTCAGTTATCTCCGTCCTTTGTGTTTTGTAAAAGAATATTGAATGAATTATATAGCTCATTTGAATGAGAAAGGATTTTTGGCTTAGCGAGAGCCCCTTAATAAACGTTACAAAGCAATTGTGACCCACCGAGGGCTGTACCAGTGGGAAGTGCTTCCCTTCGGTTGAAGAACTCTGGGTCATTGTTCCAGAAAATTGTAAATATCATAATTACGCCTCACATTGATTAATGCTGTGTATATCTAGATGATATAGCTTTCTTTTCGAACAGCTGGGAGGATCATCTTAACATCGTAGGAATATCAACGTCAAGTATTTCACAATCAACCATGCAAAGTGTACTTAGGGGAGGAGCGAGACGAAATATTTCGGTCACATTGTCGGTTCGGTCAGGCAAGGCCCCCACCATGCAAAACTAGAGGTCATCAGAAAGATGAAATCTCCTCGAATAAAGAAGGAACTGAAGAGCATATTAGGACTCTTCGGATATCACCTACACTACTTAGATCAGTATGCAGCAATTGCAAACAACTCACAGACATGACTCTGAAGCAGATACCTGCACAGTTGACAGTTGCAGTGATGCATACAAGCAGATAGTCATTCGAAACCTTAGTGTGTTTTTTTTTTTGTGATATTTTTCCATTGAATGCGTGTTTTAGAAATTAGATACCTTTGAAGTTAGATTCCCATTGGTATCACATGGAAATTATGTATCATTTTGGTAGAGCAGTCTATTTAGATTTAAAATATTCGATCAATATTTAAGATCATGAAAAGTAGGACTCAAGCATCGGAAACTATCGATATAGTTTCCGATGCTGAGTCCTACTTTTCATTAGTATGGAGGAGGGGGGGGGGGGGCTGTGCGAGTCTCCTGAAAGCAGTACACTTGATCCTGTATGACCTTACATTCTGCATTGAAAATAAAGGATTTGCATTTGAATCCTTTAAAATATATTGCATTCTATGAATTTTACAAGGGAGCGCGACAATTGGGTTGAAGTCAGCTGGCTGGACAACAATTTCAAGTACGACAATTAGATGGATTCTACAACTAGGAGCATAAGACAATTGGGAGGATAAAACAATTTTGTTGACAACTGGATGGAACGCAGTTGGGAAAATATGACAATTGGGTTGAAATAAGGAAATTATGAGAAGTAACAATTATTCATATTGTTGCGGATTACAAAAATATGGATAGCACTGGGCGTGAGTTTTAAAAGCTATATTTTAAAACCAATTGTAATACAATACAAATCGTTACAAAGAAAATATGGATGTAGTATCTCTTAAACAAATTAATACTAACATGCAAAAATCATCAATCTTCCTGGACAGAGTACTCAACAACAGCTCTGTCTATTCTACTAAATACTACCTTTTTAACCTTGTTTACCATGTCATTTGAACATCTTGAGACGTAAACAAATTATCGTCCTCTGCTAGTTCACTAAACTTTTCACATTAGTAAAATAATACGAGGACCGTCGCGCACACAACACATAAAAAGATTCTTCTTGTCTTTTACTTATCGCGCACAGACACAAACCATCTGAACAACCTTTTAGATCTCAGAACTTTACCACACTGCACTGCTATATTTTTATTCTTCTTCTTTAGGACTGTTCTAAGTTCCAAATCGTTGGCCAATTGAATCTCACGCTGAAGCAATAGGGCAATGGATACTCAAGTATGCATGACGTGTTCGAAAGTTGTCTTAGGAAAAAATGAATTTATCCAATGTTTAAATGGGTGCAAGAAATGCTACTGCCTCTCATGTGCAGGATTTGCTGAATCAAACTTCCGGAAATTATCAAAAGAGCGGAAAGGTAGGTGGTTATGCTGTAATTGTTTAAAACAGAAATCTTCTACAACAAAGGAGCTCGATTCTGCACGAGCCGCCATGGACACACCTCGTGATGCTCCCGATAGCTGTGGGGGAGGTTCTCCGCTCAAAGCGACTGACCAAGGTCAATGCAGCAGGGGTCCTGCGCGAGGCAACCTTGTGGTTCGCGTGAACGAAGTGGCCTCTAGTCACGGGAACTCGCAGGCAGAAATCCCCGTTTTCAATAGATTTTCTGTATTGGAAAGGGAAGAGAGTGATTTTGTCAATCAGCTGGTCATGTCTGAGTATAAAGATCTGTCCGATGAACCTGCTGTATGCAAAATTGATAATTTGCAAGTTTTATATGCTAAATTAAGAGAAGACATGAAAAACAACTCAAACGAAATGTATAATGAAATTAAAGAAGTTGCAAAAGCTATTCAATTTAATTCCGATTGTGTAAAAGACTTTATGGAAGAAATAGCTAAGTTAAAATCCGAAATTGTGACTGTCAAAAAAGACAATCTTGAACTACGTAACGAAAATAGACAGTTGCAAAAAGACTTGGCAGATTTAAAGCAGGACATCGACGATTTGCAACAGTACAGCAGAAACTCCAATATAGAAATCGCAGGTTTGCCAGAAACCTCAGATGAAAACCTCGGTTCTGTAGTAATGAATATAGCAAGGATAATACAGGTTAAGGTGGATATCGGAGACGTTGTGGTCGCACACAGAGTTCCTTCGGTGAAAAAAGAAAAAACAAAACCTATCGTGTTGCAAATGAAAAACAAGTCTATAAGAGATAAATGGATTTCAGAAGCAAAGAAGAAACGGATTAAGGTTAGCAACGTAAACAGAAATTTTGATGATAAACCAATTTATCTGAATGAACATTTGACACAACGAAATAAAAAATTGCTCTATTTGGCAAAGCAATTCAAATTAGAGCATAACTATAAATTTTTATGGGTTAAGGACGGAAAAATTTTTTTAAGAAAGGAAGAAAACTCCAAGGTTAGAATAGTAAGAAATGAAAGAGACATAACGGATTATACTGAACAAAATGGATGATTTAGTCTGTGAGATTCAGTCCGAACTGGATTCGTGTGCTTTGCTAACAGATATTGATGAAGTTAATAAATTCCTTTCTTGTTATTTGAATTATACCCTTTTGCATGTGAATATCAGAAGTTTGCGATTGCATTTCAATGATTTACTTGTATTAATGTACCAATTTCGAAATCTCATTGATATTATAATCTTAAGTGAAATTTGGGTAAAGGATGATGAAGTTGTAAATTATAAAATTGATGGTTATCAGCAATTTTTTAGGAGTAGGCAATATAATAAATCAGGAGGAATTGTAGTTTATGCAAATGTTACGAAGTTTAGTTTTTGTGATTGTAATGTAAATATGAAAACTGCAGAGAATATTAATCTATTTGACTGTAACACAGGTATATATTTATGTGCTATATATCGTTCTCATGAATACTCCGTCAAAGAATACATAACTGAATTTAGTAGTACTTTGCAAAATATTAAAAATAATAAGCTAATAATAATTGGGGATATAAATCTTAATCTATTAAGCAACAGCTCGGAGGTGTCAGATTATCTTGATGTAATGTCTTTAAATGGTTTAAAGTCTTTTGTGAATGTTGCTACGAGATCTACTTTTTCCTCTCATACTTGTATAGATCATGTATTTATACGAGATAAGAATAATGATTATACGTACAATACAGCTGTCTTCCAAAATGATATTACAGATCATTATCCAATGATCTGTAAACCGTTTTTCATTATCCAATACTTGTAAGCGTAAGTGGGAAAGAAATTTTTTTTAACCCTAAACCTTTAGTGAAAAGCTGTATAGATTATAATTTATTCGAGAAATATATTAAAGAATATAAATGGAACAATGAAGATGATAAAACTGATGATGTAAATGCATTATATGATAAATTCATATACATGATAAATGAGGCCAAAATAGTGAGTACTAAAGTTACTAAAAACAATAATGTTTTGGGTCCTACTCAGAGGAGCAAAAACAAATGGATAACAAATGAAATTATAATTTTAGCAAAAGAAAAGCAAAAATTATACAACAAATATAAAAAACGCCCTTTTGATAAATCGCTTGAAAAGCAAAATAAATCATTAAGAACTCAACTAACAAATAAAACTAGGTATGCAAAAAAACTTCATTATTTAAAAGAGTTCCATAATTGTAATAGTGATGTGAAAAAGCAATGGGCAACAATAAATAGTATTTTAGGGATCGAAAAAAACCTGAGATATATCCTTCAAAAAATGTTGATGAAGATCTAGCAAATAAAGTTAATGCACATTTCATAGAAGTTAACCAGGGGTATCAACATACTACAAATAATTTTAATACTGAAATTGACAAATATGTAAACCATAATGATAACTCAATGGTTCTGTTTGAAGCAGATCAAACGGAACTAAACAATGTAATATCACAATTGAATAATAAGAAATCATGTGGTTATGATGAAATAAATGCCCATATGTTAAAAATTGTTTTTAAATATAAACCTCATATTTTTGTAAAAATTGTAAATTTATCTTTTTCTACTGGAATGTTCATAGATGCTTTAAAAATTGCTAAAGTAAAGCCAATTTACAAAAAAGGTAAAAACTCGGATTTTAATAATTATAGACCGATTTCCATACTCCCTATCTTTTCAAAAATTATTGAAAAACTCATGAAAGAGAGATTAATGAAATTTCTATCGAAATATAATTTCTTATCAAATAGACAGTTTGGATTTAGAGATAAATTGGGTACAGAACATGCTATGTTACAACTTACCGGCAACATCTATAACAGTGTAAATGAACACAGGAAAACTTTAGTCTTATTTATTGACATAAAAAAAGCTTTCGACACAATAAATCATGAAATTTTAATGCAAAAATTAAGTATAATAGGAATAAGGGGACTTGCTTTCAATTGGTTTAAATCATATTTGGAAAACAGGAAACAATATGTGGCTATACATAAACTGGAAAGTAATATGCTTGTTTTGAATGGTGGTGTACCGCAAGGTTCTATTCTTGGGCCAGTATTGTTTTAATATATATTAATGATTTTTGCAATTTAAATTTATTTGGCAAAATCACAGCTTATGCGGATGACACAGCGATAGTGTACTCGACTGAAACTAATTATGAGTTAATGTTCAAGATAAACAATGACTTAAAAAGCATAAGAAACTGGTTTAGTAGTAATAAACTGCAAATAAATGTGGAAAAAACTAATTTTATCTATTTCGGTTTATTGAATACAAGTAAAGAGGTTGTCATAAAATACCATAATTCTGGTTGTAATTTGGTAAATGGTTGTGTATGTAAAACTATCGAACAAGTTGAATGCGTTAAATATCTAGGCATTTATGTTGAACAAAATCTAAAATGGAAGAAACAAGTAGATACAGTGTGTAAAAAATTAAGATTTATTTTGTACAAGTTATATTATCTTAAATCATGTTCTCATAAGAAGTTGTTAATTTTAGTTTATTTCGCTTGGGTTCACTCAATTTTAAGTATGGAATCACATGCTGGGGGGGAGATTATATATCAAATCTACTCCCTCTAGTGAAATTGCAAAATAAAATTGTAAAACTAGTTTCAAATAGCAATATTAGCAATGTAAATTATCATTACATAAGCAATAATATATTACCCTTGAGAAAGTTATATTTATATAGAAGTCTTTTGTATCTACATAAAAACAACAATTGGATCGAAAAACGGTTCATCCCATACGATACCAGATGTTCTACAAACATGTTTCATGTTGTGAAATCAAAAAAAGAAATCATGCATAAGCATTACAATTTTATTGCACCAAAATTATATAATTCTTTACCAAATAGTATAAAAGAAGAAAAAAGTGATTGTAATTTTAAGAAAAAAACCAAACTTTTTTTGGTAAATACTGAAGATATTGAAGACGCTTTTAATGTAATTTCTTAGTTTTTTTATCCATTGCCAAAGATTTTCGTTTACAGTAGAATTTTGTTTTTGTAATCTGTAAGAGTTGTTTTGTAACTCCTAGATTACACAGAAATACTTGTAAAATGTATGTTTGTGTGTTTTTTATTTTTAATCGTTTTTTTTTTTAATTTTATTTTATATTATTTCCTTTTGCTATATTCCATCCAAATTTGATGGTAAATTTTTGTGTGTAATGTTTCTGTAAATGAGAATGGAAATAAATATATTATATTATAAGCACACACGAGGGCTACAATCACGTTAACTCGTGAAGTCACTGTAGCGCGTTCATCTGTCGTAACACTGCCCCTTCCTTCGGTCTTGTTCGTCCCGAACAATCCTGGATTCCGAAGCTTCTTCAGTTCTTCGATGAAACGGGGCCAAACGATCCACGTGAACCACCTTGCACTTTGTAGCTGGACGTCGACGAATGCGATATACCACGTCATTAATCCTGTTAACTATTGTATATGGACCTTCCCAAGGTTTCTGAAGTTTTGGAGATAGTCCTTTCTTTCTATGTGGACTGTATAGCCAGACAAAATCTCCTTGATTGAAAACAGTTCCATTTATTTTACTGTCATATCTTGTTTTGGTTCTGTCACTTGCTATGTCGATGTTATGTCTAACGGAGTGATGGATTTCTTCTAGTCGTTGTTGTAATTCTTGTACGTATTGTGGAGTGGACACAGGCATTGCTTCGGGCCGACCATATAAAAGGTCACAGGGAAGACGTAACTCTCTTTCAAAAAGCATCATGGAAGGTGTCTGTCCAGTTGTCTCATGCACTGCCGTCCTATATGCCAGCAAAAGGAGTGGTACATGGCGATCCCAGTCACGTTGGTGGTCGTTCACAAATAATGCTAAATGCTGAGCAATTGTTCTATTGAATCTTTCAACCATACCATCCGACTGAGGGTGTAAGGGAGTTGTTCTGGTTTTCTGAATGCCTAATAGTTGACAGATGCCTTTAAACACATTGGATTCAAAATTCCGTCCTTGATCAGAGTGGAGTTGTAAAGGTACTCCATACCTACTAATGAAGTTATTAACTATCATCTCCGCCACTGTTGTTGCTTCCTGGTCTTGGATGGGATATACCTCAGGCCACTTTGTGAAATAATCCATTACCACTAATAAATATCGATTTCCATCATCAGTTCTAGGAAACGGACCCATTACATCAATGGCTATTCTTTCAAAAGGGGCACCAACGTTATACGTCTGCAGCTTACCCCGACTCCTAGTCTTAGGGCCTTTCTTTGCTGCACAGGCTTCACATTGCCTACACCATCTTTCAACGTCTGCCCTACTTTTCATCCAATGAAATCGTTCCCTGGCTTTGGCTAATGTCTTATTAACACCGAAGTGTCCTCCAGTGGCACTATCATGTACATCTTTCATTACAAGTTCCACTCGGGAGCGAGGAAGGATTATCTGAAAACGGATCAGCCGTCCAGTGGGATTCTCCCATCTTCTGTATAATACTCCGTCTTTCATTTTTAAGGAGTCCCACTGTGCCCAGTAGCTTTTAGTAGTTGGACTATACCTCGAGATTTGCTCCCAATTAGGTCTTACATCAGATTTTTCAATCAATTCTAATATTGGTTTTATGTCTTCATCATCTAGTTGAGCCTTCCTGATTTCAATTGGATTCCAGATGTTAGGGGTGTCACTGTTTATTTGTGTCGATACTATTTGTCTTATGGGCATTATCTCTTTAGTTCCAAATTTCAGTTCTGCATTATAGCAATGTTTACAGTTGTCAATACATGGGCGCCTGGAAAGAGCATCTGCATTCTTATGCATTTTACCACTTCGATGTTCGATGGAGAAATCGTATTCTTGTAACCGTTGTATCCACCTAGCGATTTGTCCTTCAGGGTTTTTGAAGTTTAATAACCATCTAAGTGCAGCATGATCAGTACGTATAAGGAATTTCTGGCCATAGAGATAATGATGAAAATGTTCTATTGCTTTTACTATTGCTAACAGTTCTTTGCGTGTTACACAATAATTCCGCTCTGGTTTGGATAAAGTTTTACTAAAGTATGCAATAACTTTCTCTTGTCCGTCTTGTTCTTGTGAAAGTACAGCACCGACTCCTGTGTTACTTGCATCAGTATCTATTACAAATTGCTTTCCAGTTTGTGGGTACGCTAGCACTGGTGCTGTGGAAAGAGTTTTCTTTAGCTGTTGAAAGGCTATATCGCATTCAGTGGTCCACATAAACCGCTGGTCCTCTTCTGTCAGACGATGTAATGGCCTTGCGATGTTGGAGAAGCCTTTGACAAATCTTCTATAGTAGGTGCAAAGTCCAATAAAACTACGAAGTTGATGAACATCTTGTGGTGGAGGCCAGTCTCTTACAGCTTCTATCTTACTAGGATCAGTCTTAATCCCTGATGTAGTGATCACATGACCAAGGTAATGAACTTCTTGCTGGAACAGTTTACACTTTGTCGGTCCCAATTTTAACTTGGCTGCCTTAAGTTTTTCAAATACTTGACGAAGATTTCTCAAATGTTCTTCGAAAGTTCTTCCAAGAACTATGATGTCGTCCAAGTAAACCAGACAGACCTCCAAAGACAAACCTTTGAGCACCGACTCCATTAGTCGTTCAAATGTAGCAAGTGCGTTACAAAGTCCAAATGGCATCACCTTAAACTGCCAAAGTCCATTCCCTGTAGTGAAAGCTGTTTTCTCACGGTCTTCAGGATGTATACCAACTTGCCAATAGCCGCTCTTTAAGTCTAATGTTGAGAACCATTCTGACCCAGATAAAGTGTCTAGTGTATCATCAATCCTGGGTAAAGGAAAGGAGTCTTTCTTTGTTACGTCATTTAATCTGCGATAATCTACACAAAATCGTGTAGATCCATCCTTTTTCTTGACAAGAACTACTGGTGATGTCCAGGGACTCTGTGATGGTTCTATAATGTCCTGAGCTTCCATGTCCTTTATGAGTTGTTCCGTCTCCTCCCTTTTTACCAATGGAAGTCTTCTTGCCGGCAGATGGACTGGAGGAGAATCACCAGTGTTGATTTTATGTTCCGTCAGGTTTGTACGGCCATAATCATTTGATGTGGCAGAAAAAATGTCAGAAAATTCTTTTAATAGGTTCTCGGCCTTAACAGCTTGGTTTTCAGTTAATATTCGTCTTGTTTCTCTCCATAATTCAGTAAGATGAGATGGGATGTCTGTATGATTTTGATTTGAATCAGTAACTTCTATTTTATTTATACTTGTTACACAGGTAACAGCTTCACATATTGCTAATTCTTCACCTTTTTTTAACATTCTATTGGATTTGTTACAGTTCATCACTCTGATAGGGATCTGTTCTTTATCTATTCTGACTAAAGTCCTTGCAACCAGGATATTATGAGCCAAAGCTCCTTTACCAGAGGCATCGGTAACTGCCAATCGGAAGGCCCCAGAAGTCTCCGCCCGATGTCCACGGACTATAACTTCACTTTGTGCTGGGATCTCTGTGTCTTCCGTCACTAATATTGAAGTTACGCTTGATAAAGAATCAGACTTCCGGCTAAGCAGAGGAATCTCTTCTGTCTCATAGATGAGTAGGTTATCACTGGGTCTAATGTTGAATCCATGTTTCTTAAGAAAATCAAGGCCTAATATGCATTCATCGTAGATGTCAGCGATGTAAACAGGATGGTGTACCAGACAGCTACCAACTCGGATGTTAAGTTCTATTTTTCCATGGACTTTTGCACAATCTCCAGTGGCTGTTTGTAGGCTTATTTTAGACTGTGTAGTATTCAAGTTTGGGTGAGGTATTATTTTCTTTATTATATCCGTTCTAAGTAAAGTTACATTTGCACCAGTGTCGACTATCATACGGCAAGGTATTCCATTTATGGCTCCATCAGCTACTAATCCATTATTATCACCATGTAATGTTGAAACGTGGGCGACTTCCCTTGGGGCCAACCAATCAACAGCCAGCCTTTGCCCCGCAAGACTGACTAATTTCTGTTTCCCTGATCCTGTTGTCTAGTTGATGGACTTGGATTCCTCATTCGTTTCCTAGTGCAATTGGTACGAATGTGTCCGGTCTTGCCACAATTCCAACACTGAAGGTCTGTTGTAGGTTTTGAAGAAGAACCTTTTATATCTTTCAAAACGGATAGTATGGCTTTGGTTAGTTCTTTCATCTCATTATCCTTTTCTACAGTTTCTTCTGCACTCACAAATCTCACTGCACGTTTGTTCGCTCGGGAGGAAAGCCTGGAGCACTCGTATTTCATAGCATGTACCACAGCTGACTTTAAGGATTCACCTTCAAACATCCTCAGAGATTGTTGAGTGTCAAGGTCAGCAATAGCATCAATAAATTGTAATTGAGCTAAATTATCTTGAATTTCTGGTGGACAGTTACTATAAGCCAATCTAGCTAGACGCTCAATATCACTAGCAAGCTCTTGCAAAGTTTCACCACTTTTCTGCATGCGATGTTTAAATTGAGTCACGTAATATTGTTTTAAATAACTATCACCAAACCTTAGTTCTAATGCAGAAACTAGACTTTGATAATCAAGTCGTTTCTCTTCTGGAACAGACTGCAAAACTTCCGCAGCAGAATTCCTTAAAGAAGCTGCAAGAAAACTGGCCTTTTGGAATTCATTCCACTCATTGGCTGTAGCGATAACTTCGAATTGTGTTTTAAATACTGTCCAAGATGATTGACCATCATATGTAGAAGGTTTAGTTGTATTTTTAGCGATATGTGTAATAACATTATTTCCTCTAGAATTATTATTATCACAAGCAGAAGGTAACATTTCATTTCTCAAAATCTGAAACTGGCGTTCACAATCAGTTTTTACAATTTCTATTTCATGTTTATAATCTAACTTAACACTATCAAGATCATATTTTACACTGTCAATTTCAACCTTTAAACAATCACATTGTTTATTAAGTTCGGTTTAATGTCCTTACACTGATCAGTAATCTTATCAATTTGAGAAGCCACTTCAGCTCTCATCTCAGTATTTTGTGCGGCCATTTCGGCTTTCAAGTCACCTATTTTATCGCTTTGGGCAGTTATATCACCTTTAATCTCAGTATTTTGTGCGGCCAGGTCACCTATTTTGTTAGCCATATCGGCTTTCATATCAGTCATCAGCTTTATTAACTCATCCATACTTCTAGTGAAAGACATTCAATTAAATTATCCACACTCCTAGACACCAAATGTTGCGGATTACAAAAATATGGATAGCACTGGGCGTGAGTTTTAATAACTATATTTTAAAACCAATTGTAATACAATGCAAATCGTTACAAAGAAAATATGGATGTAGTTTCTCATAAACAAATTAACTACTAACATGAAAAAATCATCAATCTTCCTGCAGAGGTACTCAACAACAGCTCTGTCTATTCTACTAAATACTACCTTTTCAACCTTGTTTACCATGTCATTTGAACATCTTGAGACGTAAACAAATTATCGTCCTCTGCTAGTTCACTAAACTTTTCACATTAGTAAAATAATACGAGGACCGTCGCGCACACAACACATAAAAAGATTCTTCTTGTCTTTTACTTATCGCGCACAGACACAAACCATCTGAACAACCTTTCAGATCTCAGAACTTTAACACACTGCACTGCTATATATTTCATTCTTCAGAACTGTTCTAAGTTCCAAATCGTTGGCTAATTGAATCTCACGTAGAAGCACACACGAGGGCTACAATCACGTTAACTCGTGAAGTCACTGTAGCGCGTTCATCTGTCGTAACAATATGTTTTATTTTATTCCCATTGTTATACTATAACTATAGTTTTATCTATCTACACAAGGGGTACGCCAGTTACATACTCATTTCCAGAGGGTACGTGAAACATAAAAATTTGAGAACCACTGATCTAAATCATAAGCAACAAAGGGAAAATAAGTTACTTTCATGAATTATAGGTGGCGCAAGGTCCGCCACATTCCAATGAAAGATTTATAAGTTTTATCCTGAAAGGGAATTTTCCTCCGATGCGTGGATTTTATGGTAGAGCGCTCTGGCATGTATCTACAGAGTTGCGGGTTCGATTCTCGCCATGTCAGTAATAATTTTTCAGATGGATAATTGTTACCTCTCATAATTTCTTTATTTCAACCCAGTTTTCATATCCTTCCAATTGTGTTCCATCGAATTGTCTAATCCTCTCAACTGTCGTATCTTTCTGTTGTCGTATCCAATATTGTCGCACTTCCAATTATTATCCACCCAGTTGACTTCCACCCAATTGTCGCCATGCCGTGTAAAATTCATAGAAGATAATATATTTTAAAGGATTCAAATGCAAACATTTTTTTTTAAGAAGGAAATAACGAGTAGTTTTCATTGAAGATGGGAGGAGATAATTATGTGATGGATGATGCTGAATATTTAGCTTGAGAGTCTCAATTGTTCTTTCATCATCGCTCTCATCCTCTGCACATACAGGGCTAAAAGCGCAAGTTCAGCTCCAGAGATTACGTTTGAGGCTCATCCGTGAACAATTGTGATTACGTCGTTTTAAGGAAAAACATCAATACTTGATGCTTTCCTTTTGTATTTTCCCTTTTGCTGATTTCCATATTGCTGAAAGGTCTTTCGATCTGTTTAGACTCGTAGTGACCAAGCCAATCGGCCCTAAAGGTATTTCTTTAATCCTTTTTTAACCACCACTATTATTTCAAATTTTTAATTACAAGTAATAAATGTTTCGTTTAATCCACGAAAAGTCTCCAACATTCCCAGAAGTCCAGAACGCATCCATAGGATGCATTACAAGAAGTCAAGAATAAAACCAATCACTCGAAAAAGGCGTTATTACCAGTGGATAATGCAGTGCTGTCCAACTCTCTCAGACCGCGGACCATTTCTGCTTTTGACAATATTTCGCGGGCCAAAGAAAAAGAATAGGATAGGATAGGTAATTGAAAAGTCAGTTCATGCCACTTCAAAAAAATTGTTTTATTTATACGAAAAATAATAAGTAATAATAAACCAATATAAATTTTCTAAACCTTATTAAATATTTAATAAATTTAATGGGAGCAATGTGGCCGTAGTTGTTGGGTAATAATTTCTTTTAGGTCCATATCTATATTTGTTGTTACGAGCCGAAGTATATGCTCAAGTGTAGAGTCTTTCATGCATTTTCTGTACCTTGTTTTTATATATTTGATATCAGAAAATGCGCGTTCGCAGATATATGTACTTCCAAACGTAGAAATTATTTGAAGCCTTTTTTGACATTTTTCTTTAGTCAAACGTTTGACCAATTCTATTCCAGTTTCTCTATTAGATGCACTAATTGGGTCGGCCTGAAGGTCACATAATTCCATTTGATGTTTAGGATCTACGGTGATAATATCAATATTTAACGGATTACTGAATAAATTTAAACTTTCTTAATAAATAATAATAATAAATAAATACCCCCTCAAGCAGCTGCTTGCCACAGAGGTCTGACAGGAGCCTGTCAGTTTATATGCCATAGTAGAAGGTCTGTGAGGATGGCAGGCCCTCAGCAGAAAAACGACACAAACAGCCATGCCTTACCCGGGGCTCGAACCCGGGTCCCTTAGATCAGTAGCCAAGCACGCTAACCACTCGGCCTAAGGTCATGAAATTGAGAAAACCTTCTATTAAAATCTTCAATTAGCATATATAATTTAGTAACAAATTTTTCAAAATTAACTGTTTTACTAAGTTGCTTCATTTCTTCAGAGAACTCTTTACAAGTTTCAAAATGAATTAAATTGTTTTCCTGCAAATTTGACTTCAACAATTGTAGTTTGTTTCTAAACCCAGTAACATGATTATAAAGACAGCATACGTTTTGATCTTTTCCTTGGAAGGATTTATTCAAGATATTTAAATGATCTGAAATGTCTGTTAGGAAAGCAAGTGAACATAGAAAATTTTCGTCAACAAAACTTGCTATTAAATCTTCATCGGTGCCCAGTTTTGTAAGAAAAGATGAATTTCTTTTCGAAATGCAAAAAACTTTTGAGGCATTTCCGGCACTAAACCAGCGAATATTACTACGTAAAGCAGATCGCCATACTCAGCATGAAGCTTTAAATAGTTCCAAACAAGCACCAAAACTTTTAAAACTTTTTAAAGCTCCAAAACACCTTTAAATTTTCTGTGTGTAAGAGAACGATTTCAGCCACGAATTAAATTGGTAATTTTGATAACCTTTTCCATTACGTCGTTTAGTCTCAGCAAAATGCTACACAATGTCTCCTGGTTCACAATACAGTGCAACATTCGACAATTAATTCCTTCTTTTTGTAACAGTCTCGTGAGCCCAATATTTTTGCCAGTCATAGCTCGTGCACCATCAGTTACAATAGCGGTGCACTTATCAAATCCGCCATATTCATCTACTGCACATTTTAATTCCTTATACATGTCTTTACCTTCTGTTGTTCCGTGTAATGATCCTAATTTTAAGAGTTCTAAATATATTTCTTCCTTATAAAAATAAGCGTCTGGCTTCTATCGGAGATGTCTGTACATTCGTCCAAAGCCACAGAAAGAGAGCAGCAATTATTGATTATTTTCTGTAATTTTTTAGTGACATGCATACACGACGACTTACGGTCTGATGAGAAAGTGAAACAGTTTGAATTTTTTTTACTATTTATTCGTCGCCAAAAGTTTGAGCCATTTTTATGGCACATTTTTTAATTAATTCTCGATCCGGAAATGACCTGTTTGCTTCTGCTACTTCTAATCAAACCTCAAATGATGCAGTTACTAAACATTCTCGAGATTTTGATATATTATTTAAAAGAATAGTGTGATAATTCCGTTTTGTTTCAATTTTTTACGAGCGCTATTCTCATCTCTCCTGTGCACGAAGAATAATTTTTTTTCATGCATTGAAAGGTAATGGCGCTTTAAGTTGTATTCTTTACACAGAGCTATAGTCTGTAAACATTCCAAACACTGTGGCTTTCCCTGGTTAAGAATAAATGAATATTCAATCTCCCACCGTTCTTGAAATTCGCGATTTTCATTATCATTCTTTCTTTTATTAGTTGCACTCATATTTAACTTTTAACTTAATTTACGAATAAATATGAAATTCAGTTAATTATCGCATGAACAAACAACAGAAACGTCTAAAAAATAACTCACTTCACAGAATAGCAAAAAAACAACAATATATTTTGCACAACCGTCTGCTTACAGTTGTTAGAGCGCACACGCTGTTCACAAGATGTAAAAGGAGTGGAAGAAATACTACTGCAGAAGCGCCTAGCGAGAGCACAAATCACTCTCACTGCGCATGCATATGGTGAGTATTTTGTGCCAGGCTAAACTGATCGTTAAAACGAAATAGTGGAAATAGTGCTGTGAATTCAAAAAATCCTTCAGAGAGAAAAATGACATTAATTGTTACGACCTTATCTATTTCATTAAACTAAGCTTTTAATTCCCAAGTTTATGACTGCAAAATTTGTATAATTTTGTGAAATTTGAAATTACTCAAGTATCTGTAAGCAATGTGAACTACAAAAGTACAAATTAGTGCTCGAAGTGGTATAAAACTCACATTAGGAGCTAGTGAAATCACTTTAGAGAGAAAATACACCAAAAGAATTATGATGATGAATGTTTATTTTAAATGAAAAATCTTTGTTTTGCGTTGTAAAGTATGGGCAAAGATAACTGCATCTAATTCATTTGTTACTTAACTCAACACATTGCTAAATAACAGACGTGACGTCACCATATGCACTTTAAAAATGCCAAATGAAGCCACTTCTTTCAGTAACGTATAGAACTAACTAATAAATGTCCTTTCCGCGCTTAATAACACGATTCAAACGACAAATATGCTCATCGAACACAACAATTTTGAATCGAGCATATTTGTAAACAGCAAATTTTCGTTCTGCACAAAACAGAGCCTCAAAAGTTATATTATCACACCCGACATTATTTCCAATACAGCATATAACTACAAAACAAATGTTTGTTCAGCAATAAAAATCATGTCACATAAAAAATGCCCCCAAAATAAATAATCTCTACGAATGCAATTATTTAACTGAATGTTTATTAAACTTGAAAGCTCATGCTGATGCTTGCTCAGCGAAGATCAAAATGATCTTTTCTTTAGCGCTTAACGGCGGAGGTGGCTCAGTCGGTAGCGTGCCAGGCTCTTAATCTGTAGTTCCTAGGTTCGAGTCCCAGCTGGGTTAGCGTTGAGATTACATATACAGTCGCCAGTTACATACACAGTTCCAGGGAGTACATTAATCATAAAAGGTTAAGAACCACTGGAGAAGAGATATTTTTCTGCGGATCTGTTTATTTTGGCCAACTTCTTACACTATTCTTCTTAGTCTGCAGCGCGCCAGGCTTGTAATCTGCAGTTTCCGAGTTCGAGACCCAGCTGGGTCAGCGTTGAGATTATTCTCCTCAAAACTCCCGACTCTGCCCACGGTCAGTAAGAGTAACCGATGGGATTGGAAAGGTCGCCGTCCGTCGGATGGGACGTTAGGCCGTGACCCCGTGTGCGGGAGAGCCGTACCCTGTGCACGCTAAAGAACACGCTGGATGGCCTTGATGGGAGGCTACCATCTGTCTCCCAACAGCTGTTCCAGTGGGTCCCCTTCTCTCAGCCTTCGGGGTCCATGTGACCTGGCCATTTACCCGTGGTTTGCAAAAAATTGCAGCTCAGAGGTAAAACAACCCAACCTTAAGCGATTAGTTTTGTCTGGCAAAATTCCGCGCCATGTGCATGTGCAGTATATCGATAGGATATGTTATTCAATTCTTTATCAACCGATAATAAACGCCTTTTTTTTAAGTGATTGCTTCTATTGTTGAATCTTTATAATGCATCCTACGGATGCGTTCCGGAATTTACCTGTCAAATTTTAGTCTATGTGGATTAAATGAAACATTTCCTATTTGTAATTAACAAGTTTGAAAAAGAAGTGGTGGTTAAATCAGGAGTAAAGAAAAACCTTTGGAGCCAATTGGCATATTACGCGCCATGTTCATGTGCAGTAAGAGCGATTCGTGCTGTCGTTAGATGCTTCTTATTACTGCAGCATCATAAAAACATTTGTTTCATGACGCCGCACCGCTCTTAAAAGGTTTCAGAAGTTTGCCGATCGCCTTAAAAATGTTTTGTAAACTTTATAGAATGAGTAAGTTGAAGATTGCATATCAAGTAAAGTAAAATAAGTTGACAAAATATTATAAGGTGGATATCAAATTTTTATTTAAATTTTCAATTAAAATTTGATTTTGTTCGCTGGCTAAAAAAATCCTTGTGCTGGCCGCTAATTGGACAGCTTTGGGATAATGGATTGAATCTAACATATCCTATCGTGTTACACATTGACTAACATAGGATGCATTGTAAGACGTCACAATAACAGTGGCCAGGCCCGGATCAACAAAACATTGAAGGAGAGGGACTGGGGGCAAGACGAAAGCCGGAAAAATGCAAGGGTGTGTGTGCAAAAGCCTGGATTAATGTAACACATCCCCCTCCGTTTGACAAATCTTTAAAATTTGCTAAATACGTAAAATATTTTTAGACACTCTCTTACTCTTACTTGTATTCTGGAAGGATGTGCGTGCTGGTCCCTTAAGCCTCGGATAAAATATTTATATTACCGCGGAAGGAAGATAAAATCTGTAGAATTTCGTGCAAACCTTACTGCATTGTTGATAGATGAAAAACCAAAGTCTGTCTAACTCATCGTCATGAACTCCTTTTAAGTCTTTCGATTGTTCCTTGGGAATCCCTTTCTTTTATATATAGAAGGGTAGGAGTCTTGCAAATTCGAATATTCATTTCGAACACGAAAATCTGCCCAATTGATCGTCATAAGCGTTGTGTTTCATTGCGCATGGCGATTATTTAAACGGCTGCATCCTCACAGACCTTCTTCTATGGCGTATTAAACTGACAGGCTCCTGTCAGACCTCTGTGGCAAGCAGCTGCTTGAGGGGGTATTTATTTATTTATTTATTTGTTCTAATTATGCAAAGAACCTTGCTTGTCTTTTGCCTGATCTGCTAACTATGCACTGTTCTTTTGCAGTGTTTTTGTACAATCAATGAAAGTAACCTAAGCATGTTATTATAACTCTCTGATAAGCTTGCTACGTAGCAGGATTTAGATGTAAATGATTGTGTTTCGTGATTGTTTTTCTCCCTCAGTATAAAAATGAACACCGATGACCTTGAAAAATCCAATACCCATTTAATGAGATGTTTAGGAATGGCTGAATGTGAGGAGAGATAAAATACTATAGATTTTATTTACTAAAATAGTTTCTAAGAGGATACAGGAATATTTTGTGATAAAGTACTGAGTGAAGAAATAAGCTCACTAGAAATCTGTTAGGTTTCATACTGAGGGAGGACCAAGAAGAGAAAATCTAAAAAAATAATGTTTGTCTATAATTTTGAAACACAATTATTGTCATCTAAATCCTGCCCCGTAGCAGGATAATTAGACGGTTATAAGAACAAGTTTACGTTACTTTGAATTGATTGTATGAAAACACAGCAAAGAAACAGTGCAAAATGATTAGAGCAGGATTTTTCCAAATGGCAAGCAAGGTTCTTTACATTACTGGGAAAAAGGAAGTCGTTTAAATAATCTCCACGAGTCACGAATCACCATGCTTATTACGATCAATAGGACAATTTTCGTGTTCGAAATGAATCTTCGAATTTCGAAATCTCGTACCCTTCTATAAACAATTAACGAATTACCAAGAACCAATCGAAAGACTTCAACAGGGTTTATGAACGCAACCATCTGTTTCTTATGATGTAATCTACAAAGCATCACAAAAAATCAGCCAAAGATTTCCAGCATTATTTCCAGTTCAATTTATCCTTCGATGCTTGACGAATCATGAAATACTTCCAATAAAAAATTTCCGATGAAGAACCCACAGATATTTTCATAGATATCATCACCTTCCGCGCTACAAGATTCCCCTATTGCTTTTAACTACAATTTATAATTACGGTGCAGTGAAAAAATCAAGAATCTCCTAATGACTTTTTTAATACAGTAGTCCCGATTTATGGAACTTTGTATGGAATTTCACCCTTACAGAAATTATATCCCAGTACTGAGGTTCGTTCCTCGTTAAAATTTCTCCATCATTGAATTTTTTCCGAAACGTTTTATGAAATTTATGTACAGCTACGTGTGCAACGATTAGAATGGTTTGATTATAGACTGGTGTGATAACTCCCGAACGATTTCTCTTTACCTGAGTTATAAGTGAAACAACAGATCTGCTAGTTGTTAGATTCTTTGTTCGGTGTGCATTTGAGATGATATGGTTTCTTTGTAATTAAGGGAATGTCCACTGCACTATGGATAGCGCGATTATTGCGTGGAAGTCAACTGGGTGGACGACAAATGGGTTTAAGGCAACTGGGTGGACGACAAATGGGTTTAAGGCACCTGGGTGGATGACAACAGGGAGGGCGACAATTGGGTAGACGGCAATTGAGTCGGTACAATAACTGGGTGGACGACATTTGGGTGAATGAGACATTTGGGAGGATACTACAATTGGATCAACGACAACTGCGAGACAGAGATTTAGGACGGTACGATGATTGGGAGGAAGTAAGGAAATGATGAGGTGTAATTTGGATTACTACCACTTCTCCTAAAATTTCTGCCAACAGTAAACAAATTCAACAATCTCGGAAGTCTCTTAAACCACGTGCTTATTAAAATGAATTTGCTTAGATTTCAACTGCATAGCAGACAAGTACTTCTATTCTCTTTAATCCGACTTTGAATAGAGCGATTTTTTTTTTACAAATGTATAATTCTATATTGCACAATCGAATGCAGTGTTTGTATCTATTCTCTGTAATCCATTTTTCAATATATGATTTGCATCTATTCTCTGTAATCCATTTTTCAATATATGATTTGCATCTATCCTCTTTTATCCGACAACGCACTACGGCGAATATTATATGAAGTCTGTTCTTTCTAAACGTATTAATGCAAAACAAAGCTTCATAGGCTAATCTGCTTTCCCACAATACGATCCTCAATAAACCGAAATTCTCTAAAAGAAACAATCAGAAAACAATCGAATGCATTAGAGAAAATACTAAAAACAAATAAACGATATTGAGAATTATTTTCCGACTTTCGATTCAATGGATTCTTAAATTTCTATTTTATTCTGTCCCTTCTGAGGGAAACAATTCTTCGACTTTCGATTCAATGGATTCTTAAATTTCTATTTTATTCTGTCCCTTCTAAGGTAAACAATATTAATTAAGAGGAATGATTTCAGGAAACGAAAATGCATGATTACCAATATATTCTCAGTAATCCGAAAGTCAATGAATTTTATATTTTAAAGATCCTTTACTTCTAATAGAAACAATCGGGAAATTATCAAATGTATTACAGGAAATCAAAACAACTCATATTGAGAATTGTTCTCTCTAATACGACTTTCAATACAATGGATTCTGATATTTCTATTTTATTCTGTCCGATCTCAGTGAAATAATGTCAAATAAAAGGAATGACAAAGGGAAACAATAATGCGAGAAACTACCATTATTTTGAATAATCTGACACTCAATGGAATGAATGTTTAAAAACTACTTTTCTTATAAAGGAAACAATTGGAAATCAATCGAGAGTATTAGAGGATATCAAACAAATGAAACTGAGAATTAATCTCGCTAATACGACTTTCGATACAACGGATTTTTACATTTCTGTGCCATTCTGTTCGTTCCAGTAAAACGATCTGGAATAAATAAAAAACGTACCCTAGAAAACCCAGCTCTGTAAAACAATTAATATTCTGATTAAGCAAGCATTAATTAAAAGTGTATTTTGAAGATTCTTTTTTTCATATAGATACAGTCAGAAATCGAAAAAACATATGAGAGCAAATGATAATATCCACCATTATTTACATTTATTCTCGCTAATCAGGATTTGTTCGAAACGGATTTTCATGTGTCAATTTCATTATGTTTCATCTAAATGAAACAATCTTAAGTCAAAGGAAAGTAGCAGCAGGAACTTGATCAGAGTAAGAATTTTGTATTCTCGCTAATCCTACATTCAATTAAACAAAAGATCCTTCCCAAACTAAGCAATCGAAAATCAAAGGAATGCCTTTGGGAAACTAATCCAACCGGCATTTCCAAGTATTTTAGCTAATCTGAGATTAATGAGACATTTGTCTCTATTCTCTATAATACGACATTGATTAAAATATAGTAATTGATTATTTGTAATCGAAAGATCCCCGAAAAGAAACTGCAAAGGACAATACTTATTCAATCTGGTCTTTTACTCATAAAAGCATTTACATCTACTCTCTCTACTCTGATATTACAATACGTGGAATTTTTAAAAACTCATTTGAATGAATCTATCTGATATTATATTTTACGCATTTCGTTACATGAACGATAATTTTTACTTTCCTTGATCTGAATTTGGTTGAAACGAATTTTATTTTCCACAGCCAATTTTCTGAACAAAACAGAATAGGGATACCGAAGAGAGTACTGTAGGAGAACGAAGACACTAGAACTGTAAATACTCTCACTAGTACGACATTCAAAAGAATTATTATTTTTTCTTTGTTATGAAACAATTAGAAATGCACAGGGATTTTAAACATCCGACAAAATACCAAATTTTTCTGACTCGACTTTTAATAAAGCTTTGAATCTATTCTTTCTAATCCGATATATCAAAGCAATCGATATTTTTAAAGCATATTTCCTGAATGGAACACTCAGAAATCGAGCGAAAACATTACAAGATGAGGAACAGCCGATGCTTACAATTGTTTATTCTGACAAAACTGGTTGGACAACATTTTTCGATTTCTACTCCTTTTAAACGAAACATCACAATACTGACGAGCAATAGTATTAAATAGCTGCCTAGATCACGAAGTGATGCACGTGATCTCGTATTATTGCATACATAGATTACATACATCTGCATAAGGTTTCTAATTCAGTGGAAGGTGTTTACACATTGGCTGTTTCAATTTCCTGCGCGGCATCCCTTGATTTACGTTTCTTTTTTTATTTTTGAAAGAACAAATAATATTTAGAAAGGTTTCAATTAAAGATTCAATAAAGGAAAAAGATTCATTGGAAGTAAAAATCGTTCCACTGAATGTCGGGTTTAGTGAGCGTGATAATTTTTTTTCCTGTTTGGTTTTCCTGTACTGCGTTATTTAGTTTCACTTTGCTTCATTTAGTAGATGCAGGAAAAAATATAAAAGTATGTTATAACTGAGGATGGATAAGCGAGAATAATTTTCAATATCGCCTGTTTCGATTTTCTGTAATATATTTGATAAATTTCCAATTGTTTCTATTAGAAGTATAGGATCTTTAAAATATTTATTTTATTGACTGAAGGAAATACTGGTAGTCTTATGCATCGTTGTGTCCGTTAGTCAATTCTTTTATTTGAGATTGTTTGACTTAAAACGAAGAGAATCGAAAACAAAAATTTAAGAATCCGTTTTAATGAATATCGTATTCGCCAGAAAAATTCTCGATATCGGTTGTTTGGATTTCCTATGATACATTCAATTGCCTCCAATTGTTTCTTTTATTAAAAATGTTTTTGAAAATTTCCTTTTAATTAGGGTTGTATTAGTGAGAAAAGCAGATTATTCCATGAAGCATTGTTTTGCAGTAGGGCATTTCTTTCATTTTCTGTTTACTACGTTTAGAAGGAACAGATTTCGTAAAATTTCTATCGTTGTGTGGTGTCGGTTTAAAGAGGGTATATGCACATCCTACTTAAGAAAACGGATTAAGGAGAATATATACAAACAGAGCAGTGCTTTAATGTAATTTAGGATTATTTCGGTCAGAACGCTTAACAGTGAGTGACCTCCTCATTTATAATCTAAATCATTGACAATTAATGAAAAATTAGTTTTTTTCATGAAGTATAGATGGCGCAAGGTTCGCCACATTCCAATGAAAGATTTGTAACTTATCCTAGAAGGGTATTTTCGTCAGCTGCGTGGTTTTTATGGTAGAACGCTCTGGCATATATCTAGACAGTTGCAGATTTGATTCCCGCCATGCCAGTAATAATTTTTAAAATAAATAATTTTTATTTCTCATAATTTCCTTATTTGAACCCAATTGTCATATCCTCCCAATTGTGTTCCATTCACTTGTCCATCCAATTGTCTTATCCGCCGGGTTGTCGTATCAATCCAACTGTTGCATTTCCAATTCTTATCCACTCAATTGTCGCGCTTCCGTTTAAAATTCATAGAATAAAATATATTTTAAAGGATTCAAATGCAAAACCTTCATCTTAAGAAGGAAATTGTTGTTTTGACTGAAGATGGAGTTGGAGATAATTTTGTGATGCATGATGCTGGATATGTAGCTTTGGAATCCTCAATTGTTTTCCCATCATCGCTATCATCCTCCACTTAGAGAGGGCTAAAGGTGCAAGTCCAACTCCACAGGTTACGTTTGAGTCTCATCCGTGAACAATTGTGATTACGTCGTTTTTAATCAAAAAACATCAATAGTTACTGCTTTCCTCTTATAATTTCCCTTTTGCTGCTATTGATATTGCTGAACGACCTTGCGATACGTTTAGACTCGATACAGGATTATACCAATCGGACCTAAAGTTTTTTCTTTACATTTGTTCCAATCACCACTATTCTTTCAAACTTGCTAATTACAAATATTAGATGTTTCGTTTACGGTACCAGTAGTCGTGCGATACCTTCCAAAATCCGGAACGCATCCATAGCATGTCCATAGGATGCATTACAAGAAGTCAAAAATCGAAGCTATTACTTGAAAAAGATGTTTATTACCAGTGGACAATGGATTAAATCTAACGTCGGCTCAATAACACTGACCGAGCCGACCTACAATATATTGAAGGGGAAGGAGTGGGGGTCAGAAATAAACATCGAGCCGGAAAAATGCAAGGGGGGAGAGCGCAGAAGACTGGATTAATGTAGTAAAACACATCCCCCCTTTCACAGTTCTTTAACATTTGCTAAATATGTTAAGGCCTGTAAATGGTAGCTAGGCATAAACTGGAAGGAGAGCTGTGTACCAATCCTAGTGATGATGCACAGCACCGGCCAGGTCTAGCACCTAGTGTCAGACCCCGCCTTCTCGTGGTGCAGGCCGTTACTACATTTCAAAAGAGATATTCTCTTTTGGAAGGGAACGGAAGGGGAGGGCTGCCAGTTCAGTATGGCCTACTGATCTGGTCATCTATGAAAACTTTTTTTTTTTAACCCTGCTGAGGAGTGGTCAATTTCACAGGGTCCTGGTGCTGACCATTTCTACCTACTAGACTGGATTTGTTTATGGATTTGAGTTTGATTATGGATCCTGGACTTGCTGCACTGGTGGGCCTCTGTTGAGGGAGAATCTGCCGCTGTGTTTTCTGTTTGCTTCTGGGTTGCCAGCTCTAAGTGAACAGAGGCATGGGATACCTTATATCAGCTGGTGGATAATCCTAATCAGAGGCCATCGCAGGTACCTGAAACTTACTTAGCTAGTTGGGCATCGTCAAGCCTAAACTGGAGTAATGTGTCTGAGGCAGGCCATAAGCAGGCAGTCCACTTAAAAAGGTGGTGCCTGAAGTTCCTACCAGCATCGGTGACTTCAGCCTTTAGCGGAGGAGGAACAGGTCTTTGCCCCATGCCTGCGATCAGGGGGCTGTTTGATATTGTTGGCCCAACCAATCTCAATAAACCTAATTTCTTTAAAAATCCTACTAATCATTTTCTCTCTGCAGGAACGTGGAACATGAGGATATTATATAGAGATTATTCTCTTGATGTCCTCATGCAGGAATTCAAGCGCTATAACCTAAATATTCTAGGCTTGCAAGAGACCAGATGGACAGAAAAAGGTGAGATGCTTAAAAATAACTCTAAATTTCTCTCTACAGGGAAGGAGGATGGAAAGCATCACCAAGGCGTGGGTCTGCTGCTCAGGAAGTGATGCTCTTCTAGGATATGAGTGCATTAATGAAGGGTTTCTTACAGTAAAATTTCAGACAAGCATTAAAGACTTGAATGTTATCTGCTGTTATGCTCCCACTGAGGATGCTGATGAGGATGAGAAGCATAGGTTTTACAGACAATTTCAGGATATTTTGGATTATGTCAAGAAAAGAGATATTACCCTTATTCTAGGTGACTTCAATGCCAAAGTTGGTACTGACTCTGACCTTTGGGGAGGGGTGACAGGCCCTTTTGGTATTGGTAGCTGCAATGGCAATGGGCAACGTCTCCTACAGGTAAGTAAACTCAGTGGTTTCAGAATAACTAACACATATTACAAACACCCCGACATACATAAATACACATGGGTTTCACCTGATAGGCTGCATAAGAATATGATTGATTACATATTAATTAACAGCAAATGGGCTACTTCTGTTAGGAATACCACGGCATATAGGGGAGCTGAAATTGGATCTGACCATTACCTTTTTAAAAGGGTCTTGCCACTTAAACTTAAAAAGTATCTCGGAAGTCTCTTAAACCACGCGCTTAGTAAAATGAATTTTCGTAGATTTGTACTGCATAGTTGAGAACTACTTCTATTCTCTTTAATCTGACTTTGAATAGAACGATTTTTTTTACAAATGTTTTCCTTCTGACCGATATAATTCTAATTTAACGAACGCAATGCAGTATTTGTATCTATTTTCTGTAATCCAATTTTCAATAAATGATTTGCATATATCTCCTTAAATCCGACAAAGCACTATGGTGGATATTTCATGAAGTCTGTTCTTTCTAAACGTAGTAAAAGGAAAATGTAAGATATGCACAACTGCAAAACAAAATTTCATAGGTTAATCTGCTTTTCCACAACGTGACCCTCAATAAAAGGTAATTTTCTAAAAGAAACAATTAGAAAATAATCAAATACATTACAGAAAATCGAAACAACGCATATTGAGAATTATTGTCGCTAATCCGACTTTGTATAAAACGGAATCTTAAATTTCTATTTTATTCTGTCCACTTTGAGGGAAACGTTCTTAAATAAAAGGAATGGGAACAGGAAACGAAAATACATGGCTACCAATATATGCTCACTAATCCGATACTCAATGAAACGTATATTTTAAAGATCCTTTACTTCTAATAGAAACAATCGGCAATTAATCAAATGTATTACAGGAAATCAAAACAACTCATATTGAGAATTATATTCGCTAACATAACTTTCGACAAAACGGATTCTTATATTTCTATTTTATTTTGTTCATTCTAAGTCAAACAATCTCAAATAAAGGGAACGACTACAGGAAACGAAAATGCGTAAGACTTCCATTATTCTCAATAATCTGACACTCAATAGAATGAATGTAGGAGAAATACTTTTCTTATATGGGAAACAATTTGAAATCAAATTAATGAATTACAACAAATCAGAACAACCGATATTAACAGATTATTCTCGTTAATCCGACTTTCGATACAACGGATTTTAATATTTCTGTTCCATTCTTTTTTACATTTCTGTTCCATTTCTCTTCGTTTCAAGTAAACGATCTGGAATGAATATTACGTATCCTAAAAAACCAAACTCTGTAAGAAAATTAATATTCTCATTAAGCCAGCAGTAAATAGAAGTATTTTTTGATGGTTCTTTTTTTCTTATAGAGAGAGATGGAAATCAAAAAACGTATAAAATCAAACGATATCATCGAGCAATATATACATCTATTCCCGCTAATCAGGCTTTGCTCGAAACGGATTTTTACCTATCATTTTCATTATGTTTCTTCTTAATGGAACAAACTTTAGTTAAAGGAAAGGAGGGGCACTAAAATAATCAGAGTAAGAAATTTGTATTCTCACTAATCCTATATTCAATTAAACGAAATATCCTTCCCAAACTAACCAATCGAATATCAAAAGAATGCCTTTGGGAAACTAAATCAACCGGCATTTACAAGTATTTAACTAATCCATTTTTAATGACGCATTTGTCTCTATTTTCTATAATATGATATTGATTAAAATAAGTTTATTTATTACTTCTAAGCGAAGGAAACTAGGAAGAAAAACCTGCAGGACCAACATTTATTCCATTTGGTATTTTATTCATTCAAGCATTTACATCTACCCTGTCTGATCCTATATATTCCTATATATCGAATCCCTGTATATTCCTATATATCGAATTTTTTGAAAACTCATTTGAATGAATCTATCTGATATTGTATTTTAGGCATTTGACTACATAAACAATAATTTTTATATTCTTTGAACTGAATTGGACTGAAACGAATTTTATTTTCCACAGTCAATTTTCTGAACAAAAAAAATAATAGGGTTATCAAAAGATGGCACCAGAGGAAACCAAAGAGACTAGAACTGTAAACACATTTAATAAAATGATTATTTGTTCTCTTTGTAATGAGAGAATTAGAAATGCACAGGAAATTTCGAACATCTGATATATCATAAATTTATTCTTACTCGACTTTTCACCAAGCGTGGAATCTATTCTTTCTAATCAGTTATGTCAAAGCAATCGATATTTTTAAAGCATATTTTGTGAATGCAACACTCGGAAATCAAGCGAAAACATTAGAAGATGCGGAACAGCCGATGCTTACAATTGTTTACTCTGATAAAACTGGTTTGGACGACGTTTTTCAATTTCTATTCGATTTAAACGAAACATCACACTACTGACGAGCAACAGTCTTAAATAGCTGCCTAGATTACGTGGTCACGTATTTTGCATATATGCTACGCAAATGACGTTTACGTACATATGCATAGAGGTTTCTAATTCAATGGACGATGTGTATACATTGGCTGCTTCAATTTCCTGCGTAACATCCCTTGATTTCCGTTTTTTTTTTTGTTTTTTGGAGGGGGGAAATGTTTAGGAAGGTTTCAATGAAAGATTCATTGGAGGTAAAAATCGTTCCACTGAATGTCGGGTTTAGTGAGTATGCTGATTTTTTTTTTTGTGTGTTTGGTTTTCCCGTACTGGGTTATTTGGTGTCACTTTGCTTCATTTAGTTGATGCAGTAAAGAATATAAAAGTACGTTATAAGTGAGGTTGGATAAGCGAGAATAATTCTCAATATCGACTGTTTCGATTTTCCTTAATACATTTTATAAATTTCCAATTGCTTCTGTTAGAAGTGAAGGATCTTTAAAATGTTTATTTTATTGACTAAAGGGAATACTGGTAGTCCCATGCATCGTCGTGTCCATTAGTCGATCCTTTTATTTGATATTGACTTAAAACCAAGAGAATCGAACAAAAAATTTAAGAATCCGTTTTAATGAAAATCGTATTAGCCAGAAAAATTCTCGATATTGGTTGTTTGGATTGCCTATGATACATTCAATTATTTCTATTATATATATTTTTTTTAAATTTCGTTTTATTTAGTGTTGTATTAGTGAGAAAATTAGATTATCCTATGAAGCTTTGTTTTGCAGTAGGGCATTTCTTTCATTTTCCGTTGATTACGTTTAGACGGAAGAGAATTCGTAAAAATTGGGCAATAGTGAGGTGTCGGAATAAAGAGGGTACATGTAAATCCTACATATAATAACGGATTAAGGAGAATATATACAAATGCTGCATTGCGTTCATGTAATTTAGAATTATTGCGGTCAGAACCCTTAAGAGTGAGTGACCTCCTCATTGTAATTTAAATCATTGACAACGATTGGAAAATAAAATGCCTCTCATGAAGTATATAGATGGCGCAAGGTCCGCCATATTTCAGTGAAAGATTCATCAATCTTGTCCGGGAAGCATATTTTCTCCTGATGAGTGATTCTGGGTTCTAGAGAGTTCCGAGTTCCATTCACGCTATGTCACTAATAATTTTTCGGATGAATAATTATTACTTCTCATAATATCCTTATTTCAACGCAATTGTCATATCCTCCCAGTTGTGTTCCATCCATGTGTCCGCCCAATTGTATATATATATTTAAATATAATTTAAATATAAACAATATATTTTAAAGGATTCAAATGCAATATTATCTTAAGAATGAATATATGCTTCATCTTAAGAAGGAACTGACGAGTTGTTTTGATTAAAGATGGAGTTGGGAGATATTTATGTGATGGATGATGCTGAATATGCAGCTTGAGAGTCCTCAATTGTTCTGTCATCATCGCTATAATCTCCATTTATACAGAGCTAAAGCCGTGAGTTCAACACCAGAGGTTACTTTGAGGCTCCTCCGTGAATAATTGTGATTACGTCGTTTTTAAGGAAAAACATCAATAATTGCTGCTTTCGGCTTGTATTTTCCCTCTTGCTGATAATCATATTGATGAACGGCCTTTCGATCTGTGTAGAATCGAGACAGTGAATATGTTAATCGGCCCTAATGTTTTTTTTTATTACTCCTGTCTTAATTACCGCTGCTCTTTCAAACTTGTTAATTACAAATGAGACGTGTGCCGTTTAATCTCTATGAATTAGTTAGTTAATCACAAAATTCTGGAACGCATCCACAGGATGTCGAGAATAAAAGCTATCACTTGAAAAAGACTTTAATATCCGGTGGATAATGGATTGAATCTAACATATCCTATTGGAAAAGACTGGATTTATGTAGTATAACACATCCCCCCTCTGTTTTACACTTCTTTAAAATTTGCTAAATATGTTAAATATTTTTAGACACTCTCTTTAACTTACTAGTATTCTGAAAGTGTGTGCGTGATGGTCCATTAAGCCTCGGATAAAATATTTATATTACCACGGATAGTAGATAAAATCCGTAGAAATATGTGTAAATATTATTGCATTATTGATAGATGACCTAAAGGAAAAACGAGATTCGAAAATCAGAAAAAGCTAATTTGAAAATTCAATGATGATATTTTAAAGAGAAAAAATTGTGAATCCCCCACCCCCTCAGTGCCTCGAATGCGTTATCTGCTTCTACACACCATTGCATCTGTGGAGATTCCTGCTTCAGAGTCATATCTCTGAGTGTCTTTGCAATCTCTGCATACTGATCTGGGTAGTGTTGGTAATATCCGAAGAGTCCTAATATACTCTTCAGTTCCTTCTTCATTCGAGGGGCTTTTATCTTTCTGATGACCTCTTGTTTTGCATGGTGTGGGTGGTGCCTGACTGAACCAACAATGTGACCAAAATATTTGATCTCGCTCCTCCCCCAAGTACACTTTGCAGGTTGATTGTGGAATACGTGACATTGATATTCCTAAGATCCGCTTGAAGATGCTAAGATGAACCTGTCAGCTGTTCGAAAAATAAAGCTATATCATGTAGATAGATATGCACAGCAATAATCAACATGGGACGTAATTGTGGTGTTCACAAATTTGTGGAAAAATGCCACAGAGCTTTTCAGCCCGAACTTTTACTACAGTGGCTCTCCCTAAGCCATCTCTCGTCTCTAATTCAAATGAGTTAATTATTTCATTCAATATTCCTTTACAAAACAAAAAGGATGGAGATAACTGAGAAGCTCTATTAAGACATTCCAGGCTACTCATACAACATCAAACACCGCCTTCTCTTTAACACTGCCTCTGCATTCGTCCTCAAAATATGTAAAAAAAAAAAACAACTTAGCCAAGTTTAAGCATTAGGCACTAGATGGCAGCATCTGCCAGGAAAACATTTCAAAATGGGCAATACTGATACTGGAGAGTTTTCTACACATTCAGCTAATAAATTACGGTTATTCAACCACTGGAGAAATAAAAGTGCGTTGCATTGCTTCTGTTATAGTTCAAACATAAGAAAAATACATATATATTTCTGTCTATTAGCCTAATTGCTAATGGATAGTTTCAGATGTTTGAGTTTTATTTTTCATGACTTTAAATAGTAAACGAATATTTTTATCCTAATTAAACTGCTCTACCAAAATATTTCAGAATTTCCATGTTAAATGAATGGGAATCGAACTTCGAAGCTCTAATATTTCTATAACACGCATTCAATGGAGAAATATCACAAAAGATAAAAATCATTCATACAGGTGCAATGACTGTAACAATGAATGTACATGAATGACTGTACAATGAATGTAACAACCAGCAGATCTGTGGCTTCACTTATAACCTCAGGTCAAGAGAAAGCGTTCTGGCGTTATCACAACGGTCTATGAAAACATCGCTGAAATTTGTTGCATTTCAAGCTGTAAAATAACAACAAAAAACTTTTTCGAAAACTTTACCTTACTTCAGAAATTTTGTCATGCAAAGAGATTGAATAGTGAAATAAAATTTTCGCAAGTGTGATATTCTGTATAAAATTTCCGTAAATCGGGGACTACTGTATTAAAAATCAATAAGAAGTTATTGATTTTTTTTCCACTGCAACATATTTATAAATTGCAGTAAGAAAGCAATAGGAAAGATTGTAGCGAACCAAATGATTATTTGCTATGAAAATATCTGTGAGTTCCTAATGGGATATTGTTTACTGTAAGCATCACTTTGAAAGTGTTTCATGGTTCGTCATTTGAAGTATAAATTGAGCTAGGAAGGATGTTGGAAATTTTTGGTAGATCTTCTCTGATGCTTTGCATATGACATCATGAGACACAGATGAGTTGCATTCATAAACTCCGTTTAAATCCTTCGATTGTTCCTTGAGAATCCCTTTCCTATCTACAGAACGGTAGGAAACTTCGGAATTCTAATCGTCATTTCGAAAATGAAAATCTTCCAACTTATCGTTATAAGCGTGGTGCTTCATGGCACGTGACGATTATTTAAATGACTTCTTTTGTTCTATGATGCAAAGAACCTTGTTTGCCATTTGGGAAAAACATGCTCTAATCACTATGCATTGTTTATTTGCAGTGTTTTTATACAATCAATTTAACGTAAACATATTATTATAACCCTCTGATAAGCTTGCTATGTGGCAGGAACTAGACATAAATGATTGGCTATTATTTTGAAACACAACTAATTTTTCTTTCGATTTTCTCTTCGTGATTCTCCCTCAGTATAAAATTGAACACCGATGAGCTTTAAAAACCCAATGCACATTTAATGGGATCTTTAGGAATGACTCTAAGTGAGGAGAAACAAAATGCATTCGATTATGTTTACTTCTCAAATACTTGCTTAGAGGATATAGGAATATTTTCTGACAAAGGACTGAGTGGAGATATCATGTCAGTAAAATGTATTAGGTTTCATACTGAGGAACGACCAAGGAGACAAAATCTAAAGAAATAATGGTTGGTTATAATTTTGAAACATAATCAATTACATCTAAATCCTGTCACCTAGAATTGCCTATCAGATGGTTACAATAACAATATTTACGTTACTTTGAATTGATTGCATGAAAAACACTGCAAAGAAATAGTGCATAATGATAAGAGCATGTTTTTTTCCAAATGGCAAGCAAGGTTCTTTACATCACAGAAAAAAAAGGAGTCGTTTAAACAATCGCCACGTGTCATGAAGTATCACGCTTATGACGATCAATTGGACAGATTTTCGTGTTCGAAAAGAATATTCGAAATTCTAAGTCTCTTACCCTTCTATATACAAGGAAGGGATTCCCAAGGAACAATCGAAGGACTTAACGGAGTTTATGAATGCAACACATCTGTGTCTTATGATGTCATCTACAAAGCATCACAGAAGATCAACCAAATATTTATATTACCAAGGAAAATAGATAAAATCTGTAGAAATGTGTGGAAACGTTACTGTAGAATTGCTGTTGGATCTGGAATATTTATTTCATATACACCACCCGTATGTGGTCGTTTGTCTCTGTCGTTAATGATCAGATCTTTAATTGTATGTTCCATTGTTATTGGCAATAATATATTATATTTTTTAAGTATAGTAGTCAGAGTTTAAGTGATATTTTTTTGTTTCTGGAAAACATTTAGCATAAGTGTGTAATTTTGTTTCTTGATTTAACGAAATTAGTGAGTCCTGTCCTACTTTATATTTTGCATTTTTGTCCCATTTGTTTAATTGTTGTAATGATCTTCCAAAGGCCGTTGTAATAGACATTTTGGACTATGGTAACTATATTTTATCATTATCTTGATTGCCTTTACATTAGATTAAAGATTGTTAATATAAGGCAAGATAAATATATAGTATGTTAGCAAAGTAGCGATGAAGCCAGGTTTAGCGCCATAGGGTATAGCCATAAGGAAAGGAAACATACATAAAGGAAAGTAAACATTCTAAGATCACCCTTTACTAGCTGAACCTTTCTGCGAATGGGATGGAATATTTCACTTTTTGCCAATCACACAGAGAGAAATAAAAATACATATTATTAATAGTTCAGTACTTCTCAAAGTTGCTCGCTTTTTGCGTATTATCAAAACAATCACCTGAGTGCATTGCTACTGGACAGAAAAATGCATATTGTTACATGTTATCTCAATAAAAAATCACTTTCAGATCTCAATAACCTCTTTAAAATGATTTTTAATGTAAGATATGCCAAAAGATAAAGTTTTCATTCAAATCTATTTAAATCTCGATATAAAACATTTTTTCTTTTTCTTTTTTTGATATTCAAACCATTTTAAACGCTGCAATATTTAAGAGACTACAAAAAATTGTCCGCAAAAATTCATTTAGCAAATGCTCTACTAGAGTCAAGTGTGATCCCAGGTCTCTTAACTTCTCTTACTGTTTTAATTAAATATTGGGTTGTTTTACTTTTGAGCGGCACTTTTTGCACAAAATGGGCTAAATGGCGCGGTTACAAAGACCCCAAGAAGTTTGGGGGAGGGGACATACTGGAACAGCTATTGGGAGACAGATGGCATCCTCCTGTCAAGGCCATGCAGTGTGTTCTTTAATGTGCAGAGGGTATGGCTCTCCCGCACACGGATATATGGCTTAACGTCTCATCCGAAGGACGGCGACCTTTCAAAGCCCATCAGACTGACCGTGAGCAGGGTGGGGAATTTTACTGAGAAAAATCTAAACGACACCCCGTTCCTACCATTTCTGCATCATCATTAGAACTAACGTTAAGAATAATGGTCTAATATGTTACAATTTAGAATCCCGATACTCACAATCAGCTAGATATATATATATATATTTAATATATAAGAAATTTCCCTTCAATATAAAAATTAACTATATAAATATTCCAAACGACCTGGATTACACTAGGTACCAATTTTTATAGGTCTTTAACATCATAATTAGAATTTTCCATGCATATTAAATATACATTACTTTCTATTCAATAAAAAAATTAATTCTGTAAAGTTGTAAATTTGTTAAAATATCAATGTTATGAACAGGGCAGCTCCATAAAATGAATTTTAAAATAAGTGTAAAATTAAAAATTTTAATAATTTTACAAAGTGATTCAGTGGCTACAATGTATTGCATTGGTTCTGGTTCATATTGAAGGGTTCGAATTCAAATCGTTGTCCGAAAATAATGACGAATTCGAACTCGCGGCCCGTTTTCGAACCCATATTCTTATTCACGGTCCGAACCCGAAGGCTTCGATCAGCAGTCAACACGCTAACCGTTCGGCCACGGGATGGCAATAACAACAATTAGAGCATGTGCATTTTATGCATTTTTCAAGAACTTTTTTCAGACCTCTAAAACAGAGAGAAAATATTATACTGCAATTACTGCTAAAGCACAATCTATAAATTTTTGAATTTAATTTGGTAAGTGAAACATAAAGTTTGAGAACCACTGATCTATATGTTTTATTTTATTCCCATTGTTATACTATAACAATAGTTTTATCTATCTATACAAGGGGTACGCCAGTTACATACACATTTCCAGGGGGTACGTGAAGCATAAAAGGTTGAGAACCACTGATATATATGTTTTATTTTATTCCCATTGTTATACTATAACAATAGTTTTATCTATCTATACAAGGGGTACGCCAGTTACATACACATTTCCAGGGGGTACGTGAAGCATAAAAGGTTGAGAACCACTGATATATATGTTTTATTTTATTCCCATTGTTATACTATAACAATAGTTTTATCTATCTATACAAGGGGTACGCCAGTTACATACACATTTCCAGGGGGTATGGGAAGCATAAAAGGTTGAGAACCACTGATATATATGTTTTATTTTATTCCCATTGTTATACTCTAACTATAGTTTTATCTATCTATACAAGGGGTACGCCAGTTACATACACATTTCCAGGGGTATGTGAAGCATAAAAGGTTGAGAACCACTGATATATATGATTTATTTTATTCTCATTGTTATACTATAAGTATAGTTTTATCTATCTATACAAGGGATACGCCAGTTACATAGACATTTCCAGGGGGTACGTGAAGCATAAAAGGATGAGAATCACTGATATATATGATTTATTTTATTCCCATTGTTATACTATAACTATAGTTTTATCTATCTATACAAGGGGTACGCCAGTAAAATGCACATTTCCAGGGGGTACTGAAGCATAAAAGTTTGAGAACCACTGATTTAAATCATAAGCAACAATTGGAAAATAAATTACTTTCATGAATTATAGGTGGCGCAAGGTCCTCCACATTCCAATGAAAGATTTATCCTGAAAGCGAATTTTCTTCCGATGCGTGGATTTTATGGTAGAGCGCTCTGGCATGTATCTAGAGATTTGCGGGTTTGATTCCCGCCATGTCAGTAATAATTTTTCAGATGGATAATTGTTACCTCTCATAATTTCTTTATTTCAACCCAGTTTTCATATCCTTCCAATTGTGTTCCATCGAATTGTCTACCCAATTGTCTTATCCTCCCAACTGTCGTATCCTTCCTCTTGTCGTATCCAATATTGTCGCACTTCCAATTATTATCCACCCAATTGTCGCTCTGCCGTGTAAAATTCATAGAAGAGAATATATTTTAAAGGATTCAAATGCAAAACATTTATCTTAAGAAGGAAATGACGAGTAGTTTTCATTGAAGATGGGAGGAGATAATTATGTGATGAATGATGCTGAATATTTAGCTTGAGAGTCTCAATTGTTCTTTAATCATCGCTATCAACATCTGCTCATACAGGGGTAAAGGCGCAAGTTCAACTCCAGAGGTTACGTTTGAGGCTCATCCGTGAACAATTGTGACTACGTCGTTTTTAAGGAAAAATATCAATTGTTGCTGCTTCTCTGTTTGTATTTTCCCTCTTGCTGATTGCGATATTGCTGAAAGGTCTTTCGATCTGTTTAGACTCGATCCGGTGACTATTCCAATCGGCCCTAAAGATATTTCTTTACTCCTCTTCTAACCACCACTATTCTTTCAAACTTTTTAATTACAAGTAAGAAATGTTTCGATTAATCTAGGATTCTATGTGTTTCTTTTTTTACAAGTCCGGGACGCATCCGTAGGATGCATTATAAGAAGTCAAGAATAAAAGCAATCACATGAAAAAGGCGTTTATTACCAGTGGATAATGCAATGCTGTCCAACTTCTTTCAGACCGCGGGCCATTTCTCCTTTTGCCAATATTTCGCGGGTCAAAGAAAAAAAAAATAGGATGGGATAGGTAATTGAATAGTCAGTTCATGCCACTTCAAAAAAAAAATGTTTTATTTATACGAAAAATAATAAGTAATAATAAACCAATATAAATTTTCCAAACCTTATCAAATATTTAATAAATTTAATGGGAACAAAATGGCCGTAGTTGTTGGGCAATAATTTATTTTAGGTCCATATATTATTTGTTGTTACGAGCCGATGTATATGCTCAAGTGTAGAGTCTTTCATGCATTTTCTGTACCTTTTTTTATATATTTGATATCAGAAAATGCGCGCTCTCAGATATATGTACTTTCAAAGTAGAAATTATTCGGAGTCTAAAAATCATTCATTTTGGACATTTTTCTTTAGGCAAAACTTTGACCAATTCTATTCCAGTTTCTCTATTAGATGCAATAATTGGGTCGTCCTGAAGGACACATAATTCCATTTGATATTTATGATCTACGTTGCTAATATCAATATTTAATGGATTATTGAATAAATTTAAACTTTCTAAAGGTCATGAAATTGAGAAAACCTTCTACTAAAATCTTCAATTAGGATATATAATTTAGTAACACTTTTTTCAAAATTAACTGTTTTACTAAGTTGCTTCATTTCTTCAGAGAACTCTTTACAAGTTTCAAAATGAATTAAACTGTTTTCCTGCAAATTTGACTTCAACAATTGTAGTTTGTTTCTAAACCCCGTAACATGATGATAAAGAGAGCACATGTTTTGATCTTTTCCTTGTAAGGGTTTATTCAAGACATTTAAATAATCTGTAATGTCTGTTAGGAAAGCAAGTGAACATAGAGAACTTTCGTCAACAAAACTTGCTATTAAATCTTCATCGGTGCCCAGTTTTGTGAGATTTCTTTTCGAAGTACAAAAAACCTTTTGAGGAATTTCCGGCACTAAACAAACGAATATTACTATGTAAAAGCAGATCGCCATACTCAGCATGAAGCTTTAAATAGCTCCAAACAAGCACCAAGACTTATAAAACTTTTTAAAGCTCCAAAACAGCTTTAAAGTTTCTATGTGTAAGAGAACGATTGCAGCCACGAATTAAATTGGTAATTTTGATAACCTTTTCCATTACGTCGTTTAGTCTCAGCAAAATGCCACACAATGTCTCCTGGTTCACAATACAGTGCAACATTCGACAATTAATTCCTTCTTTTTGTGACAGTACTGCGAACCCAATATTTTTGAAACTCATAACTCTGGCACCGTCAGTTACAATAGCGGTGCACTAATCAAATCCACCATATTCCTCTGCAGCACATTTTAATTCCTCATAAATGTCTTTACTTTTTGTTGTTCCGTGTAATGATCCTAATTTTAAAAGTTTTTCTCAATAGCTAAAGTTTTCATTTACATTCCTTATAAAAAATAGGCATTTGGCTTCTATCGGAGATGTCTGTACTTGCGTCCAAAGCCAGAGAAAAAAAGCAGGAATTATTGATTATTTTCTCTAATTTTTAGTGACATGCATACACGTCTTCTTACGGTCTGATGAGAAAGTGAAACAGTTTGAATTTTTTTTTACTATTTATTCGTCGCCAAAATCTTGAGTCATTTTTATGGCACATTTTTTAATTAATTCTCGATCCGAAAATGACCTGTTTGCTTCTGCTACTTCTAGTCAAACCTCAGATGATGCAGCTACTGAATATTCTTGAGATTTTAATATATTATTTAAAAGAATAGTGTGATATTCCGTTGTTTTTTAAATTTTTTACGAACGCTATTCTCATGTCTCCTGTGCACGAAGAATGCTTTTTTTAATGCATTGAAAGATAATGGCGCTTTAAGTTGTATTCTTTACACACAGCTATAGTCTGTAAACATTCCAAACACTGTGGCTTTCTCTGGTTAAGAAAAAGTAAATATTCAATCTCCCACCGTTCTTGAAATTCGCAATTTTCATTATCAATCTTTCTTTTATTAGTTGCACTCATATTTAACTATTAACTTAATTTACGAATAAAAATGAAATTCAGTTAATTATCGCATGAACAAACAACAGAAACGTCTAAAAATAACTCACTTCACAGAATAGCAAAAAACCAACGATATATTGTGCACATCTCTCTGCTTACAGTTGTTAGAGCGCACACGCTGTTCACAAGATGCAATAGGAGTGGAAGAAAATATTACTGCAGAAGCGCCTAGCGAGAGCACAAATCACTCTCACTGCGCATGCATGTGATGAGTATTTTGTGCCAGGCTAATCTGATCGTTAAAACGAAATAGTGGAAATAGTGCTGTGAATTAAAAAATTCTTCAGAGAGAAAAATGACATTAATTGTTAGGACCTTATCTATTTTATTAAACTAAGCTTTTAATTCACAAGTTTATGACTGCAAATTTTGTATAATTTTGTCAAATTTGAAATTACTGAATTACCAGTAAACAATGTGAACTACAAAAGCATAAATCAGTGCTCGTAATGGCCTAAAACTCGCATTACGAGCTAATGAAATTACTGTAGAGAGAAAATACACCAAAAGAATTATGATGATGAATGTTTGTTTTAAATGAAAAATCTTTGTTTGGCATATAAAATATGGGCAAAGATAACTGCATCTATTTCATTTATTACTTAACTCAACACATTGCTAAATAACAGACGTGACGTCACCATACGCACTTTAAAAATGCCAAATGCAGCCACTTCTTTCAGTAACGTATAGAACTAACTAATAAATGTCCTTTCCGTGCTTAATAACACGATTCAAAAGACAGATATGCTCATCGAACACAACTATTTTGAATCGAGCATATTTGTAAACAGAAAATTTTGGTTCTGCACAAAACAGAGCCTCAAAAGTTATATTATCACACCGACGCTATTTCCAATACAGCATATTACTACACAACAAATGTTTGTTCAGCAATAAAAATCATATGACATAAAAAATGCCCAAAAATAAATAATCTCATCGAATGCAATTATTTAACTGAATTTTCACTAAACTTGAAAACTCATGCTGATGCTTGCTCAGCGAAGATCAAAATGATCTTTTCTTTAGCGGTTGACGGCGGAGGTGGCTCAGTCGGTAGCGCGCCAGGCTCTTAATCTGTAGTTCCTAGGTTCGAGAACCAACTGGGTTAGCGTTGAGATTACATACACAGTTGCCAGTTACATGCACAGTTCCAGTGGGTACGTGAATCGTGAAAGGTTGAGAACCACTGGAGAAGAGATATTTTTCTGCGGATCTGTTTATTTTGGCCAACTTCTTACACTGTTCTTCTCAGTCTGCATCATGCCAGGCTTGTAATCAGCAGTTTCCAGGTTCGAGACCCAGCTGGGTCAGCGTTGAGATTGTTCTCCGCAAAACTCCCCACCCTTCCCACGGTCAGTAAGAGTAACCGATGGGATTGGAAAGGCCGCCGTCCGCGAATGGGACGTTAAGCCGTGGCCTCGTGTGCGGGAGATCCGTACCCTGTGCACGCAAAAGAACACTCTGGATGGCCTTGACGGAGGCTACCATCTGTCTCCCAACAGCTGTTCCAGTGGGTCCCCTTCTCTCAGCATTCGGGGTCCATGTGACCTGGCCATTCAGCCCATGGTGTGCAAAAAAGTGCCTCTCAGAAGTAAAACAACCCAACCTTTAGCGATTAGTTTTGTCTGGAAAAATTCCGCGCCATGTGCATGTGCAGTGAGAGCGATTTGTCCTGTGGTTAGACGCTCCTTATTACTGCAGCATCATAAAAACTTTTGTTTGATGACGCCGCACCGCTCTTAAAAGGTTTCAGAAGTTTGCTGATCGCCTTAAGAATGTTTTGTAAACTTTATTAGAATGATTAAGTTGAAGATTGCATATCAAGTAAAGTAAAATAAGTTGACAAAATATTATAAGGTGGATTACAGATATTTATTTAAATTTTCAATTAGAATTAGATTTTGTTCGCGGGCGACAAAAATCTGGGGGGATAATGGATTGAATATAACATATCCTATCGTGTACACATTGACTAACATAGGATGCATTGTAAGACGTCACAATAACAGTGCCAGGCCCGGATCAACAAAACGTTGAAGGAGAGGGACTGGGGGCAAGACGTAAGCCGAAAAAATGCAAGGGTGTGTGTACAAAAGACTGGATTAATGTAACACATCCCCCTCCGTTTTGCAAATGTTTAAAATTTGCTAAATATGTTAAATATTTTTAGACTCTCTCTTCCCCTTACTAGTATTCTGGAAGGGTGTGCGTGTTGGTCCCTTAAGCCTCGGATAAAATATTTATATTATCGTGGATAGTATATAAAATCTGCAGAATTGCGTATTTACGTATTACTGCATTGTTGATAGATGAAAAACAAAAGTCTGTCTAACTCATCGTCATAAACTCCTTTTAAGTCTTTCGATTGTTTCTTGGGAATCCCTTTCTTTTATATATAATAGAAGGGTAGGAGTCTTCCAAATTCGAGTATTAATTTCGAACACGAAAATCTGCCCAATTGATCTTCATAAGCGTGGTGTTTCATGGCGCATGGCGATTATTTAAACGACTCCTTTTGTTCCAGTCATGCAAAGAACCTTGCTTGTCATTTGGGAAAAACCTGCCCTGCTAACTATACACTGTTTTCTTTTTGCAGTGTTTTCGTACAATCAATGAAATTAACGTAAGTATGTTATTATAACTCTCTGATAAGCTTGCTACGTGGCAGTATTTAGATGTAAAGGATTTTGTTTCGTGATTGTTTTTCTCCCTCAGTATAAAAATGAACAACAATGACCTTGAAAAATCCAATACCCATTTAATGAGATGTTTAGGAATGACTGTATGTGAGGAGAGAGAAAATACATTTGATTTTATTTACTAAAATAGTTTTTAAGAGGATACAGGAATATTTTGTGATAAAGGACTGAGTGGAGAAATAAGCTCCCTAGAAATATATTAGGTTTCATACTGAGGGACGACCAAGGAGAGAAAATCTAAAAAAATAATGGTTGTCTATAATTTTGAAACACAGTTATTATCATCTAAATCCTGCCCCGTAGCAGGCTTATCAGACGGTTATAATAACAAGTTTACGTTACTTTGAATTGATTGTATGAAAACACTGCAAAAAACAGTGCAAAATGATTAGAGCAGGATTTTTCCAAATGGCAAGCAAGGTTCTTTACATTACTGGGAAAAAGGAAGTCGTATAAATCTTCGCTAAGTTTCGGTTCAAAAAATAATTATTCTGCCCGTGATTAGCTGTTATTTTTCTACTGATCATTGTTGGCGTTAATTGTTCAGTTAATGAGTTAATATTTTGTTTCCCATTCTTAAACTTGATCTTAAATTTACTTTTCGCACTACCAATATAATGTGTACTATAACAACTTAACCAAGCTTTTGTTTTTTGTTTGTTTTTATATTGATTAAATCATGGTAAATGATCTAATGACAACAAACCTTTACTTGAGATGCATGCAAGTAGGTTACCTATTTAGTCGAATAAGTTGTTAGCAAGATATATGTTTTAGAGGAACAGAACCCTTACCTTAATCGGGATTTGTTTGTAAAAGACATTCTTTCATTTCATTTCTTCCGTAGTAGTGATAGTGAATAGGCAGCATTTCCTCTTTAAAATTTAAAGAATTTGATGTATCGTAAAAGATACGTACCATTATAACATTAGTCAACTAACTCTAATAGTAATTCATTGAACGAAAGCATCATTTTTAGTATATACTTAAACTAAAAAAGGAGGGGTAGTTACTTCTTTTAATTTATGATTTTGGTAAAGTACAAGATTAACAGAAATTAAACGCATTTTAATTCGTTACTAAAATAAAGCAAATGACTATAATATTCGATTTCATTTAGTTCTCAAATGTTTGATAAGCAGACAGAGGAATTTTTGCCGATCAACGAATGAGTCGAGAATCATCTCACTGGAAATCTCTTAGGAGCTCTTTTTAAACATTCATGTGCTCTGTCTCTCCTTCATAGAGCCATTCCTAAGCTTCATATTAGATGGACATTGAGTTTTCCATGGTCAGTAGTATTCATTTTCATAGTGAGGGAGGAGCAAGAAGTGGAAATCGAAAGATATAATGCTTGGCTACAATTCTGAAACACAATCATCTACATCTAAATCCTGAGTCGTGGTAGGCTTATCTAAACGGTTAAAATAACATGTTTACATTACTTTGAATTGAGTTTATGAAAACGCTGCAAAGGAACAGTGCATAATGTTTAAAGTAGTTTTCTCTCAATTGACAAGCAAGGTTCTTTAAATCACTAGAACAAAAGGAGTCGTTTAAATAATCGCCACATGCCATGAAGCACCATGCTTATGACGATCAGTTGGAGAGATTTTCATTTTCGAAATGATGATTAGAATTCCGAAGACTCCAACCCTCCTGTAGATAGGAAAGGGATTCTCAAGGAACAATCGAAGGACGTAACGAAGTTTATGAATGCAACACATCTGTGTCTTATGATGTCACACGTAAAGCATCACAGAAGACCAACCAAAGATTTCCAACATCCTTCACAGCTCAATTTATCCTTCAATTGACGAACCATGAAACACTTTTAAAGTGTTATCCAATAAACAATTTCCAATGAGGAACTCACAGATATTTTTATAGCAAATAATCATGTGGTTCGCTATAAGCTTTCGGATTGCTTTCTTACTACATATAATTTATAATTATTGTGCAGTGAAAAATTCAATAATCTCCTATTCATTTATCAATAGTCTACGATTTACTGAAATTTTGTACAGAATTTCACACTTACGGAAATATTATCTCACTACTCAGTTTCTTTGCATGGCAAAATTTCCCAAGTAAGTAAACTTTTCGGAAACGTTTTTTGTTGTTATTTTACATCTCGAAATGCAACAAATTTCAGCGATGTTGTCATAGACCGTTGTGATAATGCCCTAACGCTTTCTCTTCACCTGGGGTTACAAGTGAAGCCACAGATCTGCTGGTTGTTACATCATCACTTATATTTATCTCTTGTCATATTGTTTCGTTAATGCATGTTTTAGAAACTAGATAGCTTCGAAGTTAGGTTCCCATTGACGTAATATGGAAATTCTGTAATATTTTGGTAGATCAGTGTATTTAGCGTTAAAAATATTCTTTCACTATTTAAAGTCATGTAACATAGGGCTCAAGCATTTAAACCTATCCGTTAGCCATTATTCTTCAATTATCGATAAATATTTCTACATTTCTTTTGTGTTTGAGCAGTAGAAGAAGCATTGCCAGGCACATTTATTTCTATAAATAAAAATAATAATAAATACCCCCTCAAGCAGCTGCTTGCCACAGAGGTCTGACAGGAGCCTGTCATTTTATATGCCACAGAAGGAGATCTGAGAGGATGGCAGGACCTCAGCAGAAAAACGACACACACATCCATGCCTAATCCGGGGCTCGAACCTAGGTCCCTTAGATCAGTAGCCAAAGCGCGCTAACCACTCGGCCACGGGACGGCTTTTATTTCTATACTGGTTGAATAATTATAATATATTTAGATGAATATGCCGAAAAATATCCAGTACCAGTATTTCTCACATTGAAATGTATTCTAGGCAGATGCTGCCATCTAGTAAAAGATACTCGAACTAGACGTAAGGTTCGAGTATCTTTTACGCGGAGGCCTGATCTTGAAACTAGACTAGGAGGCCTGATCTTGAAAGGTCACTTCATGTCATGTTGAAAGGTCACTTCATTCAGGTCACTTCATGAAATAATATTCCACCACCAATAAATAGCGATTTCCATCATCAGTTCTAAGGAACGGAACCATTACATCAAAGGCTATTCTCTGAAGAGAGTCACCAGCATTATACGTTTGGAGCTTAGTCTTAGAGCCTTTCTTTGCTGCACAAGCCTCACATTGCCTACGCCATCTTTCAAAGTCTGCCTTACTTTTAAACCAATGAAATTTCTTCTGGTGTTCTCTAATGTCTTAATAACAGCGATATATTATAACCTCATCCGTCAGACGATGTAATGGCCTTGCGATGTAATGAACAAAGAAGCTAAACTAGGATTACAAAATTTATAGTTTCTTTAACTATGTAATATTTTAAATAAAAAAATTTAATACCCTCTCAAGCAGCTGCTTGCCCAGTGGCACTATTATGCACATCTTTCATCGTTAGTTCCTCTCTGGAGATAGGAAGGATTATCTGCTAACTGATCAGTCGCCCAGTTTGATTCTCTCATCTTCTGTATAGTACACCGTAATTCACTTCTAAGGAGTCCCACTACGCCTAATACTTTTTAGTAGTTGGGTTATATCTCGAGATTTGCTCCGAATTAGGTCTTACATTAGATTTTTGAATTAAATCTGATATTGACTTTTTATCTTCATTGTCTAGTTGGTCCTTTCTAATCTGTATTGGACTCCAGATGTTAAGAGTATCACTCTTTTCTTGTGTATCGATATTAACAGTCTTATGAGCATTATATCATTAGTACCATAATATTTTCACTCTGTATTATAGCAATGCTTACAGTTGTCAATGCATGGACGTCTGCAAAGAGCATCTACATTTCTGTGTTGCTTGCCACTTCTACGATCAATAGAGAAATTGTACTCTTGCACTCGCTGAATTCACCTATTAATTTGTCCAGGGTTTTTAAAGTTTAGTTTCCACTTGAGGGCAGCATGATCACTACGAATAAGAAATTTCTGGCCATAGAGATAACGACGAAAATGTTTCATTGCTTTTATTATTGCTAACAGTTCTTTACATGTGACACAATAATTCGGTTGTGGTTTGGACAAAGTTTTACTAAAATATGCAATAACTACTTCTTGTCCCTCTGGTTGTTGTGAAAGTAAAGCACCAACTGCTCTGTTGATATCTGACATCTTAATTAACATTTATTAAGTTCGTGGCCTTAGGCCTTAACCTTCAAAATCATATATATAGCGCCAATAGCAATGACAATATAAATAAAAACCCGAAGTGGCCCAATGGGCAAAATAATGATGTTTACTTAAAACACAACAGAAAGAGCGTAAAGGTTAATAATAACCAACAAAGCAATAAAAGTGTAGATTACATCGTAGTATAAATACACGTTCCTCAAAAAAATATTAACTTAGGGCTTTGAACTTTTCCAGCACCAAAGGATCATAATTGAGTAAAGTATTTATAATTTCGTAAGGGTGGTTTCCCACTGCCTCGAGAAAGGTCTGCGAGAATTTCCTGATGTATGTATATATGTAGTCAATGTGAATGGTTTTATTCTTCACAAACCATGGCGCACTGACTACCAATCTTAAAATTTCGTTTTGGAAACTCTGTAGTCTGCTGACGTTCCTGTTGGTAGTGATGCCCCACACTGGTGAGGCATACGTCAGAATAGGCTGCAGAATGGTCTTATACAAGAATAGCTTCTTTTGCGGAGGGAGCGTAGAGTTTCACATTATCAAGGGACCAAGTTTACATCTAACGATATTGGCTTTGGAAAACACATTACTTACATGTGAATCCCATTTAAGCTTCTTATGTAGAGTGACACCAAGTGTTTAACCGTTGGTGTACATTTAGTTTGTAAACCAAATATAGCTGGAGAATCACGATTAATAATTCTTTTAATGGAAGAGAGAACCAACTCCTGTGTTACTTGCGTCAGTATCTAAAATGAACTGTTATTAGCTTTTGCCGATGCTAACACTGGTGCTGTGGAAAGAGCTTGCTTCCATTGTTGGAATGCTACTTCATATTCGGCGGTCCACATGAACCTCTGAACCTCATCTGTCAGACGATGTAATGGCCTTGCGATGTAATGAAAAAAGAAGCTTTACTAGGATTACAAAATTTATAATTTCTTTAACTATGTAATTTTTTTAAATGAAAAAATTAAATACCCCTCAAGGAACGGTTTGCCACAGAGGTCTGACAGGAGCCTGTCAGTTTATATGCCATAGTAGAAGGTCTGTGTGGATGGCAGGGACCTCAGCAGAAAAACAGCATACACACATCCATGCCTTACCGGGGCTCGAACCCAGTTCCGTTAGATTAGTAGCCAAGCGTGCTAACCACTCGACCATTGTTAAAAACTATTTCACTACTCAACAACACTAAACTTTATATAAAAGCATTGCATATAAAAAAAAATCATAGAAACATATATCACGTGATTTTATGAGTAACAATTCACGATGTTTAAACTGAAATGCAAAATGTCGCTCTATTAAAATGCTATAGTTAAAATTAATTTCAAGCAAACGGGATACAATCTATAGGACGCAACTTAATTCATCAAATGAAAGATGACGATATTCTGAATGCTAGTAAGAAAGGAACTCTTACTCTTGTGCTTAAAGACTTCAATAATAAAATTGGTCTTCCTCTGTTCTTTGGGCAGGGGTGATAGGTCCTTTTGTCACTAGTAGTTACAATGGCATTGAGGCATGTCTCCTACAGGGAAGTAAAAATAATGGTTTGAAAATAACTAATACCTTATTGCAAACAGTGGGACATTTATAAATACACGTGAATTTGACCTGATGATTTGCATAAAAATATGGTCGAGTGTATGTTAACAGCAAATGGGATAGTTTAACTAACAATAGTTGGTCGTATAAGGGAGGTGAAATTGGATCTGACAGTTATCTTGTTAAAGGTATCTTGCAATTTAAAGTTGAAGGGTGTTGAGTAATGGTTAAAATATTATCTTTAACTCTGAAAACCCAAGTTATAATCAAAGTTGGGTGTTTTTACTTCTAAGAGGTTATTTTCTGCACACAATGGGAAGGTCACAAGAACCCCGAAGTCTCAGTGAAGTTTTGGGGAGAGGACCCATTGAAGCAGCAGTTTGAAGATAGATGCATATTGGATGACCTCCCGTCAAAGCCATTCAATGTGCTCTTTAATGTGCAAAGGAGATGGGTCTCCTGCACCTGGAATCACGGCTTAGTGTCCCATCAGAAAGACGACGGTCTTTCTAAAGCCATCGGTGACCTCTGCTGACCGAGGGCTGGGAGTTTTGTGGAGATAAATCTCAGTGCTGATCCAACTGGTACTCGAACCTTAGAACTGCAGATTACGAGCCTGGGGCGCTACCGACTGAGCCACCCCCACCTCAGTTATAGCCAAAGCTTACCATAATAGGTTACTTAGTCATTGCGACAATCGTGGTTTATTTAGTAATGTAGTTGAGAAAAAATGGGACCATTTAAACAGGCTTTTTCTGAAACTACCAGTACGCCTTTGGGTAAAATGAGACAGAGGAGATGGCTGTGAGTTCAAAAAAGGTTAATAAAATACGAGTGATAAAGAATCGGAAAAGGAAAGCAAACCAAAATATTATATGCAAATAGTTTAGCACAATTTTAATGAGCTAATGACGGATGCTTTCGAGTAGATGGGTGGATTTTTGGCAAGATTTTTTGAATTCGAATTAAGGTGAACAGCAAAAATGTGATGTATATAAAGATAAAAATAAAGAGATACTTTATTTACTCAGGTGTGTAATGAAATAGAATTAAAAGAAACAAGATGACAAAAATAATGTGAACCATTACTACTAATATGCAGTGTGGCACCAGAAACCAGTTTTACCCCTGCATTGTAGGCTATCATGAAAAACACACGGTCACTTTCACAGTCTAGTGTATCTTTGGTCGAACTAAACAAATCAAATGTAGGTCCTTCAGAGAAGAGTTGAGTTGTTTTACTTCCGAGTGGCAGTCCTTTTTCACACAATGGGTTAAATGACCAGGTCAGAAGAACTCCGAGGGCTCAGAGATCGTTGGAGAAGGGGACCCACTGGACAGCTATTGGGAGACAGATGGAAGTCTCACGTCAACGTTCTCGAAGTGGGGTACGTGTACCTCTCGGGGGTACGCGGTAAAATCTTTGAGGTCAAAATTGAGAGCTGAAAAGTCGCTAGATATATGATATATATAAATGTTTTACTTTATTTCCATTGTTATACTATAACTATAGTTTTATCCATCTACATAAGGGGTACGCTAGTTACGCACACATTTCCAGGGGGTACGTGAAGCATAAAAGGTTGAGAACCACTGATATATATGTTTTATTTTATTCCCATTGTTATAATATAACTATAGTTTTATCCATCTATACAAGGGGTACGCCAGTTACATATACATTTCCAGGGGGTACGTGAAGCATAAAAGGTTGAGAACCACTGATCTAGTTGTTCTTTAATGTGCACAAGGTATGGACAAGGCTAACCTGATACATCACGCCTGGACAGCCTTGAACAAAAAGGAGAGAAGATAGGAGGGAAATTAATGTGCATAAATATTTAATTGTTTTAATTTTTTAAAGTTTAAAATTAAGCCATTTATTTTAAAACCAGTTACAATAAAATAATATATCTCTTAGGATTTTATGAAATATTTGAAAATGTTATAAAATAAATTTTTAAAATTTTTAAAATGAACAACCACTAGTGATTTTTTAGACGGACATTATAATTATGACTGGAATAGTTTTCCAAAAATATGTTTTCTCTCACTGTAGTGTCCAGACTTTTTCTACCGAGTAGGCATTGTTATGGCTCTCCTAGCACACGGGATCATAGCTTATAACGTCGCATCCGACGGACGGCGGCCTTTACAAGTCCATCGGTGACCCATTCTGACTGAAGAGAGGGCGGAGAGCTTCTGCCGAGATAAATCTCAACAAACGCTCAGATGGGATTCTAATCTGCGAACTGCAAATCAGGAGTATGTGGCTCTACCGACTGAGCCATCGTGTCCCTCGATATACTTTGGAGAGGCAATGGAGATTACTGCCCACAGAGATGCTGAACAGGCTTATCAATAGCATGAGACATCGCTGTGAGTTCTGCATTGTGGTTATTTCCACTTATTTTTTGGGACATGTGGTCTATGCAATAAGTATTTGAGACTCTCCTGCGCACGAAAATGCGAAATTTGATTAAAATCAGAAGTGTGTTTTCTGAAAGAAATATCACGGTAGTAATACTTCTAAGAGAAGGCAACCCTTCTCTTGGAAGTATCCTAATCATTCCGTCACAAGTTCCTTATTCATAGAGACATTAATCCGAAGAGAAATATGCGCAATAGAATGAACAGTTGAGGTAGGAGAGGCCGAACTAACAGAAAATTGTCTTTCAGAAAGACTTTAGTTTAGGGTTCATGGACATCAAAACTTGCGTCTAATCCAAACACTCGTCGACGCCTTTTCCAAATCAATATAATATTTTCTTTGTACACATTTTATGAAAAAGTTCAAACCCATTGTTTAGATCCCATTCAGATCCCACTGTTCAGGAACATTAAGCATTAACTTAATTTTTACCATTTCACTTCATTTCGTATTGAACATATTTGAAGGTTAAATTTCTTGTTTTAAATCACTCCATAAGATGGTATCGATTTATCAGGGAATAAATTTTTATCTTTTCTCCCTTATTCGATAATATTTTCAAAAATAATATGTTTTTTTCAATTAACTTACTACCTGTTGTGTTTTATATAAAATATTTTCTTTAAATAAAAGTTGTACAAAATTTCGCTGCCGCTAATTAAACGTCAAAATTAAATTCTAATTTTTTTTTATCTGTTTAATCCATTACTGACGATGTAATAATTTCTAACTAATTTAGAAAGGATGTACTGCAGTGTATCTAAATGTTTGGAAATAAAGAATAATATAGGACCTGGGTGTTAAAACTGCTAGCCAGTTATGGCCCACACAGATTGACAATCCAACACCCGAAATGCCTGACGAATTAGACAATTCAAATCAATGTTTTGACAAATATATTTTTGCATTTGCCGAGGAAAAAGCACATGCACATTTCTCATTTTAGTGTAACAGTACATGTGATCATTGTTTATTTTGCAAAAAATGTGTTTTATTCACTTATTTAAAATACTGTTTTTCTACTTTATATTCGAATAAATAATTTTTTTTGAAAATTTCCAATTATCGATTTTATTCGGCGTTCCCAGTGAATTTTAATGCAACATGTACATTTTTCAATGAGGGTGTTAAATACACTTAATTATGAGCCACATTAAGGCTTTAAAAGTAAAAGATCATGTAAAATTCGCTAATATGGCCTGCAGATAAGAACGTTTAATGATCTCTCGTTTAGCACATTTGTATTGGATCAATTTTAGAATCTGGGAACAAATTCATTAATTCGATCACAAATAATAAATTTTTACTAGTTTCTCGTTTCTTAAACGGTTGGAAAGATAATATATATGTCTCCTAAAAAAATTTTATATACTACAATTAATCACACTTAGAAATGCTAACAAAGGTTAAAGATAGAAATTCATCATCATCAACATCATCATCGTCAAGCAGCCATGGGCTACGGAGGTCCAATCAGACCGTGCAATTTAGTTCTCCAAGCAAGTCTGTCCTGAGCTACATCAACTGCATCTGGCCACTACACACCAATTCTAATAAGGTCCGTTTGACATTGTTTGCGCACTGCATCCTTGGTCTCCCATTCTTTCTGATGCCTTTAGGCACACTGTTCATAACCCTATTCGTCAATCTATAATTATTCATACGGGCAACATGGCCAAACCAGCGGAGTCTCTCTCTGCACAATATGCTGCTTAAAAGAGTTGCAGACTCCTTTGCTTAACCTCATCATTAGTTACAAAGTTGAACCACCTAATGCCCAAGATACTGCGTAAGCATCTGGAATCAAAAGCATCTAGTATCCTGTTATCTTGTTTAAAAAGTGTCCAAGTTTCACTACCATAAGTAACCCTAGAAAGAACCAAACATTATAAAGTCTAATTTTAGTCTTTAGGTGTATACGCCTATTTTAGTCTTTAGGTGTATACGAAATTATTGAGAGAAATATATTAGTCAAAAACAATCATTATTAATAACTCTTAATAGTGCTGCCATCTGTCAGAATGGTTTTGAACAAAATATACAGAGTTTTCAAAACATTTATTGCTTACCACCTATCATTTTTTGTACCATTTAAATATGAACTTGCAAAGAGTCTTTTTGTTAACGAAAAAAGTATTTTTAAAACAAGGTGTATGAATAAAATAGGTAATATAGAAAACTGCTATACATTATTGCATTTATCATGCTACCATGTTTTACAAAGCCATCACCTGTCAGGATCGCCATTTTGGCGACAGTGCCTACCCGCCTGGCGACATAGCGCCAGCGGCAGGGCAAATTTTGAGAGCACAATGAAGAAAGGCGACAAGAGTCCTCCTGGCACGGCGATCGTGTTCGAACACTATTGTCCGAGACACCCTAACGTCCCCCGAAGGACACGTGACATCATCCGGCGGATGGTTCAAAAAACTGAGACTTGCGCGCGGACCAAGAAACTGTCCGGATGTTACACTGTTCATTGGCAGCTCGTTTTAAGCTTTGTCTGTATCTAGCGGTGGGACCCCTGATGCTCATTATAAAAAAGAAAAAAAAAATACCCCCTCAAGCAGCTGCTTGCCACAGAGGTCTGACAGGAGCCTGTCAGTTTATATGCCACAGTAGAAGATCTGAGAGGATGGCAGGACCTCAGCAGAAAACAACACGAACATCCATGCCTTACCCGGGGCTCGAACCCAGGTCCCTTAGATCAGTAGCCAAGCGCGCTAACCACTCGGCCACGGGACGGCTCGATGCTCATTATAGCCTGTGTTATATTCGGCGAGTGACTGTACAAGGTGGGCAGTCACTGTATGTATATAGTTATAGTGTTTGTAAATAAAGAAAAGTGTACACATTTGAAATACATGAGTTTGTGTATTCGGCCACTTGAGTGATTATCCTGACAAGATAAGGGCAGGTACCCTTCTAAAACGCTCTCAGACACATAGGTAGTAAAAGAACTCAGCCCAGACAGGCAGAGTAAGAGTGCTGTCGACATACATATATTAATATGAAAGGACTAAAATATACGGGGTTAATTATAAGAAATAAAAATAAGTAGGTTATAAAAATAAAATAAACGAAGGTTGCTTTAGGTAGAAAAACGCGAATTATAAAGAAATAAAAAAAATACGAAGGTTGTAAAAAAAACGTAAGATAATAAAAAATAAAAAAAAAACTATGTTAAGAAAAATGCATGAAATATAAAACTAGTGCGTTGAACTCTAAAGAAATAAAGAGATACGTAATTTATAATGATCGGTTATCCCACACTTGAGCCATCCCATGGCCGAGTGGTTAGCGTGCTTGGCTACAGATCTGAGGGACATGGGTTCGAGCCCCGGGTTAGGGCATGGGTTTTGGTGTTGTTTTCTGCTGAGGTCTTGCCAACCTCACGGATCTTCTTCTTTGGCATATAAACGGACAGGCCCCTGTCAGACCTATGTGGCAAGCAGCTGCTTGAGGGGGTATTTTTTATTTATTTATTTATCCCACACATGAGGCACATCTAAGTCACCTCATCATTTACAAGGCGTAGTCGAGTGTGTTAGCGCGCAGCTACTGATCCCCAGTTAGCTGGTTCAAATCACCGTGTAGGAAAGATTTTTTATATAAATAGAGGAGATGTACTAAAAATAGTACGGACGTTAGGATGGCACCACAATTAGATTAAATGCGCATAGAGAAAACTGATTTACCACGCGATGGGTCAACAAGGGGGGGTTGTGACGTGTGGATTCAAAACGGCGGATCTGGACTTGGAAAAAATTACGGATGAGGGTAGAAATCATGGGAATTATTGTAAATGGTAGGGCCTGTAAATGGTAGCTAGGCATAAACTGGAAGGAGAGCTGTGTACCAATCCCTAGTGATGATGCACAGAACCGGCCAGGTCTAGCACCTAATGTCCGACCCCGCCTTCTCGTGGTGCAGGCCGTTAGTAACTTTCAAAAGAGATATTCTCTTTTGGAAGGGAACGGAAGGGGAGGGCTGCCAGTTCAGTATGGCCTGCTGATCTGGTCATCTATGGCCACTTTTTTCTTTTTTTTCAACCCTGCTGAGGAGTGGTCAACTTCACAGGGTCCTGGTGCTGACCATTTATACCATTAGACTGGACTTGTTTATGGATTTGAGCTTGATTATTGATCCTGGACTTGCTGCACTGGTGGGCCTCTGTTGAGGGAGAGTCTGCTGCTGTGTTTTCTGTTTGCTTCTGGGTTGCCAGCTCTAAGTGAACAGAGGCATGGGATACCTTATATCAGCTGGTGGATAATCCTAATCAGAGGCCATCGCAGGTACCTGAACCTTACTTTGCTAGTTGGGCATCGTCAAGCCTAAACTGGAGTAATGCGTCTCAGGCAGGCCATGTGGCTCTTGAAAAAGTCCACTTGAAAAGGTGGTGCCTGAAGTTCCTACCAGCATCGGTGACTTCAGCCTTTAGCGGAGGAGGAACGGGTCTTTGCCCCATGCCTGCGATCAGGGGGCTGTTTGATATTGTTGGCCCTACCAATCTCAATAAACCTAATTTCTTTAAAAATCCTACTAATCATTTTCTCTCTGCAGGAACGTGGAACGTGAGGACATTACATAGAGATTATTCTCTTGATGTCCTCATGCAGGAATTCCAGCGCTATAACCTAGATATTCTAGGCTTGCAAGAGACCAGATGGACAGGTAAAGGTGAGATACTTAAAAATAACTTTAAATTTCTCTTTACAGGGAGGGAGGGTGGAAAGCATCACCAAGGCGTGGGTCTGCTGCTCAGCAGACATGCTAGTGATGCTCTTCTAGGATATGAGTGCATTAATGAAAGGTTTCTTACAGCAAAATTTCAGACAAGCGTTAAAGACCTGAATGTTATCTGCTGTTATGCCCCCACTGAGGATGCCGATGAGGATGAGAAGGATAGGTTTTATGAACAACTTCAGGATAGTTTGAATTCTGTCAAGAAAGGAGATATTACCCTTGTTCTTGGTGACTTCAATGCCAAAGTTGGTACTGACTCTGACCTTTGGGGAGGAGTAATAGGCCCTTTTGGTATTGGTAGCTGCAATGGCAATGGACAACGTCTCCTACAGGTAAGTAAACTGAATGGTTTCAGAATAACTAACACATATTACAAACACCGCGACATACATAAATACACATGGGTTTCACCTGATGGGCTGCATAGGAATATGATTGATTATATATTAATTAACAGCAAATGGGCTAGTTCTGTTAGAAATACCAGGGCATATAGGGGAGCTGAAATTGGATCTGACCATTACCTTGTTAAAAGTGTCTTGCAACTTAAACTTAAAAAGTGTTGTGCTAGGGTTAAAAAATTTACCTTTAATACTGAAGCTCTGAATGACCCAGTTATAGCTAAATCTTACCATGATAGGTTACTTAGTCATTATGACAGTCATGGTTTGCTTAATACTGAAGTTGAGGAAGAATGGGGCCATTTTAAACAGGCTTTTTTGGAAACTAACAGTACTCTTTTAGGAAAAAAGGAGCAGAGGAGGCAGAATTATTTAAGTGATAAGGCAATTGAGCTTATTTCTGAAAGAAGGAACTGCAGGAATGTCCTTGATCAGTACCCTACTAGTCCTAATAGAAAAGATTACAGAGAGCTTAATAAACGTGTAAAGGATCAGTTAGCTACTGATAAAAATCTTTGGCTTGATAGCTTGGCTGACAAAGCTGAGGAAGCAGTTAGGCAGCACAACAGCAGAGAGCTGTACCAGATAGTTAATGTTTTATGTGGTAGAAAACGGACAGGCATACAGGGATTGAAGGATAAACAAGGTAAGGTTATAGAAGGTGAGGATTCTGTCATGGCTAGGTGGGCTGAGCATTTCAGTGATGTTCTAAACAATGTAGTTAGTTCTACTCCCATTGTTTGTAATGATGATAGATGCATTGGCAACTTTAATGTTGGCCCTATAACACAATCTGAAGTTAGTTTGGCTATCTCTAAACTTAAACTTCATAAATCCCCAGGGGTAGATGAAATTACTACAGAAATGCTCAGAGCTGGGAATGTTTTGGTTACCACTTGGATGACTGAAATTTTGAATAACTTTTATGATAAAGGCATGGTTCCTAAAGATTTTACCAGAGCTATTATTATCCCTATTTTCAAAAAAGGTGATCGCAGTTCTTGTGATAACTATAGGGGTATCAGCCTACTCTCTGTTCCAGGTAAAGTTCTTTCCATGATTGTGCTTAATAGAATTAAGAATCTGGTTGACAGGCAATTGCGTGATGAGCAATGTGGATTCAGAAGTGGTAGGGGATGTGTTGATCAGATATTTTCACTTAGGCAGATTCTTGAGAAATGTTTAGAGTTTCAGAAACCTTTGGTTGCTAGCTTTGTTGATTTCAAAAAGGCTTTCGACTCTGTTGATCGTCATAATTTGTGGTTGATTGTGAGATCATATGGTATACCAGACAAGTTAGTTAACATAATGAAAGCTCTCTATAATAACACTGAGTCATGTGTGAGAGTTGGTAAGTCTTGTAGCAATTGGTTTAGCATTACGTCTGGTGTTCGACAAGGGTGCATTTTGTCTCCTTTTCTCTTTAGTTTGGTTGTTGATTATGTTATGCGAAATTCTCTTCAAGGGAAAGATTTTGGCCTTAAATGGGCTGGAGATACGAAAATTTCTGATTTAGATTATGCTGATGATTTAGCCCTTTTGGCAAATGATGTTGATGAGATGAACTCTTTCATTCGAGCTGTTGATGAGACTGGTAGTAGAGTAAGTTTGGTTATAAACAGAGAGAAAACTAAAGTGATGAAAATTGGTCAGGCAGGTTGTGATTCAGTTAATCTGAATGGTTGCAGTCTTGAGCAGGTGTCACAGTTTAATTACCTTGGGAGCTATGTAACTGATACTGGTGATGTGCGGCATGAGATTAACAGACGAATAGGTATTGCTGCCGGGACTTTTAAGAATCTATGGAGATTGTGGAGAAATAGGCGTATACACCTAAAGACTAAAATTAGACTGTATAATAGTTTGGTTCTTTCTAGGGTTAGTTATGGTAGTGAAACTTGGACGCTGTGTAAACAAGATAACAGGAAACTAGATGCTTTTGATTCTAGATGCTTACGCAGTATCTTGGGTATTAGGTGGTTTAACTTTGTAACTAATGATGAGGTTAGGCAAAGGAGTCTGCAACCTCCTTTAAGCAGCATATTGTGCAGAGAGAGACTCCGCTGGTTTGGCCATGTTGCCCGTATGGATAATTATAGATTGGCGAATAGGGTTATGAACAGTGTGCCTAGAGGCCTCAGAAGGAGGGGGAGACCTAGGATGCGGTGGGCAGACAATGTCAAACAGGACCTTGTTAGAATTGGTGTGCAGTGGCCTGATGCAGCAGATGTAGCTCAGGATAGATATGCTTGGAGAATTAAACTGCGCAGTCTGGTTGGACCTCCGTAGCCCATGGCTGCTTGAGGATGATGATGATGATGGATGATGATTCGGGTAAACGGTGGGGGGAGGATTAAAAAAAGTGGGGACGGAACAATTGATAAGGGGTTGATTAAATACGGGACGAAAGTGTGGACCAGTCCGAAATAACCGGAAATGACTAATAACTTAAATGTGTAAAGGATGTCTAAGACATATGTCGAGACCGATTGCGTACGTGGCCGTAATCGTGACCTTGGGAACTTTTCAAGGTCAAAACCATACAGGGAGCAGTACCACTACTTATAGGGGAGCAATTATTTTCATCTCTCCCCTTATTTTAGACGGAAAGAAAGCATGGGGGATCAATGTTTCATAGCCTATGACATTCTCAATGTCAAAAATTTTCATTCGACGTGTGCTTGTTAGTTTCGGCCTTCCCGTTCTGGAGATATAACATAAGAATTGTTTTAACATTTCTCTTTTTTAGGGTGATCAAAGCACGAAGAGGGCAATATTTTATAGTCTATGACCCTCCTGCAAAACAAGCTTTCATTTGGCCCATAAATCATTAGGTTTCTCCAGCGCGTTCGAAAAATACGGTGAAAAAACATTTCGTCAAATCCACAAAACGACCAACCCACAAATGTCAGAGCAAAAAGCAATAGGAAGATAGGCAATGAAAATAATGATGCACTTAATGCTAATATAAATATCTAAACTATAACTGTTTTTTCTCGCATTGTCACACTTAATGAGTGATTAAATTTGTGTAGTTAACTATGCTAAATTCTAAGTTCAGAAAAAAAACCTTACCTATGCATATACACCGAACACTAAAAATATTTTGACGAACTGCCTAACATGATGTTGGTCCTCCATGTGCTGCCAAAATAGTATTTACCCGATGAGGCGTGGACACCAAAAGATTTCTGACCAACAGATCCTTTAACTATTCTAAGGTGCGTGGTTGACCACCACAGATCGGATATGCTGTTCGGACACAAACCACAGTTGTTCGTGTGATTGATGTCTGAGGAATTTGTAGGCCAGGGCAATACCTGGAAGTCTTCCTCATTTTCCGCAAACCATTCTCAAACAATCCGGGCAGTGTGGCGTGGCACATTATCCTGCTGAAATAAGGCACTACTAGAGGGAAATACCGTTACTATGAAAGGATGTACCTGGTCCGCAATGATATTTAGGTAGGTGGTAGACATCATAGTCTCCTGCACACGAATGACTAGACACAGGGTTTCCCAGCTGAACATTGCCCAAAACATTACACTACCTCCACCTGCTTGTTTTAGCCCCATGGTGAATCCTGGTGCCAACGCTTCCCCAGGTAAACGACGCACACCTACTGGGACATCCATATGGTGGAAGAGGAAACAAGATTCATTGGACAGACAACCTTCTATAAATCATTCAACGTCCAGTTTTGATGCTCGTGTGCCCATTGTCCGACTTGTTTCAACAGTGAACCAAGATTAGCATGGGCACTCAGAGCGGTCTGCGCATTACCATTTTAAGCAGGGTTCGATGTACTGTGTGCTGTGACCAGTACCGTCGCCAGATTAGATCGCGCTTTGAGGCAAACAATTTAATATCGAAGCTCAAACCGCCGGATTGCGCATACGCAAATCCTGCGCTCGGAACGAGGATTGCAATGTCCACAAAACGAAATAATAATCCACAAAATGAAATAATAATCCGCAAAATAATAAATATAACGTAAATTAAACAAAACTGTTTAAGGAAAAGTAAAAGTGAATGGGTGGAACATCACATGTACAGTGAGGAAGGCTGCCTCTATGCTACACCCTGTCGACGGTACTGGCTGTGATATATTTCTCCTGTCAGCAACATTCAAATTACGGGCGTGTTGTACCACAGTATCCCTTCTGTTGGCTTGTACCATATGGGATAGTCTTTTATCACCTCTAACATTAATGAACCATGGTCAGCCCACACCTTGCTGGTGGTTTATGGTTTTTCACTCCTCGGACCACTTTTTGGAGGTGCTAACCATGCTGACTGTGTGCACCCCAAAAGCCATCTCGTAAATGCTCTGAGCCAATCATCTCGATATTACAAATTGGCCTTTGTCAAACTAACTTAAGTCCGCTGCCTTTCCCATCTGAAGAAGAAGAATAACACTGATTAACAGAGCTCAGTATCACGTGTTATTTATACCGTTTCATGACCTTCACATGCACCGTCGTTTGCCTGCAATTGGTTTGATTTGCATAAAGACGCGCTGGTCATTATGTTTTGAATCTTCGATGTACAATGCAATTTACTGACTACCGGTTACATAAACTCGGAAGGCATTTCATTACGGACATCTACTGAACTACCATTTGACTCTTGAATAGCATCTGATGTTGAAGGTTGAGAAGATGTAAAAGGAGATCTCGCAGTTTTCTTAAATAAATTTCTTATATCTGCCTATTTGCATGTTTTCCCTTTCTGGTTCAAAAATGTCGTAACAAGGTCGAATTTTAAATTATGCTCGCCACCGACTCTAACCCGGATTCTGGATTTAGTGGTGTCAACGTAAAACCACTACAACAGAATATTCTCCGTTCAATCGATTGATCATGCAAACTTTACGACAGGATTGACGAAATAAGCGTGGAAATATTGATATACTTTTAAAATCAGGGACATTGAAATTTTTTTGCGTTATAAAATGTATATTTTGCGAGAAATACAAATAAGAAAGGGTTGAAAGTTATAGTTACGATCACAAATAATAGATGGCAGGATCAACTAACCGTAATATTTTAGCAACTTAAAATTGGTATTAATAGTAACTCTTTAATTAAAATTAACATTATTCCTTTCAGAAGGCGATCGATGTTACTCAATTATGTAATATACAAAGACAATTTTAAAATACTTTCGTTAATTTTGCCTTACAAATTTTCGTACGATTTTTTATTCGCAAATCTTTTGTGTTCCGATTTTTGCCTGTAAATGGTAGCTAGGTAGTCACTGGAAGGATAGCTATGCACCAATCCCCTGTGATGATGTACAGAACCGGCCACGCCTAGAACCAAATGTCCGACCGTTAGTACCTTGTGGAAATGAACGGAAGCGTATGGCTGCCAGATTAGTGTGGCGTACTGTTCTCGACAACTATGGCTACTTTTCTTTTTCTCTACGCTGCTGAGGAGTAGTCAGTCACACAGAGTCCTGGTGCTGACCATATAAACCTACTGGCCTGGACTGAAATAATTCTCTGAGCTTTTTTATGGATACTGAATTTGCTAGGCTGGTGGGCTTCTGAGGAGGTAAAATTTTCCACTGTGTTTTTTGTTTGTTTTCCCCAAGTGTATAGATTCGCAGGATATGTTTTGTCAGCTGGTGGATAATCCTGAGTCGAAACCATCGCAGGCAACTGAACTCTTTCTTTTACTGGCATCGTCAAATTCTACATTGGAGGAAGTCTGCCAGTATAGACGAATTCAGCCTTAAGTGGTGGGGGAACGGGTTTTTGCCCATGCCTGCGATTAGGTGGCTGTTTGATATTGTCTGCATTCCCTCTCTCAATAAACATAGTTTCTTTAAATATCCCACTAACCATTTTCTCTCCATAGGAAATTGGAATGTGAGGACTCTGCACAGAACTTCTTCTCTTAATGTCCTCACACAAGAATTACAACGTTATATTTTAGATATTCTTGGCCTGCAAGAGACCAGATTGACAGACAAATGTTAGATTCTTAAAAACAATCTTAAATGTCTCTTTTCAGGGAGGGCAGATAATAAGCATTGCCAATGCGTAGCAATGCAATGCTACTTATCTGCCCTCCCTGCTCAGCAGAAACGCTAGTGGTGCTCTTCTAGGATACGAGTTCACTAATGAAAGATTTCTTAGAGCAAAATTTCAGACAAATATTAAAGACTTGAATTCTATCTGCTGTTATGGCCCCACTGAGGATGCTGATGAGGATGAGGAGGGTTGATATTATAAACAACTTCAGGATAGTTTGAATTCTATCAAGGAAGAAGATATTACCCTTGTTCTAGGTGACTTCAATGCCCGAGTTAGTGCTTACTCTGACCTTTGGGGAGGAGTGATACGCTCTTTTGGTATTGGTAGCTGTAATGGCAACGGGCAACGAACGTCTCTAGAGGTAAGTAAACTCAATGGTTTCAGAATAACTAACACTTATTACAAACACCGCGAATGGGTTTCACCTGATAGGCTACTTAAAGAGATGATTGATTATATAATAATTAACAGCAAATGGGCTAGTTCTGTTAGGAATACCAGGTCATTTAGGTGAACTGAAATTGGATCTGATTATTACCTTGTTAAAAATGTCTTGCAACTTAAATTTAAAATGTGTTGTGCTAGCGTTAAAAAATTTACCTTTAATACAGAAGCTCTGAAACAACCAGTTATAGCTAAAGCTTACTATGATAGGTTACTTAGTCGTTATGACAGTTGTAGTTTGCTTACCACTGAAGTTGAGGAAGAATGGACCATTTTCAACAGGCTTTTTTTGGAAACTAATTAGTACTCTTTTAGGAAAAAAGGATCAGAGGAGGCAGAATTATTTGAGTGATAAGGCACTTGAGAATATTTCGGAAAGAAAAATGCCTTTAATTAATATCCTACTAGTCCTAATAGAAAGCATTACAGAGAGCTTAATAAGCATGTAAAGGTTCATTTTGCTGCTGATAAGAATCTTTGGCTTGATCACTTGGCTGACAAAGTCGAGGAAGCAGTTAGACAGCACAGCAGCAGAGAGCTGTACCAAATAATTAATGTTTTGTGTGGTAGAAAGCGGACAGGTATACATGGATTGAAGGATAAACAAGGTAAGGTTATAGAAGGTGAGGATTCTGTCATTGCTAGGTGGGCTGAGCATTTCAGTGATGTTCTAAGCAACGTGGTTACTCTCCCATTGTTTGTAATGACGGTAGATGCATTGATGGCTTTAACATTGGTCCTATAACAGAATTTGAAGTTATTTTGACTGTTTCTAAACTTAAATTACATAAAACCCCATGGGTAGATGAAATTACTACGGAAATGTTTAGAGCTGGGAATGTTTCGGTTAGCACTTGGATGACTGAAATTTCAGATATCTTTCATGATAATGGTATGGTTCATAAAAATTTTACCAGAGCTATTATTATTCCTATTTTCGAAAAAGGTGATCGCAGTTCTTGTGATAAGTATAAGGGTATCAGTCTTCTCTCTGTTCCAGGTAAAGTTATTTGTGTGATTGCACTTCATACAGGGTGATTCAGAATTCATCATCAATATTTGGTGGGGAGGTAGGTAATAAGAAACGAAGGAGATTTCACATAGGAAAGCATGGGCGCATATGCCATGTAGTAGGGCAAAATGACCCCAGTTCAATGATGGAAAGAACACATAAGAAGGAAGTGTAAGGAAAAAACATTTATTATCTTACGTGTAACATTTCTTTGCATTGGTTGTACAGACTTACAAGAGGTGCTCGAACTGCCGACCATGTGCTAGAATGCATGACTCACAACGGCGTTGCATGGACAGCCGGACCCTGTGGAAGATGCCTGGCATTTCCCGGATGTTTGAGGCAGCAACTGATATGCGTGCTACAAGATCCATAGCACTATCAATAGGGGTCTCGTACACCATATTTTTCATAGCACCCCATACAAAGAAATCGATTGGAGATAAATCCGGTGAACGTGGTGGCCAAGAAACCGGTCCACCGCGGCCAATCCATTGACCACCAAACTGTCTGCGTAGGTAAGCACGCATAGCATTTGCGAAATGTGCAGGAGCGCCGTCATGCTGGAACCACATTCGCCGGAGTCTACCATCAGGAACCTCGTTCAGAAGATCCGGTAACACAGTCTGAAGAAATGTTAGGTACTTGGCACCGTCCAAATGGGATGGTAGTAAATACGGGCCCAACAAACAGTCACCGACAATCCCAGTCCACACATTGACAGCAAAACGTTATTGCGCAGCTCCAGGTCTTGTACCGTGTGGGTTCTGATGAGCCCACACATGCCAATTGTGTGTGTTGAAGACACCCTCTCGAGTGAACAACGCCTCATCGGTGAAAAGAACATACGTTGGGAAATTGGGATCAATGGTTGTTCTCTGCATGAACCACTGACAAAAAATAACACGCTTGGGATGTTCGTCTGCTGCCAATAATTGCACTCTTTGCAGATGAAACGGATGTAACCCTTCATCGTGTAATATCCGCCACGCTGTTGCTTGCGAAATTCCAAACTGCCTAGCCATACCTCGTGTGCTAGCACCAGGTTGTTCCTCGATTTCCTGTAGGACAGCTTCCTCTACTGCTACTGTCCGTGCCGATCTTGCCTCCCTTGATTAACATTACTAGCAGCAAACGATCCTGTTTCACGCAGTTGGCGATGAATACGTGAAAACATTTGATGCTGTGGCACACGGCGGTTTGGGAAGCACGCTGCATACAATTGCCTGGCTCGAAGACATCTTTCTCCTGCCGCACCGTAAGTTACATGCATATCTGCACATTCATTCCACGTATACCGGTTCATGTTACTCCTGCAAATTCACCTTGTCGAATGACAACTGACTGCACGCGACAAATAGCTGTGCTTCTGTATGAGAGGTGTGTACACACAGCGCCCTCTACACCACCATGCGTTCGTCTGCCCCCATACTTTCCTATGTGAAATCTCTTTCTTTTCTCATTCCCTTCCTCCCCACTAAATATTGATGATGAATTCTGAATCACCCTGTATATTAAGAATCTGGTTGACAGGCAATTGCATGATGAGCAATATGGATTCAGAAGTGGTAGGGGATGTGTAGATCAGATATTTTTCACTTAGGCCGATTCTTGAGAAATGTTTAGAGTTTCAGAAATCTTTAGTTGTAACTCTGTTGATTTCAAAAAGAATTTCGACTCTGCTGATCGTCATAATTTGTGGTTGAGTGAGATCGTATGGCATACCAGACAAATTAGTTAACATAATGGTAGCTCTCAATAATAGCACTGAATCATGTGTGAGGGTTGGTAAGGCTTGTAGCAATTGGTTTTGCATTACTTCTGGTATTCCCCAAGGGTGCACTTTGTCTTCTTTTCTCTTTAGTTCGGTTATTGAATATGGTATGCGATATTCACTGCAAGTGAAAGATTTTAGCCTTAAATGGTGTGGAGTTACGAAAATTTCTGATTTAGATTATGCTCATGATTTAGCCCTTTTGGTAAATGATGTTGATGAGATCAAATCTTTTCATTAGAACTATTGATGATACTGGTGTTAGAGTAGGTTTAATGATAAACAGGGAGAAAACTAAAGTGATGATAATTGGTCATGTAGGGTATTATTCAGTTAATCTGAATTGTTGGAGTGTTTAGCTGGTGTTATAGGTTAATTATCTTGGGAGCTATGAAACAGATACTTGTGATGTGCGACATGAGATTAATAGACGAATAGGGATTGCTGCCGGGACTTTTAAGAATCTATGGAGTGTGTGAAGAAATAGGCATATACACCTAAAGAATAAATTTGACTGTATAGTAGTTTGGTTCTTTCTATGGTTAGTTATGAGAGTGAAACTTAGACGCTTTGTAAACAAGATAACAGGAAACTAGATGCTTACGCAGTGTCTTGGGCATTAGGTGGTTTAACTTTGTAACTAATGATGTGGTTAGGCATAAAAATCGGTAACCTCCTTTAAGCAGCATATTGTGCAAAGAGAGACTCCGCTGGTTTGACCATGTTGCACGTATGGATAACTACAGATTGGCAAATAGAGTTATGAACAGTGTGCCTAAACGCCTCGGAAAGATTGAGAGACCTAGGATGCGGTGAGCAGATAATGTCAAACAGGACCTTGTTAGGATTGGTTGCAGTGGCCAGATGCAGCATATGTAGCTCAAGGCAGATATGTTTGGAGAACTAAATTGCACAGTCTGGTTGGACCTCCATAGCCCATGGCTGTTTGAAGATGATGATGATCATAGTAACTAAATCATTTTCATTTCATTTATATGAAATGAAAAGTTTAGTTACTATGATCATCAACTTCCTCAAACAATCATTATATATATTACTATGATCATCAAACAGCCATTATATATATATCATATATATTAGTACATTACACATATTACTACATTATATATATTATATATATTACTATATTATATATATTACTACATTATACATATTACTACATTATATATATTACTGCATTATACATATTATATATATATTACTACATTATACAGCCATTATATATATATTACTATGATCATCAAACAGCCATTATATATATATTACTGTGATCATCAAATTTTAGTCCAATAACAACATATTTTTGTACATTTTAATAAATAATAATGATGATCTTGTTTTAGAGCAGAGAAATTTTCCTTCTTTTATTTAGGAATCCAGTTTTGTTTTTGTTTTTTCTAGTGGTGCTTCGCTAAGTTTCGGTTCAAAAAATAATTATTCTGCCCGTGATTAGCTGTTATTTTTCTACTGTTCATTGTTGCCGTAAATTGAACAGTTAATGAGTTAATATTTTGTTTGCCATTCTTAAACTTGATCTTAAATGTACTTTTCGCACTACCAATATAATGTGTACTATAACAACCTAACCAAGCTTTTGTTTTTTCTTTGTTATATATTCATTAAATCATGGTAAATGATCTAATGACAATAAAAGTTTACTTGAAATGCGTGCAAGTAGGTTACCTATTTAGTCAACTAAGTTGTTAGGAAGATATAGGATTTAGAGGAACAGAACCCTTACCTTAATCGGCATTTGTTTGTAAAAGACATTCTTTCATTTCATTTCTTCCGTAGTACTGAATATGTAAGTATTTACTCTTAAAAGTTTTAAAGAATTTGGTGTATCGTGAAAGATACGTACCTGATATCATTAAGTGAATCACTACATATTTATTGCAATTGAACGAAAGCAAATTCTGTAATATATACTTAAACTAAAAAACGAGGGGTAGTTACTTCTTTTATTTTATGATTTTGGAAAAGTACAAAATTAATAGAAAATAAACGCGTTTTAATTAGTTACTAAAATAAAGCATATGACTATAATATTCGATTTCATTTATTTCTCAAATATTTGATAAGCAGACAGAGGAATTTTTGCTGATCAACGAATGAGTGGAGAAATCATCTCACTGGAAATCTCTTAGGAGCTCTTATTTAACATTCACGTGCTCTGTCTCTCCTTCATAGAGCCATTCCTAAGCTTCATATTAGATGGACATTGAGTTTTCCATGGTCAGTAGTATTCATTTTCATACTGAGGGAGGAGCAAGAAGAGGAAATCGAAAGATATAATGGTTGGCTACAATTCTGAAACACAATCACCTACATCTAAATCATGAGTCGTGGTAGGCTTATCTAAATGGTTATAATAACATGTTTACATTATTTTGAATTGATTTTATGAAAACACTGCGAAGAAACAGTTTATAATGTTTAAAGCAGTTTTCTCTGAAATGACAAGCAAGGTTCTTTACATCACTAGAACAAAAGGAGTCGTTTAAATAATCGCCACATGCCATGAAGCACCATGATTTTGACGATCAGTTGGAGAGATTTTCATTTTCGAAAAGACAATCAGAATTCCGATGTCTCCTACCCATTTGTAGATAGGAAAGGATATCTCAAGGAACAATCGAAGGACTTAAACGGAGTTTATGAATGCAACACATCTGTATCTTATGATGTCATATGTAAAGCATCACAGAAGATCAACCAAAGATTTCCAACATTCTTCCCAGCTCAATTTATCCTTCAATTGACGAACCATGAAACACATTTAAAATGATATCCAATAAACAATTTCCATTGAGGAACTCACAGATATTTTTATAGCAAATAATCATGTGGTTCGCTATAATCTTTCGGATTGCTTTCTTACTACATATAATTTATAATTATTGTGCAGCGAAAAATTCAGTAATCTCCTATTCATTTATCAATAGTCTATGATTTACGGAAATTTTGTAAATCACAACTTCGTGAATTTGGAATATCACACTTTCGTGAATTTGGAATATCACACTTTCGTAAATATTATCTCACTACTCAGTTTCTTTGCATGGCAAAATTTCCCAAGTAAGGTAAATTTTTCGGAAAAGATTTTTGTTGTTATTTTACATCTCGAAATGCAACAAATTTCAGCGATGTTGTCATTGACCGTTGTGATAACGCCCGTACGCTTTCTTTTCACCTGGGGTTGCAAGTGAACCCACAGATCTGCTGGTTGTTACATTCATTGGACCTGAACTTACGCTTACTTATATTTATCCCTTGTCATATTTTTTCGTTAATGCATGATTTGGATATTAGATAGCTTCGAAGTTAGATAGCTTCGATTCTAATAGTAAATTTTTTTATGGTTGATATGAGAAGTGCCTGCTGCCATCTATTGATAGTTTATACAAGTAGGAAACTCGATATGACTCTTATTGAAAATATCTAAAATTCTATAAAATATAATTAAACAAAACATGTTGTCTCGCATTGAGCCATAATTTTCAATTTATTATAATATATTAAATATTATAGAATGTTCAAAATATTAAAAAAAAATTTCTTGAGCATAGCTACTACCTGTTTTTCAAAATGGGATTTTATTAAAGAAAGTAATTTTTAACTAATCCTTGTGAAAAGAAACTGTGATGGTAAAATTTAAGAAATAAACACTTTGAACAGAGTCAAAGTGTATGTAAAATTAGTCACGTGGTGTAAGCCTTTGAAAACCTTGCTGGGCAATGAATCTCTTTTGTTGCAATCATATGCAACCACGGCAATTCCCGGTTCCGCTTGTACAGCACTACCTGGTTATGAAGAGCCGTGCTTATCTAGAGCCGGGGGCAAGGAATACGCCACCCTATAGGCGTACCTCAACCCCAGCCTCACATGGCAGCAGTCCTATAAATGGAAAGCTGACCACCGGAAGAAACCTTACTTTAATCTATTCCCCGGTTTGCAAATGTACAAGGATATATAGATCCAAGTTCGATCGGCACCCGGGGTGGAGACTTTTAGTAAGACCCAGACTTTTTTGAGGGCTCGTGCCTACAAGGCGGGGCAAGTCCTTTCAGCAGAGCCCACGAACAGCTCCCCAGAGCTCCTGATAGGTGAGGCCTCGGACACCGTCACCATCCAACCGGTCTTCCGACCGGTCAGCAGCATCTCCGGCCTCGGTTGGCCTTAGCCATGTCCAACCGGGGCACCAATCCGGTCGGCACAGCCTTCAGCCGGGTTGCTGGGCCCTAGGCCTCCCCACCACGACAAGGTGGTCCCCTATCGGGGGGGGGGGGGGGGGGAGCCTTGCTGGGCAGTGGAAAAATAACGCAAGAAACTGGCTCCTCTCCCTGGCTATGTGGCTTCACTGCAATGCACGAATTTGCCATGTTTAGAGGGCGCTGCAATCGAAAAGTTTACATTAAGCCTATGGAAGCTAGCTCTCTTCTCCCTTAGACACTCCTTGGTTTAACGTCGCGTCCGATGGAGGAAGCCTTTAAAAGTCCATCGGTGACCCATACCGATTGAAGGCAAGGCGGGGAGCTTCTGCCGAGATAAATCTCAATGAACGCTCAGATGGGACTCTAACCTGGGAACTGCAGATCAGGAGCCTTTGGCACCACCGACTGAGCCATCGTGCCCCTCGATATACTTTGGAGAAGCAATGAAGGTTGCTGCCCACACAGATGCTGATCAGTCTTATCAATATCATGAGACATCGCTGCGAGTTCTGCATAGTGGTTATTTGCACTTATTATTTTTTGCAATAAGTATTTGCGACTCTCCTGCACACGAAAAGGCGAAATTTGATTAAAATCACAAGTGCGTTTTCTGAAAGAAGTAGCTCTTCTCTTGGAAGTGTTCTAATTATTCCCTCACAAGTTCCGTATTCATAGAGACATTAATCCGAAGAGTAATATGCGCGAGTTGGATCAACTATTGAGGTTGGAGAGGCCGAACTAACAGAAAATCGTCTTTCTGGAAGAGACTTTAATTTTAGTGTTCATGGACATTAAAACTTGCTTCTAATCGAAACACTCGTCGACGCCTTTTCCAAATCAATATACTATTTATTTTGTACACTTTCTATGAAAAAGTTAAAACCCATTGTTTAGCATCCTCAGATCCCATGTTAAATTGCTTTCCAGCGGCCTTCTATAAATTCTTTGAATGACGAAACCGTTTCGAAACTCTGCAGGAGCATTAAGCATTAACTTCATTTCTACCATTTCACTTTATTTCGTGTTGAACATATTTGAAGGTTAAATTTATTGTTTCTAAATTAATTCATAAGATGGCAACGATTTATCATGGAGTGAATTTTTATCTTTTCTCCTTTATTCCTTTATATTTTGAAAAACAATATTTTTTTTAATTTACTTACTACTTGTTTCATAAGCATTTATAATATTTTATAAAAAAAAATACTTTCCTTGAACGGAAATTATGCAAAATTAAGCTACCGTTAATTAAACTTTAAAATTAATTACTAATTTTTTCTATCTGTTTAATGCACGGGTGTAAAATATGTACTATAAAGCACTGTATCTAAACGTTTGAAAATGAAGAATAATGTAGGACCTTGAGTCCTAAAACTGCGAGCCAAATATGGCCCACAAAGATTGATAATCCAACACCCGAAATGCATGACGAACTAGACAATTCAAATTAAAGACAAATATATTGTTGCATATGCCGAGAAAAAAGCACGTACACAGTTCTTATTATAATATAAAAGTACGTGTGATCTTTCTTTATTTTGAAAATAATGTGTTCTACTCACTTATTTAAAACACTGTTTTCATACTTTTTATTCAAATAAATAATATTTTTGAAAATTTACAATTATCGTTTCTATTCGGCCTTTCCAGTGAATTTTAATGCAACATGTAAACCTTTCAATGAGAGTGTTAAATACACTAATTATCAGCCATATTAAGGCTTTAAACAAAAAAGATTTTGTAAAATTTTGTTTTACAAAATCTTTTTTTTGTTTAAAACCTTAATATGGTTTGTTTAAAGCCTTAATATATTAAAGCCTAGCTCATTTGTACTAGATCAACTTCAGAATCAGGGAACAATTCAGGGGCGTATTTCAGAAAAATAAAGTGGGAGAGGGGGAAATAGATCTAGTCGAAATGAATCGAAACGGCGTTCCAGTATGAAAGTTTTACTTCAGTTTTAGTGAATTTCTTGAAAAATGGAGCAATATATATATGTGTGTGTGCAATATATATATATGTTTTGCCTCCGTTCCGGTTACTAGCAATTTTAGAGTATTTTGGAGCATAGAATAAAATATTCAAATGTGACACTTGGTTTATTATAATGGGTTTCGAGCGATCATCAACCGATATCAGCGACACTAGCGGCATAATGAGAAATTAAATAGGAGAAAAGTTTAATTCATTTCATTTGTCTAAATATAAACTTAAAATTTAAAGCTGTGTAAACATAATGATTGTTTAGTACTGTTTATTGTAATGATATTGAATATTTAAAATTTATTGTTAACTTTAAAGAAAAAAAAAACAATTGTTGAGTTTTAATATTTGTAATATTAATTGTCACATATAATTAAATTTTAGGGTTATTGAATAGTAATCACAGGGATCGTAGATGAAATGAATAGTATACCCATGAAGATAGAGGCGCTGAAATAGGGGAAAAGGGTAGATTTTTAATCTTAGGGTCCTTTTTGTACACAATTATATTAATCTGTGGTGCCCTTGAGCCCCTTTTTGACCTGGTTCGTTCCGCCAGCTTTTAGAAAATCGCCAATGTGGTCTGCCGATAGAAACATTTAATTCTCGTTTAGCACATTTGTACTAGATCAATTTCAGAATCAGGGAACAACTTCATTAATCCGATCACAAATAATAAATTTTTACTACTGATTTTCGTTTCTTAAACTGTTGGAAAGATAATATATGTCTTCGAAATAATTTTTATATACTACAATTAATCACACTTAGAAATGCTGAAAATGTTTAAAGGTAGAAATTACTTGAGAGAAATTATTAGTAAAAACAAAATTCATCATTAATAACTCTGTATAGTTCTGCCATCTGTCGGAATGCTTTAAAACAATACCCAGCGTTTTCGAAAAACGTTTATTGCTTACCAGCTAGCTTTTTTTGTACCATTTAAATATGAACTTGCAAATCGTCGATTTATTAACGAAACATATATTTTTAAACAAGGTGTATGAATAAATTAGGTAATACATAATACTGCTATATTTTATTGCATATATCATGCTATCATGTTGTGCAAATCCATGTGTGAATGCAGGGCCGTCGCCAGATTAGATCGTGCCATGAGGCAAACAATTAAATATCGCCCCTGATGGATTATAAGACAAAAATATAAGAAAATCTCCAATTGCTGTTTTGTTTTTATTACAAGAGAAACAATTATATGCAAAACAATTCTATAATAATATTAATTAAATGTTTGCTCTACGTGAATATCGCACAATAAAACTGTTTATAAGCTCTTCTAAGTTTAAATTATAAACTATGACCGCCTCTATCGATAGAGTTGCTAGACCAACCAATCTTTCTTAGGTCATTGCTGTTCGCAAATAAATTTTAATCAGTTTAAGCTTGGAAAAACATCTTTCCGTACTTACTACGCTAACAGGAATTGTTAACAATATCCTTAGGGCGGTGATTACGTTGGGATAAATTTCTAAAAGATCTTGGTTATATAAATGTATGATAAAATTTGGTGAGCATCACTTTTCTCTTGTATTATTTTTGAGAGTCTTTTTAATTCTTCAAATAAATCTATTGCATCTCCATCAATGGGTGGACCATCACAAGCGCCGTGAGGCAGGCTGCCTCTATGCTACACACTGTCGACGGTACTGTGTGAATGTATGCTATCACTGAATTCCTTTACCAGTGTAGGAAACTTCGATTAGCACAAATTCGTAATCGCTATTTTAGGAGTTAAAATCAGTGATGTATTATGTTTAGCCCATGCAAGATGTTTTCGAAAACTTTTTTTTTGGGGTACGATGGATTTTTTTAAGGACAGGCATATACTGAAATATACATTCTCATCGAATTTTTCATTCATTCATCGAACACTCTTTTTGTCGAGTAAGCTATTGTTTTGGACACACTTTTTATCCTATTTTTTTAGAAAACTCAAAAACGAAGTGGCTTCTGTTTCGCTCCCTATTTCGTACTTAAACCAAAGAACCTCAATAACAAGAAGGGCCAGTTAGCAAAAGTGTAAAAAGTGTTCCCTTGCGGAAATTTTCACTTGAAGCCGACTTTCGGGGGTTTCCTAGTAACTTAAACTGTTCAAAGTAGCCAATAAATAATAAATATTATGTTAGATTATGATTTATATGTGTAGCTTTTTGTTCGTGTTTCTCAAAATCTAGAAATATTATTGTAGGGAAATAATGGTGTTTAACTGTATACTTTATAAATATTATACATGCATCCTATAAATTACGTCTGCTAATATATTGTTATGAGATGTAAGATCAATAACACTGGGCAACAAATTTTCATAAAGGACATTTTAATAAATGATAATGAGGATCTTGTTTTAGAGCAGAGAAATTTTTCTTCTTTTATTTAGGAATCCAGTTTTGTTTTTGTTTTTTCTAGTGGTGCTTCGCTAAGTTTCGGTTCAAATAATAATTATTCTGCCCGTGATTAGCTGTTATTTTTCTACTGTTCATTGTTGCCGTAAATTGAACAGTTAATGAGTTAATATTTTGTTTGCCATTCTTAAACTTGATCTTAAATGTACTTTTCGCACTACCAATATAATGTGTACTATAACAACCTAACCAAGCTTTTGTTTTTTCTTTGTTTATATATTCATTAAATCATGGTAAATGATCCAAAAAAGTTTACTTGAAAGTTTACTTGATAAAAGTTTACTTGAAATGCGTGCAAGTCGGTTAGCTATTTAGTCAACTAAGTTGTTAGGAAGATATAGGTTTTAGAGGAACAGAACCCTTACCTTAATCGGCATTTGTTTGTAAAAGACATTCTTTCATTTCATTTCTTCCGTAGTACTGAATATGTAAGTATTTACTCTTAAAAGTTTTAAAGAATTTGGTGTATCGTGAAAGATACGTACCTGATATCATTAAAAGAAACACTATATATCAATTACAATTGAACGAAAGCAAATTCTGTAATATATATTTAAACTAAAAAACGAGGGGTAGTTACTTCTTTTATTTTATGATTTTGGAAAAGTACAAAATCAATAGAAAATAAACGCGTTTTAATTCGTTATTAAAATAAAGCAAATGACTATAATATTTGATATCATTTAGTTCTCAAATATTTGATAAGCAGACAGAGGAATTTTTGCTGATCAACGAATGAGTGGAGAAATCATCTCACTGGAAATCTCTTAGGAGCTCTTTTTAAACATTCACGAGCTCTGTCTCTCCTTCATAGAACCATTCCTAAGCTTCATATTAGATGGACATTGAGTTTTCCATGGTCAGTAGTATTCATTTTCATACTCAGGGAGCAGCAAGAAGAGGAAATCGAAAGATATAATTGTTGGCTACAATTCTGAAACACAATCATCTACATCTAAATCATGAGTCGTGGTAGGCTTATCTAAATGGTTATAATAACATGTTTACATTACTTTGAATTGATTTTATGAAAACATTGCAAAGAAACAGTGCATAACGTTTAAAGTAGTTTTCTCTCAAATGAGAAGCAAGGTTCTTTACATCACTAGAACAAAAGGAGTCGTTTAAATAATCGTCACATGCCATGAAGCACCATGCTTATGACGATCAGTTGGAGAGTTTTTCATTTTCGAAATGACGATTAGAATTCCGAAGTCTCCTACCCTTCTGTAGATAGGAAAGGAATTCTCAACGAACAATCGAAGGACTTAAACGGAGTTTATGAATGCAACACATCTGTATCTTATGATGTCATATGTAAAGCATCACAGAAGATCAACCAACGATTTCCAACATCCTTCCCAGCTCAATTTATCCTTCAATTACGAACCATGAAACACTTTTAAAGTGATATCCAATAAACAATTTCCAATGAGGAACTCACAGATATTTTTATAGCAAATAATCATGTGGTTCGCTACAAGCTTTCGGATTGCTTTCTTACTACATATATTTTATAATTATTTTGCAGTGAAAAATTCAATAATCTCCTATTCATTTATCAATAGTCTACGATTTACTGAAATTTTGTACAGAATATCACACTTACGGAAATATTATCCCACTACTCAGTTTCTTTGCATTGTAAAATTTCCCAACTAAGGTACATTTTTCGGAAAAGTTTTTTGTTGTTATTTTACATCTCGAAATGCAGCAAATTCCAGCGATGTTGTCATAGACCGTTGTGATAACGCCCGTACGCTTTCTCTTCACCTGGGGTTGCAAGTGAAGCCACAGATCTGCTGTTTGTTACATTCATTGGACCTGAACTTATGCTTACTTATATTTATCCCTTGTCATATTTTTTCGTTGAATGCATGGTTTAGAAATTAGATAGCTTCGAAGTTAGATTCCCATTGACGTAACATGGAAATTCTGTAATATTTTGGTAGATCAGTGTATTTAGCGTTAAAAATATTCGTTCACTATTTAAAGTCATGAAATAATAGGACTCAAGCATCTAAACCTATCCTTTAGCCATTATTCTTGAATTATCGATAAATATTTCTAGATTTCTTTTGTGTTTCAGCAGTAGACGAAGCATCGCTACGCATAATTATTTCTATACTGGTTGAATAATTGTAATATATTTAGATGAATATGTCGAAAAATATCCAGTACCAGTATTTCTCATACTGAAATGTATTCTAGGCAGATGCTGCCATCTAGTAAAGATACTCGAACTAGACGTAAGTAGGAGGTCTGATCTTGAAAGGAATAATTCAGGTCACATCATGAAATAATCATCCGCCACCAATAAATAGCGATTTCCATCATCAGTCCTAAGGAACGGACCCATTACATCAATGGCTATTCTCTGAAGAGAGTCACCAACATTATACGTTTGGAACTTAGTCTTAGAGCCTTTCTTTGCTGCACAAGCCTCACATTGCCTACGCCATCTTTCAAGGCCTGCCCTACTTTTAAACCAATGAAATTTCTTCTGGTGTTTGCTAATGTCTCATTAACATCAATATATTATAACCTCATCTGTCAGACGATGTAATGGCCTTGCGATGTAATGAACAAAGAAACTATACTACGATTACAAGATTTAGAGTTTCTTTAACTATGTAATTTTTTAAATGAAAATATTAAATAACCCTTCAAGCAGCTGCTTGCCCAGTGGCACTGTTATGCACATTTTTCATCGTTAGTTCCTCTCGGGAGCTAGGAAGGATTATCTGCTAACTGATCAGTCGCCCAGTTTGATTCTCTCATCTTCTGTATAGTACACCATAATTCACTTCTAAGGAGTCCCACTACGCCTAATATTTTTTAGTAGTTGGGCTATATCTCGAGATTTGCTCCCAATTAGGTCTTACATTAGATTTTTCAATTAAATCTGATATTGGCTTTATATCTTCATTTTCTAGGTGGTTCTTTCTAATCTCTATTGGGCTCCAGTTGTTAGGATCATCACTCTTTTCTTGTGTATCGATATTAACAGTCTTAAGAGCATTACATCATTGGTACCATAATATTTTCACTCTGTATTATAGCAATGCTTACAGTTGTCAATACATGGACGTCTGGAAAGAGCATCTACATTTCTGTGTAGCTTGCCACTTCTATGACCAATAAGAGAAATTGTACTCTTGCACTCGCTGTATTCACCTATTAATTTGTCAAGGGTTTTTAAAGTTTAATTTCCACTTGAGGGCAGCATGATCAGTACGAATAAGAAATTTCTGGCCATAGAGATAATGACGAAAATGTTGCATTGCTTTTATTATTGCTAACAGTTGTTTACGTGTGACACAATAATTCGGTTCTGGTTTGGACAAAGTTTTACTAAATTATGCAATAACTATTTCTTTTCCCTCTGGTTGTTGTGAAAGTAAAGCACCAACTTCTGTGTTGATATCTGATATCTTAATTAACATTTATTAAGTTCGTGGCCTTGGGCCTTAACCTTCAAAATCATAGTATATAGCGCCAATAGCAATGACAATATAAAAAATAACCCGAAGGGGCCCAATGGGCAAAATATAGATGTTTACTTAAAACACAACAGAAAGCGCATAAAGGTTAAAAATAACCAACAAAGCAATAAAAGTGTGGATAACATCGTAGTATAAATACACGTTCCTCAAAAAACCAATAACTTTGGGAGTTTGAACTTTTTAAGCACCAAAGGATCATAATTGAGTAAAGCATTTATAATTTCGTAAGGTTTGCCACTGCCTCGAGAAAGGTATGCGAGAATTTCCTGATGTATGTATATATGTGGTCAATGCCCAGGTCATTGTGAATGGTTTTATTCTTCACAAATCATATCGCACTGACCACCGATCTTAAAATTTTTTTTGGAAAATCTGTAGTCTCCTGACGTTCGTGTTGGTAGTGATGCCCCACACTGGTGAGGCATACGTCAGAATTGGCTGCAGAATGGTCTTATACAAGAATAGCTTCTTTTGCGGAGGGAGCGTAGAGTTTCACATTATCAGGAGACCAAGTTTACATCTAACGATATTGGTTTTGGAAAACACATTAGTTACATGTGAATCCCATTTAAGCTTCTTATGTAGAGTGACACCAAGTGTTTAACCGTTGGTGTACATTTGGTTTGTATACCAAATATAGTTGGAGAATCATGATTAATAATTCCTTTACTGGAAGAGATAACCAACTCCTGTGTTACTTGCGTCAGTATCTAAAATGAACTCTTATTACCTTTTGCATATGCTAACACTGGTGCTGTGGAAAGAGCTTTCTTCCATTGTTGGAAGGCTACTTCACATTCGGCGGTCCACATGAACCTCTGAACCTCATCTGTCAGACGATGTAATGAACAAAGAAGCTTTACCAGGATTAGAAGATTTATACATTCTTTAACTATGTAATTTATTTTTAAATGAAAAAATTAAATACCCCCTAAAGCAGCTGCCTGCCACAGAGGTCTAACAAGAGCCTGTCAGTTTATTTGCCATAGTAGAAGGTCTGTGAGGATGGCAGAGACCTCAGCAGAAAGACAACACAAACATCCATGCCTTACCCGGGGCTCGAACCCAGTTCCCTTAGATTAGTAGCCAAGCGTGCTAACCACTCGACCATTGTTAAAAAATATTTCACTACTCAACAACACTAAACTTTATATAAAAGCATTGCATATAAAAAAATCATAGAAACAAATATCACGTGATTATATGAGTAACATTTCACGATGTTTAAACTGAAATGCAAAACGTCACTCTATTAAGATGCTACAGTTAAAATTAATTTCAAGCAAACGGAATACAACCTATAGGACAAAACTTAATTCATCAATGAAAGATGACGATATTCTGAATGCTAGTAAGAAAGGAACTCTTACTCTTGTGCTTAAAGACTTCAATAATAAAATTGGTCTTCCTCTGTTCTTTGGGCAGGGGTGATAGGTCCTTTTGTCACTAGTAGTTACAATGGCATTCAGGCATGTCTCCTACAGGGAAGGAAAATTAATGGTTTGAAAATAACTAGTACTTTATTGCAAACACTAGAACATTTATAAATATACGTGAATTTGACCTGATGATTTTCATAAGAATATGGTCCAGTGTATGTTAAGAGCAAATGGGATAGTTTAAGTAAGAATAGTTGGTCATATAAGGGAGCTGAAATTGGATCTGACAGTTACCTTGTTAAAAGTATCTTGCAATTTAAACTTGAAGGATGTTGAGTAATGTTTAAAAATTATCTTTAACTCTGAAAACCTAAGTTATGATCAAAGATGGGTGTTTTTACTTCTAAGAGGAATTTTCTGCGCACAATGGGCAGGTCACAAGAACTCCGAAGTCTCAGTGAAGGTTGGGGGAGATGACCCATTGCACCAGAAGTTTGAAGGTAGATGCACATTGGATGGCCTCCCGTGAAAGCCATCCAATGTATTCTTTAATGTGCAAAGGAGATGGGTCTCCTGCATCTGGAATCAGGGCTTAGTGTCCCATCAGAAAGACGGCGGTCTTTCTAAAGCTATCAGTGTCATCTGCTGACCGAGGGCTGGGAGTTTTGTGGAGATAAATCTCAGCGCTGATCCAACTGGTACTCGAACCTTGGAATTGCAGACTACTAGCCTGGCGCGCTACCGACTGAGCCACCCCCACCTCAGTTATAGCCAAAGCTTACCATAATAGGTTACTTAGTCATTACGACAATCGTAGTTTATTTAGTATTGTAGTTGAGAAAAAATGGGACCATTTAAACAGGCTCTTTCTGAAACTACCAGTACTCTTATGGGTAAAGTGAGGCAGAGGAGATGACTGTGAGTTTAAAAAAGGTTAATAAAATACGATTAATAAAGCATCGGAAAAGGAAAGCAAACCAATATATTTAATGAGCTAATGACGGATGCTTATCGAATGGATGGCTGAACTTTGGCCAAGATATTTTGAATTCGAAATAAGGTGAAGAGCAAAAATGTTATGTATATAAAGATAAAAATAAAGAGATACTTTATTTACTCACGTGTATAATGAAATATAATTAAAAGGAACAAGGTGACAAAAGTAATGCGAAGAATTAATACTAAGATGCCGTGTGGCACCAGAAACCAGTATTACCCCTGCATTGTTGGCTGTCATACATAACACACGGTCACTTTCACAGTCTAGTGTATCTTTGGTCGAACTAAACAAATCAAATGTAGGGCCTTCAGAGTAGAGTTGAGTTGTTTTACTTCCGAGTGGCAGTCCTTTTTCATACAATGGGTTAAATGACCAGGTGAGAAGAACTCCGAGGGCTCAGAGAACGTTGGAGAAGGGGACCCACTGGACAGCTATTGGGAGACAGATGGAAGTCTCACGTCAACGTTCTCGAAGTGGGGTACGTGTACCTCTCGGGGGTACGCGGTAAAATCTTTGAGGTCAAAATTGAGAGCTGAAAAGTCGCTAGATATATGATACATATAAATGTTTTACTTTATTTCCATTGTTATACTATAACTATAGTTTTATCCATCTATACAAGGGGTACGCTAGTTACTAGTCCAGGGGTTACGTGAAGCATAAATGGTTGAGAACCACTGATCTAGTTGTTCTTTAATGTGCACAAGGTATGGACAAGGCTAACCTGATACATCAGGCCTGGACAGCCTTGAACAAAAGGAGAGAAGATAGGAGGGAAATTAATGTGCATAAATATTTAATTGATTTATTTCTTTTAAGTTTAAAGTTAAGCCATTTGTTTTGAAACCAGTTACAATAAAATAATTTATCTCGTAGGATTTTATAAAATATTTCAAAATGTTATAAAATAAATTTCTAATTTTTTAAAATGGACAACCACTAGATGGATTTTTAGGAGGATAATTATAATTATGATTGGAATAATTTTTTCAAAATTAGGTCTTCCGTCACTGTAGTGTCCAGACTTTTTGTACCGCGGATCCCTTGTTATGGCTCTCCTAGCACACGGGACAATAGCTTATAACGTCGCATCCGATGGACGGCGGCCTTTACAAGTCCATCGGTGACACATCCTGAGTGAAGAGAGGCAAAGAGCTTCTGCCGAGATAAATCTCAACGATCGCTCAGCTGGGGCTCTAACCCGGGAACTGCAGATCAGGAGTCTCTGGCACTACCGACTGAGCCAATGCGTCCCTCGATATGCTTTGGAGGAGCAATGGAGATTACTGCCCACAGAGATGCTGATCAGTCTCATCAATAGCATGAGACATCGCTCCGATTTCTGCATAGTGGTTATTTCCACCTATTTTTTGGGACATATGGTCTATGCCAGTGATTCCCAACCTTTTCTGGACCATCGCCCCCTTTAGAAGAGAACAAAAATTTCAACGCCCCCCTAGTCCATAACAGTTAATTTTATAGGAAATATTAAAATATTGTTGCATAATATCTGTACCTAATTTATCTGTTTATTTATCTATTAAAAATCATAAAGCAGGAATTAATAAAACGACAACCAAATGTACAATAAAATTGTTTATTATAATTTTAAAAATAAACACAGAATCAATAAGAAATAAAAAATAATGAGATAAACACAAAATTAATGATAAATAAAAAAAATTAATGAGATGGTTGAGGCTGGTGGAATGTTAACAATTTGTTAATGTCGGGTTCCAATTTCGTTAACATCAATCGCACGTTCACTGATGTGTAGTCTGTTCCTCTTCTTTGACAGTAAATTAGCTACTGCACTGAATCCACGCTCAGAAATATAGGACGAAGGAAATGCGATTAAAACCTTCTGTACTATTGCCCACAATCCAGGGTAGAGAACTGGTATTGATTTTTGAAGCCAGAACTCTTGGTATCCATGTTTGAATTTTACTCTGAGTGCTTCGTTAGTCGTGAGTTCTAAGAGTTACTCTTCCAAATTTGATGATTCTTCAGTATCTGTGTTTGCGAAAGGATCTAAAACCCAACTCGATATATTCATGTTTAAAATATCTTGGAAACGCTCCGTAAAATCAACATGAAGAACTTCCAAGTGTTGGCAATAAGTAAGTAAATCTTCCGGTTTTGCAGAGACTGCTGATAATGTGGCAAAGTGGTTGTATTCACCTCTACCTAGATTTCGTTTGAATAGAAGAAGTTTTCCCGCAAAAGCAGCTATCACTTTTTTGTTTTAATTAAATTCAACTCATCACCTTGCAATTGTAAATTAACTTCATTAAATATTTTAAACAGGTCTGTCAAATAAGGGACGTCATTTTTTGACGTAATCAGGTTTTCGCGCAATTTTTCGTCTCTGTCTTCAAGAAAGTCCAGTACTGAGTCAAATAGATTGAAAAAACTATTCAGACAAACACCTTTAGAGAGCCAACGTACTTCTGTGTGCAGCAGCAAGTGATTGTAATCTTCATCATTTTCATTACAAAGTTTACCAAATAATCGATCATTCAATGAATTGCTTCTAATCTTGTTGATTGCTCTAATAACGTAATGGAGCGACGTATGCAGACGTTCATTCAAATTTTTTGCAACCAAATGCCGACGATGAATAATACAATGTACAGCGAGTAATATATATGTTTTATTTTTTTCTCATTGTTATACTATAACTAAAGTTTTTTCTATCTATACAAGGGGTACGCCAGTTACATACACATTTCCAGGAGGTACGTGAAGCATAAAAGGTTGAGAACCACTAATATATATGTTTTATTTTTTTCTCATTGTTATACTATAACTATAGTTTTATCTATTTACACAAGGGGTACGCCAGTAACATACAGATTTCCAGGGGGTACGTGAAGCATAAAACGTTGAGAACCACTGATATATACGTTTTATTTTATTCCCATTGTCATACTCTAACTATAGTTTTATCTATCTACACAAGGGGTAGGCCAGTTACATACACATTTCCAGGGGGTACGTAAAGCATAAAAGGTTGAGAAACACTAATATATATGTTTTATTTTATTCTCATTGTTATAATATAACAATAGTTTTATCCATCTATACAAGGAGTACGCCAGTTACATATACATTTCCTGGGGGTACGTGAATCATAAAAGGTTGAGAACCACTGATATATATGTTTTATTTTATAACCATTGTTATACTATAACTATAGTTTTATATATCTATACAAGGGGTACGCCAGTTACATACACATTTCCAGGGGGTACGTGAAGTATAGAAGGTTGAGAACCACTGATATGTATGTTTTATTTTATTTTCATTGTTATAATATAACAATAGTTCTATCCATCTATACAAGGGGTACGCCAGTTACATACACATTTAAAGGGGGTACGTGAAGCATAAAAGGTTGAGAAACACTAATATATATGTTTTATTTTATTCTCATTGTTATAATATAACAATAGATTTATCCATCTATACAAGGGGTACGCCAGTTACATATACATTTCCTGGGGGTACGTGAATCATAAAAGGTTGAGAACCACTGATATATATGTTTTATTTTATTCCCATTGTTATACTATAACTATAGTTTTATCTATCTACACAAGGGGTATGCCAGTTACATGGACATTTCCAGGGGGTACGTGAAGAATAAAAGGTTGAGAACCACTGATATATATGTTTTATTTTATTCCCATTGTTATACTATAACTATAGTTTTATCTATCTATACAAGTGGTACGCCAGTTACATGGACATTTCCAGGGGGTACGTGAAGAATAAAAGGTTGAGAACCACTGATATATATGTTTTATTTTCTTCCCATTGTTATACTATAACTATAGTTTTATATATCTGTACAAGAGGTACGGCAGTTACATACACATTTCCAGGGGGTACGTGAATCATAAAAGGTTGAGAACCACTGATATATATGTTTTATTTTATTCCCATTGTTATACTATAACTATAGTTTTATCTATCTACACAAGGGGTATGCCAGTTACATGGACATTTCCAGGGGGTACGTGAAGCATAAAAGGTTGAGAACCACTGATATATATGTTTTATTTTTTTCCCATTGTTATACTATAACTATAGTTTTATCTATCTATACAAGGGGTACGCCAGTTACATACACATTTCCTGGGGGTACGTGAAGCATAAAAGGTTGAGAACCACTGATACATATGTTTTATTTTGTTCCCATTGTTATAATATAACAATAGTTTTATCCATGTATACAAGGGGTACGCCAGTTACATACACATTTCCTGGGGGTACGTGAATCATAAAACGTTGAGAACCACTGATATATATGTTTTATTTTATTCCCATTGTTATACTATAACTGTAGTTTTATCTATCTATACAAGGGGTACACCAGTTACAAACACATTTGCAGGCGGTACGTGAAGCATAAAATGTTGAGAACCACTGATATATATGTTTTATTTTGTTCCCATTGTTATAATATAACAATAGTTTTTTCATCTATACAAGGGGTACGCCAGTTACATACACATTTGCAGGGGGTACGTGAAGCGTAAAAGTTTGAGAATCACTGATATATAAGTTTTATTTTCTTCCCATTGTTATACTATAACTATAGTTTTATCTATCTATACAAGGGGTACGCCAGTTACAAACACATTTGCAGGGGGTACGTGAAGCATAAAAGTTTGAGAACCACTGATATATATGTTTTATTTTATTACCATTGTTATACTATAACTATAATTTTATCTATCTATACAAGGGGTACGCCAGTTACATACACATTTGCAGGGAGTATGTGAATCAAAAAAAGGTTGAGAACCACTGATATATGTGTTTTGTTTTATTCCCATTGTTATACTATAAATATAATTTTATCTATCTTCACAAGGGGTATGCCAGTTACATACACATTTCCAGGGGGTACGGAAGCATAAAAGTTTGAGAATCACTGTATTATTAAATTGATCTTACTTGAAGACTTTTAGCAAATTGCGTAACATGTAACCCGTATTTTTTCTTACAGATAATTGCCATTTTGAAGAAATAACGCCTAGAAATTCCAACAAGAAATTGAATTCAAGGGCTGCAAAAAGTCAGCAAATCCAAACTACCATCGAATGGTTAGAATGTTTTCTTTTTAGTCTGTTAAATAACGTTTTATATACTGCTCTACGAAAATATTGAAGTTTCATGTTATGTCAATGGTGACTGAAGATAACGATTATAATTAAATCTATTTAAATATTGATTTTCAAACAATATTCGTTATTGTTACGGAAACTGGAATATTTCACAATGAGAATGCGACATAAGAATTTACCTGAGAAATGAATTAACTAATAAGATTAGTATACGTATCATTTTAAGACAAATAGATTCACTTACTTGTGAGTAAATGTTCTGATATTTCGACCCCTGACTGGGGTCGGGAGGATGCAGTCATGGAGGTAGGAGTAGAGGGAGGCGCCTATCGTTTGAAAACTAACCGAGCGTTGCCATATTGTTGCTACTCGTAAGTTGTTGTTTATGGGTTGGGTTGTTTTACCGCTGAGCGGCACTTTTTTGCACACCATGGGCTAAATGGCCAGGTCACATGGACCCCGAAGGCTCAGAGAAGGTTGGGGGAGGGGACCCTCTGGACTCCTCTCCCTGACTAGGTGGCTTCACTGCAATGCAGGAATCTGCCATATTTAAAGAGCGCTGCAATCGAAAAGTTTAGATTAAGCTTATGAAAGCTAGCTCTCTTCTCCCTTAGACACTCCTTGGCCAGGTCACATGGACCCCGAAGGCTCAGAGAAGGTTGGGGGAGGGGTTCCTCTAGACTCCTCTCCCTGGCTAGGTGGCTTCACTGCAATGCAGGAATCTGCCATATTTAGAGAGCGCTGCAATCGAAAAGTTTACATTAAGCATATAAAAGCTAGCTCTCTTCTCCCTTAGACACTCCTTGGCCAAGTCACATGGACCCCGAAGGCTGAGAAGGTTGGGGGATGGGAGCCTCTGGACTCCTCTCCCAGCTAGGTGGCTTCACTGCAATGCACGAATTTGCCGTAATTAGATGGCGCTGCAATCGAAAATTTTACATAAAGCTTATGAAATCTAGCTCTCTTCTCCGTTAGACACTCCTTGGCCAGGTCACATGGACCACGAAGGCTCAGAGAAGGTTGGGGGAGGGGACCCTCTGGACTCCTCTCCCCGGCTAGGTGGCTTCACTGCATTCCAGGAATCTGCCATATTTAGAGTGCGTTGCAATCGAAAAGTTTACATTAAGCTTATGAAAGCTAGCTCTCTTCTCCCTTAAACACTCCTTGGCCAGGTCACATGGACCCCGAAGGCTCAGAGAAGGTTGGGGGAGGGGTTCCTCTAGACTCCTCTCCCTGGTTAGGTGGCTTCACTGCAATGCAGGAATCTGCCTTATTTATAGGGCGCTGCAATCGAAAAGTTTACATTAAGCTTATGAAAGCTAGCTCTCTTCTCCGTTAGACACTCCTTGGCCAGGTCACATGGACCCCGAAGGCTCAGAGAAGCATGGGGACGGGATCCTCTGGACTCCTCTCCTGGCTAGGTGGCTTCACTGCAATGCAGGAATCTGCCATATTTAGAGGGCGCTGCAATCGAAGAATTTATATTAAGCTTATGAAAGCTAGATTTCTTCTCCCTTAGACACTCCTTGGTTAGGTCACATGGACCCCGAAGGCTCAGTGAAGGTTGGGGGAGGGGACCCTCTGGACTCCTCTCCCTGGCTAGGTGGCTTCACTGCAATGCAGGAATCTACCATATTTAGAAGGTGCTGCAATCGAAAAGTTTACATTAAGCTTATGAAAGCTAGCTCTCTTCTCCCTTAGACACTCCTTGGCCAGGTCACATGGACCCCGAAGGCTCAGAGAAGGTTGGGGGAGGGGACCCTCTGGACTCCTCTCCCTGGCTAGGTGGCTTCACTGCAATGCAGGAATCTACCATATTTAGAGGGCGCTGCAATCGAAAAGTTTACATTAAGCTTATGAAAGCTAGCTCTCTTCTCCCTTAGACACTCCTTGGCCAGGTCACATGGACCCCGAAGGCTCAGAGAAGGTTGGGGGAGGGGACCCTCTGGATTCCTCTCCCTGGTTAGGTGGCATCACTGCAATACAGTTATCTGCAATATTTAGAGGGCGCTGCAATCGAAAAGTTTACATTAAGCTTATGAAAGCTTGATTTCTTCTCCCTTAGACACACCTTGGCCAGGTCACATGGACCCCGAAGGCTCAGAGAAGGTTGGGGGAGGGGACCCTCTGGACTCCTCTCCCTGGCTAGGTGGCTTCACTGCAATGCAGGAATCTACCATATTCAGAGGGCGCTGCAATCGAAAAGTTTACATTAAGCTTATGAAAGCTAGCACTCTTCTCTCTTAGACACTCCTTGGCCAGGTCACATGGACCCCGAAGACTCAGAGAAGGTTGGGGGAGGGGACCCTCTGGATTCCTCTCCCTGGTTAGGTGGCATCACTGCAATACAGTTATCTGCCATATTTAGAGGGCGCTGCAATCGAAAAGTTTACATTAAGCTTATGAAAGCTAGCACTCTTCTCTCTTAGACACTCCTTGGCCAGGTCAGATGGACCCCGAAGGCTCAGAGAAGGTTCGGGGAGGGGATCCTCTGGACTCCTCTCCCTGGTTAGGTGGCTTCACTGCAATGCAGGAATCTGCCATATTTAGAGGGCGCTGCAAACGAAAAGTTTACATTAAGCTTATGAAAGCTAGCTCTCTTCTCCCTTAGACACTCCTTGGCCAGGTCACATGGACCCCTAAGGCTCAGAGAAGGTTGGTGGAGGGGACCATCTGGACTCCTCTCCCTGGCTAGGTGGCTTCATTGTAGTGCAGGAATCTGCCATATTTAGAGGGCGCTGCAATCGAAAGGTTTCCATTTAGCTTATGAAAGCTAGCACTCTTCTCTCTTAGACACTCCTTGGCCAGGTCACATGGACCCCGAAGGCTCAGAGAAGGTTGGGGAGGGGACACTCTGGACTCCTGTCCTGGATAGGTGGCTTCACAGCAATGCAGGAATCTGCCATATTTAGAGGGCGCTGCAATCGAAAAGATTACGTTAAGCTTATGAAAGCTAGCTCTCTTCTCCCTTAGACACTCCTTGGCCAGGTCACATGGACCCCTAAGGCTCAGAGAAGGTTGGTGGAGGGGACCATCTGGACTCCTCTCCCTGGCTAGGTGGCTTCATTGTAGTGCAGGAATCTGCCATATTTAGAGGGCGCTGCAATCGAATGGTTTCCATTTAGCTTATGAAAGCTAGCTCTCTTCTCCCTTAGACACTCCTTGGCCAGGTCACATGTACCCCGAAGGCTCAGAGAAGGTTGGGGTAAGGGACCCTCTGGAATCCTCTCCCTGGCTAGGTGGCTTCACTGCAACGCAGGAATCTGCCATATTTAGAGGGCGCTGCAATCGAAAAGTTTACATTAAGCTTATGAAAGCTAGCTCTGTTCTCCCTTAGACACTCCTTGTCCAGGTCACATGGACCCCTAAGGCTCAGAGAAGGTTGGGGGAGGTGACCCTCTGGACTCCTCTCTCTGTCTAGGTGGTTTCACTGCAATGCAGGAATCTGCCATATTTAGAGGGCGCTGCAATCGAAAAATTTACATTAAGCTTATGGAAGCTAGCTCTCTTCTCCCTTAGACACTCCTTGGCCAGGTCACATGGACCCCGAATGCTCAGAGAAGGTTGGGGGAGGGGGACCCTCTGGACTCCGCTCACTGGCTAGGTGGCTTCACTGCAATGCAGGAATTTGCCGTATTTAGAGGGCGCTGCAATCGAAAGGTTTCCACTAAGCTTATGAAACCTAGCTCTCTTCTCCCTTAAACACTCCTTGGCTAGGTCACATGGACCCCGAAGGCTCAGAGAAAGTTGGGGGAGGGGACCCTCTGGACTCCTATCCCTGGTTAGGTGGCTTCACTGCAATGCAGGAATCTGCCGTATTTAGAGGGCGCTGCAATCGAAAAGTTTACATTAAGCTTATGAAAGCTAGCTGTCTTCTCCCTTAGACACTCCTTGGCCAGGTCACATGGACCCCGAAGGCTCAGAGAAGGTTGTGGGAGGGACCCTCTGGACTCTTCTGCCTGGCTAGGTGGCTTCACTGCAATGCAGGAATCTCCCATATTTAGAGGGCGCTGCAATCGAAAAAGTGTACATTAAGCTTATGAAAGCTAGCTCTCTTCTCCCTTAGACACTCCTTGGAAAGGTCACATGGACCCCGAAGGCTCAGAGAAAGTTGGGGGAGGGGACCCTCTGGACTCCTCTCCCTGGTTAGGTGGCTTCATTGCAATGCAGGAATCTGCCATATTTAGAGGGCGCTGCAATCGAAAAGTTTACATTAAGCTTATGAAAGCTAGCTGTCTTCTCCCTTAGACACTGCTTGGCCAGGTCACATGGACCCCGAAGGCTCAGAGAAGGTTGTGGGAGGGACCCTCTGGACTCCTCTGCCTGGCTAGGTGGCTTCACTGCAATGCAGGAATCTCCCATATTTAGAGGGCGCTGCAATCGAAAAAGTGTACATTAAGCTTATGAAAGCTAGCTCTCTTCTCCCTTAGACACTCCTTGGCCAGGTCACATGGACCCCTAAGGCTCAGAGAAGGATGGGGGATGGGACCCTCTGGACTCCTCTCCCAGCTAGGTGGCTTCACTGCAATGCACGAATTTGCCGTAATTAGATGGCGCTGCAATCGAAAAGTTTACATTAAGCTTATGAAAGCTAGCTCTCTTCTCCCTTAGACACTCCTTGGCCAGGTCACATGGATCCCGAAGGCTCAGAGAAGGTTGGGGGAGGGGTTCCTCTAGACTCCTCTCCCTGGTTAGGTGGCTTCACTGAAATGCAGGAATCTGCCTTATTTATAGGGCGCTGCAATCGAAAAGTTTACATTAAGCTTATGAAAGCTAGCTCTCTTCTCCGTTAGACAATCCTTGGCCAGGTCACATGGACCCCGAAGGCTCAGAGAAGGTTGGGGACGGGATCCTCTGGACTCCTCTCCTGGCTAGGTGGCTTCACTGCAATGCAGGAATCTGCCACATTTAGAGGGCGCTGCAATCGAAGAATTTATATTAAGCTTATCAAAGCTAGATTTCTTCTCCCTTAGACACTCCTTGGTTAGGTCACATGGACCCCGAAGGCTCAGTGAAGGTTGGGGGAGGGGACCCTCTGGACTCCTCTCCCTGGCTAGGTGGCTTCACTGCAATGCAGGAATCTACCATATTTAGAAGGTGCTGCAATCGAAAAGTTTACATTAAGCTTATGAAAGCTACCTCTCTTCTCCCTTAGACACTCCTTGGCCAGGTCACATGGACCCCTAAGGCTAAGAGAAGGATGTGGGAGGGGACACTCTGGACTCCTCTCGCTGGCTAGGTGGCTTCACTGCAATCCAGGAATCTGCCATATTTAGAGGGCGCTGCAATCGAAAAGTTTACATTAAGCTTATGAAAGCTAGCTCTCTTCTCCCTTAGACACTCCTTGGCCAGGTCACATGGACCCCTAAGGCTCAGAGAAGGTTGGTGGAGGGGACCATCTGGACTCCTCTCCCTGGCTAGGTGGCTTCATTGTAGTGCAGGAATCTGCCATATTTAGAGGGCGCTGCAATCGAAAGGTTTCCATTTAGCTTATGAAAGCTAGCACTCTTCTCTCTTAGACACTCCTTGGCCAGGTCACATGGACCCCGAAGGCTCAGAGAAGGTTGGGGAGGGGACACTCTGGACTCCTGTCCTGGATAGGTGGCTTCACAGCAATGCAGGAATCTGCCATATTTAGAGGGCGCTGCAATCGAAAAGATTACGTTAAGCTTATGAAAGCTAGCTCTCTTCTCCCTTAGACACTCCTTGGCCAGGTCACATGGACCCCTAAGGCTCAGAGAAGGTTGGTGGAGGGGACCATCTGGACTCCTCTCCCTGGCTAGGTGGCTTCATTGTACTGCAGGAATCTGCCATATTTAGAGGGCGCTGCAATCGAATGGTTTCCATTTAGCTTATGAAAGCTAGCTCTCTTCTCCCTTAGACACTCCTTGGCCAGGTCACATGTACCCCGAAGGCTCAGAGAAGGTTGGGGTAAGGGACCCTCTGGAATCCTCTCCCTGGCTAGGTGGCTTCACTGCAACGCAGGAATCTGCCATATTTAGAGGGCGCTGCAATCGAAAAGTTTACATTAAGCTTATGAAAGCTAGCTCTGTTCTCCCTTAGACACTCCTTGTCCAGGTCACATGGACCCCTAAGGCTCAGAGAAGGTTGGGGGAGGTGACCCTCTGGACTCCTCTCTCTGTCTAGGTGGTTTCACTGCAATGCAGGAATCTGCCATATTTAGAGGGCGCTGCAATCGAAAAATTTACATTAAGCTTATGGAAGCTAGCTCTCTTCTCCCTTAGACACTCCTTGGCCAGGTCACATGGACCCCGAATGCTCAGAGAAGGTTGGGGGAGGGGGACCCTCTGGACTCCGCTCACTGGCTAGGTGGCTTCACTGCAATGCAGGAATTTGCCGTATTTAGAGGGCGCTGCAATCGAAAGGTTTCCACTAAGCTTATGAAACCTAGCTCTCTTCTCCCTTAAACACTCCTTGGCTAGGTCACATGGACCCCGAAGGCTCAGAGAAAGTTGGGGGAGGGGACCCTCTGGACTCCTATCCCTGGTTAGGTGGCTTCACTGCAATGCAGGAATCTGCCGTATTTAGAGGGCGCTGCAATCGAAAAGTTTACATTAAGCTTATGAAAGCTAGCTGTCTTCTCCCTTAGACACTCCTTGGCCAGGTCACATGGACCCCGAAGGCTCAGAGAAGGTTGTGGGAGGGACCCTCTGGACTCCTCTGCCTGGCTAGGTGGCTTCACTGCAATGCAGGAATCTCCCATATTTAGAGGGCGCTGCAATCGAAAAAGTGTACATTAAGCTTATGAAAGCTAGCTCTCTTCTCCCTTAGACACTCCTTGGCCAGGTCACATGGACCCCTAAGGCTCAGAGAAGGATGGGGGATGGGACCCTCTGGACTCCTCTCCCAGCTAGGTGGCTTCACTGCAATGCACGAATTTGCCGTAATTAGATGGCGCTGCAATCGAAAAGTTTACATTAAGCTTATGAAAGCTAGCTCTCTTCTCCCTTAGACACTCCTTGGCCAGGTCACATGGATCCCGAAGGCTCAGAGAAGGTTGGGGGAGGGGTTCCTCTAGACTCCTCTCCCTGGTTAGGTGGCTTCACTGAAATGCAGGAATCTGCCTTATTTATAGGGCGCTGCAATCGAAAAGTTTACATTAAGCTTATGAAAGCTAGCTCTCTTCTCCGTTAGACAATCCTTGGCCAGGTCACATGGACCCCGAAGGCTCAGAGAAGGTTGGGGACGGGATCCTCTGGACTCCTCTCCTGGCTAGGTGGCTTCACTGCAATGCAGGAATCTGCCACATTTAGAGGGCGCTGCAATCGAAGAATTTATATTAAGCTTATCAAAGCTAGATTTCTTCTCCCTTAGACACTCCTTGGTTAGGTCACATGGACCCCGAAGGCTCAGTGAAGGTTGGGGGAGGGGACCCTCTGGACTCCTCTCCCTGGCTAGGAGGCTTCACTGCAATGCAGGAATCTACCATATTTAGAAGGTGCTGCAATCGAAAAGTTTACATTAAGCTTATGAAAGCTACCTCTCTTCTCCCTTAGACACTCCTTGGCCAGGTCACATGGACCCCTAAGGCTAAGAGAAGGATGTGGGAGGGGACACTCTGGACTCCTCTCGCTGGCTAGGTGGCTTCACTGCAATCCAGGAATCTGCCATATTTAGAGGGCGCTGCAATCGAAAAGTTTACATTAAGCTTATGAAAGCTAGCTCTCTTCTCCCTTAGACACTCCTTGGCCAGGTCACATGGACCCCGAAGGCTCAGTGAAGGTTGGTGGAGGCGACCCTCTGGACTCCTCTCCCTGGCTAGGTGGATTCACTGCAACGCAGGAATCTGCCGTGTTTAGAGGGCGCTGCAATCGAAAGGTTTACATTAAGCTTATGAAAGCTTGCTCTCTTCTCCCTTAGACACTCGTTGGCCAGGTCACATGGACCCCGAAGGCTCAGAGAAGGTTGGGGGAGGGGACCCTCTCGAATCCTCTCCCTGGCTAGGTGGCTTCACTGCAATGGAGGAATCTGTCATATTCAGAGGGCGCTGCAATCGAAAAGTTTACATTAAGCTTATGAAAGCTAGCACTCTTCTCTCTTAGACACTCCTTGGCCAGGTCACATGAACCCCGAAGGCTCAGAGAAGGTTGGGGGAGGGGACCCTCTGGACTGCTCTCCCTGGTTAGGTGGCATCACTGCAATGCAGTTATCTGCCATATTTAGAGGGCGCTGCAATCGAAAAGTTTACATTAAGCTTATGAAAGCTAGCATTCTTCTCTCTTAGACACTCCTTGGCCAGGTCACATGGACCCCGAAGGCTCAGAGAAGGTTGGGGGAGGGGATCCTCTGGATTCCTCTCCCTGGTTAGGTGGCTTCACTGCAATGCAGGAATCTGCCATATTTAGAGGGCGCTGCAAACGAAAAGTTTACATTAAGCTTATGAAAGCTGGCTCTCTTCTCCCTTAGACACTCCTTGGCCAGGTCACATGGACCCCGAAGGCTCAGAGAAGGTTGGGGAGGGGACCCTCTGGACTCCTGTCCTGGATAGGTGGCTTCACTGCAATGCAGGAATCTGCCATATTTAGAGGGCGCTGCAATCGAAAAGATTACGTTAAGCTTATGAAAGCTAGCTCTCTTCTCCCTTAGACACTCCTTGGCCAGGTCACATGGACCCCTAAGGCTCAGAGAAGGTTGGTGGAGGGGACCCTCTGGACTCCTCTCCCTGGCTAGGTGGCTTCACTGTAGTGCAGGAATCTCCCATATTTAGAGGGCGCTGCAATCGAAAGGTTTCCATTTAGCTTATGAAAGCTAGCTCTCTTCTCCCTTAGACACTCCTTGGCCAGGTCACATGTACCCCGAAGGCTCAGAGAAGGTTGGGGTAGGGGACCCTCTGGAATCCTCTCCCTGGCTAGGTGGCTTCACTGCAACGCAGGAATCTGCCATATTTAGTGGGCGCTGCAATCGAAAAGTTTACATTAAGCTTATGAAAGCTAGCTCTCTTCTCCCT